>OX377619.1:90865692-91532359 GCA_947397865.1 Polietes domitor | reverse complement strand
TGTAACTGGATTTCCCTGTTTATTTGATGACTGATTACAAATTGGAATTATGAACCATTATGAATTATTATATCGTCATATATAATATAAATATATAAAATATAAATAATTTTTGCATTTTGTCCGTATTTTTATACCCTCCACCTCCAGGATGGGGGTATATTCACTTTTTATACCCTCCACCTCCAGGATGGGGGTATATTCACTTTGTCATTCCGTTTGTAACACCTTGAGATATTCATCGGAGACCCCACAAAGTATATATATTATGGGTCGTGGTAAAATTCTAAGATGATATAGCCATGTCCGTCTGTCTGTCTGTTGAAAGCACGATAGCGGCCGAACGAAATGAGCTAGGAGGTTCAAATTTTTCCTAAATGTGTCTTATGGTTGTAGATCGGTTGGGATTGAAAGTGGACGAAATCGGCCCAGAGGGAAAAATATTTCCCTCACAAGGACTGAAAATATCCCCTAATATTTAGAGTATTTCAGCATGTTTTTTGAACATATTAGCTTGTATTTACTTGATATTTGCAATGCGCATTCCCTTTATAGCATAAAAGGGCACCATATAGTGATTTTTATTTGTAGGGGGCGAAATGCGACAATAAGGGATAAAAATAGTACCTATCAAACGACAACAGATAGAAACGCGAAATTTGGTGTGAACATACCTCTAATAGATACATAATATACAAGTATTTTTTCTAAATTTGCACTTTTAAGGGGTTAAATGGGGATAGAGGGATAAAAATAGTACCAACCAAACGGCTGCGCCTAGAATAATGAAATTCGGTGTATATATTCCTCTGATTGCGTACACACATAAAATGAAGGAAATTTTCGAAATTGGTACTTTTAGGGTGTAAAATGGGAAAAGGGGATAAGTGTGAGTGAGTGACACGAAAAAAAAGTTTTTCTAAATTCGTACTTTCAAGGGATTCAATGGGAGCAGAGGGATAAAAATGGTACCAACTAAAAGGCTACAGCTAGAATGATGAAATTTTCCGAAGTCGTACTTTTAAGGTGTAAAATGCGAAAAAGGGAAAAAAATGGTACCAACAAAATGGCCGCAGATAGTATCATGGAATTGGGTATATACATTCCTCTGAGTGCATAGCCACGTAAAATATTTTTTTTCAAATTCGTACTTTATTTTGTTGCTTTTACGACAAAAAATGGTAGAATCATGCAGTTGTCTTAGACTACGTACGTGAGAGATAAGGTATTTTCAAAATGTATGCTTTTGCTTAAAATAGGATGGAAATACAACCAACCAAACGACTGTAGCTGAAAGTACACTCTCTATCCCCCAATATTTAGGGTATTTATGATTGCTCCCTTATATTTACTTTATGAATTGAAGTATTATATCCATTATATACATAGTATACAAATATTGGTAGCCTTGGCTTATTAATTAAATTTCTTATTTTCATACAGTTAAAATTTGTTGCGGACATTCCTCTTGTAGCTTGGAAGCTCCACAAAGAAAATAAAAGTTTTAGCGGGCGAAATGGGACAAAAAGGGATAAAATATGGTACCAATGATACGACAACAGCTAGAATCATGAAATTCGATGTGTACATCCCTCTAATTGCATAGACACGTAAAATAGAGGGATTTTTCGAATATATAAGAATAATTATTATAACAGTGCGCATAAGTATACATTATAGTTTTAAATAGTAAACAAATATAAATATAGTATAGTATATATATAGTATATAAATATAATAATGTGCATAAAAATAGCACAATTTTCGTAATATGCTACTGTACTTCTATGTAAAGTCGACATCCTTTAATCTGCTGGTAATACTGTGGAATGCACTACAAGGCCGAACTTAACGCCTTCTTACTTGTTTTGACTTTTCTTTATAATTATCTGAATTTTTGGTGTTTAGAAACTTTTCACAGAATCATTACGAAAATAAAATGAATGAGTATCGCATATCCATTGCTTGAATTGACACTTATAGCCTTGAGTTCATTCAAAAATTCTATAGAGAAAGGCACTTTCAGTTCAGTTTTTTAAACATTTTCGTATTTTGCGGTCAACTATTCAAAAGTTTTTTTGAGTTCGGACTACCACGAACAGTTCTCAAGTGATGCGATTACCAACGAACATGATTTCATTTTTATTATATAAATTTAGTCTGAAATAAATACACGACCGAAGAGGAACTTTCAACTCCCTTCTAAATTACAAGTTTCATGCTTTGGGAAGATAACTTCCTTAAAGAGTATGTTTGACGAATATATTTTCAATTTTTGTATTTAGGCTGTTTCCAGTCGAAATCAATTTTGAATTACTTTTCACTTGAAGAATGTATTTCATTTTAGCACTCAATTTCTTTGTTCGTCGGTTTTTCATATACGTATTTCATACAATATTAACGTATTTCATACAATTTTTATAGTTAAAATTTTGGATAGGCTCCACACGATTTTGGTAGTTTTTTCAGAAAATTTTGGTAGGAAATAATTCCTCTCAGCGGCAACACTGATTCTAAGACGATCCGTATACTTAAAGGTGGGACTAGCTCGATTATTTCTTGGTGTTACAAACATTTGACGGACAACTAACTTATAATACCCTAGTCCACGAAGTGGTGTAGGTTATAAAAATGACCTTAATCCTTTAATAACCACAAAACCATATCTTTAATTTTTTATATACATTAGCTTATTTTATTCTCTACAAAATATGAAAAATTCAGAGTGGAGTGATCACAGGTTCAGAAAATAAAAATGTTTTTGTAGCAGGGCAAAATTGTAGTTATTGGATTATTCACATATGCAATTTTGGGAAAAATAAGTTTAGAGAGAATAGTAATACTGGGGTTTGATAGTCCTTAAACTTACTTAAACTCTAAAAAATATTGATGTAATTGATTTGTTTGCAGCGCAACATACATATATCCCACTGGGAACTGGGATATTGTCGTGGCTCAAGACTGTTTTACATCTATAGTTTATAGAATGCAAATTTATTTACAAATAGCATGGTGACATTTATTACTTGGTGTATGACGATTTCAATATTAATTATTTTTTTACTTTTCATTTCAGTCGTGAATAAATACAAAACATAAAAAAACAAATTTTGGGTTTACTTGCGAAAAATCTCATAAAATGTAACATTTTTAAATAACATAAGGCTATAGCCCTCCCCAGCAGAAATCTATTGCTACGCTCATACTAATACCACATAATAATATAAAAAACATTATTTGTATTAATTAAAAATGTATTTGAATTGTATTCTTATTGTCCTCTCGTAATAAAGGATTGAAGAGATAGTTAGTGTTCATGCGAACACAAAATGTTTGCTGGGTGACATCCTTTATCTACTTGTTTTTCCCTCTTAATATGCGATGCGAGTGCAAGATCGACTTGGTTCTCTCATTCTCTCTATGCGTGCTTGGAGTCAGTCGTCAACCCAACGCGAAGAACAGAAGTAGCGCCGCGACACTATTCCTTCACCCACATCCAGCATACACAACCTACATACAACCATACATACATATTCAAGAATACATCCCAACAACAAATGTGCATTACCCTACGTGTATTATCATACAAAAATAATTGAACTACACATTACGCAAACACAACAACAATACACATAAATAAATCCTAATTTATTATAACGTTAAAAAGAACAATAAGTGTTTTTATTCCAAGAAGGAATTTGGTCTCAAGCGAGAATTGGATCCCTCTAACCCGTCAAAACAGTTAGAGTTCAGTAATAGCTATTCCCAGTCGATTTTTCAATAAAATACATTTAACTGAATAGTAATATCGAATAAAATATCGAAAAATTTCTTTTGCAGAATCTTGACTATAAGCGCCGCTCATTCTAACTATATGAAAACAAATCTTTTTGCTTCCCATATTAAACCAGCTCTTTTAGCACATTCCAAATGTATTTATTTTGGAAACCTTTACTTGGTAGCGCACCAAAACTTGAATCATTCTCAGAACTAAGTATCCTATAAGCAAATGCACTTTGTTGTCTTTGTTGTTCTGCCAAAAAGGCAATAAATTTTATCGAAATATTTTTGTGTTTGGATGTTATCAGTGAAAATGTTTTGCTGATTCCCTTACATACACACGCGCACACACATTCACACTCACACATGTCAGAATGTCTTTTACTTTTCACATTGAAAGTGGAAATGGCCATAAATTTACAAAAGTTGTACACACAACGACTATGACTAACTAACCAGTCCTATGACCACCATGTCCACGGCCATGAGTACCTACACCAAGGGAACAAAAATACACAAGTTTCCAAAAAAGAAAAAAAGTGAAAAGATCGCATTAAATAAAAATCCCACAAAAGGAACTGAAGTCGACGAGAGCAAAAAAAGTGGAAACATTATCGAGGCAAATAAAAGGACATTCCAGTGAAAACGGCAACGCAGCCAACAAAAAAGCAGAACGAAATCAAAGCGAAGGCGGGAGAACAGAAGTTGGTCCTTAATTTACCACATGAAAATGCAACAAATGCAACAGTTCTCAAAGGACCGAGCGAATGACTCACTTGCCTCGCAGAGGTTGAGCGTTTTACGGTTGCTGATGGAACAGAAACATTTGCGGGGCGAACACTTGACTTCCGTTTTGCGTGACAACATGGCGTCCACTTTTAGTGCTACGTTTTTCTGCAGCGGAACAACTCCAACATTGGCTTCGGCTACTTTGCGCTGCGAAACAACTTTGACCATTTAAACGTTGATTTAATATGTTTTGATTAAAAGAGTGGCGAAGCAAAACGAAATCACACAGTTACCACATTTCCTTAGTCGCTGTGGACAGGAAGTTTAAATTGGTATTATTGAATTAAATTAAAATTCAAATTAAGTAAAGTAAATCGTCAGCCTTTGATTGGAGAAGGTGGTGGTATGATGAGTTTGGTCGGCAATACAATATTGCCAATTTCGTACAGTATGGATGTACCACCTTAGGGTGGAAAACATTTCAAATACACTTTAAAATATTCATCGGAGACCTTGTATTTATATTAGGATGGGTCACGGAAATAAATTGTTGCGGTCACCCCCAAGAAACGAAGATTGGATTGTGTAATGATGATCTGCAAAATATTCCGTCGTGAGCTAAACGCCCCTGAAAACACTTCTAAAAATTATGTAATTATTTTTCAATCCCAATTTCTTCTGAATTAATAGACCCTTCGAAGCACTTTAAATATAAATTTTTATTCCGGTCTTAGAATAACTCATTGGTCGTATTATTGGAAGTTTAGATTGATTTTTTGTAGTTTTTTTAAGTGACAGCTAAAACCCCATATTTCATGGAAACATTTTGTAAAAGGTATAAAGTGGAGTGTATAATATAGTCGGCCCCGTCCGACTTTAGCCATTCCTTACTTGTTTCATAGTGACAACTGTAATTTTTTTGTTTAGTGGTACTATTTTATAAAGAATATATGGCTGCAGTCAATACCTTTCGAATGGTGCCTAAATGATGGACGGACGATAAATAACGTCACCAACTCCATTTTTTGTGAAATAATTTAACACAGAAACAAACAACGAAGACTGTGGCGTCATTATTTAGGCATCTTTCGAAAGGTATTGACTGCAGCCATATATTCTTTATAAAATAGTACCACTAAACAAAAAATTACAGTTGTCACTATGAAACAAGTAAGGAATGGCTAAAGTCGGACGGGGTCGACTATATTATACACTCCACTTTATATCCGAATACTTCAATTCGGTAAAAAACTGAAAACGAGAAGGATTTTTGTATGTTTCCTACTCATAGGCTAATATGACCTGACCCAATTTGTCAAATCGAGAAGAATATTTGTATCGGGCTATATCTAAACATGGGATGAAGTGACACATTTCCACAATAGGTGTTTAAATATAAGATATTTTGCAAGATTTGAAGAAATCTAGAAAATTGGCAAACCATCTTATATTATATATATGCTCACAACATTTGAAAAAAAACGCTTTATGTCGCGCAACTACGTATTCACCAAATTCTCGATTACAAATTCTACGTAACTGGAGGAATTTATACACCGAATTGATTTTTGACCCCTTGTACAAATTGAACACTAAATAATTTATATCGCACCGTCAATTTATTCATAGTCAAAAGATTACTTTAAGCAGTCACACAAATTAAAACAATTTTCTTAGAAAAAAAAATCACATATATTAGAAAAGTATTATTACTACTGATTTAAGACCCTAAGTATGTCCTAAATCCCTAAATATAATGTACACATTTTGATACATTACATTTGTATTGTACGTCAAAGTAATATATAATAATATACCTTATTCGATACATTGGTTGGTACCATTTTAATCGCTTTTTTTCCGACCTACTACTTAAAAGTATAACTTTTGAAAAATCCTTTAGAGGTCAGTGGAATATACACATCGAATTTCATGATTACCTTTACCTTATACCATTTTTCTTGTTTACCCTTAAAAAGTACGAATTTCGAAAAATTCCTTACCTTTTGCCCAAATATTTTCTTGGGCCCATTCGTGCTATAAGAGTAATGTCCGTTCCAAATTTCAAGATTGTAGGCCCAGCCGTTTGGTACTAATTTTAACCCATTTAATTCCTTAAAAGTACAAATTTCGGAAAATTCCTTGACGAATATACATTCCGAATTTCATGATTGTAGCGTCACCACCTTTTTAATCTCCTTTTCCCGTTTACCCTTTAAAAGTATGAATTTCGAAAACTTCCTTCATTTTGTGTTTGTAAGCATTTTGCAGAATTTAATGATTCAAGATCCGTCTGTTTGATTGGTACTATTTTTATCCCTTTTTACCCGATTTTGCGCCCAAAAAGTACGAATTTTGCAAAAATATTTTCTTGAGCGTATTCGTGCTATAATAGTAAAATGCGTTCAAACTTTCAAGATTGTAGGCCCAGTCGTTTGGTTAGGCGGTGCTACAATTTTTAACCCCTTAAAAGTACAATTTTCGGAAAATTCCTTGTTATCACTCATTTGCACAGCACACCAAATTTCATGATTGCAGCATCAACCGTGTTTTTGGTACCTCTTTATCCCTCTTTTCTCGTCTACCCTTTGAAAGTACGAATTTCGAAAAAAATCCTTCATTTTGCGTTACTAAGCATTTTGAGGGATGTACACTCCAAATTTTATGACTCCAGCTCCATAAGTTTGATTGGTAATGGTACCATGGTTCTATGGTTCCTTTTTTAACCAACTTCACCCACAAAAAGTACGCATTTTGCCAAATATTTTCTTGGTCGCATTCATGCTATACAAGCAATGACCGTTCCGAATGTCAAGATTCTAGGCCCAACTGGTCTGGGCTGTGGTACAATTTTTATCCCATTTAATCTCTTAAAAGTACAAATTTCGAAAAATTCGTTCTTTTTTTAATTTTTCTGTTTCTAAGCATTTTGAGGGATGTACACTCCAAATTTTATGACTCCAGCTCCATAAGTTTGATTGGTACCATTTTTATCCCTTTTTACCCAGTTTCACCCCCAAAAAGTACAAATTTTAAAATATATTTTATTGAGCGCGTTGAATCTATAAGAGGAATTTGCGTACCAAATTTCAAGACTGTAGGTGCAACCGATTTGTCATTGTGGTGGTACCATTTTTATCCCTTTCAACCCAATTTTACCCCTTAAAAGTACAAATTACGAAAAACTCCCATCATATCTGGTCTATACGCTACGCTGTAAGAGGAAGGTACACACCAAATTTCATGATTCTAGCTTCAGCCGTGTTGTTTGTACCATTTTTGTCCCTTTTGACCCATTTAACCCCTCAAAAGTACGAATTTTTCAAAAGCTTTTTGGAATGTCGTCAGGCCCATACCAAATTTCCAATTTACCAAGATTCTAGGCCCAGCCGCTTGGTTATTGCTGTAAGTATGAATTTCGAAAAATCCCGTCTTATCACACCTCTACACTGTAAGAGAAATGTACACACCAAATTTCATGATTCTAACAATTCACTGTTTAGCCGATGTTGGACATACCTCAGAGGAGAAAATAGCGGGAATCCTTTACTCTGAGTAGACGGCTTTGGACAAACCTCAGAGGAGAACATATTTAAGCCCGGCCGAAGGACAGAAACGGACTTTTATTATTAGGACTTTTAAAGTATTCGATTAATTGTTTATTCGAAAAAACAAGAATTTCCATTTTTAATTGAATAATTATCCCAAGATAAGTGCTATATAGACCAGAAAATTTCAATAAAATATTGGAAAATAAATCTACAAAAACACATAGAGCCTATCGTATATCAGACTTAAATCTTAAATATTTCTGAACGATTCTGGCATACACATCTGTCTTTATTTCAAGTGGTTAATTCGAAATTCAGAATAAATTGAAATAATAAGTGTATGAATTAAGTTTCAAAATTGTAGTTAACAATAATGCAAGCATATTATTATTATTTATTTGAAGTTTAAAGAGTCCCAACACATGAAGGTTATATAGACTCTAAATAATTATTATTCATATCGCTATTAATAAGTAAATATACATGTATATATTGTAAATATAACATAAGAACTGATACACAACTCATTCCATAGGTCATATAAATATTTCCTGATTGGGGCCTTATAGCCAGCATATTGGTATTTAACTTGAGTATCTATATCTTGCTTAATTGAATCTTTTGCCATTTGATCTACCTTTTCATTTCCGCGAATATTTAAGTGGCTTGGAATCCACATGAATTCTATTTTCTGATTCGGTATATTTGATATCATTGATCTTAACTGTTTTATAATAGCGTTTTTACTAAAAGAATCACTCAAAGCTTCCAAGGAACTTCGGCTGTCTGATAGGATAAGTATTGTCTGACCGGTATAAGTATGACTAACATTTTCTATGCATGTTCTTATTGCCAATAATTCACTTAAGTAGATTGACGAGTAAATCCATGTTATTCGAAAATCACGACTTTTTGTTTATCCGAAAAAAAAATCGATTAATCAAATACATCAACCAACCAACCATTCTGGGCAAAACATTTCCTATTTTGAATAAGCCTTCCCTTTAATGAGCCGTATTTTGACTGCTCTTGATGGCCTTAACACATGTTCATCTCACATTTCATTAGTCCTATTCCGTCATGAAGTCATATACATACATATAAGTACTTTATGGTAATATACATGTATGTACTTCCGCTTGTAGGTTTATGCATATGTATGTACATTAGGGTGACATTGTGACTTGCGTGAATTTTTAAGCGCAACTACTGTCTGATAGTTGATAATGAATTAATAATCGTTAATAAAAAACATATCTCCATTTTGGAAGAACAGGTTCATGCAGAAGTCGTCATATTACACTATTCAAAAAATATGTGTTGTAAAGGGTGATTTTTTAAGAGCTTGATAACTTTTTTTTTAAAAAAAACGCATAAAATTTGCAAAATCTCATCGGTTCTTTATTTGAAACGTTAGATTGGTCCATGACATTTACTTTTTGAAGATAATTTCATTTAAATGTTGACCGCGGCTGCTTAGGTGGTCCATCCGCTTAGTCCAATTTTGGCATTTCCACGTTTTTGAGTAACAGAGGCCCAATTGCTGCGAACGGCGACGAATCGATAATTGATGGTCATCATTAACACTGGCCGATACAGCTGCGATATTTTCTTCAGTTCGCATTCTACGTAAGCGTGTTGGTGGTTTAATGTCCAACAATGTAAATTTGGTGCGAAATTTAGTCACAATAGCCCGAATAGCCGCTTCAGTGGGTCGATTAAACTGACCATAAAATGGAAGCGCGCAATGAACTTTCTTAACAGAGCACGCATTTTGATAATAAAATTCAATAATTTGCAAGTGTTGTTCGTTTGTAAGACGATTCATGATGAAATGTCAAAGCATACTGAGCATCTTTCTCTTTGACACCATGTCTGAAATCCCACGTGATCTGTCAAATACTAATGCATGAAAATCCTAACCTCAAAAAAATCACTCTAGATCTAAAAATATATTTAATATTTGTACTCTCATTTTGAAGAATATTGGTCCGATCGCACCAGCAAATATATGTCTAATTAAATTAAAATTCTTATAAATGTTGTGAATTTTTCTTTCACATAGAAAAAAAAAATTTTTTTTTTATATATATAAATAAAATATTGATTCAGGAACAGTCTCCATCAAAATAGAAAAAAATATTTTGTTTTATTTTTTTAATAACTCAAATTATATAGAAGAGAACAATGTCTACATGTAAAATATAAAAGAATAAATGTAAAAGTTTATGGCAATCTTTGTACACGCAAAAGATTTTTTAAATCACGATTTTATAAATAAGTGGTTAAAGAGCGCGAAGAATCCGTTTGTAAGTTAAATAACCGAATTTTTAGATTAGATTTTATTATATCTGATCAAGATATATAGATAAATGTAGAAACTATAGTTCTTTAAAAAACTTCGTTAAAAATGGATGTTAATTCTAAACTAATGCAGATAGAAACATGTAATTTGATCCTTAATTTGATCATATAGTGCGAATAAGTATTTAATATAATTTTTGAAAATTAACTCACGGTTCACGTGTAAAATGGACTGTCGGACGGTGTTATACAAATAGACTACATTGAATATGAGGAAAATCGGTTTCGAAATACATACATATGTATAAGAAACGCCACTTCCAATTTCAGTCCGTATCGCTCCAGATGCCATAAAGTAAACTTAATTTTAGAAATTTAATTTTTAATTTAGGAAATTTTACATTATACTTAATCTAGGAACATCTGTAACTAGCAGTGTCAGCTACTTAGCGCGCGAAAAAGCCAGTTATTTCTTATCAGTTTTATCCGTCTCTGTATTTGGATAGTACTTCTTCAATTTTTGTTTGGTGGATATAGATAATAGCAATTTTAAAACTTCCTTTTAGAGCTATCTTGCGCTATTGTAACTGAAATCCCTTCGCGTGTATTTAGATGCAGCTGGCCGTTTTATAACTTTTTGTTCCTCTTTCCTAAAAAGTACTCACATTGAAAAATGACGATTCTCGCTTCTAGTTTTTTCCTCTAAAGCACAAATTCAAAAAATCCATTTTCGCTGCGCGACTACGTGGCCAGAGGAATGCACACTTAAAATTTCACGATTGTAGCTGCAATACTTAAGTTGGTACTATTTTTATCCCTTTTTGTCCCGCTCAACCACTAAAAGTACAAATTTCGAAAAATGCAGCTATGTTGCGCGTCTACGTGGTAAGAGAAATGTACGATTGTAGCTGCAATACTTAAGTCGGTACCATTTTCATCCCTTTTTGACCCGCTCACCCTTTTAAAATACAAATTTCGAAATTCTAAAAGTACGACTTTTCTAAAACCCTTTCTTAATCCTTTCACCGTCATATTTGGGAACTACCCTTCAAATTGTATGACCCTGGCTTAAACCGATTGGTCTGGGCGCTGGTCAATGATAAGCCAGTCAGTCAGTCAGTAATAACGAGGGTCACATCATTGTAAATGTAATTGTAGGAGTCAAAATATCGAAACTTTATTAAAGAAAATATTTGTAGTCATACAGTGTGTAGGTATGTCAAATGTGCCTTAATCAATGCAAACCCCAATTTGTAATTTTTTGTTGTTACTTCTTTTTGACAAACTCACCCTAATATTCCTGTGTATTTGCAATAGAATTATGCACATATTTTACAGTTTTTATTAGTTTTGTGTTTCAACAAAGTTTCTAATTTTTTCTGAAGGACTTCAGTGCAGAAAACCAAAAAATAATTATACAAAGTATGTGTAAACAAATATGAAAGGCCATTGCAAATGATTGCGTGGACGACTTAACAACACCATACAACAACAGGAAAGTTGCGAACGGAACAAAGGAGATTTTCTCGGAAGCAATAGCGCTGTTTACACCGTGCAAGAGTACTTTACGGACCTGAACCGTACCATATACATAGGAAGCTAGGGATCATATGTAGAAAAACTGTGAACTCAGCTTTTCATTTTGTGATTTGTTCTCCATTTTACAGGAATTTTAACATCCAAAGATTTTTTAATAATTTTTTTCGTACTTAGACTTCAAAATCCCTGGGATACCGGTCACATTACTAACCTTCGCACGCCCAAAGGTTTTTGCGAGTATTTATTATATTGGAGAACCGCATTTACACCAAAATTCCAAAGTTGTGTGGACAAAAGTAGATAACCAAAGAGAAAACCACAAACAACAACTCTAAAAATTTAGTCTCTGAACCCAAATCTATTCTAGATTTTATTGTACCGCGTTGTGTTATTAATGCTTGAAAATTTGAAATCCCAACCGGGTGGGTTTTGGGGGTGCAAATTTTAAAGACTCCAAATGTGACAAGTTTGTCAGTTAACGTAGCAGTCAATAAGAATCAATAAGATCAGCCTTATCATTGAAAAGATTTTGCTCGAAAGTCGTTCCTTGCATTTTAAAATAATCATGTGAAACCTATCACCGTCTTTTGTTGTCTTTAACAGCCGTATATCATATGGCTGCAATGTGAAAAATCATACTTCAATTTTTAGTAAATATGAACTTTGTTAACGATGAATTTTTTAACGAGCTAAATTATCCAGCTTAAATATAAAATGTGTTTCTTGAGAAAGTGTTAACGAGTATTTTTATTTGGCACAAACACAAACACAAATCAATAATGCCATGTAGCACACTGTGTTAGGGGTTAACAAATGTTTACAGACGTGCAATCGTAGGCTGCTACGAAAGTACTCTCAATATTTGGGTCTTGGGGAAAAGAAAGTGAGTAGTGAAGCATTTAACTTGGTGAGCCGGTTCTTTTACACCCACCACAATGTTAACGGCAGATTAGAGGCTGTCGCTTTTACGTAGCAGTACAGTAACATATTAGGAAAAATATGCTATTTTGTTTGTAAATTTCGATACTTGTATACAATTACACATTAACGTGACGCCCACAATTAAGAATTTGGAAATATCATTTCATTTTGTTCTCCTAACCAGGCAAATGGAACCGCAGCCAATTTGTCCTCCTTACTTTCCCCCAAAAGTACAAAATTCTTTATATTACCCTTCTACGTAGTTAGAAATCCATGATTTTACCTTCAACTGTTCGGTCACCTTTTAACAACTTTACCCCTTAAAACTACGAAATACGAAAAATTCCTTTAGTTACGGATGTTGGTCTCTTTTTGCTCCATTTCAACCTCTAAAAACATGGATCTCTTTATGATGCATGTTCGCGCTAGAAGAGCAAACCTGAAGTACTATGTTTTAAGGGCAAAAATCAAAAAAAAATTTCGCAAAAATCGATTTTTTCTTTTTCTTGGAAATGACTCATTAGTGTCTCAAAATTGATATCCCACATAATTATGGCGGCGAAAAGTTTCTTAACGCCACAATTGCGGTTTTTAATTGTCTTTATTCAAAACTGTAAAAACTTTTATCTCAAAAATTCTGCTTTCATTCATTCGGAAACATTATGCAATACAATACAATTTAAAACCGATTCACTTGAAATTTTGGATACATTTTCAAAAACACATTATCTAGGGAAGTACGTCGAATCGCTGTTTTAATTTGCTCGTGTGTGTGCAAATACACTGGTCCATGCACTAGTGTTTTAAAGAGTCCAATATTTCCATTAGGTCGATACTAATTTCTCTTTAAAAATACTTATGTATATTTTGTAAACTTTGACTTTTCTGTAACAGGGTAATTGATCATTCCGCAAGATGTATCATCAGTGTTAAAATGCAGTTCAGTGTAAATCACAAAAATTTAAAGAAAAAAATTAAAAATTATCTGTATTCGCCACCGACTAGAAAGAAAATGTACAGCTACCGCTTCGGAAAATGTGCGAACAGACTTCAGATTTATATCAACCAGGTCTTGGACGAAATTGTCTCTCATCATCTTTAGTACAAAACTGTTGACCGACTCATTCAATTTGTATATACTTTTGCAGCAACCATCACATGTATGGACTGCTGCGCACTCGAGATGAGATATGCAAATTGAACTCTAGTTCTCAGTGCTTCAGTATTTCAGAGACCATACAAACAAACTAGTGTCTGACATATGTTCAAACATATCAACATACGTATGAATGCAAATACGTACATACAGTGGAGATTTGCTAAACGCAACACTCGATATATTCCAAACAAATATACTGCATCATCAGAAGGAGGCTGTTTAGGCTTATTAATGCACCATTAAGAGAAGTGCTTCAGTTTCGGAATATACATATACAAATGACATACATACAAATGGAAATCAATTTCCAGTCACCGCACGGACATAAAGTTTAGATTGTTTAATGATGATTTGCAAAATAATTCGTTCCTATATCAAGCCGTCTATGAACTAAACGCTCCTGTATTTTTGTCCAATTTTTTCTGAATTATTGGACCCTTGGTAGGGTCAGCCAAGAAATGTCGTCAAGATATCACTTTCCGTTGAAAAGTTACAGAATTAATTCAAAAAAATCGATTTGGAACCACTGTCCGTATTATTTTTCATTTTGATGCGTCTACGCACTCGCATGAACATGCACATCGAATTATGTTGCGTTTAGGTTTACGTGGCCTCTCTCAAATGAGCGTTTTGAATTATGTTGCGTATCTACGTAATCAGAATTTCAACATTTGGTTGGTGCTACTTTTTTTCCTCTTTTGTCTCACTTCCCCCTAATATTTCGCGTCTACGCAATCATTACGTAGCGAATTTCTTGATGGTGGAATCAACCGTTTGATTGGTACCCTTTTTGCCGTTTTCGTTTAATCGTGGCGAGCCCTTCAATTTGTGTCCCTTTTCCCCATTTTACCCCTCTTATAAAACTATATCTTGTAAGAGGAATGTACGTAGCAAATTGCAACCGTTCGATCTGGCCAGTGATCATTTAATCAAACAAAAGTTTTATTATCTTAAATGTATATTAGTTACAATTATCGAGTCACTACTGTTAATTCATCTCGTACATACTGCTACATTCATATCCCTTTCATTCTGGCTCGTCTCTCGGCCAACTTGTCCGCCAACTACTGTTTTTTGTTTACTTTACTTTGGTCAATTTCATTGCAATTTGTTTTCAAATAATATAATTTTTAAATACATTCTCTCAGCTTAATTTGATTCTTTTTTCAGATTACAATTTTCCAGCAGAAGCAGTTATTTCTTCTCCACTTTTTTCAGATAAAATCATTGACCTAAAAAGTACGCAAATATCTTCAACATAAAGAGTAAAAGTAGAATCAGTTTACACTTATTTGCTTTCAGGGAAGTCAACCAATATGCACTAGAGTGGGGAGCAAAAATGTTTGTTGCGTTTAAGGTGCCAATTGAATATTGAACAAGTAAGAAGGCGTTAAGTTCGGCCGGGCCGAATCTTATATACCCTCCACCACGGAGTGCATTCCACAGTATTACCAGCAGATTAAAGGATGTCGAGATATCCCCATTCACCCCATTCTCCACCCAAATGTACAAATTTCGAAAAAACCCTTTTTCAAGTCTTCATAGTCAGAATGTATTTCATGATTTCAACTTCAGCGGTTTGGTAGGTCCCATTTTTATCCCTCTTTTTAATTATATCCCTTAAAATTACAAATTTCGAAAAAGCCCTCTATTTTACGTGTCTATGCAATTAGAGGGATGTACACACCGAATTTCATAATTCTAGCTGTTGTCATTTGGTAGGTACTATTTTTATCCCCTTTTTCCATTTGAACCCCAAAAAGTACGAATTTTGGAAAGTTCTTTTATTTTACGTGTCTATGCAATCAGAGGAATGTATATATCGAATTTCACTATTCTAGGTGCAGCCGTTATGTTGGTACTATTTTTATCCCTTTTGCCCCATTTAACCCCTTTAAAGTACGAATTTAGACGAAATACTTTTATATTATTTATCTACTCTATTAGAGGAATGTACACACCAAATTTCGTGTTTCTATCTGTTGTCGTTTGAAAGGTACCATTTTTATTCCTTTTTGTCCCATTTTGTCCCATTTCGCCCCCTACAAATAAAAATCACTTTTTATGCTATAAAGGGATGGCGCATTGCGAATATCAAGTAAATACAAGCTAATATGTTCAAAAAACATGCTGAAATACACAAAATATTAGGGGTATTTTCAGTCCTTGTGAGGGAAAAATTTTTCCCTCTGGGCCGATTTCGTCCACTTTCAATCCCAACCGATCTACAACCATAAGACACATTTAGGAAAAATTTGAACCTCCTAGCTCATTTCGTTCGGCCGCTATCGTGCTTTCAACAGACAGACGGACAGACGGACAGACGGACATGGCTATATCGTCTTAGAATTTTACCACGACCCAGAATATATATACTTTATGGGGTCTCCGATGAATATTTCGAGGTGTTACAAACGGAATGACAAAGTGAATATACCCCCATCCTGGAGGTGGAGGGTATAAAAATAAACTGTTTCTTTTCAAGAATTTCCTAAAGGTGACATTTATGCTGGGTTCAGCAACAGTCATTACGTTTTATTAATGTCACCTGATAAATTACAAAGTTGTTACAAAGTTCAAAATGTCTGTTAAATGGATTTTTCAAAATACCCTGAGGTTGGTATTAATCATAAGAGCTGAAAATTATTAAATGGGGGGAGGGGTATATTTTAAGGACCACTTTACCAGAATTCGATGGTCAGAACTTGTTACTTTTTGAAAATGTTATTGGTCGTTTCCTACTAATCTCTTTCTGAATGGCTTATGAAGCTTTCACATAAGATCTATTCTATAATAAGATCTATTAAAAAGACGGGTTTCGGTTTAACCGAAAATTGAATTTTTTAAAAAACCGGTTATAAGGTCCTTTTTAAAAATCGGTCACAAGGACTAAAAATACCCATAATAATCCCCAATATTTTAGAGTATTTAGGCATGTTTTTTCAATATGTCTGCTTGTAGTTACTTGATATTGGGTATGCGCATTCGCCCTATAACGAAAACGTGGACCATAAAGTGATTTTTATTCGTAGGGGGTGAAATGGGGCAAAAAAGGATAAAAATGGTACATATTAAACGACAACAGCCAGAAACACGAAATTCAGTGTGTACATTCCTCTAATTGTGTATAGACATAATATGAAAGTATTTTTTCCAAATTCGTACTTTTAAGGTGTAAAATGGGAATAGAGGGATAAAAATAGTACCAATCAAACGGCTGCACCTAGAATAATGAAATTCGGTGTATACATTCCTCTGATTGCATAGACACGTAAAATAAACGGATTTTTCGAAATTCGTACTTTTTGAGGTTAAAATGGAAAAAGGGGATAAAAATAGTACCAACCACATGAAATGGTTGAATAGTACCAAATAATGAAATTCGGTGTATACATTCCTCTGATTGCATAGAGACGTAAAATAAACGGATTTTTTGAAATTAGTACTTTTTGGAGTTAAAATGAAAAAAGGGGATAAAAATAATGAAATTCGGAGTATACATTCCTCTTACTGCGTAGGGACGGAAAACAAAAGGCTTTTTCCAAATTCGTACTTTCAATGGATACAATGGGTACAGAGGGATAAAAATAGTACCAATTAAACGACTACAACTAGAATGATGAAATTCGGTGTGTACATCCCTCTAATTGCGTAGACACTTAAAATAAAGAGATTTTATTAAGTCCTGCTCTTCCTCTGACTGCATAGACGCGCAAAATAAAAAGATTTTTCCAAATTCGTTCTTTTTACTTTTACGGCAAAAATTGGTTGAATCATGAAGTTAAGTTATTTTGCACTGTATACGTCAGATAATGGATTTTCAAAATTTTTACATTTAGAATCAAAATAGAACTGAAATGCAAACAACTGCAGCACCCACTATCCACCAATATTTATGGCATTTAAGCTTTTTGAAAATATAAATATAAGAATATTTATTTTTTGAATTGACTTGAAGTATTATTTCGATATGTAAACGTATTGGTAGCCTTATAAGCGTGGTTTGTAATAATAAAAATATTATATATATGTTTTATATAATAATTTTTTTCAATATTTGTATTTGTTTTGGTTTGGCTATATTAAAAAAATTATATTTTCCTTTAATATTACTGCACTTCTACGAAAATCGACAGCCCAGCCGAACATAACGACGTTTTTACCTGTTTTGTTTGAGATCATTTTAAAATAAAGTCAATTCTATAAAATAATTCATATTTTTACGTACAAAAACTTGAATACAAAGTTTACGTAGAATCCTTCTTATAATAATATCGCAATGCCAGTATACAATTCAAGTGATAATTTTGTAAGCGATTTTTTGTTTGTTTTTGATAAAGCTTGACGTAGAAAAAACACGCTCGCTAAATGTTGATGTAGGGCTAACAGTCATCAAGTCATTTTAGTTTTTTATTCTTTGTTTTGTTTCGAAATCGTCATATTAAGTCGCCTGTCATCGCAAACGTAGAGCGATTTAAATAATATAATTTTCGGATTTGCGCGGCGTTTCTCATTTTGATTTATAATAGGAATATTATTTTCTTTGTGGAAATTGTTTGCGTGATTTGCGTGAATCACGTGATTCACGCGTGATCGTTAGAAAAATTTATTTTACTCACGTGAGCGTGCGTGAACATGCGTGATTCAATATTTTTCCTTCGTGAGCGTGCTTGAACGTGAGCCAATTATAACTCACGCGCCCATCTCTAATTCCAATGTTAAACTAAAACCCATATAACTTCCACATGCATATTCGGAATCAGCTATATTGTGGTCATACACTTCTTATAAAATCTAAGTAAAAAATATGGCGGGTTTTTCCACGCCCCTTCTAGTAGCTCCCACACAAATCACCCTAACCCACGTAAAATTAAAGCTTTCATAAATTCTAAAAAGAATGATTGTAATACACTGAAATTTGATATTCGACAATGTTTTTGTAGTCGTTTTATCCACCCGGAATATGGGCGATATTGCCACACCCCTTCTGGTACAACCACACAAATTATAATAAATCCTGGTAAAGATAAAACTAATATTTCTTCTTATACCGTATAACCGCATTAAAGTTTCTCGAAAATCAAAAGGTAAATAATAAATGAAGGCTAGAATTAAAATTTAAGTAAATTATGATGGATGAATTAAAAATAACAAGCAAAAAATTACACATGAATAAAAGTTTATTCTTATGCTTACAATATAGACTTATTATGAATTGAATACACGTATCTTTGTGCAGTGTTTCAGATCAGTTTTTAAATTATTTTTTTCTGTTCAATAGTGCGGTTGCTTACGTACTTTATCTCAAAAATAATGAATCCTCAAGACTACTATCTGAGTCTAAATCATTTCAAATTTTTAATTTTTGGTAATATCTAGCCATGATGCTTTTGGAACACTACTGACATTTGAACAATTTTCTTGAATAATTTGGCTTAAAACGACTTTGATGTTCTGAATCAAATTCGAATCTGCTTTTGTACATTCCTTCACATTTTGTATAAAAATTTTCTTAAAGCAATCGTCAAAAACTGAAGTCGACATCTAGCAATTTTTGTTTGACTTATTTTCCCCCTAAAATAACTTTTGAAGCTATATTTCAAAATTCAATTTTCATGTTTGTGGTGTCTCTTATTGTTTGGTGCCATAATTTCCGTTCTGAATTCTATAAAATTATCGTTTTTAGTTTTGAACTGGTATTTTATAGATTGCAAATTTATTTACAAATGTCTGGTGACATTTAGGTCACCAGTATAATAACAAAAATCTAATTTTTAATCGGACTACAGAGGTAAAATTTCTGGATAGTCCAAACTGGCGAGTATTCGGTTTAGATACGTTATACTGTGATTTAAAATATTCAAAATTCAAATTCTTATTATAGAAAATTTGGGAATGGGAAAAATGGGAATCCACTCCAAAAAATGTATGAAATAATTTGCTATTATATAATAATTTGTCATTATGACATTATTATTTGTCAAAAATAGAAGAACAAGTATTAAAAAAGTGATGTTCTATAGCTAAATAGTTAGGTCTTATTTGCAAACAAAGACAATTTGGGAAATTCTGAAATCGAATATTCCTATATGAAATACAATATCATTTCTTGGTGTTACAAACATTAGGCGTGAAACTAACTTATATTCCACGGAGTGGTGTAAATAAATGAAATAATGTGAATATTAAATTAATAATATGAGAAACAAACAAACAACAAACACAAATTTTAATTGAGCGTGTATCATTGAGCGTGGACCATTCTTATTAATAACCTCAAAACGAAGGTTGGGAATGGATTCGTAATGAGAATCAGGGTTCTGCAATGACACTTGGACTCACGCTAATTTGCTATATATTTAGTATCGACATAACAACTCGTGATGTGTGTTTCGGCTGATAGACGCATGATCGATTTGTAGGAAACTCATGTTAGAGCTGACAAAAATAAGGTCAATAGTTCCATAATAACTGATCTCTTACTTTTTAGTTAAAGGTAAAATAACAACAAATCATAACACAAAATAACAAAGTAATTTTTGAAAATTGTTTTGGTCAAAAACTGAATCCATTGTATGAAAGTAGTAACTACAAATTCGACCCAGTTTAATATACATGTGTATAGAAATCCCAACGACTAGCACTCGTGAGGGTATAAAGGGCAAAGACGACTGAATGCCATACGTTATGCAAATATTTACCCTCCCCCCAAAAATCATCGTGAATCAAATAACGACATCAGCAATTCTGTTCACCAAATGAAACGAAGTGCATCAATATCATCATGACATCTATCCATGTGTAAATGTGAATGATGCTATGGAAGAGAACGAGTCATTTAAATCCAAACCAACGTTATGCCATAAGAGATGTCGATCCTGCAATTTCGGGACTTCAAAATCCCAAATATCGTTATTTTCCGCTATGGAATCTGGACATATAAGTTTCCACATCTATATTACATTAGGAATACGAACGCGACAAAATGGACGCTACAAATATGCCCAAGTGCAGTAAAAAAGTAATAATTTTCATTATAACGACTAGTTTGAAGTTTCATTATAGTAATAGTTATCGTAAAAAAGAAAGAAAACGTCAGTCGGCTAAACCGACCTGTATATACCCTCACATGTGTATGGAAGGACTTAAATTTTGCTTAGCGCCGTAGTATGTTTGTGGGAGGCATAAGAAGTTTGTTAATAATTGTAAAAAAATGATCAAATATGACGCGTAAATATTATTTGCTGTTTAAAGTGATTATAAAAACATTTTCAAATATCAAATTGCAAATGATTTTGACTACCCGTATGGATGTTATATAGGTTTAATTGTAACCAAAGTTTATACCACTTTGTGTGGTAGGTACCAAAAGGCGCGTGACAATATCGCCCATATTCCATGCGAATGTATCATCTGCAAAAGCATTGCCAAACATCAAGTTTCACAGTATTCCGATCACTCGTTTAGGGGTGATTTGTGTGGGAGGTACTGGAAGGGGCGTGGCAATTTCGCCCATCTTCGAATTTAAACTAAGTTTGGGAAAAATATTACCATGTGCAAAGTATGAATTGATTCCTTAACTCCTTTCGAGAGTTATCGTGTGACCAGACGGGCGGACATGGATGAAACAGAATTGGTCCAAACATTCTTAGGGTCTAAAGTCACTCATTCAATGCGTTACACTTTTTTCTGTCCCAAATGACATATACCCTCCTACTCAGTAGAGTGAGGGTATAATAAAGTTAAAAGCTATTGTTTAATTTTTTGGTGGGCCCTCTTTGGGAGATGCCAATATGTGATTGGGCTTGCAGTACGACAGATGTTTACTTAACTACATAGAACTCAATTGAATTGATACAAGTACAAAGAACATTAAGTTCGGACCAGCTCTTGAATTGGCGAAGAGTGATGTGGTGTCAAGTACAACTCTGTATTTAATGCATTTTAAGTCTTCTTTAAAATCTGCCTTACATACATTATTTGTATAAACCTTAAACATTATATTAATACAGTTCGTTTCGTAAATTGTAATTATGAACTTATACATTGGAGCAACATAAAATTTAAACTAATAAAGTTATCCTGAATTTTTTACTTGAGTATGATTTGGCAGAATTGCAGTTTTAAAAAAATGTGCATATAGTCCAAATCAATTGTGTATTGCTGTTAGCGACAATGAGTGTTTTCTGAAGGTTTTGTTTCATAATTATAACTCAGACAAGCTTTTTTGGGGGGGTTTCAAAAGAATTCACCATTTTCTGTGACTTTTATTAGTAATATCGAGGGCTTATATTCATAAGTGGCTATGAACGATTTTCTCGAAAATGAGTTTTTGATGCCAAACTATTCTCAGATTTGGATGTCATCTGTCATATAAATTTGGAGAAAAAAATTTCTAAAGCAAAAGTGGTATGAACCATAAACAGTCCCGTGCGCAGGATTTTCCCCTGGTGGGGGGGGTTTCATCTACACTCACAAAAAAGTTAACCCTAAAATGAGTTAAAATTAACTAAAATTTAGGAAACCATGTACATTTTTACTAAATATAAGTAGAATTTTGCTGTAATTTTCTTAAATCTAAGTAAATTTTTCTTAAAACCAAGTAATTTTTTACTAAATTTAAGCAAAATTTTCCTAAAACTAAGTAAATTTTTACTAAATCTTTGTAAAATTTTGCTGAAAATTTCCAAAAACTAAGTAAATGTTTACTCAAATCAAGTAAATATTTACTCAAACTGAGGACAATTTTGCTGATTTTTTCTCAAAACGAGTAATTTTTTATTTAAACTGAGGAAAATTTTATTTCAAACAAGGAAAAAAGGTGAAATTAAAATAAGTTCAATTTAACTAAAAAATCAAACAAATAGTTTTGCTTCAGAGTATGCAAAACTGATACAAAAAATGCCAACATGAAATATTTCTCAATGTTTCATGATATCTCTGCCATAAGGAGTTGAACTATTATTTCATGGTTGTTGCGAAGGCAAGATAGGCGCATTCGCAGTGGTTGTTTAGAATAATTCATAAAGTATTTAAGAAATAAGTCTCTGGAAGTGAACGAGAATTGCTTCTTAGATTAATATTCAAGATTTCTTTAAACAATTTCAAATGTTTTTATAAGTTCATTAATACTTAAATGTATGAAGAACTCGGCATAACTTTCAGTAACATTTTAACTTCATTTTAGGAAAAACACATTTTTAAGTTAAAATTTCCTAAATGGAATTTTTACCATACAAAAAATTTCAGTTTTTTATACACTCCACGAGAGTATAATGTCTTTTTGTATTTGTTTGTAACACCTAAAAGGAAGAGAGATAGACCCGATCGGCTTAGAATCACTTTTTGAATCGATTTAGCAATGTCCGTCTGTCTGTCTGACCGTCTGGCCATCTATTGTTGTAATCAAATTACAGGTCGCAATTATAGTCCGATCTTAACAAAAGTTGTATAGAAAACGCATTTTTGTGACGTACACAGCGAATTTAATGATTCCAGCTTCATCCGTCAGATTGGTCGCTTGTAACATAAAATTCGCCGTTGAAATTCCTTGTATTTTAAATTTCTTCATTCATAATTCTGAAACTTTTCATACACAAATATTCCCCATGAAGTCAGCAATCACATGCCAAAGAAATATTTTGGTATTCTCAATATCATCAAAATTTACGCGGTTATTTCTAAAGATACTTTTCACAATTTTTTACTTTACTGCCGCTATTTATCCTATTTTAGCATGATAACTTAGGAATCAAAATGCTATTAACGCGAAATGATGGAATTTGATAGTACGATATGCCCTAAATCTAGAAAAATGTTTTAAACAAAATCGTTGTAGCGAATTATAACCTTCGGTTTTATGCTGCTCCATTGTTGAACTATTTTATTTTTATTATTATTTTTATGTTCATAGCCACTTATGCAGTCACAAACTAACGTACGAGGGGATAGCCAAATCAGAAAATTAAAAAAATAAGTGGCTTTAGAAAAAAATAAAAAAAAATCAAAATCTGAGAATAGTTTGACATCAAAAACTCATTTTCGAGAAAATGGTTCATAGCCACTTTTGAATATAAGCCCTCGATATATATTTTGAAGAAATATTACACAAAAACGATCCGCACGACCGCATTTTTTATGATAAATGCAGAAGATTGGATATGCTTTTTGACAACGTATGGGTCTAAATAGGATGTCTAAATAATTTTTGGGTTTTTAATTTATATAGGACCCCCGCCCGCTTCGCCAGGCAGAAAAACAAACGGAAATAAAAATCATATTGTTTTTTCTTGTGATCGGTATTATATGTACCACTTATAATCAAGGCATTTCCCTGAGATACAAAAGAAATGGATATGTTCCATGGAAAATATTGAAGTACGGCGAATAAAGGAAGAAATGTCAAAAATCAAATTGATTTTAGGTTGAGTGTGATTCTCCTCCTTTCCATTACCCAAACAAAAAACTTGCTACGTAAGAAGAACTTACTAAATCGAATATGGAATTCGAATGTACTATATTCAAAACACATAGAAAGTCAATCAAATTGTTCACTAATCAAACAACACAAAAACTAAACAATTAATATAAATTCCGTTTTCTTGACTTAAGTCGGATTTTGGCGATATTTCTTTTTAGTAAACTTTCTTTGCTATTATGCTAAGAAAGAAAATGAGTAATTTTACAAAATTCAAATCAAAAATTCCCCATCATTCAAATCCCGCCTATTTGTATAACAATATAGGAATTTCGGTGACGAATATACTCTAAAACAGGTTTTTATTTCGTATGCGAAGTGTCACGGATACTCTCCGCCCATCTCGGTGTCGAATATATTCTAAAACCGGTTTTAATTTCATATGGGAAGGGCCACGCCCACTTTCCGCCCATATTTGCACAACTATTTACACTGGATCTATTCAGACAATTTTTCAGCACTCTAGGTTTTATAGAACTGATAATATTCAATAATAGGTTTTAACTTCGTTTGTGAAGTACAACGCCCACTATCCCACTACCGCCCATTTTTGGTACAACTACGAAGGTTTATGCTAGATGCACTCACAAAAAATGCAGTATTGTAGCTGTTATAAAAATATATTCAATAATATGTTTTAAGTTTATATGTGAGGTAGCACGCCCACTTTTCCAATACCGCAAATTTTTGACACAACTACCCATATTGATGCTAGATGTACTCGCACAAAATTTCAGTATTCTATCTGTCATAGAAATGAATATATTCGAAAATGGGTTATAACTTTGTATGGGAGGTGCCACACACACTTTTCCAATACTGCCCATTTTTGGCACAACTACGAACATTGATGCTAGATGCACTTATACAAAATTTCAGCACTATAGCTGTCACATAACTGACAATATTCAATAATAGGTTTTAACTTCGTATGGGAGGTACCACGCCCACTTTTCCAATACCGCAAATTTTTGACATAACTACCCACAAAACACACAAAATTTCAGTATTGTATCTGTCATAGAACTGGATATATTAGAAAATGGGTTATAACTTCGTATGGGAGGTGCCACACGCACTTTTCCAATACCGCCCATTTTTGCCACAACTACGCACATTGATGATAGATGAACTTACACAAAATTTCAGTATTGTATCTGTCATAGAATTGAATATATTCGAAAATGGGTTATAACTTCGTGTGGGAGGTGCCACACCCACTTTACCAATACCACCCATTGCACAACTACGCACATTGATGCTATATGCACTTACATAAAATTTCAGCACTCTAGGTGTCATAGAACTGGCAATATTCAATAATAGGTTTTAACTTCGTATGGGAGGTGCCACGCACATTTGTCCAATCCCGCCCATTTTTGGCACAACTACGCACATTGATGCTAGATACACTTACATAAAATGTCAGCACTCTAGGTGTCATAGAACTGACAATATTCAATAATAGGTTTTAACTTTGTGTGGAAGGTGCCACGCCCACTTTTCCAACACCGCCCATTTTTGGCACAACTACGCACATTGATGCTAGATACACTTACATAAAATGTCAGCACTCTAGGTGTCATAGAACTGACAATATTCAATAATAGGTTTTAACTTTGTGTGGAAGGTGCCACGCCCACTTTTCCAACACCGCCCATTTTTGGCACAACTACGCAAATTGATGCTATATGCACTTACATAAAATGTCAGCACTCTAGGTGTCATAGAACTGACAATATTCAATAATAGGTTTTAACTTCGTATGGCAGGTGCCACGCCCATTTGTCCAATCCCGCCCATTTTTATCACAACTACCCACATTGATGCTAGAGACATTTACATAAAATTTCAGCACTCTAGGTGTCATAGAACTGACAATATTCAATAATAGGTTTTAACTTCGTATGGGAGGTGCCACGCCCATTTGTCCAATCCCGCCCATTTTTGGCACAACTACTCAACTTGATGCTATATGCACTTACACAAAATTTCAGCACTCTAGGTGTCATAGAACTGACAATATTCAATAATAGGTGTTAGCTTCGTATGGGAGGTGCCACGCCCACTTTTCCAATACCGCCCATTTTTATGCAAAACTGTGCAGGCTAACAATTAGTGGACTTTCACAAAAATTCAAGACTCTAACTGCAACAGTACTCCGAATATGCTAATTTATAAAAAACGAATAAATCCCCAATTTGTGTGGGAGGTGCCACGCCCACTGAAAATATCAAAAATTTATATAGCCTATTTTTACCACCGGTTCAACATGAACATACTGTGAAAATTTCAAGAAGATCGGTCCAGTAGTTTAGTCTGCTATAAAGAACAAACAAACAAACAAACAAACAAACAAACAAACCCACAAACTTACAAACACAGATTCATTTTTATATATATAGATATGAGTAACAGGATGTTTACTCAAAATCTTTACACACATATTCCGATTAAATAAAAAATATTTGGAAATGTTTCTTCATATTAATAATCTTAAATATGTATAAATTCGAATAACAAATACATTTTTTTTGTATTCGATGAAATGCAAGAATAAACAACTAGAAATTTCAATTCCAAATATAAAATAATTGGTATTTTAGAGTTTCGTTTTCCTACGTAGATCCAAGTTACTGAATTTGTTGTTTCTCTTTTGAATAATGCTTGTTACATATGCACAAAAAATACTAACTCTGAAAAATATTTGATATACGTGATAAATATAACAAACAATTTAGTAATTTAAAACTCATTTCTTATTGTTTCGCAACTTTAAAGTAGATTTTAAAATAGAAACCTACACGCAGAGAAAAAATTCATTTCGTAGAAACGAAATTTTAGACACGTGAACATCGTATTTGAGTTTCTTTTGTGGGACAAATTATTTTGTTTGCGGTAAACATGTTATCACTTGTTTTAAATGAACAAAGAGAAATATGTTTATATCAAACAGTTTTCTTCGTTTGTCGAAATGGATTTGTATTATAATTGCAAACTCCCAAAAGATTGGAAGTAACAGAAACCGTTGTTGTTGTATCTGTGATGAAAATAGGACACATCGGTTCAGATTTAGATACAGCTCCATAAAAATATCCAATCGCAAATGTAACATCTTAGCGCTCTACAAGCATTAAGCAAATTATTTGATTTTATTAAGAATATTTTAGATTTCATTATGATATCATAGTGATTCTTATCTACACTTTTTTAAGTTACTAAACGATTTTGTTATTAAATTTGCAAACTTTTGTTGCAGTACACAATTAAAAGTTCATAAGATATAGTTCTAGTCGAATGTCAAGAAGTGGTATCGGTTAATAAAAATGAAAATTTTCCGAACAATTTGGTGTCCATTAGCGAACACAATCTAGCACTACACAATCTTGAAATTGACTTTAGTTTGTTTTGGGTTTAGTTTGTTTGTAGTTTTCATAATCTTTGTCCGAAATTCAAGAAAGTGTCCACGATTTTTTATGTAATTTTCGTGTATTCATGATCTTACTGCAAAATTACAATTCCAGACGAGTTATTTTAAAAAGACCTTAAAAATTCTATATTTTTTTGCTTCAGAAAGTCTAGAAGGTTTTAAAAAGTATATGTTCGAAACCTCTCTGGGGAGGGGGTTTGAACCCTCCAAAACTCCCCCCTGCGCACGGCCCTGACCATAAAACCGCGAATAGTAGGAAATTTCGTAAACTTTTTAATCGTAGCAATTAGTAATCCTCTTTAGATTAAACTGTAGAAGAATGAATAATAATTACTCTTAAAATTAAGGAGTAAATCAGTTTCTTCACTCTCCTGAAAATTTGTGTTTTTGTTCATAGCCACTTATGAATATAAGCCCTCGATATACTTTTCAGATTTTGATTTTGGCTTTCACAAATTTCTGGATTAATTGGCCGACGTTGGCCATGTTGTTGAATCGCAACATTTTTAACCCTGCAAGTAATTCTGCCATAAACGGCAAAAAGGTCAGTGTCCTAAGTGTCCCCTCCTATGAGCGAATCAAGAACTTGGAGAGGTGTGAATGTAAAATATTGTGAGAAGTAAAATAAACTCAGTTCCAGTTTTCAAAATGGCACACCATCAAACGTAGTGTTAATGACCACAAGTTGGAACAAGGTATGTACAAATTTCTATATTATTTTTTGTTATTAATTAAATTCCTTCATTTAATGTGATAGTTTTGCCCCAGAAAAAATAAATTTGAATGGACTTGATGGAAATACCCACTTCTCATGTCGAAATTTTGGTTTTAATGCAAAACAAGGCTAGATTTCGTATCAGCGTAGCAAAGAAAAATTTACTTCTTGACTGGCCTTTATGCTCACCAGATCTGAAACCCATACAATATCTATGGGGTATATTGTATTGAAAGGTTTACACAGATTCCCTTTATACATGTCATTTCCGAGGAAGTTCGATTGAAGTTCTTTCTCTTTTTTAACCACAGACTAGGTACATTAATATCCTCTCGCTGAAATGGATATGAGTGAATAAAGTTGTCATCATGGCCAACCTTTTTCTAAATATCTGTCTCCATAAAAGTCTACTTTATTGAAAAATACTCATAATGAGGCTGATATTGTCGCCGCTATAATCAATTTAACCATAAAATCGCACTTATAAATTGTGTATGTAAAATTCAAAGTCATCCCAACAAATATCATTACTCCAATAGCACTCATCTTCGTGTGCTGACAATGCCGCCCAAAATGAGTTAGGGCACGAAATGCCATCAACTGATATATTTTTTTATTACTTTGTCATAACTCTCCAACATTACATAGTTTTTGTTACTTATTTTTAATAGGATTGATTTTATTTTTTGAGCATTCCCCAATGATGATATTTGATGGCATTGGCTTATTGTCAACGGAAATAAAACCATTCTCGTTCAATAATACCAAAATGTGGACATCCTTCAATGGTCTGGAATGATGTTCACAGATTGTTTCATGTGGACAATGTTGCTGCAGCATTTTCAATAGTAATTTACAAACAGTCAACTTAACAAGAAAGTAAACCCGTAAAATGTTTATATAGTCAATAAGCTATAATAGATTAATATATATTAAATATTTAGTTGTTATCATTATTCGAAGAAAAAAGAAAGAGGGTTTTGGGTTTGGGTTTTAATTCGGGCATTTCTGCTGTCAGGCAGGGAGGTGGTTTTCATGATATTTGCATTGTATGTCATCATCACTAATGACGTAAGGGCATCGCCTTCCCATCATTGTAACGTGTTTAATGTAAAACTAGTTCCAAATTTGGATGTATAGTACTAAAGTACATTGTGATCTACAAATAAACGTTTGAAGTTTTTTCTCTATTCGTAGTTACAGCCCGAACAAACCATA
Organism: Polietes domitor; assembly: GCA_947397865.1. Taxonomy (NCBI): domain Eukaryota; kingdom Metazoa; phylum Arthropoda; class Insecta; order Diptera; family Muscidae; genus Polietes; species Polietes domitor. The sequence goes on along the minus strand of OX377619.1, from coordinate 91,502,536 downwards.
GATATCGATCGACATTGTGTGTAGGGATGTCACACGCAGACTTTTTTTGAAACCCGGTTTTCGGTTTGCCATTTTCTAATTGTTAATTATTTCAACCTGTGTCAAAATGGGTATCAAATGAAAGAGGACAATCTCTAGAAATGGGGAAAAATATTATTCAAGACGCAGAATTGATTAACAAAATGGCGCGGTGAATCTCCAACACATTTCATCGAGACTCGATTTAAAACAATTCAATTGCAGCATTTAGCAAATTAATGGCTTCTGCGATATATTCACTGCTGACGGAAAACACACAAAAACATTATAATTTCTCAGATTTGCTCTTCCAACAAGTCTACCTACCTAAACAATTAAATACGTGCATTGAATTCCAATCTAACTGAAACAATACTTTTTCCAAGTTCTATCTGTTCTATGAATTTATCCTCGTTTAGATTTATATTGTAGTCAATAAGCACAATTACATTTACCATTATATTTCACAGGACCACGTGGCGAATGAGCAATGGTCGTAAATTGTTATGAATCATACGCTCCCCGGCGAAAGGAGAATCATCGTAGCCAAATTATTCGTTGCTATGAATGTTTCCGCTATCTTTAGCCAAACTAAAAATAAATAAAAACAAAACGTTAGTGTAAGCCATAAGCGACTGCGTGATACCGTATAGATCCTAATATTAATAATAGGGTTGTTCACATTTAGGTCGGATAAAAAAACATCAATTAAAAAGTTAAGTTATTAATCATTAATCCATAAATTTTCTTCAACTAGGTCCTGTTTTCTTCGTCAAGATGTCAGCTATTTATCATCACTTGAGAACGGCTGAACAGATTTGGCTGGTCTCAGTTACAAACTGTTCGTGGTAGTCCGATCTGGGTTTTAAGATGAAAACACTTTTGGATAGTTGACCGCAAAATAGGAATATTTTTAAAAAACTGAAAGTGCCTTTTTCTGTAGTATTTTTGAATGAACTCAAGGCTATAAGTCTCAATTCAAGCAATGGATATTCGAAATTCTTTTATGTTACGTTCGTTATGATTCTGCGAAAGTTTTCGGAACACAAAAATTAGTATTCGTAGAATCATCTCCTTATAGAGGCCGGGTTTGATGTTGAAAAGTCGCTGCGAAGCCACTTGAAAAGACTTTTGACATGGTCGAAATCATGATCGTGGTAGTCTACAGCCAAGTAATAAATATCACCATGCCATTTGTAAATAAATTTGCATTCTATTAAATATAGATGCAAAATGGTCTTGTGCCAGGACAATATCCCACTTCAAATCAATTATTGATTACAGACCAAAAAATGCAAACGAAAAAAAACTAAAAAAAAAGGTATTTTTATAAAGAAAGGGCAGAAAATTCGTACAAAATGCAAAAAATCTTTATATTTTATGCACTTTTGTCAGAACTGACGATGGGAACTTTGTTGATTCATTTTTATTTGGTTTATAATTCCAGTTCGTAATCAGTCATCAAATACGCAGGGAAATCCAGTTACACGTATTTCATGTATTTTCACCTATTTGTGAACCAAATACAAAGATTACATTTCTGAAAATCCACAATGAGGCATTGAAACATGCGAGTAATATTAGCCCAACTAGGAATGACAGCGCCACACTATCCGATGCACTGATACGATACATTGCAAGAATAAGATGCTTACGGAACACGTGGTTTATGAACGATTGAACTATATTGGTCTCGGTGAAACCGGAAAATCTTTTTTGATAGTAGAAATTTTGGCAAAAATCCACTCGCAAAATTAAAGCGATGCTTGCTGCAAAAAGAATTGCTGCTGCATTCTTTGAAGACTGCCGAAATGCACTCAGTTTGCGGTGAATATGAAAATTAACGAAAATCCTTCGTACAACCTTTCAAAGATCTGAGGTGGCCAACGTTTTGATAGGTCCGAAGGAAGGAAGGTGATTTTCGATTTACATTACGGGCTATTCTACGGCAATCTCCAGCTGACGACCAGAATCATGTGTCGTGGAACGGCCAATCTGGAGTATTTTCAAAACAATTGCTGGACATTTGCAGTAGAAAAATTCTGTTGATATTGCGAATGTTGATATTTAGATTTTGCAGAACGTCTTCCCATACGTTGCTCCAAATCGTGTGTCGTTGAGCGAACGCGCTACATTGGCCGCGAAAAACATTGGATTGGAGGATTTTGTTTCTAGAGAAAATTATTTTGACAACCATAGATTATCGCCTCAGAGTCATCAGTTAATACTAGATTATTTTTTGCAATGGCACTGGGAAGTGGGCAAATTAACGAATAACATATTGAAGAAACGCTTCTTAAAGTAAAGCACGAAGATGAAGACATTTTGAGAGCACACTCCGCTGTTAAATCGGCAATTAACGTACGACACTCACGAAAGTTTTGAACGATGGAATTGTTACCACAAGACTATTTTGATCGTGTAGATTTTGGCTTCGATTCTCCAGCAGAATTTTAATTTATCGCCTTCATCTGAAATTGAACTAAGTTGTTGAAAAAGGTCGAACAGCTCATTCAGCAATCAAATTGCTGCTGAACACGCATATTAAAGAACTTCCAACGTGCAGACTGTCGAAGAACTATGTCGGTGATCACGGTTGGGCAGTAACGTAGTAGTAAATTGATCGCTCGGAATGAATATACGATGTCTCACATAAAGTTTTTTTGAGAAATTCAACCGAATAATGACTAGACAGGCGATTTTTATGCAAAAGTACATTTTGAGAGGATGATAATTGAATAACGACTACACAAATGATTCTCATGAACTCAATGATAAAAAATCGATATAACCAATATCATGTCAGCATATGTTGCATAGATTAAAAAAATATAACTTGCATAAAAATCCACTGTATATTATTTTTTTTTTTGTGATTTTTACAAAACACTATCAGTGATTCCACGGCATACTCCACCCAATAAACTAAATGAATGCTCGAATTATATTTCCCGTCGATTTTTCCAGCTCACCGTATGAAAAATCAAACTCATGAAATATTGTTCAAAATCCACATAAGCGAACGTGCAGACACTTCCATTGGCGTAATCTGAATTAGATATCCCTGATCGTATCATTAAATTGAATATGTGTTTTGTTTTGTTATTATTTGATATCTTCTTTTCATAATTTCTGTTGTAACTCTTACTCAGGTTCATGATCATTTGTTTTTGTTTTCATAAACAGATAACAAAGTATTTTAAAAAGAAGTGTGTGACAATTATTTGGTTCGGTTGCTAACAGGGCAGACGATCGTTTCAAGGGACGCTACTCCTCCTTATCAATGCCCAGTGCAAACAAAAAATTAAATTGAATATCTATGCCAGCAAACGTTAATCGATACAATAATCACTGAACATCAAATTGTTCTCATTCCAGGTTTGCTTAAACATTTGAAATATATTTGCAAAAAATCACACGACAATCACAAACAAACTAATTTAAATATGGACAGGAAAATTTTTGTCGGGTAAGCTAGTAACAAATTAAAATAATATTCACCTTTAATTCAACATATAAACACTAGCAAAATGAGAGCTCAAAGTACCTTCGGCAAAAATTGACATTTTAGTAAATAAAATTAAACAAATAATCCCTACAAAGTTTTAATATTGTTTTCGAGCTTAGAATGCCAAAATTATACAAAATTTTTGTTGAATAGAGTAATTTTTTAATCACTAGAAACAATTTTTTCTCGTCATGTCGCAATATAAATTTTTTTATGCTAACATAAAAAAATGTTTATGTAGCTTATCCCACTATCAATTGTTAATGGAATTCGTTTACAGGCCAAACGCGTCCTGATAAAAATATTTTTTTCTAAATTTGTTTTAATATTAACATTTATATTGTTACCAAGCAAAAAAGCCATAGATCTTATCCAGACGTTGCAGAATCGGATCATTGCATTCGAGCAGCGAAAAGTCAAATCGGGAGATATAAAGGGTGATTTTTTAGCTATTATCTTTTTGGCAACACTGGTTTAAACAGCTGACGCACGTTTCGTGTTTTGTTTCACTGTCAAACATCTTCAGTTTGGTCTATAATTTAACCATGAATCGTCTTACAAACGAACAACGCTTGTAAATTATTGAATTTTATTACCAAAATGAGTGCGTGTTAAGAAAGTTCATCGCGCGCTTCCATTTTATGGTCAGTTTAATAGACCCACTGAAGCGGCTATTCGGGCTATTGTGACTAAATTTCGCACCAAATTTACATTGTTGGACATTAAACCACCAACACGCTTACATAGAGTGCGAACTGAAGAAAATATCGCAGCTGTATCGGCCAGTGTTAATGATGACCATCAATTATCGCTTCGTCACCGTTCGCAGCAATTGGGCCTCTGTTACTCAAAAACGTGGAAATGCCAAAATTGGACTAAGCGGATCAAGGTCAACATTTGCATGAAATAATCTTCAAACATTAAATTATATGGGCCGTACTATCGATTCAAATAAAGATTTCATGCATTTTTGTGAATTTTATGTGTTTTTTTTTTGAAAAACTTTCCTATAGCTTTTAAAAAAATCACTTTTTTTGTATGAATCCTATATCAAAACATGTACCCTGACCCTCTTTTAGCATAGATGTTTTTAAGTGGAGCGGTCTGCTAATTTTTAAAAGGAAAATTACGGATAAAGTCATATCGGGTGTTATACTTAAATCTGAACCGATTATCCCAAATTCAATAGCGTCCGCCCACGACCCACAAAATTCACTTGTGCCTCGTTTTGTTTGGAACGTACAATAGTTGCGACCTGTACTTCGATTACAGAAATCGATTCAGTAGTAAAGGGTGGACCATGTGACATTTTAAATTTGAACTATCGATTACTTTGACGTTGAAAGGTAGAATAACATTCATTTTTATTTTCAGGTTTATGTTTGACATTTGCAAAATGGGATGAGGCCGTCGTGGTAGTCATATGAATGATAGGGTGTTCCATTATTAAAAAACAAAGTTCAACCTTTCCAATAAAACCTGCAATATTTATTATTACTTTTTTATAAAAAAAATTAAATGGCCCACTCTACATAATAAACGATCTCCTTTTGGGTGTAGCAAAAAAAACAAATACATATTTCCCTACACAATTTTCAGTTAAAATTAAAATAAAAGTTGAAATTGAGAAATGAAAATTGAAATTGAGAAAATACAAGTTGAAATTCAGAAATACAAATTGAATATTAATATTAATTAGAAATGCAAATTGAAATTCAGAAAATATAATTTGAAATTGAGAAATGAAATTTGAAATTGAAATTCAGAAAATATCATTTGAAATTGAGAAATGAAATTTGAAATTGAGAAATGAAATTTGAAATTGAAATTCAGAAAATATCATTTGAAATTGAGAAATGAAATTTGAAATTCAGAAATGAATCTTGAAATTGAGAAAATGAAAATTGACATTGAGAATAAAAAAATAATATTCAGAAATTAATTTGCATTTGCTCATTTTCAATTGTTTATTTCTCAATATCAAATTGTATATTCCCAATATCAATTTACATTTCTGAATTTCAATTTGTTTTTGTCTCAATTTAAATTTGAATGGAGGGCATAAAAAGTGATTCCAAATTCCGAATATTCACTCTATGCCAGTCCACGTACAGTATAGGCTTCCAATCTGTCATCAAAACTTCTGAATATAAACAGATTCATAAATAGACTAACAGACAACTCTCATTCATGTGTTGTTGTTTTATACCGGCACTGAAATTGGAAATTCTTTAACATTTGCAATACTCCGACGCCGTGATTAACTCCCCGCAGAATTCATGTATTTCGCTTGTACTTCCAATGACATTCATTTGCCTGCTTCATATTTATTCGCTGCCACAACCAACATATAAATTATTGTCCAATAAACTTTTGCTGAATATGAAAATGTTTTTTTTTCTCTCTTGATTTAATTTTTGCTGTTCGCCGATGCTAGCGGTTGGAGGAGGTTGGTGGCCGACCGACAATCCTTGAGATGTTGTACCCACACTCACACTGTGGCACAGACAAGACCATTCGATACACATGTACAAGAGTGTACCGACATACATACATACATATGTATATTGTACAAGTAGCGCAGGGATACTAATAAAACAACAACAACAACAACGGCAACAAGAACTGCGATAAAAATAAGTAACAAATACAAATGGAATACAAAATAGCACATAATTTATACTCCCCAAGCAGCGAGTGGCAAATCCAGTGTGATACACCAATACCACCCCGATCTCCAAGCATCCATTCCAGTCATCAGCACCATCCGGCAACTGGCAAAGGAGCAGCATTGCTAACAAAATAACACAAATTAACAAAACGCACACACACTCACACGTACATCGTCATCATCAATAGCATATTCCCCACACTTGCCCTCACACAAATCCAGACATGGTGTCCCACATCTACGTATGTGTGTAGAAGTACTGCAGGAACGGCAGCAACAACAAGAACGCCAATATGTACAAAATAAAAATTTTAAATTCTCAAATGGCGCCAATGAGTCTTTAAAGAGGATGAGCAAAAACAACGACAGGACGACGGAAAAAGACACAGCAGCAAAAAGCTGTTGTGAATGCCACAGTGGCTGTGGCTGCGTAGACAAATAGAATTGAACAGAGAACACGAAATGCCAAACACATGGAAAACATTCACAACTACTCTCGCACAAACTCACATAAAAAAAAGAAAAAAGCGAAAAAGGAATTTTATTGTCCAACTGTGGGGTGGTATGACGATTTGGGCATTGTTTGGGGTGAATTTGAGGTGAAGAAGACACATTTGTCATATCAATCATTACCCGCTTACAAATATGTGACAAAAGAAACAAATTATAAAACTCTTGGCATTACGTTCCATTGAAATATTAATCGATAGCCCTTGAAATGATGAACCCAAACCTTAAAAATAAATATTTACTTAATAGGATGCCTGAAGACACTAGGTATGATTGCACCAAATCCGTTTCATGTAGGACGTCCAAACCGTAACCGTCAGCCGTTTTTTTTTTCAAAATTACTATTTTTGGTTAGCCAATATATGAATTCGTGCCAGTTAAGTGTTCGTTATAAGTGAACAAACTCAAGTTTTGCATGAAATCTGGAGTCTCCCTATTCTACTGAAATAACCCGTAAATACAAACCTTTGTCGCACATTCAATTCTAATAGCAGAGGTGATTTAGACATAATAACTATTAGTGTGGCTATAATTGACCCACGATGACTAAACTGAAAAAAAACTAATAGTTCTGTTTCAAAACTTTTTGATTTCAAAATCCTTCAATTTTTAATCAATTTATTTTATATTTACATACATCGTTGGTAATATATATTTTTTAAATCATATATTTTTTGACAGTTGTTTCCCACTCAAAATAACATGGGCCTTCATTTTTTAAAAAGGGCGTAAAAGACCCTTGAAATTATTGATGGAACAATATTTTTGGAAGTTTCACGAACACTTCTAGAAATATTGGCATAACAATTTAAGTTGAACTCTGTTTCCATTGAAAATATTTTTTCTCTCTCCGCATTTATATCGAAAAACCGGTTTCACCGGTTTTGTACAAATTTAAAAACCTAAAGACTTTTTTTAACTCCTGTAAAGACAAAACATCCAAAATGTGCCCAATTACCAATTTGAAAATTTTAGCAATAATTTTGTTACTTCTTACTTACTGCGGTAAATAATAATAATGAATACCATTGTAGTAAAAATATCATATTTATAACATATTTTCATCACTTCGGAAATTTTGCCATATTTTGGAAAGAAATGTATAAACCTTGCTAGCCATTTTTATACCCTCCATCTCTAGGATACTGAGTTTGTCATTCCGTTTGTAACATCTTGAAATATCGACCTGGGACCCTATAAAGTATATATATTGTGGATCGCCATAAAATTCTAAGACGATCTAACCATATCAGCCCGTCTGTCCGTCCGTTGAAGGCACGCTAGCATCAAAACGAAATTTAGAGTATTTAAACACGCTTTTTAATATGCCTGCTTATATAGGGTCCGCCAAATAACTTTTTTTTGAAAATGCTATAAAAAAACTACTGAATATTTTCTCAAATTTCTTTTGTTATTTGAAAGTACAATCCTTCCGTATAATAATGGAAAATAATTTCATTAAAATGGGCACCCCACAAATAATAGTCCAACGGTTGAATAGTTGAAAAAAAACGTTAGATGACTAGCAAATATAGGCTAGACATTTGGAATGCGCATTCCCCTGATAACATCATCGTTCACACAAAGTCATACTTTTTTGTATGGGTTGAAATAGGGCAAAAAGAGATAAAAATGGTACCTAGCAAACGACAACAGCTAGAGACACAAAATTGGGTGTGTACATTTCTCTAATTGAATAGATACATAACGCTTTTTTCCAAATTCGTACTTTCACCAACCAAACCGCTGCACCTAGAATAATGAAATTTGGTGCATACATTCCTCTTACTGCATAGATACGCAAAATGAAAAGATTTTTCCAAATTTCATGCTTTCAATGAAGTGGAGACGTAGGGATAAAAATGGTACCAACCAATCGCCTACAGCTAGAACGATGAAATTAGGAGTGTACATCCCTCCAATTGGGTCGACACGTATAATTGAGGGATTTTTCGAAACTAGTACTTTTGAGGGGCTAAAGCGGGAAAAGGGATAAAAATGCTACCAACCAAATGGTCGCTCAAAATAGAAAGATATTTCAAAAGGATTTTTTCCAAATTCGTAATTTTAAGAGGTAAAATATCACCATTTTCAGAGATAAAAATAGTACCAACTGAACGGCTACACCTAGAATAATAATAAAAAGGTATTTCGTACTTTTAAAGGATACACTGGGAACATAGGGATAAAATTGGTACCAGCTAAACGGCTACAGATAAAGAGTGATTTTTTTGAGGTTAGGATTTTCATGCATTAGTATTTGACAGATCACGTGGGATTTCAGACATGGTGTCAAAGAGAAAGATGCTCAGTATGCTTTGACATTTCATCATGAATCGTCTTACAAACGAACAACGCTTGCAAATTATTGAATTTTATTATCAAAATGCGTGCTCTGTTAAGAAAGTTCATTGCGCGCTTCCATTTTATGGTCAGTTTAATCGACCCACTGAAGCGGCTATTCGGGCTATTGTGACTAAATTTCGCACCAAATTTACATTGTTGGACATTAAACCACCAACACGCTTACGTAGAGTGCGAACTGAAGAAAATATCGCAGCTGTATCGGCCAGTGTTAATGATGACCACCAATTTTCGATTCGTCGCCGTTCGCACCAATTGGGTCTCTGTTACTCAAAAACGTGGAAATGCCAAAATTGGACTAAGCGGATGGACCACCTAAGACGCAGCCGCGGTCAATATTTAAATGAAATTATCTTCAAAAGGTAAATGTCATGGACCAATCTAACGTTTCAAATAAAGAACCGATGAGATTTTGCAAATTTTATGCGTTTTTTTTTTAAGAAGAATGATGAAATTTGGTGTGACATCCCTTTAATTGCGTAGACACGTAAAATAAAATAGGAAAAGGGGATAAAAATAGTGCCAATGGAACCAATGGCCGTAGCTAGAGTCATGAACTTCGTTGTATACATTCAAACAATCACCAGTAGAGTTATTCGTTAGCCTGCCCTACGGTAGTAGAAAATAGTGATTGTCGCGATCTGATATTTGGGACGGACGCAAATGCTCAACATCCAATGTGAGATGATATAGATACGAATAATAGTGACGAGACACTTCTTGAATATATTCTTACTACTCACATGTTTATATTTAACAGGGCAATGATTATATTTGAATAGACCCAAACAGGAGGTTATTGATCGCTGCATCACTGCGAATCTCGAAATGAAAACGAAAATACTGTTTCATGGCAAAGTGCAGAAAAAATGCAACTAAACTGGAGTAAGTTTGTAGAACTAAATTGAAGCGTGAATTTCAAATTGATTTATGAAGACTGTTTTCCTGATGGCAGTAACAGCCACAAGAGGGATGTGGGAAATATGCCAGTTTCAGTAATATTAGCAATGACCACGCCCATTTATAGGACCGTGGAATTTTATAGCATAATCCGGATCAACTACCGACATGTATGTCAAATTAATACTTTAAGCGTCTGTATGAATATAGTACATACGCAAGTCTTCCAATAAATGGGTTCAAATACTCTAAATATTACTCCTTGGCAAAGGGCAACGAATCCATAACTCGAGTAGCATGAATCACCCTAGTAGAATTGCTGTGACTGGATTATATCACCGCAGACATTATCCATCCCAATGTTTGCAACTTAAATGCTTGTGGGAAATAAATATTTGTCCCACCATTCAGTTGTCCACGGTGCAGACAACTATATGTGTTAGTCATGCCTTCGAAAAACAGAAATTCTTCGTAAATCTCAAGTGAGTCAATTGTGCCATATGTCCTGCAGACGCACGCACACATTCCCATTAAAAATCCCAACCTTTCGCTTTTTATTTGTCGTGGTAAACCATAATGTAATGCTGGCCATTAGTGAGGAAGGTCTCTTACCCAACCTAACGATGTCGTCCTCGTACTTGGAAATAGTTATTTTTTAATCTTTTTCATAGAAAAGTTGCTGGCGAGAAGTGACGGAAAGTTACTGTTGCTACTCGTTCCACTAGCGAGTCAGAGCTACTGTGACGACTGGAACTAGAGAAACCAACACCAGCCACCACATCCGCCACCACTCTCACCATCAGCAGACGCAGCATCTCCAGCAGCAGTAGCCCACGAGATGGTTGGTTTAAAGGAAAACGAGATGATTTTTGTATTAATGCTCCACACGCACACACTCACACACACACATGAAACTGAGAAACAAGAATAATAACTTGACAACAATAACACACTAACACACTCGCCCAAACGAAGGGCAATAAAAATGAGCTAAATTACGTCAATATGGCGCCAAAACGCGCGCGCCACTACCCTGACAACAGAAACAACAACGAAATGTACTCGTTTTCATCGTCTATTTTCGCTCTAAAGCCAGAACAACAAACGACAGCAGCAGCGCAGGGACAGGGGCATGTGGTGAAGAGCACCAGGAGAAGATGCTGGCTGACAAAGACCGATGAGCAGAGACGGCAGTCAAAGGGACGCGAAAATATTTTGAACTCGTTGTGTACTGTGACGCACACTAACTCAACACACACAAACTCACACTGGCATACATTGAGTAGACGAGGAAGCAAACAACGACAATATTTTGCGTTACGCAAAATTTATTTAGGAGTATGTGTGAGTGTACATACATATGTGTTGTGTGTAAGAAAACGAAACATAAACCATCCAATCTCTCATCTGAGATAAAGAAAATATGAGGACAGAACAGTGAACCATCAAGGACGATGGGACAAAGTTGTAATAAACATATTTTGCCTGCAATCGCAGTACTTTCTAGCGTTTGCTTTCGGTATGAATAATGATTTGACATTGGATCTCGTCGTACAGGTATTCATTCCAGTCTATGAGGAATAAGCCCCAATATAAAGAACTGAAACAGTCTGTATGTCTCAGTGGATTAATTGCCTGCCGAGAGGATGATTGTCATGCCGTCCTGAGCATTCTCAAGATTCGAAGAAAAAAAATGATTTATTAGTCTAAAATATACCAACCACAACTGAATCATCCGAGGGAAATAATAAAAAACACATATGTGAATATTTATATTTTAAAGTGCTTTCAAGGGTCTATTAATTCAGAAAATAAATTTGGACGAAAATGCAGCACAAAAAGAACTAACCGGAAAACACGATTTTTAGGGGTGTTTTCAAGGCACGGAAACTATTCCGCATATCATAATTAGACAATCCAATCTTGATTTCCGTTGGGTGACTGGAAATTATTTTCTATTTGTATAGACGGCGACTATACGTATTAAATTGAAAACGTGGATAGGCTGTATTCTTTCCAAGAGCCTACCTAAATATTTATACCCTCTACCAATGTTAACCCTAACCTAACCAACCCAACCGAACACACAGTCAGGGATCCATGAATTCCATGATTCCAGCTACAGCCGTTTGGATATTGCCATTTTTAATCCCTTTTCTCCCACTGTGTTGTTAAAAGTACAAATCCTCTTGTTTTACGATCCTATGCAGCAAGAGGAACGTATACATCCAGTTTCATGATTCTAGCTGATACAGTTTTCTTGATACCATTCTTATCCAACTTCGCGCGTTTACACAAAAATCCCTTAATTTAAATAAACTCCAAATTTCATGTTTCTTGCTGTTATCATGTGGCTCGTGTCATTTTTTACCCTAAAGTTACGAATTGTGGGTATTCGTTCACGTTATTATAGGAAAGGACGGACAAAATTTCGAGTGAATATAAGATAGAAATTTTCAAAAAGTATGTTGGTATTTTCAGTCCCTTTTGGGTAAAATATTCCCCTGTATGATTTTCAATCTCAATCGATCTGCAAGTATTGGAAATATGTGTGGGGAAATTTACTCTCTTAACTAGCTAACAGACGGACGGACATGGTTAGATCGTCATAGAATTTTACAACGACTCAGAATATATGTGCCACTTAAAATGATAGTGGCACAAATTTTTTCTTATAATATCGTACTTTTTGAACTTTTATAAAAAACAATCATTGGCATCTCTAAAGAACCACTACTTTCAGATTATGCACTGACTTAGACCACTTTCATTCTTCTTAAAATTGAACACACAAAATTGTTAATTTTTTCGCAAAAGTAATATTTCCTTACCAAAAATTAAAAAAAAGCATAAAATATTTTATTTCAAAAAAAAAAAAAATAGAAACTATATAAAAATACTCCCAACTACGTATTCCCACCAAATTCTCGATTCCAGATCCTACGTAGCTGGAGGAGTTTATAAGTTAAGTTTCCTCCGAAATAAACTTAAAAAAAAAAATATATTTATTTTTTTTTTCACTTCCTAGCTATTGCTAGGTTTTCCTTTCATTTAATTTAAAAAGAAAAACTTGGTTTATTTATTTGGTAGCTGGTGCTACTTAATTAGGAGTACTTTTATTTATGAATTCAGTTTTATAACTAACTTTGAAATTACAATTTTGGTTGGCTTATCAAATATTGCTTACGGCTAGTTTTCCTGTTTCTTTGCACCTTAATTCTTTTGATTCGAAGAATAATTGTCAACACCAAGCGTGTGTTGACTCAAATGATATTTCCTAATAATTTTGTCTGCTGTCAACGACAGATATTTTAAAGGAAGTATTTAATGTTGATGAAAAGGTAAGGTAAGCATTTATTAAATGAGAACGCGGTTGATTAATTCAAAGAATTATGTATGTTTAATAATTCTGTTTGTTATCAGTGGCGTAGTTATGGAATTCGTTCAAAAGAATTAAGTTGCAAGGGAAACATGTGTCATTGAAAAAGAAAGGTAAATATTTGTCAAATGAGTACGCGGTGGGGTGTTATCGTAACTCCCCCTCCGTTAGATTGAGGCTCCGACGAAATTTGAAGAATCGTTGCCTTTCTTTTACAAAACACGGGTATGCTAATTAACAATATTATTAATATTGATATTGTAGTGCTATTTGTAGCTATGTTAAAGATTCTGTGTGTTTTTTGGGTATTATTTAAATCAGTGAAATCATTTTCGAATTTAATTTGTTTTACATATAGATCTTTTAGGTTCAATTCGATAAGTGTTTTGTTTTCTTTTATTTGTTTTAAGAGGGTAGTTTGAATAATTTTTTCTTTAATAAGTTGTTTGTTATTATAAAATGTTTGATTTCCAACATTGATTTCACAATTTTCAATTTTGATAATAAAAGTATGGCTTATGTTTATAGTCTTCCTGTCGTAATTACAATTGTCTGTAAAGTTATTGAAAAAATTTTTGAATAAAATTACTCCTGGTTTTATTTCTTTTACTTCAGTTTCTTTGTATTCCGTTAGTTTACAACTTGCTTTTTCATTTTTTAAAATACTTAAAATACATGGGTCTTTTATTTGTTGGAGATTTTTATATAATTTAGATGTATTTGGGTAAAATGCATTTTGATTTTCATCGATTAAAATTCTGTTTTCTTTTAAACATAGGGTTTTGTTCATTTTATTGGGTATTGGTTCAAAGTTTATTTGTATAAAGGATATATTGGAAAATTGGGGAATGGAAAGGATAATGATAATGTGGTCTTTTTCGAAAGAAACGGCAACTTTTGTTTTGGTGTATTTATCGAAGTCATTTATAATTTCGATTTCTTGTTCATCGAGTAGGTCTGTCGGTATTATACCTAGTTTACTGGTAAATATAACTCCTGCAATGTCGTCAATGTGGTTTTTGAGTAGGTTTATATCGTTATTAATTTGGTAAACATGTTTTAGAAAGGTTACTTCGTCTTCTAATGTAGCTATTTTATTTTGAATCTCATTGCGAAATTTATTGATATATTTTTCAACTATATATTGCTGTCTGTTAATATGACTTGTGATATTTTGAATTTGAAGAGAAAGTATTTTACTTATACGTGCTATGTTTCCTATTTTAAGTGAGTTTAGATTAGTAGTTGTTGTTAGATTTGTGAGTAATGACCTAATTTCTTTCTCGTCATCGCTATCCATATTTCCTGTTATAAATTTTAATCCTTTACCCAGGCCATTTATTAGACCTCGTCTAATTCTGAAATGCGGCGAAAGATTATCTAATTTGATTTTCAAAAGATTAAAATTGTTACGTGTTGTATCGAGTAACGGTACTAAATCTGATATTGAGCCATGTAGGGAATTAATATTGCTATCTATGGCTTCGATAGTGTAATGATAGTTTGTCAGATTAATTAAATGGTATATTCTGCTGTAGTGGTCAACAATCCTTATGTCGCTTTCTTTAAATGGAATATAGCCTTCGTTCTCCGATAAGTCCTGTATTTCCATTAGTTGGGATTGAATAATGTTCACCATTGCAGTGAGCAGTGAGCAGTAATAGTGATAGTTGTAGTTTCATCTGGAAGGAAAACATTAATGAATAAATTATGTAGACGCCTGATTTTCGTTGGTAGTTTGAAATTTCTTTTTCCTTTTTATATGTGACTTATAATATTTATGGTTTCGGTCAGTTATTACATGATCATTATCTAATTCGGATACCGTTTTTTTTCGAAATTTGGAATGATTCTTTCCTCCACGTTCATCTTTCAGATATACTGGTCCTGTTTGTATTTCCACATTTTCGCGATTTTGGTTAAATTTTTGTATAACCTTTTCTTTAAGTCTTACTATTTTTTCTCTTATAGCCGGATAATCTGCCTCGCTTATTGTTCCATTTTTGAAATCAATTGGTTTTCGCCCAGTAGTCGAGTGAATGGTATTATTATAATAATTTATAATTCTATATATTTTTTCTTCGACACTTTCTGTATCCTTGTTAGCGTCATGTTTAAGGATTCTTACGTGTTCATTAATTGTGTTGTGGAGTCTTTCCACGTCTGCGTTTGATGTGTGATTGTTATTTGAAGTAAAATGTATTTCAATTTCTTGTTCTCTCAAATATTCCAAGAGGGGTAGAGCTTTAAACCCAAGTTCGTTGTCAATTACTAATTTTTTTATATTTCCAACGATAGAAATGTATTGAGTGAGAGCTATTTTAAAATCGACCCAGGATCTACTTTTTATCCTTATTGCCTGGGCATATTTTGAAAATTTATCAATAAATGTTAAAAACAAAGTTTTTTCGAGACTGTAAAATACATCAGCATGTACGATCTCGCCAGGGGTTTCAGGTGTTTCTGTAATTTTAAGTTCTTGTTTGATTGGATTTCTTTCATATTTTTCTTTGTTGCATATATCGCAGTTATTTATATATTGCGTTACTCGCAATTTTAATTGTGGATGATAGATTTCAGTTTTCAATTCGTTGAAGTTTTCATTAATTCCTCTGTGATTGTTTTTCAAATGTTCTTTTGCTATTATATCTACTAATTCGTTCTCATCTATAATATCTCTGAGCATCTTTTTACACACTATAATTCTGAAATTTCCATTTTCACTAAAGTATTTGTTCACAATTTCGGTCAGTTTTTTATGGACTGCTTCATCGTCTATAAATACTGCGTTTGTTTTATCAGGACTAAAGTGATTCTTCAATATAGTTATGATTGTGTCTTCGTCGAAATTTTTCGCGGAGATCGTTGTACGATTGTTCTTAAATATTTGTTCATTTTTTATTTTGAGTGATCCGGATGCAGTTTTACGAAGTATCATCTGTCTACGATAAAAATTTAATGGGTTTCCGGTTTCGACCATAGTTGGCGATTCGCTTTCATTTTCATTCATAAACACAACTCTAGATAGTGCATCTGCGTTGCCGTTTAACAAACCTTTCTTATATTTGATTTCGTAATCATATTCTTGCAGCCGCAACCTCCATCTTACTAGTTTTGAGTTTGGCTCTTTAATTGAAAACAGCCATGTTAGAGGTCTATGGTCGGTTTCGATAATGAAACGTCTGCCGAATAAATATGGCCTGAAATACTTCGTGGCCCAAACGATCGCGAGCAACTCCTTTTCAATGGTGCTATAGTTTTGCTCTGCTCCGTTTAATGTTCTACCCGCATAGCAAATAGGATGGTCTTTTTGCGACAGTATTGCTCCTAGAGCATAATTACTTGCGTCTGTTTGTAAAATGAATTTTTCATGAAAATCGGGATAAGCTAGGACAGGAGAGTTTGTCAAAAGCTTTTTAAGAGAAACGAAACTTTCATTGTATTCAGAATCTTCAATTTCAACGTTTGCACCTTTCCTTAGATATTTTGTCATAGGACGGGCAATTTTAGAATAATCCTTTATAAATTTCCGGTAATATCCGGCTAAACCAAGAAATTGTTTAATTTCCTTCTGTGTTGATGGCAAAGGGAAATTCTGGACACGAATTATTTTCTCAGGATCAGGTCTAATACCTTCATCTGAGACAACATGACCAAGGAAATTTGTTTCCCTTTTCATGAATTCGCTCTTGTCCAACTGTATTTTCAGATTAACTTCTTGTAGTCGTTTAAATACCTTTGAAAGTGATTCTAAATGTTCCTGTAACGACGTAGAGAAAATGATAATGTCATCTAAGTAGACTAAACAGATTTTGTTTATTAAATCACTTAGGACATTATTCATTAGCCGTTGGAAGGTGGCTGGAGCTGTCTTCAGCCCAAATGGCATACGAAGAAATTCGTAGTGGCCGCCTTCTACACTGAATGCCGTTTTCGGAATGTCCTTTTCATGTAACTCAATCTGATGAAACCCTTTTGCTAAGTCAAGCGTTGTAAAATATTGACAACGCCCGAGTTTTTCCAAAATTTCGTCTATATTCGGAATTGGGTACTTGTCATTAATTGTAACCTCGTTGAGTTTCCGATAATCGACTACAAGCCTCCATTTTTTTTCTCCGCTAGCATCCAGTTTCTTGGACACTATCCAAACTGGTGCTGAGTATGGCGAATGGCTGTGTCTAATTATTTTTTTATCTAGCATTTCTTGTATTTGTTTCTGTACTTCATTTTTGTGTACATATGGGTAACGGTAAGTTTTTGCAGCGATAGGAATATTATTCTCAGTTCTAATTTCGTGTTTCATTGCATTTGTAAATGATAAATCGCTGTCTTTTGTATAGAAAATTTTTTTAAATTTCTTAATGATTGGCAACAGTTTTTGTTGCTCTTCCTGGTTGAGATGGTTTGTGCGAATTTGTTCACAAATTGTTTCTTCTGTTTCATTGGTTTCAAGAGTATAAAAATTTTCTCTTGTCACTTTGTCAGTGCCTTGCGTTTCTAATAAAACTCTTTTTGGAAAATCTCCTCTTACATCTACTAGGGCACATATTTTGTAATTTTCAACTTCGTATACTCCCTCTAATATTTCAACTTCTTTTTCGTTTAAAATAATTTGAGGACTATATATCAGTCCCTCTTTTTGTTCTACTGGTAATTTAACTTCATATAAACCCTTTTTTTCGAAGTAATATTCTACACTATCGTTGCTGTATCGAATTGGAAGTTTTTGATCACCAATTTCTAGTAGATTGTCTTTTAAATTTATTATAGCATTCATCTTTTTTAATATATTATTTCCAATTAATCCGTTAAAATAGTCATGGAATTTACAGACCAAGAATTCTATTTTCATGTCTGGAGTACCACCAAATTCCTCGAAAATTGGAACTGATACTTTTTCGTTTATTGTAATTGTATTTTGAAGTGTTTTAATGTTCAGGGATCTACATTGTGTCTTCCATTTAGGATGGCACAATCCAGGATTAATTATGGAATGAGTTGCCCCTGTGTCAATAATAAATCTTAATTGACCTAATTTAGATTTAATTACTATATATGGAAGTTTTCCGTCGAGGCTGTTTCCTGAAAATTTTCAATATTGTTTACCTCCATAGGTTCTGGTTGATTAGCGTGTGGATGTTGTTGGTAGGTTTGATTATTTTCAAAGTTTCTGTAGTTATTTTGACCACTTGAGTTGTCTTCTCTGCGATAGTTTTGTCGATTATTATTTCTATTAAAATTTGGATTATTATTTCTATTGGAGTTTTGATTATTATTTATATTGTGCTCTTGGTTATTTTGATTAAGGTTTCTGTTTTCCCTGGGGTTGTTATAGTTGTTACTTTGGCCATTTCTTCTATCTCTGTTAGTGTTTTCTGAAGGGTTTCTTTGGCCTTGGTTTGGTGCATTGCCTTGGTTTTCGTTCTTTTGTTTTTTAACTATACGACCGTCTTTACCCATACGATCGTATCCGTTTTCGAATAGTATGTCCATTACCGATTCTAATGTGGTTGGATTCCTGCAAGCAAGGATCGTCCTCATTGGCTCTGGCATCTTGTTTTTAAAGATATGTAAAGCCGACCTTTGGTTGTTTTGTGCTACCGTGTTTGCACCTTGGCCTTCGCCAAGTACCAAGAGTGTTTTATTATTTAGCCGTCTCAGACGATATTTAATGTCGTTGTAAAAATCTATGGTGGTGGTATTGAAAGTAGTTGACCTTAATTCGTCGAAAAGTTCCTCGACATTTTTTTTTCACCGAAATTATTTTCTAGCACGTTCTTTATTTCAACCCAGGATTGCGCCTGAGTGTTTATCTCAATCGTTTCTTTAGCCCTGCCCACTAACCTACTTTTAATTATATCTGAAAATAAAAGTTGCGATAGTTCATCGTATGCTTGCAGCACAGGATGTATTCTGTCAATCAACTTGATGAAGGTCATTAGGTCGTTTCTATTCCCATTGAATTGGGGAATAGTATTCAAGTATTTAATAGGATCCAATTGAATTTGAGCCATTTTTTCCGAAAAAGATTTTTTTTTCATGGATGTATTGGGAGGGAAAGGTTAGGGATTTTTATGCTTTTATTTAGTAAGTTAAGGAGAGGAGGAAAAAAAAAATATATATGTATATGCGAATATAGAATTTCTTTTGAGAAAAAAAAAATTTATTTAATGTTGTTTCGATTACACTTTTGTCTGCAGCAATATTTTGGTGTATGTGAATATGTGGAAATATTTGCTCATAAGTTTTCTTATTACTAAAAGAGATAATACAATTATTGCTTACTTTAACTGTTGTTTGTTTTCGTTGAGATGGTTGGGTTGGCTGGTTGGTGGATGATTCTTCTTCTCTCGGCTAGGGTTATTATGGTCCTTTGTCACACGGTCACAGTTATTTGTTCAAATTATGTATTTATTTATTTTTTTTTTTATATATTTTTCGTTCTTTTTTATGGATGATATTTGTCACTTGATTTGTTTTGTTAGTTTATGGAGATGCGCACAGTTTTAACAAAAAGTTCAACTAATAATTTAGTTGTATGTAATCCTTTGAATGGATTAATATTCGGATGTCGCACTAAACATTAATATGTAAAAGGCACACAGTTTTAACAAGATGTTCAACTAATAATTTAGCTTTATGTAATCCTTTGAATGGATTAATGTTCGGATGTCGCACTAAACATTAATATGTAAAAGACACACAACTGATTTTTCAATTATGATTCCCTTTTGCGATATCCCATCCTCGTCGCCAGTTAAGTTTCCTCCGAAATAAACTTAAAAAAAAAAATATATTTATTTTTTTTTTCACTTCCTAGCTATTGCTAGGTTTTCCTTTCATTTAATTTAAAAAGAAAAACTTGGTTTATTTATTTGGTAGCTGGTGCTACTTAATTAGGAGTACTTTTATTTATGAATTCAGTTTTATAACTAACTTTGAAATTACAATTTTGGTTGGCTTATCAAATATTGCTTACGGCTAGTTTTCCTGTTTCTTTGCACCTTAATTCTTTTGATTCGAAGAATAATTGTCAACACCAAGCGTGTGTTGACTCAAATGATATTTCCTAATAATTTTGTCTGCTGTCAACGACAGATATTTTAAAGGAAGTATTTAATGTTGATGAAAAGGTAAGGTAAGCATTTATTAAATGAGAACGCGGTTGATTAATTCAAAGAATTATGTATGTTTAATAATTCTGTTTGTTATCAGTGGCGTAGTTATGGAATTCGTTCAAAAGAATTAAGTTGCAAGGGAAACATGTGTCATTGAAAAAGAAAGGTAAATATTTGTCAAATGAGTACGCGGTGGGGTGTTATCGTAACTTTTATACACCGAATTTTTGCCCCACTTGTACAAATTAAACAAAATATAATTTATATTGTGCCATCAATTTATACGCCGTCAAGTGATTAATTTAAATTGAAACAATTTTCTTAAAAAATCCGAGATAATTATACCCTCAATCTACGGAGTAGATATATATGCAATTGGGATAGAAAAAAGTGTAACTGTGAGTGATTTAATACCCTAAGTATGTAATAAATCCCTTTCACGTCCGTCTGTCTGTCTGGCTTGTTGGTGTACACGATAACTCTCGAAGGGAGTTAAGTAATTTATTCAAACTATTTTTATTATTTTTCTCAGACTTAGTTTAAATTCGGAGATGGATGAAATTGATATACCCGTTATAGTACCCCCACACATATAGTCCATATTCCTAGTAAAATATTCGGAACCAGTTGAATTTTGATATTTGATAAAGTTTTTATAATCACTTCGAGTGTACGAAATATGCATGAATTTGCAGTGTTCCTTTTCGCCACACAAATTACCACTTCATACGTAAAATTAAACATTTTATAAATTCTATTCGGATGATCGGGATTTTTGCCACCATCGCTGCCTCCTCCATCCACCTTTGGTCAACATAAAACTGATAAAACTCCCATACGGATAGTCGAAATCAGTTGCCATTTTAGATTTAAAAATGTTTTTATAATAACTTTAAACTTTTAAAATTTGTATGCTTTGCCACGCCCTTTGTCAAATTAAATACTTTACATATAACTTATATACTTCTATTCTATTGCAATATTTTGTTAGGTACTACTTGTATCCTTTTTTATGTGGGTGCCATTTTTACCACTTTTTGTGCCGCCCTTAAACGCACACATTTAGAAATATTATTTTATGTTGCGCATCTACTTACTTGGAGAAATGTACACACCAAATTTCTAACATTATTTTCATATTCCAGCTAAAAACTTTGATTAGTACCATCTTTATCCCAATTTCCCCAATTTGGTTTATTCGATTTTTATCACTTTTGATCCGCCTCCACCTTTAAAGCACACATTTTGATGCAATACTTCTGTATTGTACGTCAGAGTAATATATACCTTATTTGATACATTTACAAATTAGGTGATGCTTCGCGTATACACGGTCAGAGGAATATACACACCGAATTTCACAATTCTAGCTTCAGCCGTGGTACAAATTTAATCCCTTGAAAGTAAAATTTTCGAAATATTATTTCTTATCAGTGCTCTGCGCTATAAAACGAATATACACACCGAATTTCATTATTGTAGCGTCATCCGTGTTGTTGGAACATTTTTTATCCCTTTTTTCCTTTAAAAGTACAAATTTCGATAAATTCCTTCATTTTGAGATTATAAACATTTTGAGGGATGTACACTAGAGCGTACCAGGTTACAAGTAAAAAAAAAAAGTTCGCCGTACACCTTCGAATATGAAGTATTATTGAAAGGTAGTTTCAAAAAAATTTTTTTTATTTTTTTATGCCGAACGTAGGGGTCGCGCTTTTACATTTTTCTATATAACTTCTGCATTTATAAACGGATTTTAAAGTGTGATACATCGATGTTTTTGTCCGATTTTTTTGTCTTTGAAGTCATTGAGCTCAAACATGATTCATGATTTTATGCGAGCTTTAATTTTCGATTATTAGAGTGGTACATTAGGGTAGTAGCAACTGAGAAATGATGGGTAAGTACCAGAAGGGGGTGCTTGAGCTCAATGACTTCAAAGACAAAAAAATCGGCCTCGTCGAGACAAAAACATCGATGTATCACACTTTAAAATCCGTTTATAAATACAAGTTATATAGAAAAATGTAAAAGCGCGACCCCTACGTTCGGCATAAAAAAATAAAAAATTTTTTTTTGAAACTACCTTTCAATAATACTTCATATTCGAAGGTGTACGGCGAACTTTTTTTTTGAGGTACGCCCTAATGTACACACCGAAATTTAAGGTGTGAATAAAATGAGACATGTCATTGTAAGAGTACATTTTTTATAAATGTCAAAAATAAAAGTTCTTAACTTAGAGATCTGATCAAAGTAAAGAGAAAAATTTGCATATCTCTTTTTTGGATTTTTGACTTAGACCACTATCATTCTAAGTGGCACATATATACATACTTTATGGTGTCTCCGATTAATATTTCAATGTGTATAACAAGTAAAAACGGCGTTAAATTCGGCCGGGCCGAACTTTATATACCCTCCACCAACGATTGCATTCCACAGAGGTTGTCGGTTTTCGTAGAAGTGCTGTAATATTACAGGAAAATATAAGTTTTTTAATATAGCCAAACCAAAACAAATACAAATATTTTAATTATTTCAAACCTCGCTTATAAGGTAATGCTACCTATACGTCAATTCAAAAAATAAATATTCTTATATTTATATTTTCAAAAATATTTTCAAAGCCATAAATATTGGTAGATAGTGGGTGCTACAGTTGGTTGTATTTCCATTCTACTTGAATTCCAAAAGTACAAATTTTGAAAATCCATTATCAGACGTACATAGTGCAAAATAACCTAACTTCATGATGATGATTCAACCAATTTTTTTTGTAAAAGAAAAAGTACGAATTTGGAAAAAAAAACTTTTTATTTTACGTGTCTATGCAGTTAGAGGAATGTAATGTACCGAATTCCATGATTCCAGCTGCGCCCATTTGGTTGGTACCATTTTTACCCCCTTGACGTTTCTACGCAATTAGAATTTTATCTTTCTAGCTGTGGTCGTTTAGTTGGTACTATTTTTATCCCTCTGCACCATTGTATCCCTTGAAAGTACTAATTTCGAAAAATTCGTCTATTTTCCGTGTCTACGCAGTCAGAGGAATGTATACTCCGAAATTCATGACTCTATTGTATCCCCTTTTTTCATTTTAACCCCATAAAGTACGAATTTTGAAAACTCGGTGTATTTTACTTATCTATGCAATCGGAGGAATGTATACACCGGATTTCATTATTCTAGGTACAGCCTATTTTACCCCTTAAAAGTACGAATTTGGAAAAAATACTTTTATATTATCTACTCAATTAGAGGAATGTACACTAGAGCGTACCAGGTTACAAGTAAAAAAAAAAGTTCGCCGTACACCTTCGAATATGAAGTATTATTGAAAGGTAGTTTCAAAAAAAATTTTTTTATTTTTTTATGCCGAACGTAGGGGTCGCGCTTTTACATTTTTCTATATAACTTCTGGATTTATAAACGGATTTTAAAGTGTGATACATCGATGTTTTTGTCTCGACGAGGCCGATTTTTTTGTCTTTGAAGTCATTGAGCTCAAGCACCCCCTTCTGGTACTTACCCATCATATCTCAGTTGCTACTACCCTAATGTACCACTCTAATATCAGAAAATTAAAGCTCGCATAAAATCATGAAACTCTTCCTAAGGAAGTATGTCGATTTTCCCAGCAGAAAAAGTGTTAAGCTAGTTTTTTTCTTATTTTACCGAGAGCATTGCATGTACTTATAAGTTGTTCTTTGTATCTTCGATGTTTACAGTCGGTTGTCAAAGTGTAATACATATATTGGTGTTTTTGTCCCGCAGATACCAGGTTTTCAGTTTTTAAAGTCGTTGACATCAACAACCCCCTTCTACTATTTACGCATCATATTTCAATTCTTAGAACAATAAATATAAAAATTAAGGTACAATTAAAATTTTAATCAACCATATTTCGACGCGATTCAAGTTGGGTGTATTTTTGGCGGCTCTCAAGTTTAGAAAAGATGTGGCCCATGCGTTGCTCATCTGTGACCGCAATAGCTGATTCATGCACAACATGAACAAAACGCTCGGTGTTTTGAGAATGGCATGGATAATCTGTGAAAATAAATGAGTTCAGCAAAGAAAGCAATCAAATTAAGTTTGTCTTGTGCTAACCTGGTAAATCGATAATTTCTTCTGAAAATTGGAATGCTTCTAACTGTTCTTGCGAAAAAAAACTGCAAGCATGTCGGCTCAGTCAATTCAAATTGTTTCCAATCGATCATATTGAAATATGAGTCACTATCAAAATTGATAAAATTATGAACTGGTGGACCGAACATTTGTCGAATGCTTCCCGTGGCTTCATTGCGGGCTGATAAAATCTTATCATAGGCATCTGAACGCACTAGTTGATCTGGGTCTGTTATCATCGATAACAAAATATTTTCAGGATGAAAAAAATATCCGTTATTTTCAATGACCACTGCAGCGGTCTCTGTAAATGGCGTTCCATTCTCACAATGACTCCACTTTTGTACCCAGTGTTGGTAGCAGTTCCATCGCAACTTATGGCAACTAAGTCATCTAAATTGAAGTTTTCACGACTCAAGTAATCCACGATGCTCCTCTGGATCCCCAAAGCAGAGCTATCAGTGGGCGTAGCATAACCAATGAATTTGGAATCAGGCTCTTTTACAATGGTGATGTGTTCTTCATTTAAAACAATATTTCGCGTCACATTTGCCTCGGTTACTTTTTTCAAAGTTGGCTCTTTCTTGCCATCGAAAGAGATACACTTTAATAATTGATGGCATTTGGCCGCCGCTTTTGCTCATGTTGTGCATGAATCAGCTATGGCGGTCACCGATGAGCAACGCATGGGCCAAAAACACCAATATATGTATTACACTTTGACAACCGACTGTAAACATCGAAGATACAAAGAACAACTTATAAATACATGCAATGCTCTCGGTAAAATAAGAAAAAAACTAGTTTAACACTTTTTCTGCTGGGAAAATCGACATACTTCCTTAGGAAGAGTTTCATGATTTTATGCGAGCTTTAATTTTCTGATATTAGAGTGGTACATTAGGGTAGTAGCAACTGAGATATGATGGGTAAGTACCAGAAGGGGGTGCTTGAGCTCAATGACTTCAAAGACAAAAAAATCGGCCTCGTCGAGACAAAAACATCGATGTATCACACTTTAAAATCCGTTTATAAATGCAGAAGTTATATAGAAAAATGTAAAAGCGCGACCCCTACGTTCGGCATAAAAAAATAAAAAAAAAAATTTTTAAACTACCTTTCAATAATACTTCATATTCGAAGGTGTACGGCGAACTTTTTTTTTGAGGTACGCCCTAATGTACACACCGAATTTCGTGTTTCTAGTTGTTGTGCTTTAATATGCACCATTTTTATCCCTTTTTTGCCCCATTTCACCCCCTACAAATATTAATCAATTTATGGTGCACGTTTTTGCTATAAGGGGTATGCGCATACAAAATATCAAGCAAATATAAACAGCTTAAATACGCTAAAATATTAGGGATTATTATGGGTATTTTTAGTCCTTGTGAGGGAAAAAATTTTCCCTTTGGGCCGATTTCGCCCCATTTCAATCCCAACCGATTTACGACTATAAGACGCATTTATGGAAAAGTTGAACGTTCTAGCTCCTTTCGTTTAGATGCTAGCGTGCTTTCAACAGACGGACAGACGGACGGACGGACGGACATGGCTAGATCGTCTTAGAATTTTATGACGATCAAGAATATATATACTTTATAGGGTCTCAGGTCGATATTTCAAGGTGTTACAAACGGAATGACAAAGTTAGTATACCCCCATCCTGGAGGTGGAGGGTATAAAAATAAGAGGTGACTCTTACTGCAATAAATTAAAAATATTATGTTATTATACCCTCCACCACAGGAGGGGGAAAATGGAAAAAATTCTCGGTGTTAATGGTATTGAGAAAAATTACTGTTATTTTGCTCTTAAATTGCGATAGAAACTGCAATTAAGGTGCTATAGTAGTTACTTTCAAAATTATTATTATTACAAATTTCCATCCAAATTAACCAAGACTTGATACAAATCAAACTAACATTTTTAAATCAATAAATATGCTTCTATAAACCATTAACAGCAATCAGCACTCAAATCAAATTTTGATTGAAAATGACAATGCCAATTTATGATTTTATAAGGACGCATAGAAAATGATAGCAGTTTTTTCCAAAAAATGTTCCCCCACTTTAACCATTAAAAGACTCAATTGTCAGATTTTATACCAAAAAACCCTGATTTATAGAGATTATTTTGAAAACGTCCACTTATCGAAATGACAACGATAAATGCGAAATATTTAAGGGGAAAGCCTAAAACAAACAAAACTTTTATTTTAGCCAGGAACATCGCCAACATTTAACTCTAATGAATATGTTGGCCAATTAACTGACCGAATGAGTAATATTTTCTATCATTAATACCTGTAGCTCATACGCCACTGGTGCCGGGATAATAGCAATTTGAATTTGAATCATTCAGGTCTGTTCCAGTACTCAGCGTGATTTTATTTCACATCTCACATTCACTTCACGAGATGAATAGAGAGGTGTCTAACATGAGTGCTTGTTATTGAACTTCTCCACCAATAATAAAAGCAAGAAAGAAAACGCCAGTCGGCTAAACCGATTTATACATACTATCACTCTCATGTATATTCCTTCCATATAATTAATTTTCCTATCTGAGAGGTACAAGAGAGTCTATGCTAGCAGGGGAATGTGCATTTCAAATATCAAGTAATTATAGGCCAACATATTCAAAAATTAGGTTTAAATACTCTAAATACTAAGTGTTACTAGGGGTATTTTCAGTCCTTGTGATACCTTTCAATCACATCCGACCTACAACTATAAAACATATTTATTTCAAATTTGGATGACCTAGCTCATTTAGTTTCGCGCTTTCAACAACGGACGGACGGACAAAATATTCATAAAAATATCCCAATGACCCCCAAATAAAAAAAAAAATATTTCAAAGAATTCGATCAAAACAAAAAAAAAATATGAATAATTTCTTGATTCGTCAACAATCGGGGAATATTTGTATCATACTAAAGCTCCTTATTTTAAATTGCAGTACATTTAGTTCTAGACAATATGACTGTTTTTATTTTTACTCAAAATAAAAAAATGTCGCCACCTACAATACAAATATTTGTATCAAAACAATTTTCGAAAAAAAACTTGATAACAAGACAAAAACTTAACATAACATTTTTTCAAAATTTGTTTTCATACACTTATTTTCCATGATCCTTTTTTGTCGATGACATTTTCATATCGTTATTATAATATCATTACTGACTTAAAGTCAGCAAAGCTTCCTGAATATGTTCGTCAATGACCAAAAATCATAATCAAGGTATTGTTCAGTCAAGTAATAAACGTGACAGCGAAATTTATAAATAAATTTGCATTCTATAAAATATGATATGGTCACGAGTCCAGACAATTACCCAGTTCAAATCAAATACAAAATATTTTTCAAAGTACTTCGAATATCCCCACAAAATCACCGAAATATTTTAAGAAAGCCCCACAAAAATACCCTGTCCCCATTTCATGTTTTTTGTCCTTGACCTTGAAATCACCATGGCTGGGGACAAATCCCCACATCTGGAAGCCTGAGTGGAGGGTATAAAAATTAATTGTTTGCTGTGTAATCAGTTAGTTTTTTTCGGAATTAAAGCATTTTTTGAAAATTATAAAATCGTCACATTCGTTTGTGACATTTATTACTCGGCAAGTGGCTTCGCAGCGACTTTTCAACATCAAACCCGGCTTCTATAAGGAGATGATTCTCACAAACGAACGAGAAGCACAACACACTTGCCGAATTTGCGTTTAAAAAATCGAAAATGAAAAGTCGCTGCGAAGCCACTTGAAAAGACTTGACATGGTCGAAATCATGATCGTGGTAGTCTGCAGCCAAGTAATAAATGTCACCATGCCATTTGTTAATAAATTTTAATTCTATTAAATATAGATGCAAAATGGTCTTGAGCCAGGACAATATCCCAGTTCTAATCAAATATTAATTACAGACCAAAAAATACAAACGAAAAAAGTAAGAAAAAACTAAATTTTAAATATATACGGGATTCTCTGCAAGGCGGTTCAAAAAATTAAAAACAATTCTCCTGTTTTTGTAAATTTATATTAGTACAAAGTGCTGTGTTGAAGAGCAAGTGGAGCTCATGAGCCGTTTGCGTGCAATGCGGGATAAATTTTGAGTTGATGGTTAAGGATTAATTAAGAGATGTTATTGATTGAACTACTAAGAAAATGGATATTGAAATACTTTGAATTTTGAAACGAAATACAAACACATGTCCTATTAAACCACAGTCCACTAGCAAATATTTGAATATTTGGTAATGAGTTTTCATTTATCCTCGCAACTACACTCATATACAATAAACGACAATGTTTATATTTCCGGATGCGTGCAAATCCAATCCAATGGACTACCCCAAAAATAAAATTGGGTTTACAATAGAGACCATTAACTTTCAATCCAACACTGGACGACCGACCGCCACATGCCCTCGTATGTGTGTACGGTATGTGTGTGTGCGAATGGAGTTTGGCAATAGTTTGGGTGACCTCTTAAATATTATGGTAATACGAGACATTTTGGCATCATTTATTCTTCTTCAAACACACAGACACACTCACACAACCATGCCCCATACACCCAATTTGCAAATATGTACGAACACAACTACAAATACGACTGACTACAAACATATTATATTACACACGCACAATGCGTGCGCTTGTATGTGTGTGTGAGCCTATTTTCATGTTCATCCCGAAGCGATAAGTCCTGCGAATGTGTGTCAGCGCGGCTGTTCGCATGGGTGCGTGTGCCTGAGTGCGTCTAGAGATTATTAAAGCCTATTATCAGGCGACCTAAAGATTTATGAGGAAATGATGTTGCCCATCAAAAAAAAGAAAGATTTTGTTGGCTTGGTCGTAGGTTTGGACTTGTGCTGAGGCTGGCTTGTCATCGTGTGGTTGTACATTGTCTGTAGTTGCTGTAAAGCTTTTATGCTTTGCAATTTTTTGTAGTGCTTTTTGCAATTTATTCATTTTGGCAAATGTTCGCAAGTTGCGTTTAATAGATTTATGACGCTGGTAGGCTGTTCTTCAATTAAAATTCAAGGACACGATGATGATGACTACATTTGATTTTTTCAAGTGGCCCACAAAAAGGAAAACTGCGTATATGAATTCCAATCTTGATGGTAGTGCTCCAGCAGACAGACAGACATTCCAATTTCTATTGTGTGTTTCCCCCGCCCCTCATCTGCATAGACAAATTTATGTGGCAGATTAACTAGCTAACCTGCATAACTTAAATATGATATTTCGTTTAACATCTTAGGAATATTTACATATGTCTGTATGTGTGTATTAAGGTTACTCTTATGCTGTGTTTATTTGCAAAAAATGGCGCCCAGGGGCTTCGGCGTGTTTTTGAAAAATATTATTGTCGACTTCAATAACAGCACCCAAACGATTTACCTCTGTTTTAAAAAAGTAGCCAGAAGGGCATAGGGGTGGACAAAGTTTGCTCTTTTTGACGCAAAACAAGACGTCCTTAGATTCTATACCCTGTCATATAAACTTGTACGAAATCATATCACATGCTATCGCGTAAAATTTATTTTGAATAAAAACTAGTTTTGATTTTCGATGTTAATACACAAAATTTGTTGGATGTGTTCCACAACCATGGAAGTAGAAGTCAGAACGTCAGAAATACATATCCCCGCCGTCGTGGTAAAAGTGTTTTTTTATTTTTTAGGAGAGCCTTTAATTTTGTCATTTTACGATCATTTTAATATGATTGTTTTATACCCTCCACCACAGGATGGGGGTATACTAACTTTGTCACGCCGTTTGTAACACCTTGAAATATCGACCTCATACAATTCTAAGACGTTGTAGGCATTTCCGTCCGTCTGTTGAAGGCACGCTAGCGTCTAAACGAAAGGAGCTATATAGTTGTAGACATTGCAAATGGGCGAAATCGATACAAAGGGAAAAAAATTCCCTTACAAGCACTGGAAATATCCCTAATATTTAGAATATTTCATCATGGTTTTTGACTATTTGTTTGATATTTAGAATGAGAATAATGAAATTTGGTGTGTACATCCCTCTAATTGCGTAGACACGAAAATAAAGAGATTTTCGAAAGTCGTACTTTTAAAAGGGAAAATTGGGAAAAAGGGGATAAAATGGTACCAATAAAATGGCCGCAGCTAGAATCATGGAATTCGGTGTATACATTCATCATCTGACTGCATGGACTCGCAAAATAGAAATAAAATCATGAAGATAGGTTATCTTGCACTGTGTACGTGAGAGATAATGAAATTTCAAAATTAATACTTTTGGAATTAAAATTGGATGGAAATAAAACCAAGCAAACGGTTGTAGCAGATTATTTCAATTTATTTTTTCAATTTCATTTATTAATTAAACCAAGATAAAATTTACATCTATTACAAGATATGTTGGTGGACATTGTTGAGATTTGTCGTATATACGTATTCGATTATAATTCATTATGATAGTGTAAAAGGCAAAAATGAATAAAAACCTTATTTAGAAGATAATTGTGTGGTTTCAAACGTTAGGAAAATTATTGCACATAGGGTCATTCTTCTAACAAGTAATTATCTATAAAACAATAACGGATGTAGCTGAAAATTTAACCACTATCCCCCAATATTTATGACTTTTAACCTTTTTTGAAGATTGCAGCCTTATATTTACTTTTTGAGTAATACTTGAAGTATTATTTCGATGTATATAGTACAAACATATTAGTAGCCTTGCCTTATATGCGTGCTTTAAAATAATTAAAATTTTATATTTATTTATTTAATTATTATTTCAATGTTTGTTTTGGTTTAGCTATATTAAATTTTTTAACATTTTCTTGTAATATTACTGCACTTCTACGAAAATAGAAAACGTCTGTGGAATACAATCCTGAAACGAAGAGTTCGTTAGGTCAGGAGTCATTTAATTAGATATATATTATATTGATGAGTCTTAGTCTTAATTTGTTACGGACATTGCTCTTATAGTTTGAAAGCGACCTAGTAAATAAGTTTGCAAAATTCGTACTTTTTGGGAGTGTCATTGGGTAAAAAGGGATATAAATGGTACCAATCAATCGGATTAGTGTGTAAATCGCTCACAATGCTTAGAAACGGAAAAAGAAGCAATTTTTCGATACTTGTACTTTCAAATGGAAATGGGGATAAAAAATGTGCCAACAAGGTGTTTATGCTACAATCATGAAACTCGGTGGGAATATTAGCCTTATCGCGTAGGAGCGAGATAAGAAGTAATTTTTCGAAATTCTTTTTTTTGGTTTAAAAGGGATACAAATTGTGCAACGCCCTAATCAAATGGCTATGCCTTAAATCTTGATATTTGATAAATCTTGATATTTGATAAGGACATTCCTACTCGAGTACATTTAGTACTTTTTGGGGGTGAAATTGGGTAAAAAGGGATAAAGGGTTTGGAAATCCCTCAAATGCTTTGAAACACAAACTGAAGAAAATTTTCGTAATTCTTACTTTTAAAGGGTAAAAAGGAAAAACATGATAGAAAAGGCAACAAAAACACGGCTGACGCAACAATGTTCAAATTCGGTTTGTATGCTCATCGCACAGTGTAGAGATGAGATAAGAATGAATTTTTCGAAATTCGTATATTTAGTGGTACAGATATTCCTCTTGTAGCACTCCTACTTCTTGGAGTTGAAATTGAGTAAAAAGCGATAACAATTTTACAAATCTGAAAACATAAAGGCATGAAGGCATCCCAAAAAGTGGATTTTGAAAAATTCGAACTTTTGGGAGATTAAATGGGGCAAAAAGGAACAAAAATGGTACCAACAACACGACTGAAGCTAGAATCATGAGTGTAGAGATAAGATATGAAGGGATTTTTTCGTAATTCGTACTTTTAAGGGGTAAAATGGGGTTGAAAGGGATAAATTCCACTTAGAGCTTCAACGCGCCTAAGAAAATATTTTTGAAAATTCGTACTTTTTGGTGGTGAAATCGGGTAAAAAGGGATAAAAATGGTACCTATCAAACGGATGGTGCTTGAATCATAAAATTCTGCGTGTACATCCCTCAAAATGATTAGAAACACAAAATGAACGAACGGAAAACTGGGAAAAAGGGGATAAAAAAGGTTCCAATAACACGGACGACGCTACAATAATGAAATTCGGTATACATATTCGTTTTAAAGCGTAGAACACTGAAAAGGAAGAATTTTCCGAAATTTTTACTTTTAAGGGATCAAAAAAGCTGATCCTACAATCTTAAAATATGGAACGGCCATTACTTTTATAGCACGAATGCGACCAAGAAAATATTTTTGTAAAATTCGTACTTTTTGGGGCCAAATCGGGTAAAAAGGAGATACAAATGGTACCAATCAAAGAGACGGATCTGGAATCATGAAATTCGGCGTGTACATACCGCAAAATGCTGACAAACGCAGAATGAAGGAGTTTTCCGAAATTCATACTTTTAAAGGGTAAACGGGAAAGGGGGGATAAATAAAGGTACCAACAACACGGTTGATGCTATAATCATGAAATTTGGTGTATATATTCGTCTTACAGCGTAGATGCAAGATCAGAAGGAATTTTTCGAAATATTATTTTGGTTTAAAATTGGGTAAAAAGTGATAACAATGGTACCAATCATGAAATTCGATTTGTACATTCATTCCCCATGTATAGAAACACAAAATTAAGGGATTTTTTAAGAAAATGAGGAAAATAGGATAACAATTGGTACCAACAACACGGCTGAAGCTAGAATAGAGAAATGCGTATGTATTTTGTAGGTTTAAAGTGATTATAAAATAAAATAATAATTTTCTGCTTTATATGATTTTTTTTTTAAGAAAATTGTTTCAATTTTTGTGCCTATTGACTACGTATAAATTGATGGCACAATATAAATTGATTTTTTTAATTTTTACAAGGAGGACAAAACTTAATTCGGTGTATAAATTCTTCGGCTATGTAGGATCTGGCATCGAATGCGTAATTGCGCAACATAAAACGATTTTTCAAATTTTGTGAGCGTTTACAAGC
Source organism: Polietes domitor (assembly GCA_947397865.1). Classification (NCBI taxonomy): domain Eukaryota; kingdom Metazoa; phylum Arthropoda; class Insecta; order Diptera; family Muscidae; genus Polietes; species Polietes domitor. The sequence goes on along the minus strand of OX377619.1, from coordinate 91,468,895 downwards.
GATTTACCCTGAAAGAGATTTCCTTACACCGCGTACGAAGTAGCGGGTATTTGCTAGTTTCTTTATAAAATCCAAATAATAAGCAAACTAAACGATGCAGACTGGCCGATTCACTTGGAATTTTGCAAGATTTAAAAAAGAATTTAAAATAATTTATACGAATTTATTTACAAAAAGTTATTCGAGTTTCTTAATGTACAGGGTGGGTCATCTAAAATTTTAAATTTGAACTACCGATTACTTTGACTTCGAAAGGAATAACATTCATCTTTATTTATATTTTCAGGTTTGCAAAATGTCAAACAAAATTGGGAAATATTAAAAACTTACTTCCAAAGTAGTGAGTTCAACGCAAAACTGTAAGAAATTTACTTGGAAAATGTTCGAGAAGAGAACGGCCTTCAGTTCAGTTTGTGCGTCAATTTGTGAAGCGATTTGATGAAAATGGATCGTTATTTGACAAAACAACCCGTGTACGTTCTCATCAAGTGCGTTCAATCGAAAACATTGCTGCTGTAGCTGAGAATGTCCAAGAACTGAACATTTCTCCCACTTTTTTAAGAGGAATTGAAAAAATTCAGAAAATTGAAAAATTGGGTTGATCGGATGCCAGTCGTAGTCATATGAATGATATTGTGTTCCAAAGTTCAACTTTCCAATAAAACCAGAAATTTGAAAAAATAATCTGTACTTTTTTTTAGCCGATTCTAATTTAAAATTTTTAAATGGCCCAATCTATAGCATCATCCTCAGCCACCTTGTAGTTACTTCAAATAGACAAATATAATAGATTGTTGATCAATTTTTATAAATATTCGATTTTTTCTCAAAATTAATTTGAAGTTATATAAAACTCCAATTAAGTAAATTAATTAAGCAGATGCTAATCGTTTCATCCGCTATCTTGTTTCTGGATAACATTGAGAAAAAGTTTTGTTTGAATCAAAGATTCATAAGAACATCCGACCGATATGGTCAAGAAATGAATCAAAATGTACATTCCGTAAATTTGGATTGAATTCCTCAGTAATACCGACAGATTGGAGGACGCTGAGTTTGCGTAGAAGTTCACTTCCATGTTATGAAAATTATGATATTTTTATGAAAATGTTTAGACGGCGTGATGTCCCAGCATACCAAGTGTATTCAAAAAAATACTTAAGTAGACTAACTATCAGTGGTTATTGGTCGTATTTTCTGCACTTATTAGGAAAAAATTGTATCCCTCTCGACCAATTTTACCCATTTACAATAACAACCATCCATACAGTCAGAGGAGCCTACATATGGAATTTTATGATTTCAGCTACAGACGTGTGACTACATTTTTAACCCCGACACGTCTACGTAGTGAGAGGATCGTATGTACCAAATTCCATGACCCTAGCTTCAACGATTTGGCTGGTACCATTTTTATCCCCTTTCGCCCCATGTTCCGCGTATACACAGTCAGAGTAATGGATAAACCCATTATAAGACTTAAACTTCACCCGTTTAGTTCGTACCATTTTTATCCCTCTTTTCCCATTTATTTTACAAGTCTACGCAATTGGAGGAATGTACAAAACTAATTTTATGTTTCGAGCTTTGAAAAATAAATAAATATAAAATAATAAATATATAAATAAATATTAAATTGAAAATTTTTTTATTAAAACAAATTTAATGGAGGCGCCAGGCCTATCATATAGGCCAATAATTCCAATCGAAGATATGAGCAAACCTAGCAGCACTACAACATGTACCCGAAACTAAAAAATATGTTGGTAATATAAGTGCCAAAAAAGTACACTTTATTCGAATCGATGTTACCAAGTCAAAGTTAAAACTATGCATCACTGGTATGTGTGCGTGTTTGAAAATAACCAGAGGTTAACAATCCCACGGCCCCTTCACCAGATTTAAATCGGCTACGTAAAAAATAATCTCATGTCAAGAAAAAATAAACGTAGACGTAGACCGTATCAGTGACTGAAAGGTTTCTCTCCTGCCCACGTCGTGACCTTTACTGCTCGCAAAACGTTTTGGCATCCTTGCCAGACACACAAACGACGTTTGCATATTTTGGCGTAGAATTCTTTGACACGACACAAACAAATCTCCAGATTTATATCAACATTATTAAGCAAATCACAGCTATAAAATGGCATTCCATGAAAAAGAAAATATTATAAAAAAAATAAACCAAAGCCAGATTACTCATATTTTCATATGTGTTTGTATAGTACACACACACACACAGATAAATATATAAATAATAAAAAAGCAATAAAAAGTCTTGGAACGAAAGCAGTCATTAACATATAAATGTACATAAACTCATAAAAGGCACTCGTTCTCTAGGAATCCGACCCTTCGGGACGTGCTGGAGCAAATAATAAAAGTTCTGCTGGGTGGGAATATTAAACTCCAAATTTATAATTACATTAAACTGGAACACATTAAATCTCACCCTTGCGGTCTTAAATGGTTGGAAACATGTTTGTTAATAATTGACCTCAATAAAATAAGAATCTTCAATACGATCCTACCGCTTTAGCCGGAAACTAGGGGAGGCAAACTTGCAAATATATGAAAAGTCCACATTTGCAAGTGAATGAAAAGTCGAATAGACGAAATCAATCAAATTGAGAGACAACACTTTTATCAAAACAATATTTTTTTATTTTGAAATACTCTAGTCTCTACTCTATTAGGCAAGTCTTCAATAACTTAAATAGAATTTAAATTGATTCAATAACTCAAATTGATTGTTTAAATTGATCGATTTCGACTTTTCCACTTTTTCCTACCAAAAGTCGATTAATCGAGTAGTCGAAAGTCGATTTATAGATCTCTACCGGAAACAAAATTTTACACGCTTAGAGCAGAGGTGTCGGTGTGCTCTTCCACATGTGCCGCTTTGGTTGGGTGATGCCTTTATTCCAAAGAATGTCGAATTGACAATTTGTTTGTAATATTTCTATTTGCTTTTCTTAACTAAAAACATATTTGATAATTTTTTCTAATATTTTCTCTCTGTTTCTCTAAAATATTTGCAGATGAATGAATTTAAACTAAAGTCTAAAGACATCATACAGGCGTTCCAAAACGATTTGTATATCCTCCACCACAGGATGGGTGTATACTATATATATATATATTCTTGATCGTCATAAAATTCTAAGACGATCTAGCCATGTCCGCCTGTTGGAAGTACGCTAGCATTTAAACGAAAGGTGCCAGGACGTCCAAATTCTTCCAGAATACGTCTAATAGTTGTAGATCGATTGGGATTGAAAGTGGGCGAAATCCGTCCAGAGGAAAAGAATTTCCCTTACGGGGACTGAAAATACCCCTAATATTTCGAGTATTTAAACTTGTTTTTTGAATATGCCTGCTTATATTTGTTTAATATTTGGTATGCTTATTTGCAGGGGGTGAAATGGGGCAAAACGGGATAATGATGGTACCTATCGAACGACAGCAGCTAGAAACAGAAAATCGGTATGTACATACATTCCTCTAATTGCGTGGATACATAATATGTAAGCATTTTTTCCAAATTCGTACTTTTAATTGGTAAAATGGGAATATAGGGATGAAAATTATACCAAACAAACGGTTGCACGTAGGATAATGAAATTCGGTGCATAAATTCCTCTGATTGCGTAGACTCGTAAAATACAGGGATTTTTCCAAATTCGTACTTTTAGGGAGAAAATTGGAAAAAGGGGATAAAATTGTAGCAACCAAATGGCCGCAGCTAGAATCATGGAATTCGGTGTATACATTCCTCTGACTGTATAGACTCGCAAAATAGAAATAAAAATTTTTCCAAATTAGTACTTTTTTACTTATACGAAAAAAGTGGATAGAATCATGAAGTTAGGTTGTCTTAGATTGTGCACGTGAGAGATAATGGATTATCAAAATTTGTACTTTGGAATTAAAATAGAATAAAACAAGTAAGGAAAGGCTAAAGTCGGGCGAGGTCGACTTTATGCTACACTCCATTTTCTACCCGAATACAATAAAATTCGGTAAAAAAGTGAAAACGGGAAGAATTTTTGTATGTTTCCTAATCATAGGCTAATATGACCTGGTCCAATTTGTCACATCGAGAAGAATATTTCACAATAAGTTATTCCACTTCAAATATAACGTGTTATGATCACTTTGAAGATATTCGGTGAAAATTTGTGGTTTCTGGGCGGGAAAAGTCTATCCGGGAGCGAAATTTGTATGGGAGCTAAATATATGTTGTTTAGAGAATGAAAAAAGTGAAATCGAGAGTGAAATTTTTGTGGGAGCTCTATATAAATCTTAACCGATTTGACCCATTTGGACCATGACTGTTTACAGTACAAATATAAGCTATTTCGCTCAATTTGAAGAGGAATATGTGGTTTCTAGAGCAGAAAAAGTAAAATCGGGAGCTAAATTTTAATGGGAGCTATATATAAATCTGAACCGATCTGACCTATTTTCACCATTGGTGTTCCTAGTTTAAACATAAGATGGTTTGACAAATCTGAAGACAATTTGATACAATATGTGGTTTCTAGAGCGGAAAAGTCAAATCGGGAGCGAAATTTGTATGGGAGCTATATACATATAAATCTGAACCGATCTAACACACTTTTACCACATCCGTTTCTAGTTGAAATATAAGATGTTTTGTCGATTTGAAGAAAATCTGTTAAATATGTGGTATCTAGAGTGAAAAGAGTCAAATCGGGAGTAAAATTCGTATGGAGGCTATATCTAAATCTGAATCGATTTATATAATGGTTATATAAAGTTCTGTCCGGCCGAATTTTACGCCTTTTTACTGACTTTAATTAATTCAGTATTTTTGAACTTTTTGCAAGCAAAAAAAAAAAAAAAAAAATAGATTAAAAAAACAGTTTTTGTAATACCTCATATAAATATATACCAAACATTTTGATTTTTTTAGAAAAAGAAGATGATAAATATATTTTTAGCTCCAGAGTCGTAGATAAAATTAATTTTTTACATTTGAAATCAGTGCTTTGGGTTTCGAGAATTAAATGTTAAAATAAATTATTTTACAATAATTGGTCATATAATAGTGAGCGAATTATTGGAGTCATCAGGAAATATCTGAATCTTTTGCGTTTATTTAAGATGACTTCATCTTTCCAAAATGTATAAACAATGCACAAATTGGAAAGGCCATAACAAGCCCTTTAATAATATGTAACAGGCAATAAATAGATAATAAATTTTTGTGCTTCATTGCACGTAAAAATAAACATTTCACAAAAATGTGTTAAAAAAAAAACAAATTTATATCATGAACAAAAAACAACAGGAGAGCGTAAAAACTGATTTTCTCCTTAATTTTAACAGTGATTTTTAATAATTCTTCTACTGTTTAATCTAAAGATTTTCAAAATTTTATGGTTCATACTCACTTTTGCATGTTTAAAAATTGAGCACTATGAATGTCGAATTAAGCACATAGCCATTAATGCCATAGTCATATATAAATAATATTGTTCATATTTTAACTTTCTCTATTCAGGATTCTGAAACTTTTCGGACACAGCAATCATATATCAAAAAATATTTTGTTAAAATCTAAATGATAAAAAGTTACGAGGGCTTTTCTTTAGGCAATTTTCACAATTTATCCTATTTTAGCTCGATAACTTGGGAAGCAAAATGCTATTAAAGGCGAAATATTGGAATTTAATAGTACGAGAGATACGAGAGAATTACAACCTTCGGTTTTATGCTGCTCCATTTTTAACTATTCTATTTATTTTATTTTTATCTTCAAGCCACTTTTGCAGTCACAAACGTGTTGAAAAAATGACTTTAGAAAAAAATTTCGTCTCCAAATTTATATGACAGATGAGAACCAAATCAGAGAAATGGTCGCCAATTCTCAATATAAGAGGCTAAAAAAAATATATAAACATTTTCTATTGGGTGTTTTGCGATTTGAGAATTTTTGATGATACAATTTTTTTGTATTGAAAAATTGACAAATTTTGGGGTGGACCGGTAGAGGTCAGTTGTCCAAAATGATTCAAGAAGGGCAGTAAATGCTTCCTCTTTTCAAAATATGCAATAGAGAAGAAGGTTTTTAGTTGTTTAAATTAAAATCACATATTTACAGTTCCGGAAATGAAAAAGTCAGGAAAACGTAAAACTCAAATGGCGGTCCATTGCATTTTATTACAGTTTTGAGTGACCCTTCATAATGAATTTTAAATGTATCGATTGGGCTTATATTTTCTTTCTGAAACAAAATTTGGACGATATTGAACTTCGAAAATTTATCATACATACATTTATCGCCTCAATTGTTATTTTCAAATACCTCAAAGATCAATTATTCTTCTTCTCTTCTCGACTTTCTAAAACCTTCTCTATTTATCACTTAAACCTTTCACTTTCACCTCTTGGTATTGCACGGCCGCTGGCTTCTTCAATGTTTCCACTTCCATGTTTCAGGCAGGCGACATGAAAGTGTTTAATTGAAAAAGCAATATCTTCTCACGAAATATTAGCCAAAGGCTAATGGAAATGGAAAATTGAAGGAAATGTGAACAGAGAACATAACTTTTCATTTAAAGAAAATATTCATTAAATAAATCTCAGACAGCAGTGTTATTCTTTGTGTTTAGTGTGCAAAGCGAACGAGCGGAAAGAGGTCGAGTGTCGAGGTTTTCAACAAATCGTCAACTTTGTGCGACACAAAAGAATACGCCTGAAATTATGCTTCGCGTTTGTGTTGTATTTTATTTAACCCAAGCAATGGCTGTCAAACTGCTCTAAGTGGTTCACTGGTAGGTAATGGTTTGTCGATCAATCTAACACACACATAACACCCTGCTCTGAATTTCGAGTCAATTTGAATCCGACAATAGGACTGTTTTTCTTTAAGCCGAGGTAACAAGCTGTGAACGTGATTAAAGAGTTAATTTTTCACTCAAAATATAGTTTTATACATTGTCGCCAACTACAATACAAATACAGTGAAACCGCTCTAAGTGGACACTTTTTAAAAAATCATGTTTTTTAAATTTTCATTATAATAAACCTCCATTAAGCGGACACGTATGTAGACACGGACATAAAATATATATTTTTATTTTACCTAACATAAGCGGACAAATTTTGGGTGACCGTGACTGTCCGCTGTTGAGAAATTTCACTGTATTTTATCAAAATAAATTTTCAAAAAAATATTTTGTGTTGATTTTTTGGACCATAAACCATAAATGGATAATTTTCCAAGCTAATTCTAATTATTTTTTTCATAAACTCATTTTTTTGTGTGAATTTTTTTCGGTTTTGTTTATCGCAGCTTAGTTACCAAGTCTTAAAGAAAAACAGCCCTAAATTTACTCAGATTAGTGGTTTTGGAAATTTAATTTTTATTTATTTTTCTAATTTATTATTTATTTATTTTGTATATTCAAAACATGCTTTGTGTCAACAGATAGATTTGAAAATGTCAGTCCCCATTTTTATTGTCGTATTGTCGTCGTTGGACACTCAAGTTGCACTCGCTAGTTGGTATGGACAAAAACAGTGCTTATGATTATTTTCTTTATGGAAGTGTTAAAGTATTTATGCAATATTTCTTTTGGGATTTGAATAATATGCGCTTTCTTTGACTCCATTAAAAACACTTTAATTTAAAACATTTTTCTTTTGTAGTTTTCTACTGGTTTGTGGAAAAACTCGTGCTTTTTGTGGGGACCAGCACAGTGTACAGTGGCGGATATGCTAAAAATGTGTGAGAAATATTGATCAAATGATAGCTTGTTGGTGAACTCGGCTGCAAAGTTGCTCACATTGTGGTAGTAACTTTTGACGTACGACTATTTGAGAAAATATTCCCAAAATTATACTTTTTAGAAATTTTAAAGATTTCTAAAGAGCAACAATATCATTATTAAAAAATTACTTTCTATAGCCGTGTTGGTGTCTCAGGGATTAGTCAAAATCGACAATTTGACTTTTTATAGGAAAATGTCGAAAAGACGCGATAGACTTTCCTCTAATATAAAAATCGAAAAGTGGAGTTTTGTTTTCAATTTTTGTACCTGTTTAAATAAATCTAATATTCAAAAATTCGACTCTTCATATGATAAAAATCGAAATGTTGAGTTTTTCTAACAACTATATATCCCTAGAAACTTAGAATTGATAAAAATATATTATTCAACAAGCTGGTTGTTTGTCATATGTTTGTAATAATTGTTTCATGAAATGTTTCACAATTTTCTATAATAGACGAAGTTTTTCGTTGTTTATATTGTTTGCATTCGTTTTCTTTGTATTCCTAAAGGTGTTGTCAAAGAAATTGTCTCCCACTGTGTCTTGTTCTGTCTGTGATATTAGACAAAATATCAATTTTTAGGCACTAATCGTCCTCTCCTGAAATTTTGGAGGTTTTTGCCTAAAAATTGATATTTGGAAGATTTTTTCAAAACTTTGGCCTTTACACAGTGAAACTAGACGGAATTACCTTTCTCCATTTGACCACAATGGACGCACAAATTCACCTCTTCAAGTGTTTAGGAGCTCTGTTAACGGCTTAACATAGCTCTGTTAACTCATTAACAGCCGACAGTTTTAACAGTGGTTTGTGTCTCTGCTACTTAAATTCGGAATTTATCTTCACTCACATGATCTTAACTACGTATACCATAGATCTTTTTTTGGCTCACGTTCACACACGCTCACGAAGGAATAAAATTGAATCACGCACATTCACGTAAGTCGTACAAAAAATCCACAAAGAAAATAATATCTGCACGAACCCCTCTCAAATCCAACAATTATTTTATTTAAACCACTTTGCATTTGGGATTTTTGCTTTAAACTATTTGTTTTTAAGCAACTAATAATTTAATTTAAGTTAACAAAAATCGGAATAAAATCAAAATTGAAAACACAATACAACCCAATAAAATACTTGTCTCAATTTTTAATTGAACAAACACTCTAGGTATGACCCATTTAAAGCAGTGATTTGCGTTGACGGAAGGCATGTTGTGTTTTAAATGAAAGGGAAGTTAGAAATTATAGGTGCAGTGGCGTGTGTTGCATTGAAACATTTATTTCCAGTGGAAAATTTTCAATTTTGTTCCTAAAAAATGTTGTATTAAATTTGATTCAATCATTAAGTATATAAAGCAATTAAGAGAACGAATTTGCTTTGCTTTAACTTTAATTACAGAATGACTAATTGGAAATATTCAGATCAGTGGAGTCTCTTATTTTGGAGGAAGTAAAAGTTTAGCAAATTTGAGACTTCATGAAATTTTTGATTTTTTGGCTCCTCACGCTCACGCGATTCATGTAAGTCGCATCCATCTCTAATTAGTATGGAAAAAACAAGTAAGGAAAGGCTAAAGTCGGACGGGCCGCCTATATGCCGACTTTCTATTCCATTACAATTCAATTCGGTAAAAAAGTGAAATCGGGAAGGCTTTTTGTATCCTGTAAATGTTAAATCGGAAAGGACATTTGTATGGGAGTATATTGAAATATTGAACGATGTGACCCGCTTCCACAATGTATGTAAGGTGAAATATATAAAGTTTAGCCAAAATCGGTTACAATTTTGATAGCAACATTGTATTGGGGCTATATCTAAATCTGATTCGATCTTACCCACTTTAACCAAAGGTGTTTCTAGTTGGACTATAAGATGTTGTACCAAATTTAAAGAAAATCGGGTAGAATATGTGGTTTCCAGATTGGAAAAAGACAAATCGAGAGCAATATTTGTATGGGTACTATATCCAAATCTGAACCGATACTAACCACTTTCATTATATGTGTTTCTAGTTTGATCATAAGATGTTGTGCAGAATTTAAAGAATATCGGATACAATATGTGGTTTCTTGAGCGGAAAAAGGCAAATCGGAGGCGACATTTGTTTGTAACACTAAAAATGAAACGCGACAGACCCATCGTTTATTATACAGATCGGCTTAGAATCAGTGTATGAGTCGATTTAGTAGTGTCCGTCTGTCTGTCCATCTATTGTTGTAATCAAAGTACAGGTCGCAATTATTGTCCGATCCTAACAAAAATTGGCACAGCAAGGAAATCGGCTCATATTTAGATATAGCTCTCATATAAATTTCGCTCTCAATTTGACCTTTCCACTCTATAGACCATATATTTCAAACGATATTCTTCAAATTTAGCACAGTACCTTATAATTGAACTAGAAACATCTATGGTGAAAGTGAGCCAGATCGGTTCAGATATAGATGTAGCTCCCATATAAATTTCGCTCTCAATTTGACCTTTTTCGCTCTATGACCATATATTTCAAACGATATTCTTCAAATTTAGCACAGTACCTTGTAATTGAACTAGAAACATCTATGATGAAAGTGAGTCAGATCGGTTCAGATATAGATATAGCTCCCATATAAATGTCGCTCTCAATTTGACCTTTTTCGCTCTATAGACCACATATTTCAACCGATATTCTTCAAATTTGGCACAACACTTATATTTCAACTAGAAGCATATTATGTTGAAAGTGAGTAAGATCGGTTCAAATTTATATATAGCCCCAATAAAAATTTCGATCCGGATTAACCGATTTTCTTCAAATTTAGGCAAAGTATATTATAATTCAACAAGAAACATCTAGGGTGATAGTGTGTGAGATCGGTTCAGATTTAGATATAGCTCCCATATTAATTTCGCTCTTTCTTTCTTTTTCTGCTCTATAGACCACATAATAGTACTCATGCAAAAATCGTTCCCAATATAAATTTCTTCTCCGAATTCAATTGTAATGAGGAAGAAAGTGGAGGGTATCATATTGTTGACCCCGCCCGACTATAGCCTTTCCTTACTTGTTTTTATTTGATAGTATAATCGGTATCGAACACAATTCCGTGGATTAGGGTATTATAAGTCAGTGTCATGCCAAATATTTGTAAAATCTAGAAATTATCTTGCTTTACCTAAGTACACCGATCGACCGATAGAATCACCAGCGGAGTAGATTTAACGATATTTATTTACGCCCGTCTGCTGTCCACCTGATGAACGTCGCGCAATTTGACAGAAATATTGAATATGAAGAAAATTGTATCAGATTTAGATGTAGCCCCCATAAATGTTTTTCCGATTTACTTTATTTCTGGTCTTATACCAAATTGCACAGTGGTATATTTTGAATTTTATTTCTCTAATCTTCTCCCATTTGTAGTTGTTCAATGTTCTGTTCTTATGACCCATAGTGCAGTGCATCCGAAAATATGTACGTGTGTGTTCCTTCCTTAGAATGTCCATTCGATGGATGCAGAGTACATCAACTTAGCTTTAGTCCTGCGATACACTCAACTCGATTGCTTGCAAATAGTTGTACCTCATAAAAATGCAATTTGTTGCAGAGTAGTTGAGGAAGAATAAGGAAAACGATTCCGTGGACAAAAATCCAATGTGTGCGGCATCGCATGGTGTTGGTTGCCATGATGACAACGAGAAATCCTCGTTCTATTCTATCTGCACACTTTCAATTTGTCTTCCAATTTCTCTCTACTGGGTGGCAACGGTGGAGCCAAGGAGAGAGAGAGCATTAAAATAACATTACGCCACAAAGATGATTATTTTTATCTTTTGAACAAACCAGTATAAGACACAAAAAGAGCTCGCCACCATTCTCTATCGTATTTGATAAATTGTTAAAAATGAAACATTTCATTATTATTCCGCACAAATCCACCCAGCCCAAAGAAGAAAGTGAACACTCATCATTATCCTTAATGCGTTTTGGGTTTTTAGTTTAACTTTATTGAAGAACTTATGAAAATATCATTTAGTTGAAAAGAAACGAAAGAGGGAGGGGGGGTTCACTTAAATAATTAACATCATTTTATAATTACGAGAAAACAAAAAAGAAATTTCACACCAATTTCACAGCGACATCTCGCTGCGGATCTTTAAAACAGATCCCCGTTCGAGGACAACTCAGTTCCTTCGAAATACTGTAGCGGCGGCAACACTCAAGGCAGTCACTCCGAGCACAGCCCATTTGGAAATGGCCAAAGATTCGCTGCCGTTGCAGCCGTCGTGGTCACAGGCACAGATCAATTGGGTGTAGCCTTCATTGTCGGCGCTGAAGCAACTGATGCCGCTCTCTATTTGGATCTTCTCGCGCATCCAGCCGCATTCGCGAATAATGCGCTGCTCCTGGGTCGATTCGATTTTCAATACGGTCTTGCGACAGAAGGCGGTGGCATTGTTCTCCATCACACACTCCTTGAGAAACTGATCGTCACGTGGAGCATTTGGCGTATTCAAACGCAGCGTGTTGCAATCTTCATTGTGATGGGAGTTGCACTGATGGCAGCGTATGGCATCGGCTGGAATGACACAGAGAAAGATAAACGAAAATTTAGTTTTTGAAAAATATTAAAAAAGTTATAAATAAATAATAATATATTTGGATAAAATCTTAAAAAATAAAAACAAGTAAGAAATGCTAAAGTATAATACTCCCAACATTCTACTCCATTACAATTCAATTTAGTGTGGGGCTATATTAAAATCTGGGACGATATGAACCAGATATGTTTATAGAAGAAATATAATATTTTGAGCCAAATTTGACCAAAATCGGACACATTTTGTAGTTTCTAGAGCGGGTCTTATCGGGAAGGACATTTGAATCGGGATATATTAAAACATGGAACGATATTACCCATTTTCACAATAGGTGCTTTAATTTATAGAAAATCAGTTAAAATTTGAGGTTTCAAATTAGTAGCGAAATAGTTAAAATATAAGATGGCGCATCACTGCGTCATTCTTTGCTAAGAATATCAAGTTACAAGTTTCAGCGATAAGTAACCATAATGAACATATTCTTGTCTAGGTGAGACGGATGCTTACTTTCTCGCCGTCACCACAACCTTCACCTTGTGTGTTTGGAACTATTGCCAACTGTGCAAAACTGTTATTGAACAATATTCAAATATTGAAAATTTTTCTTAAAATATTTCCCCACCTTTGAAAAAACGCATTATGCTACCAACATGTCGGAGTGTTATTACATAGCAACAGACCTTTATGCTTTACATCGTAAAGCTACAATATTTTTTTGTGGTTAACACCACTTCCCATTAAGTGTGTGTGTGTGTGGTCATAGCCCAAATTGCATTGCATCATTGTCCAATTCCTATCCAATCCTCGGCATAAAGAGATGCAAAAAATAATGCAGAATTGGCACCACATATCCGCTCCACTTTCATGTGGTAGTTGTTGTGCCATTTATGGTCAACTCCGACCGAGAAAAACAATTTCCACAAAATCTGGAACATCATTTAATTTAATTTGTTGCAAAATGTCAAAACCTTCCACAAAACAAAATGTTGCACTAAACGCTGCAAAGAAAGTTGCGTTTAGCTGTTGAAATTCCAGCGAATGAAATACAATTTATCACCAAAGTGGCGCCAATGGTATACCCCCTCTTTTTACACTCTCCACCTCATAACTTGGAGGGCATATTCAATTTGAATTTGCGTTTGTAACACCCTGGACATAGTAATCAAAAGATTATATTTTCTTGATCTTGATCTGATTCCAAGACGACCTGTGTGCGAAGTATACGTTACAGACCACAAAGGTAAAATAGTAAATTATTTAAAATTAAAAATTAAAATATTTTAAAATGTTTTCATTCGTGGCCCAATGCATTCACTATCATTGATTTCAAATTTCGTCTAAATTAACCAAGTAAATGTTGCGAACAGGCTTGCCAGATGTGGGGATTTGTCCCCAACCATGGGGATTTTATGACGGTCAAAAGGACAAAAAATATTAAATGGGGACAGGGGATTTCATAAAATATTTTTGGGATTTTGTGGCGATATTCGAAGTACTTTGAAAAATATTTAGTGTTTGTTTTTAACTGCGAATGCAAATTTATCTTTAACTGTCTACAAATTTTTTGTGATATTGATAGTGAATATTTGTTATAAATTGTATATATTTTTGTTTAGTGTTTATCCCCTGATGATGGTTGACGAAGGCAACCGAAATATTGGGAAAATAAAATAAAAATAAATAATAAAACAACACCACCAGTTTTTCCATGGCCTCAAGCTGAATTAATCGATAAGAAAATGTCTACAAATGTATTACTTGGCTGATCACTGCCTTTATCATGAGTTTGGTAGGTGACGACCAACTCCCGCTGGCCAGATAAAAATATAAAAAAGGTATGAAAAGGAGCGTTGAAATGAATTTGTTATAAACTGTTGAATACTATTGTTATTTTTACACGAAATAGTTTGTGCTATAACTTTGTTTTCTATGTATTGTTCCTATTTCCAATGATTCGAAAATGTTATATATACAAATTACAGTATTCATAGCCAAACACACACCAAAAAATGTTCAAGGGGAAATTTACAAAAATTTACGTACTTACTCAAATCAAATAAAATATACTAAAAAGGGATGTTATTTACTACAAACTGACTAAAATTTATAGACTAAATTTTAGTATTACATTTGAAAATAACATATGTATCAATTACAACAGCAGTTTCTAAAACGAAATTTGTTAAATTTTAAAAAAAGGAGCTTGTTCACGACATAGGATAATCAAAATATTCCCACATTGATGATAAATCAACAAATCATTCATAAGTTGTTTTAGTTTTGGCTGAATTAATTAAAATAAAACAACTTTTTATAATAGGGATTTTTCATGAATATTTTGGGGACAAAGATGATCAAAATATGCTATGGTTATTGACGAATCAGCAAATTATTCAGAAATAGTTTTCGTTTTGGTCGAATTCTATGAAATAAAACAACTTTTTGATATTTTAGAGATAATTGTAGATTTTTCAACAATTTTGGGGACAAGGAAAAAATTTATATGGCAAGCCGAGCTATTCTATTTTCCACAAACAGTTTAGAATTGCGAGACCTCTGACCTATTATAAGTTTAAAATATAAATATTTCCACTAGTCAGCTGATTTGTGGAATTTGTAATAGGGCTGTATTCTTTAGTTTCCAATTTCTAATAAAATATGGGTCACGCACGTCAAACACACGTTATATTCCTGTTAGGATATGTTGACTATTTAAATGAAAATTTGCATATTTTTGAATTTATATATGGCGATTGAAGCTGCCTTTGGAATTGTAGACACTGGGGAAGATCGAAAAAAAAGTATTTTTGTCAAAAGTTCATTTTAAAAATACTATATATAAAAATAATTTTTGGTCGGATTTCCAAGAAATTGTTTTAAACAAATTGTTAAAACTTTTTTAAAATTATATTTTTTGATTCGATCTGGGATATTCTCCTAGCTCAAGACCATTTTGCATCTATATTTTATAGAATGCAAACTTATTTACAAATGTCATGGTGACATTTATTACATGGCTACACACAACCACTATCATGATTACCACCCTATGAAAGGTTTCCTCAGGTGGCTTCGCAGCGATGCATCAGAATTTCTGATCTTCTGATTTTTCTTCGAAACAATGTCCACATAGGGCAGGGCATCGACGTTCCGGGCTTGTCCAACCTTACACACATTTTAACGATTTTCTGTTGTTCTTGTTGTACTTGGTGCCAATTCAATTCGACCGTTTATGTGCATATTAGCGACAACAAACAACATCCACCACATTATGGTTTAATTATACAAAAAATAATAACAATCAAACAATAAACAGCCACAAAGCAAAGTGCATTGGGGAGAGAAAATTACATAAATCACATTTCTATCGAGTTTATGGGAATCGTTCGTAATGAACGGACTAAGAAATGAATTACAATTTTATGTTAATACCCGGAGTATCATAAAAATAAAATAAATGAAATTGGTCCATCTCATCCCAACCACATTGCTCCAAATTGCGTGAGTGATTGGCAGATCGAATGACAAATTACTTCAGTGTCAGCTATGAAGAGTTGAAGGACAACTGGGGAAAGGAAAAAGGAAGAGGAAATTCCACGAGAAAAACAAGCAGTCTTGAATAGAGAATTATCTAAAATAAATTCATAAATTCATTTGTCAAATGAAAGTGTTTGTCGAACACAAATCACACAAATGATGATGATATTGATGAAAATGACAATTGGCGATTTTTGGGATATCTGCTGGGGATGAATAGTGAGGGTCGTGAATAAGATTAGCCAATCAGCTGGTCTCTTCATAATCAGATTTCAGAACCACCAATACAAATCAATATTCCCACAAACATCTCCGAAGGACAAAGGGGGAACTACTCTCAATGGTACAATTTTTATTCACTGACCTACAACTTCTCTAATCGGGCTGATCTCGTTTAAATTTGACAGGGTAAACAAAAAATCCCAAATGAAATGCGGAATATTGAAGCTCGCCTACTGACAAGTTCACAAGTTTATATTTGATCGTCATAAAATTCCATAAATGCGTCTTATAGTCATAGATCGGTTGGGATTTCAACTGCGCGAAATCGGTAAAAAATGTTCCCTCTCAAGTACTGAAAATACCCGCAATAACCCCTAATATTTTAAGATTTTTTTAAAGATTTTTCCAAATTCGTACTTTAACTTAACTTAATATTGTTTTCACTTGTTTTCGTCTCAAAGATAACATGATTAAATACATTTCAATGCACCCTAAAATTATATGCCCATTGTGCACCCACGGCACAGATCGCAATAAATGTTTTTCTTGCCAATGATATATTAATTTGGCGTCTTTAACTGAGAATTGAATTAGAACTAATGAATACGGTTTGATTCACTTGGTTGGTTAAAGCAATCCTTGTTAAATTCATATTATCAACTTACGAATCACCCATTTTCGTTGTTAAACTAATTTCAATAAAATTGTTTTTCTTTTTTAAATATTGAAACAATTTAACCTTTTACAAATGACGTTTAAAATAACTGACAAATTATCGAAGCAAGTATTTGTGAAATGTGACGGCAACGAATAATACGCAAATCAATCAAAGTTAAACCAATTACGATCAAGTGCAATTTTAAACGATATTTAAATAATCCCAGCAAAGATTTTGGGATAGGGTATTCAACTTGGTTAGGGGCGATAACAAAAATGTAAATACAAATGTAAAATAAATAAAATGCTTAACTTTATCGCCAACAACAATAAAAAGGTTTGATATACATACCTTATTTTTAAATAATCTTATATTAAAATTTGTTAACATAAAACTATTTTTTTGAAATTTGTTTTAATGCTTCCATTTATATTGTAGATGGCGGAAAATACTTTTTTATTTTAATTAACAAATTATTAACGTTTGTTATGCCGAACAGCAACATCAATGTGTGCGTGAAAACAAATTTTGAAAACATAATTTCGTGTTACAAATTTTGGCCTGGATAATTATCCAGTGTAAGTCAAATTTATGGTTATCGCGGCCAAGTCCAAAAAAGCCAACACAAAATATTTTCTTTTTTTTGAAACAAAGTATTAGAAATGAATCCACAACTGATCGAAAGCAAGAGTATGACAATCTAGGTGTAGTATGGGAATCTTGAATCAAACTCATCGATGTTGAGACAACAGGTTGAAAGGAGCAGTGTCACAATCTAGTATTATTATGGGCAACTAGGCGATAAATTCCACAACAGTCCGACAATATTTAATGAAACGCATCAATGTTTCAACAGTAATTACCAATTGAAAAGTATGCTGGGTTAGTTGCACTAATCAATTATTCGCACATTAGCAACAGCACGTAACAATTTTACATTCTAATTCGTATTCGAATAATTTTCGAAAGTTTAAAGCTGAATTTCTATTTTTGCTCAAACTCGTTATCAAATTATCACCCATCATTAATGCATTCTGGAACACTCTGCCACTTGTTTTTTCTCAATTAAATCTAGTTGCAGTTGTAATGAAACGAATTGAAGTGAAATGATATGAAATTAAGCGGCGATAAAATCATTACAACTTTGTTTATTTATTTTGCCATTTTGCGTGTGCGGAGCGGAGCGAGCTACTGAAGATTCTGGCCATTCATTCAGTCAGTCAGTCACCTCCGCGTCATGAAATGCATACAAACTGTGACTAAAGTGGCGGGACTTATCTTTACGGTCTGGAAGTGATTTATTAATTAATAGATGCGGTTGCACTTTATACTCTTCAGACAGCAGCGATATTAATAAATTTGTAATTATAGTTTTTATTACATTTACGATTAAAGGTTTATTATAGACCCCAGTGATAGATAGGTGGTACGTGTACGAAGTAATGTCGAAGTGTAAAACACGTTTTACAAGGGAGTGATAAAATATTGAGGGCGAAGACAGACCCAGAAAAAATAAAACAAGTATAGCAAGACTAACGTCGAAGTAGTCCCACACTATCAGCCAAATCAAATAACAATGTAACTATCTTTAGAAGTTTTAATTATTGTTGTTGGAAACAACAGAAATCGATGGGACAATTTCATAGGACCTGCATATATCAAAATATGCCGCTATATGGTCCATATGGTTTACTTTGGGTATGTTCTTCATCAAAGCCAGTGTAATGCCGTAAATGTAGAAGTCCTAAATTCCAGCAAAAGGTACTGATGCTATTAGAAAAACAGACAAAAAGAAATAAAAAGGGCAAACAAAATAGTTATATAGCGTAATGGTCCCCCATTCAGAAGGTAGAAATCTTCAAAGATTTCCCTTAAATACCCTAAAAACTAACTGTTATGTTAATCCCTTTTTCGCATTTTCACTTTAAAAGCAAGCTCTTTATAGATTCCTTACACGCGCAAAAGTGTATGCAGTCCAAGGAATGTCGACATACCGAAATTTATAATTTTAACTGCAGCCGGTATGTCGGTACCAATTACCCCCTCTATTCATACATTTCTTTGTTTCGGCCCGATGTATTGAAATTTTTCACAGAATGAAAGTATTGAAATTTTGAAGCAAAATTAAAAAAATCTGAAAAATGTATTATTAAGAAGAATGTGCTTGCCCATCAAAATCTTGGTAATGACACCACATTATTTTTAGCATTACCTAGTAATGACAGCTCGTTACGCCCTGTATTATTTTGAAGTATGAACTAATTAATTCCTTATAATGATTTAAATAAGTAGTTATTGGTAAGTTAAATTTCATAGAACTTCAGATTTTAAAAATTAATTTTCTACATTTTTGTGGTGAGTCAGAGAATAGCAGTGCTGTAGTTATCGGTCAAAAATTGATTTCAAATTATTGGCGTAACATTTATATTTGATTATGAAGGCAATTCTAAGTAGGGGGTGTTTTCATCACTTATTAAGCCCATTATTGATAATACATTATTCGGCTAGTTATAAATAATGACTTATTTTGTATCTTACTGAGGCCACTTATTTTACAACTCCTTAAGAAGTACTTATTTATTAACTTATCGAAAGCGTTCATGGAAGTACTTATTTCTCAAGTTTTTGTAAGCGTGCGTATTTTTTACAATCCCTTTATAAAAATAATTAGAAACGGATCCGAAAAATAAGTAGTGAAGGTTTTTGGTTTTGCCTTATTCCCCACATTACTTGGTAATGAGAGTTTTTGCAGGGTGTTTTCAACAAAACCGGCATTATAATGTTAGCAGAAACAAGTAAAAACGGCGTTAAGTTCGACCGGACCGAACTTGATATACCCTCCACCATGGATTGCAAAATGTAAATTAAAAATTGTTATATATTAATTTTATAAATAAATATAAAATTTTAATTATTTTATGTTTATGCTATATAAATCGAAATAATACTTCAAGTCAATTCAAAAAGTAATAAATATAAGGCAGCAATCTTCAAAAAAGTTTAAAACCTTAAATATTGGGGGATAGTGGATTCATTTTCAGCCGCTACAGCCGTTTTGTGGTTGTATTTCCATTCTATTTTAATTCAAAAAGTATAAATTTTGAAAATCCATCATCTCTCACGTACACAGTGCAAGATAACCTAACTTCATGATTCTATCCATTTTTATCGTAAAAGCAACAAAATAAAATAAGAATTTGGGAAAATCTTTTCATTTTGCGTATCTATGCGGTCCAAGGAATGGTTCTAGCAGCGGCCATTTGGTTGGTACCATTTCTATCCCCTTTTCCCAATTTTACACCTTAAAACTACGACTTTCGAAAATCTCTTTACACACCGAATTTTATCATTCTAGCTATTCTAGCCGTTTATTTGGTACCATTTTATCCCTCTGTTCCCATTGTATCCCTTGACAGTACGAATTTGGAAAAACCTTTTTATTTTTCGTATCTACGCAGTCGGAGGAATGTATACACCGAATTTCCTGATTCTAGCTGCGGCCATTTGGATGGCACACTTTTTTCCATTTTACCCCCTAAAAGTACGAATTTGTGTGAATTTAGGTGCAGCCGTTTAGTTGGTACCATTTTTATACCTCTATTACCATTTAACCTTTAAAAGTACGAATTTGGAAAAT
The DNA here is from genome assembly GCA_947397865.1 of Polietes domitor. Classification (NCBI taxonomy): domain Eukaryota; kingdom Metazoa; phylum Arthropoda; class Insecta; order Diptera; family Muscidae; genus Polietes; species Polietes domitor. The sequence goes on along the minus strand of OX377619.1, from coordinate 91,448,450 downwards.
ATACTTTTATATTATGTATCTACTGAATTGGAGGAATTTCGTGTTTCTAGCTGTTGTCGTTTGATAGGTACCATTTTTATCTCATTTTGCTCCATTTAACCCCCTGCAAATAAAAATTACTTTATGGTGCACGTTTTTGCTATAAGGATAATGCACATTCCATATCAAGTAAATGTAAGCAGACATATTCAAAAACATGCTGAAATAGTCTAAATATTAGGGATATTTTCTGTCCTTGTGAGGGAAAATTGTTTCCCTGTGGACCTATTTCCCTACCGATCTACATTTTTAAACGTATTTCTGCAAAATTTGGACGTCCTAGCTCCTTTCGTTAAGATGGTAGCGTGCTTTCAACAGACGGGCGGACGGACATGGCCAGATCGTCTTGGAATTTTATGACGATCAAGAATATATATACTGCATAGGGTCTCAGGTCAATATTTCAAGTTGTTACAAACGGAATGACAAACTTAGTATAACCCCATCCTGGAGGGTGAGGGTATAACAATAACAAAGCACTCAGTTGTATGCAAATTTTCATCAGTTTTCGGGATTTTTTCTAGGACAAAATACTACTTTTTACTAAAACAAATTTTTCTCAGTGAATCACTTTTCTGTGGAACTTCATTATTAAATTATCAGTAGTTTGTCGCAAAATGTATTTTTGAATTACTGTAGCTGCAGCTATTTATTCCATACCTTTGTATCCCCATCTGCCCCATTTCCGCCCTAAAAGTTCAATTTTCTAAAGTCGCTTTATGTAGCGCACCTACCCAAATATCTAACCGAAGTTCAAGATTTCCATTTTATCCCTTTTTCATTTCGTTTGTTTTATATGTCCACTCAAGAACGTAGAGAAACTTGTGCTTCTAGCTGCTGTCGTTGGATTTGTACCATTTTTATTTCTTTTTGCAATTTTCTTATTACAACCGCTTAGTTAACAAAAATGTTGTTACTTGTGTTTCAGCTTCTCATGTTTTTTATAGAATTTGTATATATTTTTTAATATTCCACAGCGAATACAACCCCTTACCAGATATAATCACAAGGTCACAACAACGGAAACAATTGTATTGTAATGGTATCGACTATAGACTTCATTGGCCAGTAATCGATAGTTAAATAAATAAAACACACCCTTAGCTGCCCTTATGAATGTTAAGTCGTGCCTTTTACAAAATATAATGAACAATTTAAACTTAAATATTTGTATTTATTTTCAACATGCGGACAGACGTGTTTTAGAACGTATTCGTTTTCATATTTATTTTCCGTGTGTAATATTCGTGATGTGCATTGATTTTATTGCATTTCAACAAGCCGGTCGTCGCCGCTTCAAGCCACCCTCTCGCCCAAGACCAAACACCCCATCGAATCCATCGTTTGGTTTATTATCATCGCAAATTTCTATTGAAATATTATTTGCTTCCATTGCTCCCCCTTCTACTGTTGATTTACATGCTGTGACTATTGATACTCGCTCATGTATAAGTTGGTTGGTTTATATATTGCTTTTTATTTGAATGCATCGCACCCGCCGATTTTGATTTGAGCATTCTAGAGCGAATGTGAACTTGTCGCATTATTAAAGGCCAGTTTACATTGCCCCACAGAGTCGTGTAATCTAAAACTAATTGTTGTAGGCTATAACCGCAAATAACGACTCACTGCCAGATTCAGCCCAAGTTGTATAGGGTGGGCCATTTAAAATTGGGAAATATTGAAAACTTACTTCCAAAGTAGTGAGTAACTGTAAGAAATGTATGTGAAAAATTTTCGAGAAGAGATCAGCCTTCAGTTCGGCCTTCATGAAGCTCATTTTCATCTCGTTGGCTATGTCAATAAACAAAATTGCCGCATGTGGGGTTCAGAGAACACACACGTGACAAATGAGAAGTTAATGCTCACTGTTTGGTGTGGATTTTGGGCTGTACTGAAAAAGTCATATGCATGATATTGTGTTCCATTATTAAATGAAAAAGTTCAACCTCTCCAATAAAACTAGAAATTTGAAAAAATAATCAGTACTTTTTTATAGCCGATTCTAATTTAAAGTTTTAAATGGCCCACCCTATATATGGAGGAATATTTTGTATCTACTCGCACATAACCTGTTAACATAAACCAATAACTTTTGTAAATAATTATGTCCGAAATTCTGTAAAAAAAATTATCTCGAAGACTTGTTTGGAATCTTCTTTCTCTCGGCCGGGCACACCTCTTATATAAAACTCTTTTACTCTTGAGGAGTTCCGTGTTAAATTCACTTAAAACTATCGAAAGGTCTTCCGAGTTTGTTGAAAATTGGAAAGCGTGTTTGTCATTACAAAATGTGATTTTTGCAGCAGAATTGTTAGTTTTTACAGATTGAAAAAATATATTTTTTATTTTGAACGAATTATTTGTACGTAAGTGGAATACCAAAACTACACCTACATATATTATCCCAAAATGTCGAACATTTGCTTTTTGAGTGACAACTATGACCAGCTCGGTCGTGTTGGGCATGCTTAATGTGCAAATATAAACGATTTGCGCAAAACGCCGCTTAACACATTTTTGTGCAAATATGTTGTGTCGAAAAAGGCATTTACGTTTGTTTCCCTTGCCAAAAACATAGCAGACACCTCAATTGGATAATGTAAAACGGCCTTTATTGCGAGTGTTTAGTATGTGCACTAAATAATAAACGAAATGATATGTGCATATTCAAATGGATTTGTCGAGTTGATTTTTTGCGTTTTGTGTGGTTGCGTTTTTGTTAATTTTGAATTGTTTGTTTATTATTTATTCCATTTATTGCACTTGGGAAGTTGTGCATTGAGTACACACGGGCCAAACTAAAATTAAATGAAAACTAAATATTGATATTGGAAATTAATATAGATAAATACAGAGTGAGGGGAAGTGAGAGCGCAATGTTTGTGTTTTTTTGCGTTTATTTATTTTGAAAACGTCCAATGCATAAATAAATGATATTGAAAATCGCATTGCGATTGAGGGGAAAATAAAACTGTCAAATCATACAAGGCATTCGTTGGTGTGAGGATGTGAGCTCAACAACGGGGCTCCAAATACAATTTGAACTTGGCATACTGGCAGATGATCTCGGAAGCACAGTGGATTAAGAATGTGAATGACATAAATTAGCCATTTCATGCTTCAAATAATAATGTTAGTTTAACAAATAATTACACGCATTATCTATAGAATGATTAGCATATTTCAATGGTCACCATGAAGGGGAGTAACCGCGGTACATGTTTGGACATATCAACAATTTACAGGATGAGGGTCAATAAATAAAATCATCAGAATATCGTTAAACAACAATCCAAGTGTATATAATAAAATATAGTCACGTCAAAAAGTAAAATTAAAAAAATACACATAAAAATGTGAAAGGGCCAACAAATTAAAAACTGAACTTTCGTACCAAATGTCTGTAAAATAGTCGTAGTGGAACAACGACAAGTGGGTGCAGTTTATCGGACCAAATGATTTCACATGGATGGGTTCGATCCGTTTGATGCTCAAAAGATCCACAAATGATTGTGAAAAAAAAACATATATATACACGTCACTGTTTGGTGTGGTTTTTAGGCTGGAGACTTCAACGGCTGATCATAATTTTCGCTATCATGACATGATCCTGATCCCGTTTTCTGTGTCTAAATTGCACGATATAAAGGAGGACGACATGTGATTGCCACATGGCGGGTCCACATGCTATACAGCCCGAAGAACTGTTCAATTATTGCAACAAATTTCATACTAATCATGTCATCTTGATGGCGATAACTCTGTTAGTTGATAATGATAAATCTGTGGTTTTCGCAGATAACCACTTATCTCGAAAAATCAAATCAAAATGTTCAGGAGAGCCAAAAATACGTTTCTATTTCTAGTTCATTGCACAATACAGTTAGACTTTTATATGCAAGCGTATTAAAAGAGTTCATCTTCAATACTTTGCGTGGTTATCATAAACAATAGCTTATCTTGAAATTTCTGGATTTTGATATATTTATGATATCTGTATGAGTTAAGTATAACTAATAGCTACCATTTATACGTGTGGAAATTTATATTTTTGGAATGGGAAGAAAACAATTAATTACTTAATGATAATATAAAATCGAATCACATTTTGCGCTCCAATTGAAAATCTCATAAAAATCACGTTTTTTGAGGAAAAACATCATAACATTGCGTAAAATCTACAAGAATTCAGATATAAAAAAGAAATTTTGAATTTGCGTAAAATTATTGGAAACAAGTTTCAACATTTTTCTAAACAACAATTTCTCAAAGTGAGGGGATTTGTCCCAAAATATAGAATTTTTACTAAAATATAATATTTGCTGAGTAAGATATCAACATATGGCGTTAAAAATGTAACGAATAACAAATAAATAAATAAATAATATTATAAACAATATAATAAAAAGCTGTAATGAAAATCTGTCAATTACTAATGTATTTTTAAAAATAAATTTGCCTTTTACTTCATGTTTAGATAAATTCACGAATATTATGGTTACCCTACAAAATATTGTATAAAACATTGTCAAAGTTTGAAATATTTAAAAAAGTGTTTACTGGACAAACCGCAAAACCGGGTTTTTACACCGAAGTCTAAATTATAGAGGTGTCTGGGAATTTTAAATTTCTCGCTTTACTCGATAACTACTTTATTAATGAGGAGTCCGGGACTTCACAAATTGTCTGGTTATTTTTTTAAAGAAATTTCGGGTTCTGCTGAAGACATCAGCTCAATCTTTGGTCTTAAACCAAAATAAATGACAACACATACAGACCAACTATACATACAAACAACAACAAGGTACAGTGAAGACCATACCGTACAACAACAACCTTTGCATTGTTGCGAGCGATGCGTGCACATGCATAACATTGAATTGACAAGTGAGACTTTTAGTGTGTCGACTTAGATTGGTGGAATATTTTGTTTATCAGCGCTTCTCATTTGTCATATGTGAGCGCTGGTACTAATATGAACCCTGATGTAAGTCAAAGACATACATTCGTGGCGAAAGTTTTGACGAGATGGGGTAGCGCCCATCGAAACTGCGCAGTCAACTTTTAGCTGCAACAATAAAGGTCTCACTTTGCCTTTTTGCTAATTTTAGGTTCTGCTGAAGACATCAGCACAACCTTTGGTCTTAAACCAAAATAAATGACAACACATACAACATAACAGACCAACTATACATACAAACAACAGAAATTTTTACTAAAATTTAAATTTTCGTTGAAGATACCTTTACCCTCATTTTGGGTCCGATCACACACGCATATATGTTCAATTAAATATAATTATGATGGATAAAAATGTTGTTAACTATCGCATAGTAATAGTCTGCTAAAAATTGAGAAAAATCTTATTTTTAGGAAAAAATAATTTTTAGCACAAAAAAACTTACAAAATAGAAAAAAATATTTAGAGTTTGATTAATTTAATTTAGTTATACCTGAAAACTATATGCATTTCTGCAAGAAGTGTCATAACTATTTCATTTATTCATACGTATTTTTTAAATAGAACATGTTTCTTCGAAAGTGATAGTTATATTCGCAACATTGTAGCCATCATAAGTACCTTCAACTGAACATAATATCGAGTGTTATCGGACTTAATCTCCAAAAATGAGGGTACAATTATTAAAATTCGAAATATATAATTTTGGTAAACATAAAAAAAATTTTTTATTTCTCGTTTTCGAGTTTATAAAGTCAAGACACACCAGGAAATGTTATGTACATCCCTTCGGCAAACTCGAAAGTATATTTTTTCTTTATAAAATATATAAAAACTTAATAAGATAAAAAATGGAAAAAATATTTTTAAGATTAGAATTAGAAGAAAATTACTTTAAAATAGAAAAAAATATATTTGTGTCTCATAAAACAAAAAAGATATTTTTTAAAGTTACGCTATGACAAAAATAATTTATTTCGATTCACCCTAGACCTTATATAAAAGTATATAATTGGAGAATGTCACCAAAATTGTAGAGAAGAGACGATCCAAAATGTGAAACGAAATTAGTCAAAATTAGAAAACATGGTTTTTTAAATTTATTTTTTTATAATAAAAATTTAAAAAATGCGTCCAAAAAATGGTAGGGCCATTTAACATTTTAAATTTGAACTAGCGATTACGTTGACTTTGAAAGATATAATAACATTCATTTCAATTTTTATTTCCAGGTTTATATTTGACATTTGCAAAATGGGACGCACACGCTCGAACAAAATTGGTAAATTTTAAAAACATACTTCCAAAGTAGTGAGTCTTTAACGCAACCTATAAGAAAGTTACGTGGAAAAATTTCGTCTGGCTTTACCAATAAGCAAAATTGCAGCATATGGAGGTCAAAAAACTAACACGTGGCTATTGAGAAGTCAATGCACCCACAACGAGTCGCAGTTTGGTATGGTTTTTTGGGTTGATCTGATGAGGTATTGCCGAGCCAGTCGTGGTAGTCATATGAATGAGATTGTGTTCCATTATTAAATGACAAAGTTCAACCTTTCCAATAAAACCAGAAATTTGAAAAAATAAAAAATAATAATAAATGGCCCCGGCAGCGTATAGTAAATTATAGAATTTCTGATTACTATCGTCAAAAAAAAGATTAAATAGTTAAGACAAATGTAGTATTTACTATTAGTACGAATTTATTAATTTATATTAATTTAGACAATCTAGCATGGATGTGGTGGACTATCAACAGCTGTAAACAATTCAGTATTGTCTTGCTCTATCGTAAATTGATAAAAAAAATAAAATTTTACGTTATCCATGATAAGAGATCTCAATGAAACTTCAATTAGGATTCGGATTTTAATAGAATTAAATAATACATCGTGCGAAATATCTTCTCGATAGGCACAGACGTTAACTTTTTACTCCAAATAAAAAAATATTTATTTTAGGGTTTCCAAGGTATTAAAATTAGGAAATAATCATAAATTCCACTTATACATACTGGATAGTTATCAAGGTTAACTCGAAAAAATTAACATAAATTTAATTTTTCAAAAATTGTTCGCACACAAAAAATTATGCCACGGAATAAATAAAAATTTACTAAAACTGAGGGAAAATGAACTTCGTATAGCGCGAATGAAATAATTTCTCATCAAGTACAAACTTTTCTTGAAAGTGTGACATGCTTTGAACTTGATTCTACAAAATTTCCAATTTAAATTGAGAAATGTTAATTGAAATGAACAAATAAAAATTTAAATTGAGAAAATAAAAATTGCAATTCAGAAAATACAAATTGAAATTTAAGAATATAAAATTTGAAATTGAGAAATAAGCAATTGAAAAGTAGAAAATACAAATTGAAATGTAATATTTATTTGCATTATATATTAGTTCATATTAATAAATATTTTGTTAACCCTAAGATGGCCAATGCTCAATTTGGTCCATCCAGACCATAAGGATGATTTAGATTAAAGATTGCCAAGAACCTTACATTTGTAGAAATCACGGAACCTGTTTTTCGATTTTTTGTCTAGATACAAAAATATACTCCGCCAAATTCAATTTTCGTCTGTCCAGACCACAATGACCATTCTAGGGTTAAGATGACAATAGGAGTCAATTCTACCAAAGAAAATTAGTAGCTTTTGGTCCTTACCAGTCACAACAGAGGATAACTGAGATGGTTAGAGTGCCGTAATGGCAATCGGAAGGTACGCTGTTCTATCCCCGGTTAAAAGAAATTGAAATAAAATCTAGTGAAGAAGTGCATCCTTTAAAAAGTAACGTTTAAGCTTTCAAAATAAAAGGCATCCTTCCTATGACAACTCCATCTTAAATCGATTGGTGAAGATCTAAATTTTCACAACTTGCGAATCACAAGATGAGGATCTTTTTTGCTTCTTGGGATGCTCTCTTTCTTTTGGGAGGCTATAATCTCTAGATGAAGTTTAACTAGGTGCGAGAAACCTGACATATTTATTACAGAACTAGCAAATACCCACTACTTCGTACGCGGTGTAAGGATATCACCTTTAAGGTAAACGCTTACAATTTTTAGAAAAATTGCTTTATTTTGCGTAGCTACGTATTCAGAGGTATATTCAAGCCAAATTCTCGATCCCAGATCCTACCTAGCCGGAGGAATTAATACACTGAATTGATTTTTGTCCCAATTGCACAAAAAATCCATTTATTTTGTGCCATCCATTTATACGTATTCAATAGTTTAGTTTCAGTAGGCGAAAAAATTGAAGTACAAATATCGGAAAATTTCCTGTTATCACCCATCTACACTGTAAGATGAATATACGCACCGAATTTGATGATTACAGCGTCAGCCGTGTTGTTGGTACCTTTTTTATCCCCCTTTTCTTGTTTATCCTTTAAAAGTACGAATTTCGAAACAATCCTTCATTTTGCGTTTCTAAGCATTTTCTGGGATGTACACGCTGAATTTCATGATTCCAGCCCTGTCTGTTAGATTGATACCATTTTTATCCCTTTTTACCCAATTTCACCCACAAAAATTACAAATTCGGCAAAATATGTTCCTGTTCGCATTTGTGCTGTAAAAGTTCCGAAATTCAATTGTTTCAAGGTCCAACCGTTTGGTCTGGGCTGTGTTACAATTGTTATCACATTTAATCCCTTAAAAGTACACATTTCGAAAAATACCTTCTTACTCGTGATCTGCTCTACAAAACGAATACACACCGAATGTCATTTCGACAGGGATGACGCTACAATACATAGGGGATAAAAAATATCCCCTTTTCCTCGTGTACACTTTAAAAGTGCGAATTTCGAAAAAAATCGTTGATTTTGTCTTTCTAACCATTTTGAGGGATGTATACACCGAATTTTATCATTCCAGCTCCATCCGATTTTTGGTACCATTTTTATCTCTTTTTATACGATATATCACCCCCAAAAAGTACTAATTTTAAAAAAATATTTTCTACGCGGAATTTGCGTACCAAATTTCTAAATTCTATATATATATATATATATATATATATATATATATATATATATATATATATATATATATGTTATCTTTTGTGTTTATCATTTTCGAATAGCAAATAACCTTCTGGGTCTGCAATGATGCCACGACAGCCATCATCTTCATTGGAAAATAGGCTGGGTTCTTTGAAATACTTTTACTCCAAGAGTCGTTATTACTTATTATATATTTCTCAAGAGATTTCATTATAATTAAATGTTGAGTTTTTTAATTCCAAGTAAATGATATGAATTTGACATGACAGCGGTAGCAGTAAAATGAGCAATTAAATCGATGTGACAATGTCGACAGCCATTCTGTAATGTTATTTATTGTCATAACGTTTGCAACACCTTAAAATAACAATCTGGAACATTATAAAGTCTATACATTAGGCTGAGCCTAAAAAATATATTTTTTTATTTTTTGTTTGGCCCTCACGGAATTTTATTAAGCCTCAAAAGCTTCCCAAAAAGTGGCGTTTGCAAAATTCGTACTTTTGGGGGTTAAATGGGTTAAAACATACCAACAACACGGTAGACGCTAGAATCATGAAATTTGGTGTGTACATTTCTCTTACAGCGTAGATATCATCTATGTTTTTCGTAAGTCGTTCCTTTAAAGGGGTAAAATGGTAACGGTAATGTGCGCAAGAAAATATTTTTTTTTTTTTTCAAAATTTGTTCTTTTTGGGTGTGAAATCGGGAAAAAAGTGATAAAATGGTACCAATCAAACGGATGGAGCTGGAATCATAAAATTTGGTTTATACATCCCTCAAAATGCTTAGAAGTACTTTTAAAGGGTAAACGGAGAAAATAGAATAAAAAAGGAACCTACAATATGGAGGACGCTACAATAATTAAATTAAATATTTATATTCATTTTACAGCACAGATCACTAATAAGAAGGAGTTTATCGAAATTTGTACTTTTAAAGGTATACAAATTGTACCACCGCCCAGACCAAACGGCGTAGAACATTACTCTTATAGCACGAATGCGATCAAGAAAATATTTTTGCAAATTTTTTTACTTTTTTGGGGGTGAAATCGGGTAAAAAGTGATAAAAATGGTACCAATCAAACGGATGGAGCTGGAATCATAAAATTCGGTCTGTACATCCCTCAAAATGCTTAGAAACGCAAAATGAACGAATGTTTTCCAAATTCTTACTTTTGAAGGGAAAACGGAGAAAAGGGGATAAAAAGGTGCCAACAATACGGCTGACGCTACAATCATGAAATTCGGTGTGTATATTCGTTTTGCAGTGTATACGAGTGAATTTTCTGAAATTTGTACTTTTAATGGATTAAATGGGTTACAAATTGTACCAACGGCCTGATCAAAAGGCTGGACCTACAATATTGAAATTTGGAATGCACATTATCTTATAGCACGTATGCGACCAAGAAAATGTTTTTGCAAAATTCATACTTTTTGGGGACGAAATCCGATAAAAAGGGATACAAATGGCACCAATCAAACGGACGGTGCTGTAATCATGAAAATCGGCGTGTTCATTTTCAAAACGCTTAGAAATGCGAAATGAAAGATTTTTTTTAAATGCATTCTTTTAAAGTGTAATCGGGAAAATGATACCCCTTGCAATTACTGAAAATACCCAGAATGTCATACTATGTAGAATATTTAAGGAATTCAAATTCCAACTACAAAAGGACATTTTACTAGCTTATTTGCTTATTTGCTTGATTGTGGAATTTTGGTGTTTTTCAGTTATTGTGAATTCGTTTTTGTAATAAATGTTAGACAGTAAAATAGTTATTGTAACTGAGGAGATAAAATGCATTTAGTTATGAACGAATACTTTCAACTAACGCTGTCAATTTGTTGCACAATATCGCAGCAGTGTTAATTATTTATATTAAATATTTTTCATCATGTTTTTATTATTGTAGAGTAAGTACCAGGGTTACCATAATTAAACGTATGGAGCGTCTTATTAAAACTATTAGCTATAAATAAAATATAGTATTTTTATCATAAGGTAATTGAAAAAAATATTTGTATCTCAGACCACAAAGCTTTAGAAAATTTCATCAACATTGGAGAGAAGAGGCAAAATTTGAGTTATATTCCCATCCTTCGGTTAGAATTACATCCATTATAGATACTCTACTGTTACTTGCAAAAACCGGACAAGGGTTCAGCAAAGTAATTGTGTGAATATATTAACAACTTTTTGCCAGTTTCAACATCACCTCCCCTCCCTAATTTTCCACCTATTTGGGAGCGTAATTCGTTGTGGCAGGTACTCTGCGCTTCAAATTACTTTATCATATTTTATATGCCAACATTAGTTGTTGTTGTTGTTGGTTGTGTTCTAACACTGTTAAGTCTATTATAATGTCTATTTTTCCACAATATATGTATATATATGGCCGCCCCCCCACAACCCACCATACACCCAGCCATCATATTCGCCAAACACTATGCCATTCCGCATGGATTAGATTAGAATCGGAATGGAAACAGGCAGCTCCGAAATAAAACAAAGGCCAAACGGTGAAGAGACCTTCTAAAATGTGCCATGTTTGAGATTTATAACATCAGATTTAGTCTTTATGCCACATGCTCTGCCTGGCCGCGCCGTGTTGTCGTTGCTGTTGGTGTTTGTTGCCGCATTGTTGCTGTTGTTTTATGAGACTATGATGATGGCTGTAATCTCTGCCAATGAATACGGAGCAGACTGTGGCTGGGTTTCCTGCCGGTGTTGGGCCCTCTTGATTATTTTGAATGTGACTTGCTCACTTCACGTAAAGTTTGGAGGTGGTGGCTGGTTGCGGGTGGTTCTGTAGGTTTCCCCAGGTATCGTTTTATAATTTATTTGTTTTAATAAAAAGGTGCTGTTTGTTACGTAGTTGACATTTTCTACCAGAGCCGAAATAAAACACAAAAAGGAACGGAAAACACGCTCTGAAAATACAACTTAACTTTGTTTATTGCAGTTATGTATGTTTGTTAAAATAAATATATGTATGACTCCATAAACAGTTTTATTTATTTGTTCGGAAAAAACCCAAAAATTGTGTAAATATTAAACATGGGATTCAATTGGTGTTTGGTATATGGGGGAGTGAATTAGAGATAGATTTGTTCGGTAATCTTTTAGCTGTGAATCTGTATATATATATATATATATATATATATATATATATATATATGTATATATATATATATATATATATATATATATATATATATATATATATATGTATATATATATATATAGCGTGATTGAGTGAGTGACTGATCACTCCCCAGACCAAACTGCTAGAGCTAGAATCATTACATTGTACATTTCTCTTAGAGGTGTGATAAGGTGGGATTTTTCGAAATTTGTACTTTTTAGGGTTAAAAAGGGATAAAAATATCACCACCGCAATGACCAAACTGTTGGGCCTAGAATTTCGAAATTTGGTACGCAAATTCCTCGTATAGCATTAACGCGCCCAAGAAAATATTTTTTTAAAATTAGTACTTTTTGGGGGTGAAATCGTATAAAAAGGGATAAAAATGGTACCAAAAATCGGATGGAGCTGAAATGATAAAATTCGGTGTATACATCCCTCAAAAAGCTTAGAAATACAAAATCAACGATTTTTTCGAAATTCGCACTTTTAAAGGGTACACGTGGAAAAGGGGATGAAAAAAGATACCAACAACAGGGATGAAGCTACAATTATGAAATTCGCTGTGTATATTCGTTTTCAGCGCAGATCACTGATAAGAAAACATTTTTCGAAATTTTTAATTTTAAGGGATTAAATGGGATAAAAATTGTACCACAGCCCAGATCAAACGGTTGGACCTAGAAACATGAAATTCGGAACTTTTACAGCACAAATGCGACCAGTAACATATTTTGCCAAATTTTTGTGGGTGAAATTGGGTAAAAAGGGATAAAAATGGGCTGGAATCATGAAATTCAGCGTGTACATCCCAGAAAATGCTTAGAAACGCAAAATGAAGGATTTTTCGAAATTCGTACTTTTAAAGGATAAACAAGAAAAGGGGGATAAAAAAGGTACCAACAACACGGCTGACGCTGTAATCATCAAATTCGGTGCGTATATTCATCTTACAGTGTAGATGGGTGATAACAGGAAATTTTCCGATATTTGTACTTCAATTTTTTCGCCTACTGAAACTAAACTATTGAATACGTATAAATGGATGGCACAAAATAAATGGATTTTTTGTGCAATTGGGACAAAAATCAATTCAGTGTATTAATTCCTCCGGCTAGGTAGGATCTGGGATCGAGAATTTGGCTTGAATATACCTCTGAATACGTAGCTACGCAAAATAAAGCAATTTTTCTAAAAATGTTAAGCGTTTACCTTAAAGGTGATATCCTTACACCGCGTACGAAGTAGTGGGTATTTGCTAGTTCTGTAATAAATATGTCAGGTTTCTCGCACCTAGTTAAACTTCATCTAGAGATTATAGCCTCCCAAAAGAAAGAGAGCATCCCAAGAAGCAAAAAAGATCCTCATCTTGTGATTCGCAAGTTGTGAAAATTTAGATCTTCACCAATCGATTTAAGATGGAGTTGTCATAGGAAGGATGCCTTTTATTTTGAAAGCTTAAACGTTACTTTTTAAAGGATGCACTTCTTCACTAGATTTTATTTCAATTTCTTTTAACCGGGGATAGAACAGCGTACCTTCCGATTGCCATTACGGCACTCTAACCATCTCAGTTATCCTCTGTTGTGACTGGTAAGGACCAAAAGCTACTAATTTTCTTTGGTAGAATTGACTCCTATTGTCATCTTAACCCTAGAATGGTCATTGTGGTCTGGACAGACGAAAATTGAATTTGGCGGAGTATATTTTTGTATCTAGACAAAAAATCGAAAAACAGGTTCCGTGATTTCTACAAATGTAAGGTTCTTGGCAATCTTTAATCTAAATCATCCTTATGGTCTGGATGGACCAAATTGAGCATTGGCCATCTTAGGGTTAACAAAATATTTATTAATATGAACTAATATATAATGCAAATAAATATTACATTTCAATTTGTATTTTCTACTTTTCAATTGCTTATTTCTCAATTTCAAATTTTATATTCTTAAATTTCAATTTGTATTTTCTGAATTGCAATTTTTATTTTCTCAATTTAAATTTTTATTTGTTCATTTCAATTAACATTTCCCAATTTAAATTGGAAATTTTGTAGAATCAAGTTCAAAGCATGTCACACTTTCAAGAAAAGTTTGTACTTGATGAGAAATTATTTCATTCGCGCTATACGAAGTTCATTTTCCCTCAGTTTTAGTAAATTTTTATTTATTCCGTGGCATAATTTTTTGTGTGCGAACAATTTTTGAAAAATTAAATTTATGTTAATTTTTTCGAGTTAACCTTGATAACTATCCAGTATGTATAAGTGGAATTTATGATTATTTCCTAATTTTAATACCTTTGAAACCCTAAAATAAATATTTTTTTATTTGGAGTAAAAAGTTAACGTCTGTGCCTATCGAGAAGATATTTCGCACGATGTATTATTTAATTCTATTAAAATCCGAATCCTAATTGAAGTTTCATTGAGATCTCTTATCATGGATAACGTAAAATTGTATTTTTTTTATCAATTTACGATAGAGCAAGACAATACTGAATTGTTTACAGCTGTTGATAGTCCACCACATCCATGCTAGATTGTCTAAATTAATATAAATTAATAAATTCGTACTAATAGTAAATACTACATTTGTCTTAACTATTTAATCTTTTTTTGACGATAGTAATCAGAAATTCTATAATTTACTATACGCTGCCGGGGCCATTTACGGTTTGATGCGATTGTTTGGAAATCCAAATAAATCAAACGCTCATATCGATCGATATGGGGAAATGTTCTGATTACATTTATACTTTGTACGAATAATAATAATAATAAAAAAAACATCGAACAATACGAATTTCTGCTCCAAATGAAATTTGAATCGTTTCAGCAAAAATCTCATCAAACGTTCTATTCGATTTGAATATATCTGAACAAATACTCTCACACTCGAGTGTATTTCACATGTGCATTCATCGCCATTGACATTGTTCCGTCGTGTCAAATTACACGACAATGTCGGCACTAGCTTCAATGGCACGCCATGAATGCACCACACTTCAATTCACTTCACTCCGGAACTATGAAAGGGTAATACAATACACAAAGAGCAGGCGCCAGCAAAACAATGTTGAATTCAAATCAAATCAAATCAAAATACTAATTAACTAACCAAAACTGTGGTGTTGGTCGAAAAGCGGAAACACCCGGAAACACTCGGTTTCTTTATGCAAATGGCTTTAGGGATGGGGGTGAGGTTGTTGATAATTGTTTTGGGTGTTGGGTGGGTGTCAAACATTGCTTGTATTCGTCTAAATAAAATTAATTAAATATATATTTTGCGTTAGAAGATTCCAATGGAGGGAGATCTAATTAATGTTTCATGAAATAAAACGGCTGATCGCGCTAATTAAATGTTTAATTAGAATACATTGATGTGAGTGCTGTTTACATTATTTAGTGTGGCATTTTTCACACAATGTAGCTAATGAAAGGTTTTTTTGCGGCTAGACACTGCGAGAAATTCCCAACGGAGTTCATAAGATTTTTTGAATATGAATCTAAAAATTGATAAACTATACAGATCAACATATAATTCTTGTGGGAATCAAGGGAGTCAATAGAATCGAATGTTGGCAGTACTATCGAAAAATATGGTTGTAAGATATAATATCCTAGATACAAACTGTGAAAGTCAATTATTTCAAGTGTCAATCTACGAGCTCAATCGATCAGGATTTACATATTACAAATCACCGGTCGATGTCGGCCAATGACAGTAGATCAAAAACATTTTGTCCTAAACTCGAAAACGATATTACAATTTTCTTATAAAGTGTGGGCCATTTAAAATTTTAAATTAGAATCGGATAAAAAAACAATGATTATTTTTTCAAATTTCTGGTTTTATTGGAAAGGTTGAACTTTGTCATTTAATAATGGAACACAATCTCATTCATATGACTACCACGACTGGCTCGGCAATACCTCATCAGATCAACCAAAAAAACCATACCAAACTGCGACTTGTTGTGGGTGCATTGACTTCTCAATAGCCACGTGTTAGTTTTTTGACCTCCATATATATATATATATATATATATATACTAATTTTAAAAAAATATTTTCTACGCGGAATTTGCGTACCAAATTTCTAAATTCTATATATTTATATATATATATATATATATATATATATATATATATATTCATAGCCATCATCATAGTCTGATAAAACAACAACAACAATGCGGCAACAAACACCAACAGCAACGACAATACGGCGCGGCCAGGCAGAGCATGCGGAATGGCATAGTGTTTGGCGAATATGATGGCTGGGTGTATGGTGGGTTGTGAGGGGGCGGCCATATATATACATATATTGTGGAAAAATAGACATTATAATAGACTTAAGAGTGTTAGAACACAACCAACAACAACAACTAATGTTGGCATATAAAATATTAACATGGAAAATATGGTAAAGTAATTTGAAGTGCAGAGTGCCTGCCACAACGAATTACGCGCCCAAATAGGTGACCCGCTTCAAGTGGAAAAATGGGGAGGGGAGGTGACGTTGAAACTGGTCAAAAGTTATCCATAAATTTACACAATTACTTTGCTGAACCCTTGTCCGGTTTCTGCAAGTAACAGTAGAGCATCTATAATGGATGTAATTCTAACCGAAGGATGGGAATATTGGTATGGGAGGGGTGTGCCAATTGCATTAATATTCTGTAGGTGAGTAATTTGATGAGAAACGATAACACAAATTTTGCCTCTTCCCTCCAATTTTGATGAAATTTTGTAATGCTGCATTTCCCGAATTTCACAAAAACGAAATTATGGACACTAGGTAATTTTTAAAAAGTAGATTTTTTGTGGTCTGAGATACAAATATTTTTTTCAATTACCTTATGATAAAAATACTATATTTTATTTATAGCTAATAGTTTTAATAAGACGCTCCATACGTTTATTTATGGTGCTCCTGGTACTTACCCTACAATAATAAAAACGTGATGAAAAATATTTAATATAAATAATTAACACTGCTGCGATATTGTGAAACAAATTGACAGCTTTGGTTGAAAGTATTCGTTCATAACTAAATGCATTTTATCTCCTCAGTTACAATATTTTTAACCTAACTATTTTACTGTCTTACTTTTATTACAAAAACGAATTCACAATAACTGAAAAACACCAAAATTCCACAATCAAGCAAATAAGCTAGTAAAATGTCCTTTTGTAGTTGGAATTTAAATTCCTTAAATATTCTACATAGTATGACTTTCTGGGTATTTTCAGTAATTGCAAGGGGTATCATTTTCCCGATTACACTTTAAAAGAACTCATTTCAAAAAATTCCTTCATTTCGCAATTCTAAGCGTTTTGAAAATTAACACGCCGATTTTCATAACTAAAGGGTGATTTTTAAAGACTTGATAACTTTTTTTTTTAAAAAAACGCATAAAATTTGCAAAATCTCATCGGTTCTTTATTTGAAACGTTAGATTGGTCCATGACATTTACTTTTTGAAGATAATTTCATTTAAATGTTGACCGCGGCTGCGCATTTCCACGTTTTTGAGTAACAGAGGCCCAATTGCTGCGAACGGCGACGAATCGATAATTGATGGTCATCATTAACATTGGCCGATACAGCTGCGATATTTTCTTCAGTTCGTACTCTACGTAAGCGTCTTGGTGGTTTAATGTCCAACAATGTAAATTTGGTGCGAAATTTAGTCACAATAGCCGAATAGCCGCTTCAGTGGGTCGATTAAACTGACCATAAAATGGAAGCGTGCGATGAACTTTCTTAACAGAGCACGCATTTTGATAATAAAATTCAATGATTTGCAAGCGTTGCTCGTTAGTAAGTCTATTCATGATGAAATGTCAAAGCATACTGAGCATCTTTCTCTTTGACACCATGTCTGAAATCCCACGTGATCTGTCAAATACTAATGCATGAAAATCCTAACCTCAAAAAAATCACTCTTTACAGCACCGTCCGTTTGATTGGTACCATTTTTATCCCTTTTTATCCGATTTCGTCCCCAAAAAGTATAAATTTTGCAAAGAAAATTTCTTGATCGCATTCGTGCTATAAGAGTAATGTGCATTCCAAATTTCAAGATTGTAGGTCCAGCCTTTTGATCTGGGCGGTGGTACAATTTGTAATCCATTTAATCCATTAAAAGTACAAATTTCGGAAAATGCACTCGCAAGACGAATATACACACCGAATTTCATGATTGTAGCATCAGCCGTATTGTTGGCACCTTTCCATCCCCTTTTCTTTAAAAGTACAAATTTTGAAAAAATCCTTCTTATTAGTGATCTGTGCTGTAAAATGAATATAAATATTTAATTTAATTATTGTAGCGTCCTCCATATTGTAGGTACCTTCTTTATTCTCTTTTCTCCGTTTACCCTTTAAAAGAACGAATTTCGAAAAATTCGTTCATTTGCTTTTCTGAGCATTTTGAGGGACGTATAAACCGAATTTTATGATTTCAGCTCCATGCGTTTGATTGGTACCTTTTTTACCCAAAAAGTAAAAATTTTGAAAAAAATATTTTCTTAGGCGCATTACCATTTTACCCCTTAAAGGAACGATTTACGAAAAACATAGATGATATCTACGCTGTAAGAGAAATGAACACACCAAATTTCATGATTCAAGCTTCTACTGTGTTGTTGGTACCTTTTTTGTCCCTTTTTGCCAAATTTAACCCCCAAAAGTACGAATTGTGCAAATTTGCAAAGCTCATAAGGCTTAATAAAATTCCGTGAGGGCCAAACAAAAAATATATATTTTAGGCTCACCCTAATATATAGACTTTATAATGTTCCAGATTGTTATTTTAAGGTGTTGCAAACGTTATGACAATAAATAACATAACAGAATGGCTGTCGACATTGTCACAGCGATTTAATTGCTCATTTTACTGCTACCGCTGTCATGTCAAATTCATATCATTTACTTGGAATTGAAAAGCTCAACATTTAATTATAATGAAATCTCTTGAGAAATATATAATAAGTAATAACGACTCTTGGAGTAAAAGTATTTCAAAGAACCCAGCCTATTTTCCAATGAAGATGATGGCTGTCGGATGGCAAGTGGCATCATTGCAGACCCAGAAGGTTATTTGCTATTCGAAAATGATAAACACAAAAGATAACATAGTAAACCTGATGGCTAACAACTGCCAACGGTTTTAATCGTTGTAGTGTTAGAGTGTTAAAATGTTCCTCGTAATATTTAACAAAAATGTTCAGAACACACCCTATACCTAAAATGTAAGGATAACACGGTTTCCTGTGCCACGAGCATATACAAAATGGGACAACGTACGCAGACTTGCAACAGGCCGGTAGATGAATATATCTGTCTTTGGTCCACTCCACCAAAATCCATGACCGAATTTCGTAAATCGCCAATCCAATAGTTATGAATCATTTGTTTTTGCTGATGTCACCGATCCTCGCATAAAATAGGACGACGTGCACAATTTTCTATTTTTATCTCCATTCGTTGTTATTGATAATTATTTTAGAAATACAAAGTACAAATATTTACCTGATAAGAATTGAGATGCAATAACAGCGAGTATCACAGTGCAGTACAGCATCATTTTTGTAGTGTTTGTTGTGGTGGCAGCCATTTTTTGTTACTGTTGTTGTTTTGTATAAATTATAATTAATTAATTGTATTGAAATATTCAATTTTATTTTATCACAATTGACTTTCGATAATCAGCTCAGGTTGAATTATTTTTTTTTTTGAAGATCACTGATGCACAAATTCGATTCGAGTGTTTACATTACGATTTGTTCTGTAAATACAAAAAAGAAAGAGAAAATAAGCATTAAAAATATGGCATTACAAGAAAATAACTAACACATAGTAAAATGCAGGTAATGGGTTTGTAAATAATCCGCTATAATAGGCATGTTCGTTTGGGCTTACTAGCCTAAAATTAAGATACTGGAAAAGGTGGCAAGATTTTTATCCATTGGTTCTATTTAAATAAATCAGAGATAAAAATCTGGTACCAGCTTAACTAACTAAGGGAATAGTAAGCTACTTTCTTGTTAAGCGAGTAAATTCCATACAAATATTAAGCTAGTGAGCCCAATCTAACAGGCCTAATATAAAGTATCTGCATTTGTTGATTCAAGCCGATCATAGCATTCTCTACACCACATTGACTTCATTCATTGTTAGACTAAACCGAGCACTTCCAGAGCACAAACAATATTAAGTTCGGATGTTTTGGTTTCAGACTAAAAATTTTACCTGTTTGAAGGAAATTTCTACCAAATTCTACCTATTTGTTAAGCATGAACTGGAATAGTGGGGTGGCAACTGAACGTAAATAGATTTTTCGAAACTTGAACTTTTAGGTGCGAAGCGTAACGAAAAGTGGTACAAATGGTACCAACGAAAATAGTACAGCTAAAATTGTAATAATGGAGGAAAAGAGGGATAAAAATGGTACAAGTCAAATTGTTGCGTCTGAAATTACGAAAGTCTATGAATATATTCCTCTGAGGGGTAAGCGGAACAAAAAGGTATAACTTATTGACCCTGACGTCATACTTATCTCATGCCAACGAGAACTGGATGCCTAGATATTGAGATTTGACCATCATTAAGTCTTTGTCGATAATCCACAAACGACATAACCAATCCCCTTCTTTATATTCAGCCTGATCTACAGTCAGAGTCTAATGTCTAAATACACTTTTGGAGTTTAAAGAAAAGTAAATATTCCATTAAAATTCTAAGTCTGTAATTTTGTTATATTTCACAAATGACCAAAGGTATGTTTTTTCACTGATAAATGCCAAATCATTATGTCTGGCTTAATCTCCGATTGTATGTTTCGGATGCGCGAATGTGTTAAAACTATATCATATTCCACTCACACATATTGCCATTGATAGGCCTTTTAAATAACACAAAAATACCTCATACACAACGTGTTTTACTCAATTTTAAAATCTACCCATCCCTATCGGAAACCCCTGTATATGTATTTCTTGAACACAATTCTATCGAGTAATTGAAGTAATTTAATTGCATTCATCACATTTCGAGATCATGGGAAATTATATGAAAAAATTTAGTGCCAATTTTTTTTCTTGCTAAAGGCCCACATTTCACAGGCATTGATGAATAACAAAGCGAACTTTCCAACAATGTAGACATTTTAAACTTAAAATAAAACATCGAAATGCAAATAGTTTTCTACGTTTGAAAATAGATTTTATTTCTATTCGGACACTTGTAAATGAAAAGTTCTACCTTTGCATCATTATAATACACAAACTAGTAAATATATGTATTAGAGAAGAAGAAAAAACAAGATCGCATGATTTACAGAATTACTTTTAATTTGTCAACAGAATATAATTTAAAAATTGTATTTTTTAATTAATTCAAATAAGTAAGATTGACAACGAACTGAAATTTGAAATTTCAACTTTCAATGTCTGAATATATTTTTAAATTAAAATATTGGTTTAATGTAAACGGACCTAACAAAGGGATTCAATTAGAAAAATTAGCTAATACTCTGTTTAATGAAAACCTTTTCAGATTGATAACAAAATCGGACTTAAAATAATTTCAATAGCTGTTGTCTTCGACATTTTTTGAATTTAAAATAAGACGAAATTTGGAGTACGTGTTATAGATATCTCAGTTAATTATCAAGTTATCGGACGATAAAGTTAAACAATGAATAAGAATTAAATAACTAGATTAGTTATCGAAATGTTTTATTATTTGAGTTCATTTGAATGAAAAAAGAGAAAATGTCGATAATTTTCAAGTTATCGAAATTTTATCATATATTTCCAATCAATAATTACGCCAGTTATCGATTATTATGAAAGTTATCGTTAATATTATTTTTGATTAATTTTCTACTACTTTTCGACTTGGAGTTTATTAAAACGAGCATATTGTCTAGTAGAAAAAGAATTTGTAAATTGAAATTTGCCAGAAACCTCCAAAATCTTGAGTTACGGGTAAAAAACCAATACATGTATTTTTGCAACGTTTTTCTTTTAGCGAAAGCCTCAATAACTCAGTCAATTAATGACGGATTTTTAAAAACAATGTGCATTTTACTCCTTACTAAATGTTTTATTCGAATAAAGTTACTATACGTTACAAAATAAATTGCAAAAATATTGTCAAAGTTGAAAAATTACTAAAAATAGTTTAAAAATGTGTTTGTTGGACAAAACCAATCTGTATTAGTTAAGTTGTCCTAAATAATCTATATATCGATCGAAAGTTCCAGGTTTCGTCTTTTCAAATCCGATGTGAAAATCGGTTAATAACTTATAAGTGTGTAAAGATACTAAAACCCGTTTTTTTACCCGTAACTCAAGATTTTGGGGGAGTCTGGGAAAATTCAAATACTCGACAATACCTAAAAGAAAAATAATATCACTTCCCATTGTTTCCTTCCTTCATTCTTTTTTGTAGCACTGTGTAATTTATTAACAAAATTATGCAATCCAATACCAAATAGAAATCGTGGTATTTCACAGCGATCTGACAAACAATTCCCTGTACCAATGAATGGTGTAGCGTACAAAAATCTCCCCACCAAAATTGCTATCCCCTCTGGAATACAACAAAACCAAAATGCATTAATTTCAAATCTATGCGATCTATGTATGCATGTGGGTGCCTGCACCAAAGATAATATGAAATAGAACAAATAGAAATTGGAAGAAAAAAAGACAAAAATTATTATCGCTTGAATAATAAAAAAAAAAAAAAAACAAAAAAGAAAATACAAAATCTATAAAAGTCAACACTCGGTGTTACGAGTATTTGTTGACATGCATGCGCGATTATTCCGAATGCAATTGATCTTGAAGCAAGTCCGTGTTTGAAATGTGGAAACATTGTATCAGTGAATCATTCCTTATTCGTATCAATGTACGAATATTCAGTCATTACGTATACGGGTATGTGTTGATAAGTTTTTGTGGGTTTGAAATTTTATTTTCAATGATATCTCCATAGGAAATTGTTGTAAACGTCAATGATATTTAAAATATATGTATTTAGCTAGAAAAAATGAGTGATAGTCCCAAAATATTACATTTTTTTTATGAAATTGAGATCATAAAAAGTATTTCTTTTCGAAGGTCTTGGATACAAACGGCCACTCAGAAAAATGGGAAATTTTAATATTTCGACATATTTACAGAAAACAGGACTAATAAATAAATGGCAGCTGCAATAACACAAAAGCTACAAGAAGGGCGTTAGGGTAACCCTTATATGTAATTGGTAATATACAGTAGACCAGATTGAGTTTTTCTGTGTTTTTTAGCTTCCTAGTACATCAGTGGCTAATGGACTCACAATAAAATGTCATATCTGAAATTGATTCGCAAAAAACTTCCTTTTCAGTCTAAAAGTATTAAGTGTTAAGTATTAAGGGAAACCAGGGAATTTGGTAGGGAAACGGGCTTGCCAGATATAGGGATTTGTCTGCAACCATGGTTTTTTTCTTTGGTCAAAAGGACAAGAAATATTTGTGGGGATTTCTTCAAATATTTCGGGGATTTTTCTTATTAAGCAAATTCCATACAAATTAAGCTTGTAATCCCAATCGAAAAAATGGATAATAATGCTGCGATAAGATTGGAATGTTTAACGATGATTTTTTTATTTTTTATTTTATATTTTATTTTTTTTATGTTGCATTTTTGCCAAAATTTGTTCCTGAATTAATAGACTTTTGGAAGCACTTTAAATAGAAATAAATTTTAAATCTTGTCATAGAATAACTCATTGGTCATATTATTGGACGTTTATATTGATTTTTGTGGTTGTTCAAGGTGACAGCTAAAAACTCATAATTCTTGGAAACATGTTGTAAAGGTGTTATGAAAACTAAATAGAAGCAATCAGTACCTTTCGAATGATGCCAAAATGAAGAATATCGGATGAAAAACTACGTCACTGAATCCATGTTTGTACAATTTCCTTCCGATCTTCATTCGAAGGGTATTGACTGTAACTAATTATTTTTTATAAAATACTAACACCAAATACGAAAAAGTTTTCAGTTGTAACTAAAAAAACGCAAAAAATACTGTAAAGGTCCAATAATTCGACCAATAAATCAATCTAAGACAAGAATCAACATTTACATTTAAAGTGCCTTCAAGGGTCTATTATTCCAGAAAAATTGTTTGACAAAAATGCAACAAAAAAATTACGGGGGAAAAACATGATTTTTAGGGATATTTTCATGAGCGTTTAGCTCACAGACGGCATGATCTGGGAATAAAATATTTTGCAAATCAACATTAAACAATCCAAACTTTATTTTCGTCGGGTGAATGGATTTTCGCAAATTATATTTTTCGAAAAATATTAACAAGCAATATTGGGGGCGTAAAATCATAAAACCACTCTTGGACTAATTTTTATATGAGCTGTTATTAAAAATTGCAATGATATAATGACTGTCTAGTCGAAAGTTTAAATCGAAATTATTTAATCGTTTTGGAAGTTAAATTAAGAAAACAATTCACTCTTCGCTTACCCTTCACAAATCCCATTATAGACAACTTCGACTATCGAGGTTAATTCTCCTAAAATATACTGACTATTGAGAAACTTTTTTTATCCCTCTCTATTAATAATAACTTTATTAATTTATTAACAGACCCACAGGAAAACTGAAACCTAATTTCAATAAAAATGGTTACACTTACTCATTTGGAATCTGTTAATATATAACTGATTTAAACAATATTTGAATTCACTAAATTATTTTGCAATTGAATTAAACAATTGTTTATAGTTCAGTCATTTTTGCACTATCAAAACTGTTATCTGAAAGTATTACATAAGAAGTCGTCCAAGACCAAAAACCTATACTTTGGATTATTTTTAGAATTGATTTTGAATTTTCGCCGCTGAAATAATACTGTTTGGCTGGAGACGGAGATGGACTGGTAGGTATGAATAACTATAAATTTGTGGCACAGTGCTATAACATAATAAATAATAGTATCCTATAGGCGATATAGAGACGATATATCTAACACTAAATTTAAAAAATTATATTTAACACGCCTACACAATATTTTAATCACTAGTCAGTCGCATTCGCAGACACGAATATACGTAGTATATTTTGAAGAAGCAAAATAAATAAATTAAACACAATCCAGACGATAACTGTACAAACCGATAGGAAATTCTTAAACGACAATAAAATTTAGATCTGATGACGAAATAAGAGATATTTCTCTACTAACGAGTACAAATTAAACAGTAAAAAAGCCAGTCAGTAAATGCACCAGCAGCAGGCAGCAGTCAACGTACTTTTTATGAATTCAATTTAAACCCACTCTTTGTCAGACTTCGTTTTGTCTTCTTCTTCAGCTTCAGCTTCTGCGTTTTCTTTTCTTGTTGATTTTTTTGTTTTTTATTTTTGTAAGTCCGAGTTTAATTTAATTTTGAACACCCGTTACAGTTGCAACGAAGAAACGGAAAAATAACGGCTTTACACGACTGCACGAGCTAATGTCACAAACAACGGTTCTGCGAACGTAACGAGCTTGACGACTGGACAGACGAACGGTTCAGATGAATCTGAATTTTGAAAATTTTATTTTCAAACAGAAAAATTATGAAAAACAAAATAACAACGACAACGACGACAGCTACAACGACAACGATGGTGACAACAACAACGTCGACAACGACGATCACTACCTAAATGAGTATGTAAACAACAACTACACCCGACTATAATGAGCGCACAGTGTGTGCGTGTGTGTGTTTGCTGCGAAAAGGGAGCGTTAGAGTGTGTGCGAGAGATTGAGAGATGAGTGAGCGAGAGAGCGCGCGCGGAGAACCAGAGATAAGCCATCGAAGCTAAACTAGTTAATGCTGAACCACTAATTAATTGAGTTGGATCATGGAACAGCAACCAGCACAACACAAATGTCTTTTATTGTTGCTGCTGTTGGTCAATTTTCTTGAAAAACACCGTGTTGTTCTTGTAGTTTTCAGCGATAAGAACAACAGCAACAACACTAATATTCAAATCATGCTCTGAGTATTTGAAATATTTGAAACTTTGTCGTCTCTTTGCGAGAAAAAACTGGAATTTGTTTTGGAAACAATTTTGAAACAACAAAAAGAAAAGCCATACATATATACGTATATGAAAGAACAGCTGATCGTAGACTATATATTGGGGGCACGTATGGAAAGAGTGGTAAACAAAAAATTATTAAACTCAATATGCTATATCATTGGACTTTAGAAATGAAATCAGAGCTGCAATATTTCAGAGAAAAAATAAAATGATTTCAACCGGTTTGAACCTACACTTCTTATTTGATACAGAGTTGTCACTCGGGATGTGTAGATTGGTATAGAGTTTTCAAAATCCCGCGATTGGGGATTTTCAAAATTTATATTCGGAGATTATTTGGGATCCCAAGAAGGGAGATAAATTTATCCACAGATTCTTCAAACAGTCCTTGTTTCCTTCGGTTGTCAGTTTTCGAGGTTTCTTTGTCAACAGAAAGATGCTATTTAACAAAAAATTAAAAAAAAATGATATTTTAAAATTCTTTTATGTCTACAAAGAGAAATTTAGCTTTTACATTTTTCCCACAGACATCAATACAATGGAATTGGGTTCCTGAAGAATATTTTATGGAAAAAATAGATAAGTGAAACTTCTATTTTTATTCGGGGCTGTTCCGACTTTCACTTCGCTTTATTTTTGGTGAAAGAATTTCATTCGATTGTTTGGAAGCGTTACGGAATTCAATTGCTTCGCTGATACGAACAGCCACTAAAGGAAACTCAGAACAACCCCGATTATTTTTATTTATTTTTTAAAAGTAAATAATAATAAATAGTTTAAAAAGTAAATAATAAAATAAAATTAAATGTAATAAAATAAAATTAAAAGTAAATAATAATAAATAGTAAAAATAATAATAGTCTTGTCACACTGCTTGAAATCAAGTTGATTTCTTGTAAAATCGAGTTGCTGAAATCAACCCTGTTACACTGCAATTTATTGATATTTGGTCGATTTAGTTTGACGAACGATTGTTTGTAAACAAAACAAAATGTCAACAATAGCCGTAAAAGTCCCAATGGAAAACTCCAATAAAGAAAATTAAATTTAATACTAAAATGTGTGTTTTAATTTTTATTTGAATAAGAAAAAAAAAGAAACTGCAGAACAGACTATCTGTCTGAAAAGGAAGAGAAAAGTGCAATACTATTTTTATAGTTTGCTATTGTCCAACTGTTCGCTATGGAACCCTTTGCTTTCTTCCATCACTGATTCCATTCTGTTGTATGTGAAGGGTCCTATTATGGAATTCCCTTTTTGATATTTCCATTACAAACCTACATTTAATGTTAAAATTACGGGGAAAATACAAAATATTTTTCGTCTTCGCTTGTTCGATCGCAGCCCATTTATATTGTCCTCCCTAACAAAAACATAATGTCATTTTTTTCCTGGAAATTTAATAAAACTAATTAAATTTAACAAACACTTTTAAATTTTTCACATTTATTACTTATCTTGTCCAATTTTTTAATTGACAGCGTAATTAAAAATAAATGTCAAATTCACCTTCTTGTTATCATATAGTTTAGACACATAACCATAAATTTTTCTTATTTTTGCGTGTCTAGTTGATTTTTTAAAAATCGTCTTCGAAGTCGATTTTGAATTTTGTATGAAAAATGTACTAGATTTGAGGTCGATTTAGCTCGAAATCGAATTAAACTAGATTTCCCCCGCAGTCTGACAAGGCATTAAATATGTTTTGAGCTGCATGCGAAATCGAGCAGAAATGACATAAGGTCGATTTAGAAATGTCAGGTCCCATACCAATTTGAAAAACGACCTTATGTCGCATGCAGTGCGAAAAGGCTATAAGAAAGAGATGAGAACGACAACTCACATTTCGAATATCATCCAAAAAAACAATGACAGCCAAGTAAGATAATTGGTACATAAATTTAGATCTGATGACGGAATGAGAGATAATTGTCCACTAACAAATACAAATTAAAAAGTAAAATAGGCAGTAAGTAAATGCACCACCAGCAGTCAACGTACTTTTTATGAATTCAATTTACTTAAACCCACTCTTTGTCCGACGTAGCATTTCTAATTAAATTTGTCCGAATTAAAAAGAATAACAAAAACACAATTCATTTTTAATAAAATTACGTTCTAATCTCTGAAACAAGAAAATATAAAAATGTTGTACCATAAAACAACGCATTGTAAGCAGCAATATTAACTATGCAATTCCAAGACAAATGGGGTTTTAGACGATACAAATCGAAACTCTAACGACGCCACTCAATTCTAATTTAGCAACGCAAATCGAGTCAAAGCAAATCGAGTCATCGCAAATCAGGACATTCGGGAGCGATTTCAGCTCATGGTCTTTCAAATGTAAAATTTGTATGGCATCAGATATTTGTAAATCGATATTATGTCATTTCATCTAAATTTAGCATACAGTCTGAAAAGGCTATTTGTGTGAAACAATATATTCTTTGCATTTTTGTGAAATGCATTTGTAGTTATTGTTCCCTTAATTCACCGTTCAGTTTAAGGTACATTCGCCGAAAATTGGAATTTTAATAAAAAATATCCATAAATATATATAAAATAATATAAGAATAATAATAATATAAGCGAAGACCAAATGAATTCTTTAAGAAACATGGCCAACCTAAACTCCACGTTCAATGTTTTCAAACAGAAGCAAATAGGGGAGCTGTAAACAGTAATTGGCAATTACTATACGATTGACAATCGATTTGGAAGTAGAAGAACGATTCCTAGTTTTGATAGGTCTGTAAGTAGAGATTCTGAACATAAGCTTTTATTAATTTTCCCCATAAAATGGAAAATATTCCAATATTTGGACAGTCTTACGATGGTCGGGCTACAAGAATGTACTTCAAATGAAAATAAAAATCCACAATAATAAAAAAATCAACATGGACGTTTTTCATACTTGTTTTTCTACATCATAATGATTTAAAAATATAGCAATGCTCTACGAGTAAAATATTTCGAAGTCTCAATACAACTAGATGGAGTTGCAGATACAAAAATTGTAGATCGATAATAACAAATTCTGTAGAGGAAGAAGCAACACGAGGAGGCTTTGGGAATAGATTTACCAACATTTGGAAACATTTCTAATATTTTGCGAACAATATATAGAGTTTATAAGAAACCCGTAATCAAAGAGCATTTAACAAAGATTTTTTGTTTGATTCAACAGTAGGTAAAAGCTAAGACGTAGATTTGCCTGTTGATATGACAGCATTTGAATACTGGAAAAGTAGATATTTATTACCCGCTAATTGATAATTTTACTGCAAATTTGGTGCACAGATTTAAAAGTCTTCCACTAGCTAAAGTAGTAAATAGCTGCTTGATTTGAATGGAGTTTCCGATTTAGTTTATAATTATTAGGAAAGTTTTTCTTAAAGACATGTTAATAAAAAGTAAATTTTTTACTCAAAATAAAAACATATCTTCTAATTGTTGGCAAGTACAATATAAATGGTTTTTTTTAACAAAGTTGCAAAAAAATAATTTTATGTCGATAATTTTAGGATTAGCCATATCTTTACTTTATACTGGATAGTTTAATATAATTTTTTCTTTCATTGAGTGGAAATTGAACTTTTTACATACGTTTTTGTTATCGTAGCTTAGTGTAGCTTAGTATCATACAAATTGATAATGAATCGCAGACAGCGGAAATTAGTGCTGTAAAATGTCTGGGCTATAAGACAATAAGCCAATCATCTTCAATAAGTTGATAAAAATATCTATTTATGCACTCAGAAAAATAGTTTTCCTAAACCTGAGTAAAATCCATACTCTAGTTCAACAATTTTACTCCATTTCAGTAAAAGTAGGAAAATTAACTGAGAATGAGTAAAGTTTCCTTATTTCAAAGCCATAGTAAATAGTTCATTTACTAGAAATACGAAAGTAAGTTTACTTAAAAACATTTCTTTGGATCTAATAAGAAAATTCTTACAATTGAGTAAATTTATAATTGTGTGGAAGAAACTTCCCAAGATTTTAAGTAAGAAAAAAGGTTTAATGGAAAAATTCCATTTAGGAAATTTTAACTAAAAAATGTGTTTTTTTCTTAAAATTAAGTCAATGAGTTTACTGAAATTTATGCCGAATTCTTCATACATTGAAATATTAATGAACTTATAAAAAATCCACTTGAAATTCTTGAATGTCAATCTAAGAAGCAATTCTCGTTCGTTTGCAGAGATTTCTTTCTTAAAAAATTCAATTCATGAAATGTTTCATGTTGGCATTTTTTGTATTAATTCTGCATACTCTGAACCAAAATCATTTATTTGAATTATTTTTAGTTAAATTGAACTTAAGTTAAGTTCACTTTTTTCCTTGTAAAATTTTCCTCACTTAAGTTAAAATTTACTTGATTTGAGTAAAAATTTACCTAGTTTTAGGAATATTTCAGTAAAATTTTACTTAGATTTAATAAAAATTGACTTGGTTTGAGTAAAAATGTACTTAGTTTTGGAAAATTTTACTTAAATTTAGTAAAAATGTACTTGTTTTTAGCAAAATTTTACTTAGATTTAGTAAAAATGTACTTGGTTTGAGGAAAAACCTAATTGAATTTTCCTCAGTTTAAGTAAATATTTATTTGGTTTGAGGAAAATTGAACTAGAATCAAGGTCAAAGCATGTAGTACTTTCAAGTTGATATGTGGAAATATAGCTTTAGCGCTATACGAAGTTCAATTTTCTATATTTTAGTTCATTTTAACTCATTATAGGGTGCAAGTTGCAATAAGTCTTTCAAGGCTACATCCAAATCTGAACCTATTTGCTTCAAATTAAATAGCGTCCGTCTTGTTTGCTTTGAGGGTATAAAAAGCGGCTGTATCTAAAATTATGAAATTCGCTTGTGCATTTTCATACTTTAGGCCAAAATGTGGGAAAGGGGTAAGATTGGTACAGTTGAGTATATTCCACTGACTATGTGGACACGCAACATAAAATATTTTTGGAAATTTATGTTTTTAAGGAAAAACGAGTGGCCTTAAATGTTATTTAATTTTTTCAATATTATTATAATGAAACATCACAATTTATTTGAAACAATAGGAGGCCGTTATAGTTCGTAAAATTGAATATTTTATCCAGAAAAATATTTTATTACTTCTGTACGAATGATCGGAATACTCTGAAATTTAATAGTTGACAATGCTTTTATAGTCCTCATACCCATCTGGATAGCGGGCGATATTCCCAGGTGACCGTATTACCAGTTCCAACAAAAACAAATTCAGCGAATTTTCAATATTTGTTGACTATCTCGCTACTTCTTGAATGAGTATTGGGTTTGTCATTGTTCGAAATTTTTAAATAGTGGATGGGAAGGCCAATCGAACAGGCCTATTGCCTCCTGAGTTTTTGACCTCAATGTATTTTTTATTAAAGTTGAGTCCTTGTGATGTTCACTATTCATTGTTTTTTTGTTATTTTTTCAATTATTTTTTAATGTTTTTGTTTGTGTTTGCGTTTCTGTTCGGGCGAGTCATGATCATTGGGTGCTGCTGTTGTTGTTGCAACCGCCTTATCATTTCGGTTTTTAGCCGCCCCAGACCGCTTGTATCTGAAAATTGTTGATTGTCTTCAGAAATATTCTTGATTTTGTTTTTCGTTCTTCTCAGTTCTTGAAAAAGAGGACGGCGACACGTCGTTGTTTCGCGCGCCTATCATTTCACCAAGTTCGATGTGGTTTGAACTAGTGATTACCACACGTCACTCGATAATGATGACGTAGCCCGTGGTGGTGGTGATCAGCGGGATTAACAATCGAAAAACATAGAAAACACTTTGATTTGCGTGAACTAAATTAAAGTTTGTTGCTATATTCTGTCACTGATTTGTTTGTGATATATATTCTGAAATCTGTTTACTTTTGTTTTCTATTTTGCCTGCTGCTGAAGGTCATTCGTTTGTGGTCAATTTCGGTTTGTCTGGGATGTGATTTAAAAATATACAATTAAAAATGGTATTCGATATACGCAGAATTACTTAGATATGCGACCAGCACCAAACACGTCGAATAATTCTATAAAAACATAATTCCAACGACCAAGAATTCTGTTTCAAACCAATAGCGAAAATGTACTGTTAAAAAAGTTACAAAAATATTTTCTCATC
Organism: Polietes domitor; assembly: GCA_947397865.1. Lineage (NCBI taxonomy): Eukaryota > Metazoa > Arthropoda > Insecta > Diptera > Muscidae > Polietes > Polietes domitor. Next base: position 91,416,010 of record OX377619.1, on the reverse strand, counting down.
AGAATATTTATGATTTTGTCATACAAAAAATGAGCTTACATTAAGTTTAAGAGATATCTGACTTACAAGAAAAGCATTACAGATTGGAACGGGTGTGACACTTTGCTTGAATATCGTCGATGTTCATTGGCTGAGATTTTTACGATTTGACCAATAGAAAACTTCTCGTTCATAGGAATATAATTGACATATAAATATAAAAGGCTTAGCGTTTTAAATATTGAAATAGAATCAAAAATTATTTATTATGAGAAATATGTTTAGTGATATTTTTAAATTATAAATTGATTTTGAAATTTTGTGCAAACAGGGAATCGCCTAGTTTTTTTGGAGTTGTGATTAGCCAGATTTTCCATTACACTGGTATACAAATTTGAAAAAAAAAAAAACAAGTAAAAACGGCGTTAAGTTTGGCCGGGCAGTAATATTACGGGAAAATATAATTTTTTATAGCCAAATGAAAACAAATACAAATATTAAAAAAAATAATTTTATAAATAAAAATAATATTTTAATTATAATAAGAAAAGGCTACCAAATCGTCAATTCAAAAAATCAATATTCTTCTATTTATATTTTCAAAAATCTTAAATACCATAAATATTGGTAGATAGTGGGTGCTACAGTTGGTTGTATTTCCATTCTATTTTAATTCCAAAAGTACAAATTTTGAAAATCCATTATCAGACGTATATAGTCCAAAATAACCTATCTTCATGATTCAACCAATTTTTGCCGTAAAAGAAAAAGTACGAATTTGGAAAAAACTTTTTATTTTGCGTGTCTATGCAGTCAGAGGAATGTATACACCGAATTCCATTTGGTTGGTACCATTTATACCCCCTCAAGAGTACGACTATCTAAAATCTCTTTATTTGACGTTTCAACCCAATTAGAATTTCATCATTCTGGCTGTAGTCGTTTAGTTAGTACTATTTCTATCCCTCTGTACCATTGTATCTCTTGAAAGTACGAATTTCGAAAAATCCGTTTATTTTCCGTGTCTACGCAGCCAGAGGAATGTTTGCATTAATCGGTAAATAAATTTGAAATTTTATTATGTGGACGGAACATTTATTGGGCATTTTCAAGTTTATGCAAAAAAATAAACACACACTCACAACACATTAATTTATAGTATACTCAGAATTTCATGACTCTAGCTTCGGTCAATTGGTTGGTACTAGTTGTACCCCTTTTTTCATTTTAACCCCAAGAAGCACGAATATCGAAAAATCCGTTTATTTTACGTGTCTACGCAATCACCATTATTCTAGGTGTAGCCGTTTGGTTGGTGCCATTTTTATCCCTCTGTACCCATTGTATCCCTTGAAAATACGAATTTGGAAAAAAACCATTTATTTTCCATGTCTACGTAGTCAAAGGATTGTATACTCCGAATTTCATGACTCTAGCTCATTTCATTTCTCAGGTCATTTGGTTGGTACTATTTTTATCCCCTTTTTCCATTTGACCCCAAAAAGTACGAATTTCAAAAAATCCGTTTATTTTCCGTGTCTATACAGTCAGAGGAATGTATACTCCAAATTTCATGACACTAGCTGCTGTCATTTGATTGGTACTATTTTTAGCCCCTTTTTTCATTCTAACCCCAAAAAGTACGAATTTCAAAAAATCCGTTTATTTTCCGTGTCTATACAGTCAGAGGAATGTATACTCCAAATTTCATGACACTAGCTGCTGTCATTTGATTGGTACTATTTTTAGCCCCTTTTTTTCATTCTAACCCCAAAAAGTACGAATTTTGAAAAATCCGTGTATTTTAAGTGTATATGCAATCAGAGGAATGTATACACCGAATTTTATTATTCTAGGGGCAGCCGTTTGGTTGGTACCATTTTTATCCCTCTATTCCAATTTTACCCCTTAAAAGTACTAATTTGGAAAAAAATACTTTTATATTATGTATCTACTCTATTAGAGGAATGTACACACCGAATTTCGTGTTTCTAGCTGTTGTCGTTTAATATGTACCATTTTTATCCCTTTTTTGCCCCATTTCACCCCCTACGAATAAAATCACTTTATGATGCACGTTTTCGTTATAAGGGGAATGCGCATACCCAATATCAAGGAAGTACAAGGAGACATATTGAAAAAACATGCCTAAATACTCTAAAATATTAGGGATTTTTATGGGTATTTTTAGTCCTTGTGAGGGAAAAATTTCCCGTTGGGCCGATTTCGCTCAGTTTCAATCCCAACCGATCTACGACTATTAGACGCATTTATGGAAAATTTGGACGTCCTAGCTCCATTCGTTTAGATGCTAGGTGCTATCAACAGACGGACATGGCTAAATCGTCTTAGAATTTTATGACGATCAAGAATATATATACTTTATAGGGTCTCAGGTCGATATTTCAAGGTGTTACAAACGGAATGACAAAGTTAGTAGGTGGTGGGTATAAAAATAAGGGTCAGTTAACCGGTGCTAACTCACCGTCCACCGGTTTTTTTTTTAAATTGGCATTTTCGTCAAACCGGAGAAACCGGTGTTTTCATGTCGGTTAACCGGTTTTTAAATTACAAAACATTTGCATTTCGTGGATATATTATGCAATAAAAATACACAAGAAAATGTGAGAGTAATTATTTGTTTACTTATTACCGATTTTCCCAAAATATTGATTTATGACGTTTAAAAAAACCAAATAGGATATCAAATAACTTTGTTTGTAGCTTAATTTGTAACATCGAAGCCATTGACTGCAATTACTAACTTTTTATTGGTTTATACCTAAAGGAATCATGTCTTATTCGATCTAACATTCACGTCTAATAATATCGGAAATCTAATTGGTAGAAAAGGTACGAAATGTGTATTTAATAATATTATTAACAGCGAATTTGTGATGAACTCCTGTATATTTCCATCAAAAAATTAATCTTCGAATATATGAATTTGCAAATGACATTTATAAGTAAATACATATGTATCATATTGAAATCTGACAGCATAGCTGATTGAGACATAATGCATATTCGTATACTTGTTTATGCAAATTTTAGATAAGATAGCATAGCATTGTCTAACATATTTCTTGTGGTGTCCAAAAGAAAGAACAAAACAAACTTCACTATAATTTGGTAATTGAAATAAACAAGATCGTCGATTTAAGTGAATTTTCGTTTAAAATACGAAAATGAATTTCGAAAAGTGTTACTTATTTGTATGTCTATAGTATTTGAATTCTTATGGTTTAATGTATTTGTGTTCAATAATCTCAAAAAAGTATAAAAATTATATAAAACCAAAACTGCTTCGCCAGGCAAAAAAAAAAACAAGTAAGGAAAGGCAAAAGTCAGGCGGGGCCGACTCATGATACACTCCACTTTCTATCCGAATACAATTTAATTCTGTGAAAAAGTGAAAACGGTCAGGATTTTTGCATCCTGAATTAAAAGAAAATCGAGTACAATATGTGGTTTCTAAAGCGGCAAAAGTCAAATCGGGAGCTACATTTGTTTGGGGGCTATATCTAAATCTGAACCGATCTTACCCAATTTTTGCATAGGTGTTTCTAGTTGGATTATAAGATGTTGTGCCAAATTTAAAGCAAATTGGATACAATATGTGGTTTCTAGAGCGGAAAATGTCAAATCGGGAGCGACATTTGTATGGGGGCTATATCTAAATCTAACCGATCTTACCCAATTTTTGCATAGGTGTTTATAGTTGGATTATAAGATGTTGTGTCAATTTTAAAGAAAATCGGGTACAATATGTCGTTTCTAGAGCGGAAAATGTCAAATCGGGAGCGACATTTGTATGGGGGCTATATCTAAATCTGAACCGATTTGTCTCAAATTAAATAGCGTTCGTCCTTGATCCACAAAACTTACTTGTGCCAATTTTTGTTAAGATCGGACTATAATTGCGACCTGTAGTTTGATTACAACAATAGATGGACAGACAGACAGACGGACAGACGGAAATTGCTAAATCGACTCAGAAAGTGATTCTAAGTCCATCGGTATACTTAACAATGGGTCTATCCCGCTTCCTTTTGGGTGTTACAAAAAAATGCACAAATCCATAATACTCTCCTTTAGTGTATAATAAAAATCAGGTTTCACACTAATCTTTTCATGTTGATATTATCGTGGTCAGTAATATATACGTTCCAATTTTCAGCCTTCTAGCTCTCAAAAACACTTTTGCCACGCCCACTCCGCCACAAAACGAAAATCGAAAATACGACATCAAATTCGTCTTTCTAATGATCAGCAATATATACGTTGCAATTTTCAGCCTTCTAGCTCAACAAAACACTATTGTCACGTCCACTCCGCCCACAAAACGAAAATCCAAATTTCGGCATTAAATTGATCTTTCTCGTGATCAGTAATATATATGTACCAATTTTCAGCCTTATAGCTCTCAAAAACACTTTTGCCACACCCACTCCGCCCACAAAACGAAAATCCAAAATACGCGGCTTATATGTTCACATTGAAACAGTGACTTAGAACAGCCTCCTAAAAATTTATAAAAATTTGTTGTTTTTCCATGCTTTATATAAGGTTACTTTCTATATATGTGTGCCACAAAATTTGAAATCAATTTTTGAAAGCTTTTTTCTCAACCAATTTTGCTCAAATTTTGCACACTTAATCATTTTCGATGACAATACAAGGAAATGGAAAAATTTGACCAATTGGACAAAGGGGCGTGGCACCTCCCATACAAAGTTAAAACCTATTATTGAATATTGTCAGTTCTATGACACCTAGAATGCTGAAATTTTGTGTAAGTGCATCTAGCATCAATTCGCATAGCTGTGCCAAAAATGGGCGGTATTGGAAAAGTGGGCGTGGCACCTCCCATACGAAGTTAAAACCTATTATCGAATATTGTCAGTTCTATGACACCTAGAGTGCTGAAATTTTGTGTAAGTGCATCTAGCATCAATTCGCATAGTTGTGCCAAAAATGGGCGGTATTGGAAAAGTGGGCGTGGCACCTCCCATACGAAGTTAAAACCTATTATTTAATATTGTCAGTTCTATGACACCTAGAGTGCTGAAATTTTGTGTAAGTGCATCTAGCATCAATGTGCATAGCTGTGCCAGAAATGGGCGGTATTGGAAAAGTGGGCGTGGCACCTCCCATACGAAGTTAAAACCTATTATTAAATATAGTCAGTTCTATGACACCTAGAGTGCTGTAATTTTGTGTAAGTGCATCTAGCATCAATGTGCATAGTTGTGCCAAAAATGGGCGGTATTGGAAAAGTGGGCGTGGCACCTCCCATACGAAGTTAAAACCTATTATTGAATATTGTCAGTTCTATGACACCTAGAGTGCTGAAATTTTGTGTAAGTGCATCTACCATCAATGTGCGTAGTTCTGCCAAAAATGGGCGGTATTGGAATAGTGGGCGTACCACCTCCCATACGAAGTTAAAACATATTATCGAATAGTGTCAGTTCTATGACACGTATAGTGCTCAAATTTTGTGTAAGTGCATCTAGCATCAATGTGCGTAGTTGCGCCTAAAATGGGCGGTAATGCAAAAGTGGGCGTGGTACCTCCCATACAAACCACAAATTAAAAATCTATTATTTCTGCTCCTGATAACGCAGTAATTTTTCCTTCTACAAAAGATAACTAAAAAAGAATTTCTAGGCCCAATAGAATTCTGCTTGCATAAAGCATGGATTTGAAAATTTTTTTTTATTTACTAGTTAAGTCCATTAAAAATTGAAAAAAATATTTTGTTTTATTTTTAATAGCTTTTTACGAAGGAAACAATGTCTATATGTGGAAGGCCTACTGATAAATATAAAAGTTAAGAAACTTATAGACGCAAATCGTGGTTAAAAAGGGCGAAACAACGTTCTATATATATAAGCGCATGTGATCGGACTTATATTTTCAAAATCATAGTACAAATATTATATGGACTTTTGGCGAAAAATTTAGCAAAAATTAAAAAATATCCATAAAAAATTAGTGTTGATTTTATGAATCATTCTTATATCTAAGTTATCATAATCATAGTTACACTCAAACAGATCTTCTTCTGAAAAGAGATTGTATCTGTTGAAATAGCAAGAAAATATGTTGTTTTTAGCAACACAATATAATCATATCTTGGAAAGGGGATTATACTTTGGAAGAAAAAATCATTATCTTGATGTTTGAGCTTATACATACGAGGCAATGTGTCACATCTGATATAAATAAACTGGAGCTAACAAAAAAATCACAACGTTAAAAATACGAATACGAAGCAACCAAATTATGAAATTTGATCTTGCAACTCAAATAACTCTTAAACCAATTGAAACACACATATCTTTGTTGCCAGTGCATAATTGTTATTTTGGCAATCACTTCAAAATTAGATCCTCCAACTTTTAAGGATGCCCGGTATCACTCATGCCCACTAGGGTTCGGAAATTTTGTAAGGCATCTGGGAAACACATCTGCTCTAAGCATGCGACACTTCGTCAAGATATCGTTTTTCGTTCCGATTGTTTTACATAAACATAAATATTTTTTTCAACTATTCAACCGTTGGACTATTATTTGTGGGGTGCCCCTAGCAGCCATTTGAATGAAATTATTTTCCATTATTAACCGGAAGGATTGTACTTTCAAATAAAAAAAGAAATTTGAGAAAATATTCAGTAGTTTTTTATAGCATTTTCAAAAAAATAAATATATATATAAATATATAGGATTTTCAGTCCTTGCTAGGGAAAATTTGTTTCCCTCTGGGTCAATTTCGCCCACTTTCAATCCCAACCATAAGATACATTTAGGGAAAATTTTAACTTCGTATCTCATTTCGTTCCAAAATTTGGGATTTTTACTAAAATGATCGCCTTGCCTTTATTTACCGTATTTCTGTTTTGATAACTTTTAGATGTTTTTTGTAAGCTTGAATGACCAAAACTATATTTTTGTAATCCTTGTAATCTGATAAACGTCCTTTTAAATAAATTCACAAGTTGTAAGGTTACCTTACCGACAGTCACATGGCTGTGTTGGGAACATGTCAACTGTGGGCAATGTATCAAAGTGAAATATTATCGCAGCCTCTTCATATCCATATGTGGCTAAGAATAGAGACGAAAATATTTTACAGAAACAGGGGAAATATTCTAAACTGTAAAAGCAATATAAAAAATTTAATATTAATTAAATAAATTCATAAAAACAAAAACATTGAAATAGTCCAGTCATACAAAGAGTCATTTAAAAATACCTTAGGGTATACTTCTATTCCCACTAGATTCCTCTTGAATGTTTCCAGGTGAGATTTTTGAATTGTATCCCTATTTTAAACAATTCCGTACTGGTTTCATATGTAAAGTAAATTGTTATTTATGAAGATTTTCATCTTCTATTTCGTCGATTCTTATAGGAAAACAAGAAATTCAAAGTTTAACCGATAACACGAGGGGTTAAGTATTGACATATAGTTTTGTCGGTATGAATTTTTTTGTTTCACAATAAAGATCCTACAAATATCCTTACAAATAGTTTGTATTCCCCTAGCTGGGTGTCACAAAAAATTGCGACTTAATTTAAAAAGTTTTGTTTGTAATAATAAACAAATACTCATTATTAGTGTTAGTAATCTAAATATATGAATTCCCGGAAAAATTTGGACGATTCGGGAATTTCCGGACCCCAAACCCCACCTACAAATTAAATAAATATTTTGATAAAAATTGTCAAATGCTAGCCAGGCCATAGGGAAATTCAGAATTCAAACACGCAGAGTCTCAATATTGTTGCTAAACATAACGTTCCCTGAGCAAACCAGATTTAACGTTTTTTTGGCGTACCATGCACAAGTTTACCCGCTCTAATAAATAAATACTTACTTACTTTATAATGAGAGTAACAATAAAACGACGTTTAGCATAAAAATGATAATTTTATAACATGCCAGACTAGTGATAACAACACTTTTATCAGGTCGTTGTTAATTACGGACATGAGATTGTGTCCCACAATGTGCCGTCTACGGGTACAGCATACGCCAATGAGAGATAGACTGCTTTAAGATCATTTTCGCCTTCGTAGCCAGATGAAAATTGGCACATGCTGAAATTCAAATTTGTTATCGGACATTAGGCGTGTTTCCTTTGACAAGTTCATTATTCTGTCTGGAATTTCTTTCCATGGTCCTAATGGCTATTGATGTCTTGTTGTATTATTTTATCCAATTAATCTCTAACTTGAAACAAATTTGTTTAAACTCTAACTTGCAAAAACTTTGAAAATGCACACCGAATATCAAAATTCCCACTACGGTCGTTTGGTTTGTACCATTTATATCCCTCTTTTCCCATTTTATCCATTAAGATTACGATTTTCGAAAAATGCCACTAATTTATGTGTCTACGTAATTAGAGAGATGTGCAGACCCAATTTCATGTTTAAATTATATAAAAAACAGAGTACTTTAGGACATTACCGATATCACAAAAGGGTAGTTTTTCTGAATATTTGACAATAGTTGATATCATTTTACACAAGTAATCTGTAATCCAAAAAGGGTTGTCATCATTAACATTGGTAACTGGTACGATTTCTCACCTACTTTTCTTTGTGTGTATGATTAAATAATAGCATGTACACACCAGGTCAGAATTTGTACTGGCTTCATTAATTTCTATTGGAACTCAGTCTCGCCGAAATCTATATATTCGTTTTTGGTTTATATTTAAATTGAGAGATACTTAGTGTATTGGTTTATTTAGTATTTTTCATTATTTCTAGCAATGTTGTAAGAAAAATGAAAACCCGCTCAAGATGTTTCATAATGTTTCATTTATCCATCGTTAAAGGGTATGCCACAATTGGATGCGATTAAAACGTAATTACCTGCAAATCATATACTTCCTTTTTTGTTGGATTCTTTATTTGTATTTTCATGCCTCCTCAATTTCTACGTCATTACATATGTTGTAAATATTATACACAGGTAAATGTGTATTTCCTAATGTTTCTCGCATTTTTAGAAAATTTCCTTGTGAACATATGAATATGATCCGGAAATTCTTAATGGAAACTCCGATGAATGAAGGAAAGATTATCCATGTACTGCTAAAAATAGTACCTAAGTAAAAACTGGCAAACATATTTTACAAAACCGTTGTCTACATCGCAGGTAAGATACGCCAAAGAGAAACAATCATAACGTATTTACGCTCTTACGACGCGTTAATCTCTGCTTTAAAGTGTTAATGAATAAACCCAAATATGTTATTATTCTCGTCAATGAGAGAGATTTGAAGTGAAGTGTTGATACCGCCTTGTAGTTGCACATTAGGGTGGATCGCAACTGTTCTCAGAGTGAACCACTTGATACCAACGCAGACGACTTGAGCAACATTGTAGAACAAGAAAAGATATCTCGGGCTATCGTGAGGAAGAAAATTTACTATGTTTTCAGAAATATAATAACGAAGACTTTTTTGTATGGAAAAATCAAGTTAGTACATTTTTACTTAAACATGTGTATATTCCTTCAATTAAGTTTTGTCCTATGGGCAAGTGAATTAAAATGCACAACCTACAATTTCAATAAACTGAAACGCACAAATTTCATTTTTTCCATTTTTATTTGACAATCTTAAAAATATTTTCTTAAATATAAGCCTACTGATATAATTTCTAATTTCAACATGTAAATCGTCCTCTCTCTCTCTCGGAGAATAAGTGCATGGAAGGACTTAAATTCTATTTAGCGCCGGATTGGGTATGTGAGAGGTACTAGGAACACAGCTTCCACATTTATAAATAATTGTAAAAACATGTTCAAATATGAAGTCATAATATATTTCAGACACCGGTATAGGAGTTATAAAGCTTATAATTTTACCTAGGATAGAGAAAAGTGTGTAGGACGTATAAGAAGGAGCGTGGCTAAAATAAAATTTGGATTCAATTAAAAAATTCACGAATTCAAATGAAATATTATTCAAAAATGGAGTGATAAAGAAATTCAAAGAATCAATATAGATAAGGCGTTTATTGAAAATAAGTAAGTAAGTCGTTAATTGAAAACATTTACATATTCGCTCAATAAAAAATTCACATATTGAGTAAGAAAGTAATAAGTCGTTTATTGAAAACAAAAATAAAATTTTGGCTAAAACGAGTATCGGAACCGGGAATGTTGTCGCGCATTCTTACCATCGCACTACACTCGGTAGACGGAGAATTAAGATAATAGGTAAGTTATTTATGACATAAGTATCATGGTGGCATTTTTTTATGAGTTTTCCATACTATGAAACAAAATCAATTATTGAGTAAAATTTTCCTCATATTTAGTTAAATTGAACTAAGTAAACACTTTCCTTAACAGTAAAATTTTACTTAGATTGAGTACAAATTTAATTGGTTTGAGTACAATTTCAGCTAATTTTTTTCAGATTTAGTACTTTGCTTGAAGGAGCATGTTATTCCATTTGAATAAATTTAAGTTTAAGAAAATGATGGTACTTGATATGAGGAATTATTGCGTTGGCGCCATACGAAGTTTTAATTAATTTTTTACTTAATCAATGTCATACTTTTGTCTGAGATGGTGTCTTTATATCGATGGAAAGATTTTATTTTATCTAGTCCACATCAAAATTTGGACTTTTTTAACGTAGAATGGCAAATTTAACGATTGTGGCAGTAAGTAACTCATACATATGTTCTATTTACATCGAAACATCCACCGGTCTGTTCCACTTTACTGTTGGTGTTCCTGAAATATAATGTGATTTGGCTGAAATCTGATGCAATATGTTGATTCTGGTAATATGACAATTCGTAGGGACATTTTAGTGGAGGCTATTCCACTTTTACTGTAGGTATTTTCATATAGAATATATCGTTATGTGCCAAATTTGAATACGATTTGTAGCAAAGTCAAATTGACCTTGATGCTTCGTTAAGATGCCAGCTTTTACAAAATAACTATTCTGTTATCTAAATTGTATAGGATGTTCACGATATTTAAACAAAAAATATTTTGCGTCTACAAATAGTGTCATAATTTCGACATTTATCCATAGATCTTTTACAAATAGACTTTGTTTTCTTTGTCAGAATGTTAACTATTAAAAAACATAACGAAATATTTGTTATAGATTTGTTTGTTAAAAGGTATATGAAATGTATTTGTTTCGGTTGCAGACAGGGTAGACGAATCCGATTCGAATGCCACCACGCCCCCTGTAAATACCCGTCTACCCTTCCTGCAACCGAAACAAACACACTTCATACACCTCTTTTAAAAAAATTGTTTACTCAGGAGAAAACAAAAAAATGTTCGCGACGCTGAATAAAATCTAATGAAATTAATTAAAAGAAAAAGATCGACAAAACAAAACGAAAAAGAAATATTTTTTTATTTTTATGTTGTTTTTATCATGCCAACATAAAAAAGATTTAAACAATATTTTTTTTGAGACTGCTCTAAAACCACTGTGTGAAAATGATATTCGCTATATTTGTAACCATCATAACTAACTTTAACTGTAAGATCGACTGTGATCGATCTTATATAAAATGGGAGTACAATATTGGAATATTTGTGAATAATAAAAATAAGTAAGGTAAGGATAAATTCGGTCGAGGCCGACTACATGATATCCTACACTTTCTAATACACTACATTTCCATTCGGTGAAAATGAGAACGACATTTGTATGGGAGCTATATATAAATCTAACCTATCTCATCCACTTTTACCATAGATGTTTCTAGTGTAAATATAAGATATCCTGCCGAATTTGAAGAAAATCGGTTAAGGTATGTTTCTACAGCGGTTAACCTCTAGTTAAAATATGATCAAAATCGGTTTAATTATGTGGTTTCTAGAGAAAAAAGTCAAATCGGGTGCGACATTTGTATGGGAGCTACATATAAATCTGAGACGATTTAACCCATTTTCACAAGAAATGTTTCTAGTTCAAATATAAGGTGTTAAGCAAACTTTAAACAAAATCTGTTAAATTTACGATTTCTAGACCGGAAAATGTAAAACAGGGAGCGAAATTTGTATGGTGGCTATACTAAATCTGAACCGATTTGATCCATTTTCACCACAGATGTTTCTAAGTTAGATATAAGGCGTTGTGCAAAATGTTATCAACATCGCTTCAATTATGTGGCTTCTAGAGCAGAAAAAGTCAAATCGGGAGCAACATTTGTTTGGGAGCTATATCTAAATCTGAACCGATTTGCTTCAAATTAAATAGCGCCCGTCTTCGGCATGCAAAAATCGTTTTTGTCAAGTTTCGTAAGAATCGGACAATAATTGGACCTGTATCGTGATTACAAGAATAGATAGACAGACAGACAAACGGGCATGGTTAAATGGGCGTTACAAACAAATGCACAAAGACATTATACCCCGCGGTGTAGTGTATAAATACTATCCAAAAAATATGTAATATCGTTTTTAGTTCATAAACCCAAAATACAGCAGAAAACGTTATACGTAGCATATATCATATATACATGGTATATATAAATACATATATCTTGATTTCTGTCCCTCGGCAGTCATTACAGCGATTGCTCAATTCTTTAAATTAGATGTTCCACAAACGAATGAGAACCACAACTAACTTTCGAATGCCAGTCAAATAATCTTTATGCAGCTTGGGATGAGAATGAATTCCACTATAAATTTCTCAGTCCACCCTAATGTACACATATTACTGAATTAATGTTGTTTGTTATAATTTCAGACACTTCCTCTTTGTATGGTTTAAACTGGTTCTGTTTACATTTCACCTGTTTGAATTGGTTATTTGCAAAAATAATTCGCAGCCCTGAATGATGTGGCCACAGCATGAACACTTATTGATTCTGTAAAACGACAAGCAAGTGTCATTACACCGAAAACATAGTGTAGTTAAAAAGAAAACAATCAAATTTTACAGATAAAATCTTCACATTACAAACAAAAATACAAACGGTCATTTGAGTTAATGGCTATTATTAAATTAATTATTTCTTATTAACTAACAAACATTCCACAGTTTAGCGGGCAGAGCAGAAGGCGTCGAAGTCAAGTACAAGCGCAGCACCATGTGTAATTCCAAATTTCGCTGGAGGCACCTTTAAGATTTGTACTCTCATTTTGGAAATATAGGATCACATTCGCATATATGTTTAATTAAAGGTAATTATGATGGCTAAATATGCTGACATAGAAATAGTGCTTTAGAAGCAGTTTTCAAAAAATTGCGAAAAAAATATGTTTTTTTTTTTTTTAATTTTTTTTTGCTGGCACCAAAAAATTTAAAAAAAATGCAAAAGAATTGGAAAAAATGTTTTTTTAAATTTTTTAATATTTAACAGTCTAACGATGTCTACATGTAAAGGATCTATGGATAAATGTAGAAGTTGTCAAATTGAAAAAAAATAAACATTTTTATATTAAATTACAAATTAGATAAAATAATATTTTATTTTTATAATAAGTAATATATGACATATTCACGAAGAAAACACGAATATGGAGAAAATCTATGGATAAATGTAGTTACAGAACTATATTAAGTAAAACAAGTAAAAACGTTGAACGAACTTCATATACCCGCCCCCCACCGATGGATTGCATTCCATTCAAAAAATAAATATTCTTATATTTAAAAGATTATATACCATATATATTGGTAGATAGTGAGTGCTACAGTTGGTTGTATTTATTTGATTGGTACTATTTTTATCCACATTTTTTCATTTGAACCAGAAAAAGTACGAATTTCGAAAAATCCTTCTATTTTACGTCGCCCAGTTTCAATCCCAATAGATCTACGCCTATAAGACGCATTTATGGAAAATTTGGACGTCCTAGCTCCTTTCATTTAGATGCTAGCGTACTTTCAACAGACGGACGGGCATGGCTAGATCGTCTTAGAATTTGATGACGATCATGAATATATATACTGTATAGGGTCTCAGGTCGATATTTCAAAATGCTACAAACGGAATGACAAAGTTAGTATAACCACATCCTGGAGGTGGAGGGTATAAAAATAGTTAAATGTTTTGAAATTCATTTACATCGGTCATAACTTCTACATTTATCCATCAAAATTTTGAACTAGGCCTTATTTTCTTCGCTTGTTTTCCAGGTATCACAAATAAATCTATATATTTTGTAATGGATTTTTTATATTTTTTTGAAAAATATACAATTTATACAAAATTGAAAAAATCATTATTTTTGTTAAGAAAATGTCATAAACTTCTATATTAATCTATAGATCGTTTACATGTAGACATTCTTTTCTGTGCTAGAATGTTAGCTATTATAAATAGAAACAAAATATTTTTTCCGTTTTTTTTTTAATATTTTATCTTTAGGCATCTTCCAATTTTCTGTGATGTGTGCCTTATCAATATGTCGAGAGAGTAAAACCGTTATTTTGTTATATTGTGCACAGTGGTTTGAAGACCTTCACGCCTTCTAGCAATTTATTCCGCGAATATTATTCGTAAAGCAATCTAAACACAATAATTGCAGCGGCCGAAATTGAAAGAATTTTTAAAATTTGAGAAGAATAAGCTTCCACTTATTCGGGTTCCACTGTATATTGTAATATCATATACGCTCAGCAATTGTCGTTGATTTAACATGGAATCCTTATTTTGGGTTTGTATGAACAAGAATATGCTGAACACACCCTGTAGTTGACGTGTAAGGAGTAAGATAGCTTCACCATAGGAATGTACCATAGAAAATAATGTGCAATGCAATGTTTTTGCCTAATTTGAAAAATGGTTAAAAATTGCTTAAAAAGTGTGATTGTTGGTAAAAGTACAAAGATTTGAGATTTCTAAGTTAAACAGAGAAAGTTAAGATCGGTTGATAACCAACTATGTTACAGGCTTATAAGTGTGCAAAGTTATGGAAAACCAGGTTTTTAACAGTAACTCACGATTTTGGGGGTGTCCGGCAGATTTCAAATACAGATTCCTGTTCTACTCGACAATACCTACCAGTAAAATACTATCACTTCCCAGAGTTTTCTACTTCATTCTTTTTGTAGCACTGTGTAATAAAAAACTTAATAAACTGGTGCTAACTGAAATAAATGACAAACCAAAAATCGAAGAGACATTTGTTTTCGAGTTACTTTGTTTTGATTTATTGTTTCACCATTAACGTGTGACATTTAATGTCTGCCTCAAACACTAATGACCGTTTCAAATGCACATTAAAAATGTAACAAATATTTTTTGGAAGAGACAACCCAACAAAAACTTGGTGAGTACTTGTAGCCATCATAATTATCTTTTTCTGAACGGGTGTTAGTCTTGAAGGTACATTTGGTGAAAATTTAATCGAGCTTAGAAATCCATAACTTATCAACAAATGTTATACATAGTCCATCGGCAAAATTGTTCGATATTACAAAAAAACACACAGAGCAGAGAAGTTTGACCCAAAAGCATGAAATATGTGGTTTCTATACGGCGAGAAGTCAATTTAAACATTTCCATGCAAATATGTAATATGTCGTACCAAATTTGACTAAAATCGATTAAAATGTGTGGTTTATGGAGCAGAAAAAGTCAAACAGGGAGTGACAGTTGAATGTGGACTATATCTCAATCTGAACCGTTTTTCTTCAAATAGCGTCCGTCATTGACCTGCAAGAATCGTTTGTGCTAAGTTTTGTTGGGATTGGACAATAATTGCGGCTACTTTTATTACAAGACTAGATGGACAGACGGACGGACGTGGATAAATCGAGTTAAATTCGAATTATAGAGTGTATAAAATCCGAATTTAAGTCGGTAGGTTTCATAAGCGATATATTTTTGTGCCTTTTGGCGTTTCGAACAAATTCATATTTCTTCATGGCTATCCAATATCGTTGAAAGAATTAAAACAGTAAAACCTAAAATAACTAAATAAATTTTTTTTTCCGTTTTTGTTTTCCTGGTATTTGTGTATTTTTGACGTTATTTTTTGACGGGAGCGTTTAGCTCACAGACGGCTTGATCTAGGAACGAAATATTTTGCAAAACGCCACTAAATATTCATTTCTGGGGAGTGACCGCAGCACTTTATTTTCGTGACCCATCCTAATATATATGTGCTTTATGAAATACAGAACGAGCTCGATGACCGCAACTAATTACTGTCCATGCCTGTTGCAATAAACGAATAGTTGCGATAACTAAACCCCAAATTATCCAAGGATACTTGTAAAGAGAATTGTAATCTGCAGACCTCAATTTTCCAAATAACTTATTTAACGGATCTCCGAATACAAAGTTAGTGTAGTATGTATACTCAACACAAAACAAACTACAATAATGAAGCAGGAAATAAACTAAGCAAAAAACTGTAAGGAATGACTACATTTGGTCGAAGTTTACACCCTGCACTAATCTCTACTAAAACAAGTAAGGAAAATCTAAAGTCGGACAGGGCCGACTATATGATACACTTCACTTTCTATCCGAATACATTTCAATTCGGTAAAAAAGTGAGAACGGGAAGGATTTTTGTATGTTTCCTCATCATAGGCTAATATGACCTGACCCAATTTGTTAAATCGAGAAGAATATTTGTGTTGGGCTATATCCAAACATGGCATGAAGTGACCCACTTTCAGAATAGAATCTTCCAGTTCAAATATAATGTGTTTGAAGAAATTTGATGAAGTGGTTCCTGGGCGGAAAAAGTCAAGGGATCGAAATTCGTTGGGAGCTATATATAAATCTGAACCGATCTGATCCATTTTCACCATGGATGTTTCCAGTTGAAATAAAAGATATTATGCAAAATTTAATGAAGATCTGTTAAAAATTATGGTTTATGGAGTGGAAAAGTTAAGTCGCAGCGAAATTTTATTTTCTATTTTCCCTACAGGTGTTTCTTGTTGAAATATAATATGTTTTGTCAATTTTGAAGAAAATATGTTAAAATATGTGGTATCTAGAATGAAAAAAATCAAATTGCTAAATCGATTCAAAAAGTGATTCTAAGTTGATATAAGTCGGTATATTTAACAATGGGTCTATCTCTCTTCCTTTTGGGTGTTACAAATAAATACACAAAGACATAATACGCTGGTGGAGTGTATAAATACATGATTTTAAATTCCATATCTCGATGATTTCAATTGAATTGATATTCATTTCGATGGCATCAATTCCAATTCGCTGTAAATTTCCACACGTACGAGTCTGCTGGGTCGATTGTATGGGTTCTTACTAATGCGCGGTTCTTCTAATTCAGCTTCGTCCTTGGTTAAATTTCAAAGTATCTTCATCTAGCCAGGAAATAGAAAACGAACTTTTGTATAGAAGTTACATTAATCGAGATCATAAGTTGTGCTTGGTTGCAAACAACGACCAGTTGCAACAATGGGTGGTTGCGATCATCTAGCTCGCACTGTACTAGCAATACCTCGCGAGCGGAATATTTTCACATCTCCCAGTTTCTATACAAATAATTTTGTAATTGTTTGATCCGAAAATGGTCCAGTGCCGATCTTCTGTAGGAGAAACATGTACACCAGATTCCATGGTTATTTCTTTCTGTCTCGTTTCCTCTTCAAGGAAAACTTCCTTTCAATCCCTTTCTTCCTTTCCTTTCAAAAGTTGCAGAATTAATTAAAAACAACGATTTGCAACCACTGTGCGCTGTAAGAGAAATGTACACCAAATTTCATGATTCCAGCTCTGGCACCGTGTAATTGGTTATCTCAAATTTGTCATTACAAATTAATTTTGACACCAGCCCAATGCACCAAGCTAGAATAATTTCTATATATATTTACATACATATATGTACGTAATACTCGCTCTCGTTCAAAGTAGAACTTACACAATAGTTAAAAATAAAATGCAAAAAAATCAAAATAGAAAAATAATAACTTTTACTTGAAAGTGCACTTGTGCTCCCGCCAGAACGGCTTCCATCGTTCGTTCGTTCGTTGGACGAGATTGACACTTTACACGTTCGGTTTTAACCAGTTTCAACACGTTTTAGCCGGTAAAACAGACATTTGTAAATGCCGCCAACGACAGACAACAACACGTTCTAATACGACGTTGTTGTCTTCTGTTGTTTTGTTTTGTTCACTGTATTGTTGTTGCATTTGTAGTTTTGTTGTTAACAATAGACCACTTTGGAATAGAGTGTAGTGGTTACACTGCATCATGATGATGACTATACTGACATGCCCGAAAGATGTCAAAATGTGCAGTACTTGCCCACCCCTCTCTTCCCCTCTCCAGCCGATCGACGATCATAAATACCAACCGCAGTCCGAAGTCTGCCATTCTCGCGCGGCTCACTCTGTGAATGTGCGCTGTCTTAGCGCGCAGCTTGTTTCCAGTTTTACGATAAAAACGCATTTGAATGCAATCGGGGAGGAGAGTGAGTGTGATGTAAACAAAATATTTTATTTACATATGTACATAGTACATGTGTGTGTGTGTACGAGTATAAACAAATTCAAATTCAAAACCGGTTCTCCGATTGTTTACAATTTTCATTTGCATTTTCACTCACGACCCAGACATGGCGTACGAGGGTGGAATGCACCATAATAGATCTAACCTAGAAGCCAACTTTGTTGTCTGGAATGTAAAATTCGCAAACAAAATTATTTGGTAGTTTTCCATAAATTAAATCAAATTTCAAATTTTCAAAAATCCTACCAATTCCCGGCAAAAAAGAGCACCCAAAAAAGAGAAAAAGATGTTCGCCTTGTGATTCGGAAATAGTGAAAAATGGGATTTTCGCCAATGAATTTATCATGGAGTTGTCATAGAAGGGATATCATTTATTTTGAAAGACTTAAAAGTGTTGCAAACGAACCACTTTTCCACAAGTTTCCATTTCTGTTTTAGAAAATCCGCTGATACCGGGGGTAGAACAGGGGACCTTCTGGTTGCTACTACGGTACTCTAACCATCTCAGCTATCCTCTGTTGTGAGTGCTGAATAACTAAAGCAAACAATTTTGTTCGTTAGAACTGACATTAGGAAACTTAAGAAAATATTTATGTAGTATGAATTAATATATAATGCAAGTCAATTTTAGATTAAATTAGCATTAAATAAATTACCTACTACTCAATTTTACTGATATTATGTATGTATGTTGCGTATAGGACGCCAAACCGGTGAACGATTCGCCTGAAAATTTTACTGTATCTAACTTCTGGACTGAGGATGGTTCCTGGACATGATAGGTGGTATCTCCCACACAATATTTTTTTAAAACTATCAAAATTACTAATTTTATCTTCCAAAGCATACGAAGTAGGGGAATAGGGAAACATGGACCCGTGCAACGCCGGGTACATAATACTATTAACTAATAAAAAATGAAACTTAATAAAATGTTTATTAAGTACTACCTGATCCGCCAGAAACTTTCCTGTCCACTTTTACAAATGCTAAAAAACATATTAAATTTAAGCATACGGTCATGGGTGGATATTCAATACAGATTTCGCCCATGGAAAATTTAACATGCGAGAAGAATTCTGTCAGCAGTATACTGCTCGAAATGTGTGTATGTTCGCTCAACTGGATTTTAATAATGTTTAGTAACATCTTTCACTGAAGTGGAAAAATCGAAGGGGGATATAATGCAGAAAGTCGAAAACAGCGATTCCAGCAATTATTTTGAAAATAATTGTGCAGTTTGGTCGTTCTGCAACTCCAAACGCTTGATCGTACTTGATTCGAATGTGTTTCCATAAATAGGCCGACTTCAATCAAGCTTTTATTTTAACGGCTGGAGCCACGGCCGGAAGTGGTTGGTAAAAATCGCCAAAAGAATCATTACACCATCTGACCGGATTTGATTGCTTCATAAATATTTTATTATTTGATCTAATGTTTAAAAGGACTTCATCCCAAAACGATGAATTTGCATTGCTGCTGAAACATATCTGTCGCACACAGGTTATTTGCATATTCTACGGCACTTTGAGCGCAGAATGAGAATCTGAGAATTGTTGCCAAAATCTATGTGATCTAAAAAGTCTTCCCGTTCTCGTGAGAGTATCCAAGCGTAGTTTATTAACGATTCGACTACGGATCGTTCGTTAGAATTGATTCTCGACAGGGTATGTCGATCGAAATCAAAACGTCATCACCATCGTACCTTTCTTTACAAATTGTTTACGAATTTTTAATGAAAATAAAAAGGATACGATTTTCTACTGGAGATTGCAAGGATGCAATCTGGGGAGTTTAAAAATTCAGTTGTATAGTTGATGAAGTTGACATCTTGGCAAGTCAAACTTGATTTTGAATAATGTTTGAGAATACTTTTCATATGTGAATTAACAAAAATCTAAATATAATGCAGCAGTCACAATGACGAATGTCCAGCAATTGCTTTGAAAATAATAGTTCCGCTGATCGTTCTGCAACTCGTACCGAATTTGAGTGTCTTGACGTGTTTCCACAAAAAACATGTAGTGGACTGCATGTAAGACGAAAATTCCCTTCCAATATAAGATCAGACATATAATTTTTGTATTTGGTCCACAATCATAGAAACATTTTTGGCGAATTATAGAAAGTTTAAAGTGTAATAACTTGGCTTTGCTGAGTTGAGTAGCGTCGGATGTAGTCATTATTACATCATCAAACAAGTAAGGAAAGGCTAAAGTCGGGCGGGCCGACTATATGATACACTCCACTTTCTATCGGAATACAATTCAATTCAGTAAAAAAGTGAAAATGGGAAAATTTTTCACAGGCTAATATGACATGGTCCAATTTGTCAAATCGAGAATAATATTTGTATCGGGGCTATATCCAAACATGGAATGAAGTGACTAACTTTCACAATAAGTTCTTCTAGTTGAAGTATAACGTGTTATGCTCAATTTTAAGAATTTCTCTGAAAATACGCGGTTTCTGGGGGAACGAAATTTGTATGAGAGCTATATGTAAAACTGAACCGATCTAACACATTTTTACAACAAGTGTTTCCAGTTGAAATATAAGGCGTTTTGCGAATTTAGATGAAAATCTGTTAAAATATGTGGATTCTAAAGCGGAAAAAATCAAATTGGGAACGAAATTTGTATGGGAGCTATATATAAATCTGAACCGATCTAACACATTTTTACCACAGGTGTTTCTAGTGGAACTATAAGATATTTTGCCATATGCTATATCTAAATCTGAACCGATTATCTTCAAATTAAATAGCGTTCGTCCTTGTCCCGAAAAACTTCGTAGTGCAAAGTTTCGTTTTGTTCTGGCTACAATTGCGACCTGCATCGTGATTACAACAATAGTTGGACAGACAGACAGACGGACATTGCTAAATCGACTCAGAAAGTGATTCTAAGCCGATCGGTATAATTAACAATGGGTCTATCTCCCTTCCTTTTGGGTGTTACAAACAAATGCACAAAGACATAATACTCTCGTGTAGTGTATAAAAAGGGGATAAAAACAGTACCAATCAAATTACCGCAGCTAGAGTCATGAAATTCGGAGTATAAATTCCTCTGACTGTGTAGACGATATTGTAGACGATAGTCGATCTGTTTATTGTAATGCGTTATCCGCTATGATACAAACTCTTTTACTATATCCATATTCAGTGGGGTAGAAAGACGAACAAAAATCAGCCAAATCTGTTCAGCCGTTCTCAAGTGGAGCGATTACCAACTGACATCTTTTCATTTTTATTATAAGATGAATTTATATATAACGCAAATTAATATTAAATTGGCATTAAATAAATTACTACTACTTAATTTTACTGATATTATGATATTATAAATAATAAAAAATTAAATATTTGAAGTACATTTATAAAGCAATAAATTTGTATATTTTAAGCAAAAAAATCTTAAAATTATACCAAATTAAACATTGTTTATTTATAAAGGTAATAAAAAAGTGTTTTTCCGATCCACGATTCGAATCCGAGACCTTCTGGGTGCAAAGCGGACACTTTACCTTTGTGACCCCATACTAAACAAAGGTTCCCATTAACATGTGAAAATGCTATTCGTAAAATGTTACATATTATCGACTTTTTTGGAAGTTGTTTAAAAGAACTTCGTCAAACGCGGGAAAAATGCACATTTGGATTTTGAGATGCGATTAAAATGTGCTTCGAAAGTACTTCCAATTTTTTTGCTGGGTTAAGCTGTAACAAGCGAGTTGACAATAAACATATTGATATAGATCGATTCACAAAGTAATTCTAAGTCGATCGCTATAATAGAGCTTTTTCCTTTAAGGCAGGATAATAAAGCTGGGATAACAAAAGCATAAATAATAGTTAAAATTTCACACAAAATAAAAAATTATTTTTTAATTTTGTGTTAGACTGGAGGCTAATTAAAAAAATCAACACAAAATATTTTTTTTGACAATTTGTTTTTATACAAATATTTATATGAAAGTTGACGACAATGTGAAAAAAATATATTTTTTTTATTTTGAGTAAAAAATTAGCTTTTTATTAATGTGTTTATTATCGCAGCTTGTTATCCCGACTTAAAGAAAAACAACACTAATAAACGATGGATCGCTTTCGTTTGGGCCTTACAAAAAATGCACAAAGTCATAATGCCTGGCGGAGAATATAAACATACTTAGTTGCAGACAAATATTCAGTAAAACACTGCTCTCCTGTAAAATTTGCATTCAGGCATCTTCTTCCGGACTAAGGGCTCGATAACAACTATTAGTTAAAGTTGACAAACTTTTTATACACTCCGTTCTATTGTAGAGGGTATCAAAATCAATTGAAATTCAAAATGCATACATTAGCCCTAAAAGAAGGCACAAGCGGATCTGAATTGAAACTGTTTAATTTCAGTTGACGCGATTTGAATTTCAAATTAAGACTCTTGAATTTCTGTTAATGTTTTTAACTTCAATTTAAGTGGGTGTACTTTGAAATGGCATTCTGCACATTTTAATGTAATATTATGTTAATTATTTTCATTTAAAATATTCCTAATTATATATGTATATAAAAAACAATAAAGTTAAAAAAAAAACAATTTTTGTCATTACCAAAAATCACATGCTCACTTTCAGTTAAAACAATATAATTTACAAAATGAATTTTATACGTCTCCGTAAACCGGTTGTAAGATTCGCATCGCAACACAAACAAGTCCAACTGAAGCATGTTATATCGTCAACGGCCCGAAAAATATCATCAGAATGCATTTGAACGCCTAAATACGTCTTCCGTGTGAAACCAAAGTCATAACGCGGCGAGTCAAGTCAATAAAAAATTAGGTAAACAAGAAACGCTTTAAAAATATCCAGCAAGTGGGACTGTTTAGAATCGATTTTGTCAGGGAAAATTTAACTAAACTAAAAAATTTATCTGAAGGTCATTGAGTTATACTCAATTATAAACTCAACGCAAACAATAGTTTTAATTTTTTATTCAAATTCCCAAATTTGTCGACCGTACCTTTAAAGAATCCCCTAGTCACGCACAGGCAATCGAATTATTTCTTTTGTGTTTTATATTACCTATAATTATTGATTCATCAGATATTTAAAACCCTTTATATAATTTAATGGCTTCCAAAAAACTCTTAAAACCTGACATAGAAACATTTTGGATAATTCGCGAAATACTAAAGAAAAACAGCAATCAAGTCACATCAAGGTTCCAGTCAACCAACAGTAGAAGTTTTATCGATGCATTCAAAGTTCAGCGAAACTGTTACACATGGAGAAAAAGTGCCTGAGAATTAAATTATAACTAAGGTTCAAACACAAACAATTAATAACACTGTCCGACAGTTCGTATTCCACTTAAATCAATTGATATAGGTCTGAAACTATAGGTGAAATGGAGTAATTTGGCTCTTTTAGTTTTTCATTTTCTCGTCCTGTTGTCCCTAAAAAGGTCTACAAATTTCCAAAGAATAAATTTTTGCAAAAATTAATTTTAATATTTATTCGCACCCTATGACACCAGTATAAAATCACAGAAGAGAATATATGCTAAAAATACTTTAAATTTAAAGCTTCTATCTGTGTTAGTTTAGTATTAATAAAATGTTGTCTCTTAAAAAGCAAGATATGAATAAACTTGAAAAACTAAGGGATAAACTTCAAGTATATGTTAATGCTGAACTAATATAGATAAAGGGTGATTTTTTAAGAGCTTGATAACTTTTTTAAAAAAAAAAACGCATAAAATTTGCAAAATCTCATCGGTTCTTTATTTGAAACGTTAGATTGGTCCATGACATTTACTTTTTGAAGATAATTTCATTTAAATGTTGACCGCGGCTGCGTCTTAGGTGGTCCATCCGCTTAGTCCAATTTTGGCATTTCCACGTTTTTGAGTAACAGAGACCCAATTGGTGCGAACGGCGACGAATCGAAAATTGGTGGTCATCATTAACACTGGCCGATACAGCTGCGATATTTTCTTCAGTTCGCACTCTACGTAAGCGTGTTGGTGGTTTAATGTCCAACAATGTAAATTTGGTGCGAAATTTAGTCACAATAGCCCGAATAGCCGCTTCAGTGGGTCGATTAAACTGACCATAAAATGGAAGCGCGCAATGAACTTTCTTAACAGAGCACGCATTTTGATAATAAAATTCAATAATTTGCAAGCGTTGTTCGTTTGTAAGACGATTCATGATGAAATGTCAAAGCATACTGAGCATCTTTCTCTTTGACACCATGTCTGAAATCCCACGTGATCTGTCAAATACTAATGCATGAAAATCCTAACCTCAAAAAAATCACTCTTTAGAAGCATAATATTTGAAGTATTTTAATAGATATTTTCCTCTTTAATTTGACACTACTGCCGTTATCATATGGTGCGAAAAAGTATATAAAATATTTTTTTTGAAAAATTGTAACCTTTGGAACTTTGTAGACCCATGAAGAGGCAACCGGATGAGGAAATGAAAAACTAAAAATGCCACGTAACTCCATTTAGCCTATAGTTGCATACGTATATCATCCGGTTCAAATGTAACGACTTTTTTAAAAATGTCGTAAGTGTCAAATTAAAGAGAATATATCAGCTAAAAATACTTAAAATTTCATGCTACTATCTGTATTAGTTTGGTATTAGCAACCATTTCATTTCATTAGTTCATTTATTTTATTCACACTTTACTTTTTATGATGGAAAACTTGAAATGTTATCTTTCAAGGGATAGCGTAGAAATTTTCGGAAAAAATATATTTTGTGGTATCATTGTTCCACTATAGTATGGGTGGCGGCCAATACAAATAAAAAATAATTTCCAACCATCCCCAGAAATGAAAATATTTCCTCGTCTATGAGTTAAACGCTCATGAAAAAAACTCCTAGAAATATCATGATTTTCCCTTGCATATTTTTGTGATGCATTTTTCTCCAACATTTTTTTAATTAATAGAGCCTTGAAATCACTTCATTGTTGTCTTAGAATAAATGACACTGTCCAACAGCATTTTTGGAACAGATTTGCGACCCTTATAGTACAACTGGTCAGAGTTTCTTTTTATAGCGCAAAGCAAAGTTTTCATTATTTTGTCGAAGGGATCATTATACTAAGTGAAAATAATGTTGTAAGTTAATGTCTGAGAGAATTCTTATTGTCAGAACTATATTATGGAATTTTATGGCGATCATTTTTGTGGAAGATCTTAACCCTCTGACTCCTCTATTTATGGGTCAATTTGGCCCTTTTTCGTGAAAGCCAAAAAAGTCCTTTAAAATGTTCTATGGAAATTTCCGAAAATTTCAGTTGGTGGTCATCGAAGACATCAATGTTGTAAATAAAGCTATTTATGATCTTCACAATATAATTGCTAGGGTTAAAATGGGTCCATGTTTTTTGGAATATCGATCTTTTTGCAAAAAATGCTGGTATTTCGGTAGCGCTCGGTGAACAAAAAAAAAACAAAATGAATAATTTTGCAAAATTTTCATTTTCGCGAGAGATATGGCTAAAATGATTTGTATGCCTGACATATTTGTTTTGTGTTTTTTCGCGATCTATCCAACTGATCCTGCTGCTTGTTTGCATGTGTTTTAAGAACCAATGTCGCTTTTAACATATATGTAGTAAAGCTGCAATTGTTGCAAAAGTACATAATTCGCGGTTGCAATTGCATTTATTTCAACTTACTCTTTCTGGGTCTCAGAAACAATTCTGTCACAAATATTCTCTATTTAGTCAGCAATCATATGTCAAACAAATATATTGGTATTATCGATATGATAGAATATTACTCTCGCTTTTCTAAATTAACATTTCAAAATTGTTGACTTTACTGCCAACATCCATCCAAACCTCAATCAATCTTCTCTAAATCAATCAAGTTATAAAGAAACTTGGTACGGAACAGAATATAAAAACTTAAACAACAAAAAGGAAACAATACAACATATCCTTTCTTTCGAAAATGATATTTGAAATGCATGCGGCCCTTTTGCCCCCACTGTATGTGACTGCGACGAATTACTAACGCCATCTACCGACTGTTTTCATCTTATTGTGTTAACAGACCCACTGACAATTCAATGCATTTAATATACATAGTCTTTGTTTTGCCTAAAACAAATTATTCGGATAATAATACCAACATTTTGCGCTCGATGGCAGTACACCAGTCTATTAGCAGAGACCCACAACAGTGTCCATACTTCTCCGTGCGCGTGCCGAAAAAGAAGTTGCCATATATTGTTCCTTACGAATTACCAGTGACCATGGAGAAGCGGTGTGACATTTTCGTCCCAAATTGAGACAACTTCCTCCATTTTGGTAGAATTTTAATATGTATATTTAAAACACAAAAATGTTAGATTAATAGAATCAGAATGATTCCACAAGATTTCGCACCACTATGAATATTGACCTTTGATTATAATGAAATTTGGTAAAAACTTTCTACTCGTTCTGTATCAAATTACACTTGGGCGATTTCATTGGAACGGATGTGACACTTTTGCTTTAAACATTTTGAGATGTTTACGAAATTGCCAATTGTTTATCCGAATAGTATGGCAAATATAAATGTGTCTTAGTATTGGAGATATACCTCAAACTAAAGCGTCACGGGTGTGAACTTACATTTGAAGAAAATCTTGTGGTTTTCTTGAATTAGACTATTAGATTTTCTATAGCATGACTTTATGCATTTTTACAAATCAAAATAGTAGTTCATATATCTAAGGTATATTCTACCGAAATCATTTTACAAATATAGGAAATATAGAAATATTGCCAAGGATCAAATATCACATTACAACAGCTTTAATTTTACATAGATAAGATGATTTGTGTGCGAGATACTATAAGGAACGTGGCAATCTCCTCCATATTTCGAACGCTCAAAGTAATTATAAAAACTTTTTAAATATTAAAATATAACTGAACTACAGCATCTACCAGTGGCACGAACGCGACATACGACTACACCTAAAAAATCAAGAAGCAAAAAATACAAGAAAAATAAAACAGAACTTCGAGTTTCATCGTAGTAACAGTAATCGTAATTAGGAAAAAATAAAGTTAAATGTTAATTAGCATGGTTTGATTTAATATTCTTTGGCGGACATTTTTTTGTGAGATGGTCATTTGGAAATAGACGATATATTTTAATTTTCGCTTTCTAACATTTTCAATCGTATTAGACAAGATAACCAACAGTTATATCTATTTACCAATTCGTTCCCAGGTTAAACCGTCCGGTAACCGGTAAAATATAAAATAATAAACGCTTGTAAACGTTCAGGTTCATATCTTCATCCTAAAATTAATAATAAAGTTGGAATTAAACCAACCACCATAATGTTGCCTAGTTTGATGACAGGCTGATGTCATTGATGCAATTGGTTGCAATCAGACCTCCAGACTTGACAACTTAACGCAGAGCATTGTGTTTATGGTTTGCATTTTCCCGGGAAACGGAAATTATTTTTTTAAATTTCCTGGGATACCGGGACAGGACGGAAGTCGTCAAAATATGGTTTGCAAAATAGAAACTCATTTTATCATCGAGCTTTGTTAGAGTAAATTGTTTTATTGCCCATAACAAACAAATTGAAATCAAGTTTTGTAAAATTTCTGAAAAATAAAATATAACATCAATTCAATTTCAAAACTTTTTTCCAATGGAAAAAAATAATTAAATAATTAATAATTAAACATATTAAACATATATAAATATATATATATATATATATATATATATATATATATATATCCGTTATTTAAGAGATTTTTTTTAATATTTCGAAAAGAAGGAAATGCATTTATATACTGGTAATACAGCATTTTTACATAAGATTTTAGGGATAAGTCTAAATTCTAAAATTGAATTACATCCAAATATTACTAATAGCCTTTTAAGACTGCTCAATGATAGGTGTTCAGGACAGCTTCAAATTTTATCAGGGCATTGATCCGACACTTAAACACGTTTAGTCCAGGTGTAGCTTCATA
This sequence comes from Polietes domitor, assembly GCA_947397865.1. Lineage (NCBI taxonomy): Eukaryota > Metazoa > Arthropoda > Insecta > Diptera > Muscidae > Polietes > Polietes domitor. Next base: position 91,387,553 of record OX377619.1, on the reverse strand, counting down.
ACTATCCAAAACTGATCCCACCGAAAATTTGAATTGGAACGCCACATTTGCCGCCACTCAATAACCTCAACATCCGAATTGAAAAAACGATTACACGAAGAATGGGATAAAATGCGAATTTCATGTACCAGAAAACTGCGTAAAATATGCCAACACGTGTAAACGAGGATATGTCTAATAAATACTAAATGTTCACAAAAAAATGTTTTTGCATTATTAATTTTTTTAAGAAAAACCGAATATTAATGACGATTAATATTGCGTTGATTTTTATTATTTGTAATCAACTAATGATTATTATACCCCCAGACTACAGAGTAGGAGGGTATATATCATTTGGGACAGAAAAAAGGTGTAACGCATTGAACGAGTGACTTAAGACCCAAAGTATGTTTGGACCAAATCCGTTTCACGACCTTTTAAGTTGTTTGAGCCATGTCCGTCCGTCCGTCTGGCTGGCTGGTGTACACGATAACTCTCGAAAGGAGCAAAGTAATCAATTCAAACTTTGCACGTGATAATATTTTCCCCAAACTTAGTTTAAGTTCGAAGATGGGCGAAATTGCCTCGCCCCTGCCGGTACCTCCCACACAAATGACCCATATTCATATGTTAAATTAAAACCGCTGTAACTTCTACACAGATATTCGGAATCCGCTATATAATGGTATTTGATATTTGTTTTTATAACCACTTTAAATGTACAAAAGATGGCAGGGTTTGCCACGTCCCTTCCAGTACCTTCCACACAAATCACCCTAAACTATGTAAAATTAAATCTGTTATATCTTCTATACGGATGAGTGGAATACTGTGAGATTTCACATTTGGTAATGCTTTTATAGAGGTTACATTCATGTGAAATATGAGCGATATTGCCACACCCCAATACCGATAAACATCCATACGGGTAGTCCTAATCATTTGTAGTATGAGATTTGAAAATGTTTTTATAATCACTTTAAACATACAAAATATTTACGCTTTAGCCACGCCTCTTCAATTACCTCGCACACAATTGTCTGTATCCTAGGTAAAATTAAATACATTACAACTTCTAGACTGGTGTGCGGAATCCAACTATTTTTAAAATGTGGAAGCTGGGACCATGTACCGCGAACCTGTTAAATTTAATTACTTATAACTTCCGCAAATATATTCTCTCAGAGTAAGGGTATATATAAGTCAGTTTATCCGACTGAAGCTTACTTACTTGTTTTTTTGCTGATTTTGAAGTTTATCTAATGGTGCATTAAAATTATAAAGTAAAGTTTTAAAGGGTTGCACGGTGTTTGATCAAACACCAATGCGAATGTCGAATATTAATGAGACTCACTGTAGATTCATAGATGACTTTAAATCAATTATAGGGCTGTTTTTCTTTAAGACGGGATAACAAGCTGCGATAACAAAAACTTTAATAAAAATTTAATTTTGCGTTCAAAATAAAAAAATATTTTTTTTCACATTGTCGCCAACTACAATATATATGTATCAAAAGAAATTTTCAAAAAAATATTTTGTGTCGACTTTATTGGACTTAGCCTCGATATCCATCATTTTGACTTAGCCTGGATAATTATCCAGGGATGGTTGAGGTTGACGTTTGCTTTTGAGATGCTATTGGTGACGCCTCAAAATCCTTGCCCCTTTAAATATAACTTACAGATAATCCCTCACTGGAAAACTTTCTGTCATTGTTCGTTAGTTCAAAGACAAATTAAAGTATAGATAGATACCCAAAAAGTTGTATGTCTAACGTATAAGCGACCAAAGCCATGAGCACGCGCCATGTACTAGCGCCACCTATCGCGATACGAAAGCTACACACAAAATTTGTGATTGTCTTTGATCAATTTCAAACATTAGAAATAACGTTACATTCAAATCGAATTTGTTTGTCGTTAGATGGCAGTTGTGCTTTTCGAAAGCTTTTTATTGTTTAAATAAATCACATAAAAAGCTGTTGCAAGCAGTATTGCCATATTTGATCAAAGTATCTGCGATACAAGCATGTTAGGCGGCGGTACAAAATATAAACAAGAAAATTAGAAGGAAATCCATATCCAAAATGATTAAATTAGGAAGATATCAAATGTTATAATGTTATCGTGAGTAGCATTGTTGTTTTTAAAGCTGAAGAAAATACCAATACGAATATGAATAGAAAAAGCAATAAAATTGAATATTGATAGGGAGACAAATAAATAAATAAAAAAAAGTAAAAACGGCGTTAGATTCGGCCGGGCCGAACTTTATATACCCTCCACCATGGATTGCATTGCACAGAGGCTGTCGATTTTCGTAGAAGTGCAGTAATATTACGGGAAAATAAATACGAATTTTCTAAAATCCGATTATTTTACAAGTCTACGCAATCAGATGAATGTATACACCGAATTTTAATATTCTAGATGCAGCCGTTTGGTTGGTACCATTTGTATCCCTCTATTCCCATTTTACTCCTTAAAAGTACGAATTTGGAAAAAATACTTTTACATTATGTATCTACTCAATTAGAGGAGTATACCAAATTTCGTGTTTCTAGCTGTTTTCGGTTGGTAGGTACCATTTTATCCCTTTTTTGTCCCATTTCGTCCCCCACGAATAAGAACGACTTTATACTGCACGTTTTTTTATAAGGGGAAATCGCATACCCAATTTCAAGCAAGATAGATAAATGGATTAAATACTCTAAAATATTAGGGGTTATTATGGGTATTTTTAGTCCTTGTGAGGGAACAAATTTTCCCTTCGGGCCGATTTCGCCCAGATGCAATCCTAACCGATCTCCGACTATAAGACGCATTTACGGAAAATTTGGACGTCCTAGCTCCTTTCGTTTTGATGGTAGCATGCTTTCAACAGACGGACGGACGGACGGTCATGGCTAGATCGTCTTAGAATTTTATGACGATCAAGAATATTTATACTTTATAGGGCCTCAGGTCTACATTTCAAGGTGTTACAAACGGAATCCACCTGGAGGTGGAGGGTATAATAAAATATTGTAAAATAAATGTCCCTAACGTTTAGAGGAAGCAAACAAATTTTGTATTGATTGAGATCAATATTCGCATATTGATGAAATTTGGTTTTTATATTTTAGTACTTGTTGTGGGTTTACTTTAGCTCAAAATAGTAGATGGTTCGAGTTTTACAATGGTCCAAAATTATTACTCTTGGTTTGTATACCCTCCGTCAGGGTTGTTTGTAACACCCAAAAAGGAAGCGAGATAGACCCATTGCTTAGTATACCGATCGACTTAAATCACTTTATGAAACGATTAAACTATGTCCGTCTGTCCATCTAATCTTGTAATCAAAGTTCAATTTTTGGCACAACTAAGATTTTCGGGTCATATAATTTGTATTAAGTCGGTTCAGATTTAGATGTAGCACCCATACAAATGTCACTCCTGATGTGGCATTTTCCGCTGTAGAAACCACATAATTTATCCGTCAAATTTGGCAAAACATGTTATATTTCAACTAGAACCACATATGGTGCAGTGGGTCACATCGTATCATGTTTTAATATAGTCCCGATACTAATGTCCTTCCCTATTTCATTGGCTTTGCTCTAGAAGCATCACATCTTATCAGATTTTGATATAATTTCGCAAAACACGTTATATTTCAATAGAAGCACCTATGGTATAAGGTCCATATATAGGATCCATTCACTCCAAAAATTAATAATATCCTTAAATATTATAATATTTTAAATTATTTTATTCTCTACAAGTTATAGAAAGTTCAGAATGGAGCAACAGCTGGTTCAGAAATTATAACTGTTTTTTTTTTTTCAAAATGATTACTAATATTTCACGTACAAACAGTGGAGGAACAGCTACAAAAGATTTGCAAAAAAAATGTTTTTTTTTGCATGCACGAAAAAAATTCGAATAATAATAGAAAAATTCTGTTCCATTTTTTAGGATTCTAAGGAAGAAACTCACGTTCACGCACGCTCACGAACGAAAAAAATTGAATCATGCACGAACATTTTTTCGTTGCTCACGTTCACGCACGCTCACGTGAGTAAAATAAATTTTGATCACGATCACGCATGAATCACGTGATTCACGTAAATCACGAAACAATTTCAACACAGAAAATAATATTCCTATTCTAAATCGAAATGAGCATCGCCGCGTAATTCCGAAAATTTATTATTTAAATCAGTCTACGTTTGCGATGTTTGTCTTAAATTCGTATTTTTTAAATTATACTACATCATATAGTTTAACGCAAAATAAGTTTAATATCGGATACAGACATAAAATCCAAGTGGAAAACAAAGCATATACCACGATATTATGTGATTTTTTAATTGAACTAACACTAAGGGAGGTTTCCATATAAATGCAGTGCCTAGTGTTGGTGCAGGGAATGCTTACTTAAATAACACTACTCAACAAATTGAAAAAAATTTCATGTACTCCGGATGCGATAATTTTTTCTGTGTAGATAACCTTGACATGAGCTCGAAAAACGCAATAAAAATTTTTTTTTTCGTTTGGTTTTTTTTTTATTATTTTTTTTTTTAAATTTAAAAATTTTTTTTTTTGTTAATTTGTTTCGTCCGGCATAACTCGGGAACCACTAGCCCGATTTAATTGAATTAAATTTTAAAAAATTTAAAATTACAATTCCCTTAATCTGTTCATATATTGTTATCCTATACAAGCAACAGTTTCCAAGTTAAAAATGAATATATAAAGGAAAAAACTTATTTTTTGCCTAAAGATTTAATTTTTTTTTTTTTTAAATCCATAAAAAATCCAAAATGAAAAAAAATGTCAAATCTTATTACTTTTACGTAAAGTCACATAACCTATGAGCAAAATGAGACAAAGATCATGAAAATCGATGCACGCGTTTCGCTTTTATTCGCAATTGAGTAAAGGTATGAATTTCAAAAATTTAAAAAATTTTTTTTTGGTTAATTTGTTTCGTCCGGCATAACTCGGGAACCACTTGCCCGATTTAATTGAATTAAATTTTAAAAAATTTAAAATTACAATTCCCTTAATCTGTTCATATATTGTTTTCCTATACAAGCAACAGTTTCCAAGTTAAAAATGAATATATAAAGGAAAAAACTTATTTTTTGCCTAAAGATTTAATTTTTTTTTTTTTTAAATCCATAAAAAATCCAAAATGAAAAAAAATGTCAAATCTTATTACTTTTACGTAAAGTCACATAACCTATGAGCAAAATGAGACAAAGATCATGAAAATCGATGCACGCGTTTCGCTTTTATTCGCAATTGAGTAAAGGTATGAATTTCAAAAATTTGCTCGACATATGCACAACTTTGTCTATGGTAAGGTTTTTTCTTTTTTTTTTTTTGATTCTCAGAATTAACAAAACGGAATAAACAAAGGGTTATTTAATTTTTATGATTGCGTAAGCAAAGTAATAAACGCTAATAAATGTGCGTGAACAATTAAAAGGAAAAAAAGGTACTCTTACGATCCAGGAGAGTGGCGTCTTTTCATCGACAGCAACAAGCAGAGCCTTAAAGCAATTTTACTGCACAACGGCAACGAGAAACCTTCGATTCCAATTGCTCATGCCGTTGACACCAAGGAAACATACGAAGTCATGGACAATCTACTAAAGTGCCTTACCTATGAGAGGCACGATTGGAAAGTTTGTGCCGACCTTAAGGTTATCGGTATCCTTTGTGGATTACAAGGTGGATTCACAAAGTACTGTTGTTTTCTCTGCCTTTGGGACAGCCGCGATCGTCAACATCATTACACCAGGAGGAGTTGGACAGAAAGAGTTAACTTCATCCCCGGCAGCGACAACGTGAAATATACACCACTCATAAAAAAGGAAAATGTTTTTCTCCCACCTCTTCACATAAAGCTCGGACTCATAAAAAACTTCGTGAAAGCTATCAACAAAGATGGCGAAGCGTTCGCCTATTTAAAAACCATTTTTCCTCACCTTTCATCGGCAAAGATTAAGGAAGGCGTTTTCGACGGTCCGCAAATTAAAAAGTTGTTGCAAGACCAACAGTTTGAGCACATTTTATCACCAAATGAAGCTGCAGCTTGGTACTCATTTCGGCAAATTGTTTCCGGATTTCTTGGAAACAACAAAAGCTCAAATTACAGAGAGATCGTCGAACAACTACTCCAAAATTATAAAAAAATTAGAGCAAATATGTCGCTTAAGATACATTTTCTACACTCGCACTTGGACTTCTTTCCGGACAGCCTGGGCGATGTGAGTGACGAGCATGGCGCACATGTAACAAAAATTACTTGGATTGGTATTGCATTCAAATCCTCGCGAACGTTTGCTCATTTTAACTATCGCGTTCGTCGACACTTGTTGAATGAGTAAAATCGATCAATGAAGACCTATTTATACTGTGTATTGTTTAGTATTTTACTGACAGGTACTTATAAATGGGTGTATATTTTTTTACGGTGGCTACATACCTGTTTCACCATGTGTGAGTCTTAAATTTTCCGAATAATGACCACCCTTAAATGTGGGTTGCATTTCTGTAAAAAAATCATACAGGTAGCCAACGGAAAACCCAAATAATTAAAAAAGTCCCCTTTCCTTTTTTCCTTTTAATTGTTCACGCACATTTATTAGCGTTTATTACTTTGCTTACGCAATCATAAAAATTAAATAACCCTTTGTTTATTCCGTTTTGTTAATTCTGAGAATCAAAAAAAAAGAAAAAACCTTACCATAGACAAAGTTGTGCATATGTCGAGCAAATTTTTGAAATTCATACCTTTACTCAATTGCGAATAAAAGCGAAACGCGTGCATCGATTTTCATGATCTTTGTCTCATTTTGCTCATAGGTTATGTGACTTTACGTAAAAGTAATAAGATTTGACATTTTTTTCATTTTGGATTTTTTATGGATTTAAAAAAAAAAAATTAAATCTTTAGGCAAAAAATAAGTTTTTTCCTTTATATATTCATTTTTAACTTGGAAACTGTTGCTTGTATAGGAAAACAATATATGAACAGATTAAGGGAATTGTAATTTTAAATTTTTTAAAATTTAATTCAATTAAATCGGGCTAGTGGTTCCCGAGTTATGCCGGACGAAACAAATTAACAAAAAAAAAAATTTTTTAAATTTAAAAAAAAAATAATAAAAAAAACCAAACGAAAAAAAAAATTTTATTGCGTTTTTCGAGCTCATGTCAAGGTTATCTACACAGAAAAAATTATCGCATCCCGAGTACATTTTGACTGTTGACTGGTGTAATAGAAAAATTATACAAAGCAATTTGTTTTAGAAATAAATATATGTATATGTATAAATATATGAATTTTACTTTGAATGGAAAATTTCACAGTTTTAAACCAAAAAATAATGAAAATAAATGAATTAACAAATATGTGCGACTCACGAAAAAATCACGTGATTCACGCAGAAATTATACTCACGCACATTCACGCACGAACATTTTTTCGTCCCTCACGTTCACGCTCGCTCACGTGAGTAAAATAAATTTTGCTCACGATCACGCGTGAATCACGTGATTCACGCAATTCACGTGAGTAGCGCCCATTTCTAGTACATACTTTAAACTTGATTCTAGTTCAATTTTCCACAAACCAAGTAAATATTTTCTCAAACTGAGGAAAATTCAAGTACGTTTTTCCTCAAACCAAGTACATTTTTAATAAATCTAAGTAAAATTTTGCTGCAATTTTCCTCAATCTAAGTAAATTTTTCCCAAAACAAAGTAAATTTTTACTAAATTAAAGCACAATTTTCCTAAAACAGAATTTTTACACAAACATAGTAAATGTTTACTAAATTTAAGAAAAATTTTAGTTTTCAATTTTTGATTTGAACTGGGATATTGTCCTGGCTCAAGACCATTTTGCTTCTATATTTAATAGAATGCAAATTTATTTACAAATGGCATGGTGACATTTATTACTTGGCTGCAGACTACCACGATCATGATTTCGACCAAGTGAGCAAGTGAGTTGTGCTTCTCGTTCGTTTGTGAGAATCATCTCCTTATAGAGGCCGGGTTTGATGTTGAAAAGTCGCTGCGAAGCCACTTGAAAAGACTTTTGACATGGTCGAAATCATGATCGTGGTAGTCTGCAGCCAAGTAATAAATGCATAATGCGTATAAAGAATTTGAGTAAACATCCTGTTACTCATGTCCTGTATAAATTAAAAACCCCAAAACTCATTAGACATCATATTTAGAGCCATACTTTGTCAACAGGCACATCCAATTTTCTGCAATTATCATAGCGCCGAGGAATTCTATCGTTTTTGTGTAATATTTCTCCAAAATATATATGTATGTATCTACTTGCAAGCCACTATTAAAAAAAATTCTGCACTTAGAGAACAAGTATGTTAATAAAAGCAGTGATTGTCTGCTGCCTATCCGCAGACACTTTTCTGCTATTACAGCAGTTTTTCTGTTTTTCACCATTCGCACTGCTAAAGAGTTTGCAGTCTGCTAAAATTGGCTGCTGTTAATTAAAACATAAAAATAGATCAGCGTTTAAAAGCGAGTTTAGCTCGAATTTTCTTTTATATTAGCTTGGGACAATATGCGTATCATTAAAAAGACAATCACAATATCTTTATGTTGTAATAAATTGCTTTATAATAACTCCTATTCAAACTAGTAAGCAAATGCTAAAGTCGGGCGGGGCCGACTACATGATACCCTCCACTTTCTACCCCTTTACAATTGAATTCGGGGAAAAGTGATATCGGGAACGATTTTTGTATGGGTACTGCATATGTCGTCGAGAGCGGAAAAAAGCCACATTGACAGTGAAATTAGTATGGGAGCTATATCTAAATCTGAACTGATCTCGCCCACTTTCACCACAGATTTGATCATTTCAATTATAAGGTAGTGTGTCAAATTTGAAGAAAATCGGTTAAAATATGTGGTCTCTGGAGTGGAAAAAGCCAAATCGAGTGCAAAATTTGTATGGGAGCTATATCTAAATTAGATCCGATCTGACCCAGATGTTTCTACTTGAATTATAATGTACTGTGCCAAATATGACGAAAATCGGTTAAAATATGTGGTCAAATCAGGAGCAACCTTTGTATGGAGGGTATATTTAAATCTGAACCGATTTACTTCAAATTAAATAGGGTTCGCCCTTGGTCCACAAAACCCACTTGTGCCAATTTTTGTTAGAATCGGACAATAATTGCGACCTGTACTTTGATTACAAGAATGGATTGACGGACGGGCGGATAGACAAAATCGATCGGTATACTTAATAAAGGGTCTATCTCGCTTTCTTTTGGATGTTACAAACAAATGCGCAAATACATTATACCCTAGTGGAGGGTATAAAAAGTGTTGTTAACATGTATAACATGGTTCTGTACATATGCTTAAAGTTTGTTCTATATTGCAAAAAACAGCAAACAGCTATTTACCATCTCCGCAGATCAGCAAATCTGCTGTCTCTTTTTCAGCAGAAAATCTGCTCTTTCAGTAGACTTTCTGCTTTCTTTTACTGACAAATTCCTTTGAGTGTACTGATAGATGGATTACTGAAATGCAATTTTGTTGACGATGTCTGTCGAACGAATGTATCAAAATATTTCTCAAAGATGCTGGTAATAAAACAAAAAACGTCATTTATCGTTGCGCCATAGACTGACTAGACTTCACGAGAAAAATGGAAAATTGATTGAAAATTGACTAAAATAATTGATAGAATTTTCAACTGCTTTATTTTTTGTAAAACTAGATGAAAACTTTCCCAGGGAAAAATCCTGCGCACGGCCCTGCCTTAAGGCACTGCTTTTTATTAGCCGCCCTTACGCCAGGTTATATGATAGAGCCGACCCTGCTTACTTGTATGTAATTATTATTGTAAATACCTTTCAGTTGCAGAATTTGAGATCATCTACAAATTCTCACTTCGTTCAGTAAACTTATGTCACACATAAATTAATATTAGCAAAATTTCTGTTGATTATCATAATAACCAGCGACATGATATTGTCTGATTTGACATTGCACGACTGAGTTTGCCACAATGAGTCTGCAACGTCCAGCCATGCATGTCGCGTCGGCGAAACTAGCAGAACTGACTAAGTCCAATTTCATAAGTGCCACCACAACTCAAATTGTAGCTGATAAATCAGATGTAAGATAAATTGGATAGACAACGTAAGTCTATAATATGCATGAGCTTAAGTCCCTTAATCTCAGTTTTATGATCGTGGACTTGGTCGGTTCTTCCAGTATTCCAAACATGTATGGAAATTCAACAACAACAATAGAATTTAACAGATCTATAAATTATCGCTTGTCATGTATGTATGTATGTATAAGTACATTGTATGTATGGCTGGATAATTGGAAGGCAGACGAACAATTAATTAAAATAAATCATAAATTTCCTCAAGCTACAGAAAAATTCCTATTGAGCAAATTAATAGGAGCACGTCAGATATGTAGCTTTACTCTCAATACTCAGTGTTCACTATTCATTGAGCTGCGATTTTCCACAAGCAACTGTGATTTTTACACATTCGGATGAGTACATCGTACGTTGGAGGTCATAAATGCATGGATTTGTGATTCCGACGTAGGCAGTAGGCAAAATAAATAGGATGGTGGATGAGTACATTATCGGAGAGCCCATAAAGTATATACATCTGGGTCGTGGTTAATAACGTCTACAAAGAGTGTCACAAATTCTACACTTATCCATAGATCTTGTTTCTGCATTCTAAAATAGAACAAAATATTTTTATCCGATTTTTTATGATTTTTTCATCGTCAAAAATGATTTTTCTCAATTTTTGGGAACTGTAATTATTTCTATGTGAAATTTCATAATAATAATAACTTATAAGCCGGGTGTGATCGGACCTATACTTCCAAACTGAGAGTGCAAATATTAATGCTACCTTCGGCGAAAATTGCAATTTTAGAAAATTTTATTTTCGTTTAAATTTTCGAGTTTAGAAAGTCAAAATACATTAGAAAATGATTCACATAGCCCTTCGGCATAATTTTTGTTGCATATTGCAACAGCTCTATTTTTGCAAAATCCAAAAGTGGCGAATAAATAAAAAAATAATAAAAAATAAATAAATCCACAATTTTATAGCAACACAAAGGCCGTGGCGGCTTTAATTCAGCCCGCTAGAAGCTTATGTTGCAGTTCACGAAGGTCAAGATCAACAACCTAGCGCACAATGGTCCTAAGCTTCACCAACTTCGGCCAACAGTATTAAAATTTAAAACGACACTATTTTTAGCCCATTTTCAGTGTTTTAGTCAAGAATTGTCGAATTTCTCAAAAACATATTTATACAAGCTGACCCGACAAAAAGTTTCCTATCCATATTTCAATTAGTTTGTTTGTGATCGTCGTGTGAATTTTCGAAAAGCGATTTCAAATGTTTGAGCAAAACTGGAATGAGAAAAATGTTGTTTTCAGTGATTATTGTATCGATTAACGTTTGCTGGCATAGATATTCAATTTAATGACACGATCTAATTCATATTACTCCAGTGGAAGTGTCTGCACGTTCGCTTAAGTGGATTTTGCACAACGTTTAGGAATACCTTTCGCATGAATTACATTTTTCATACGGTGAACTGGAAAAATCGACGGGGAATATAATGCAGAAGGTAGACATTTCGAGGGCGATTTTGCCATTGACACTTTCAAGCAAGTGTTTTGAATATAATTGAGCAGATTCGTCGTTCTGCAACTCGAAACGCTTGATATTACTTAATTTAAATGTAGTGATGTCTTCCACCAAAAGAACGTATTCGGGCATTCATTTAGTTTATTGGGTAGAGTAGGCCGTGGAGACACTGGTGGTGTTTGCTAAAAATCACCAATAAAATTAATAGGCAGGGGATTTTTATGCAAACGTATGTTAACATAATATTGGTTATATCGACTTTTTTAATAATAATAATAATATGAGATCATGAGAATCATTTACGTGAAGTCGTCATCCAAAATCAAACTATACTTTTGCATAAAAATCGCCAGTCTAGTCATTATTCGGTCTAATTTCTTCCAAGACTTTATGTGAGACATCGTATATTCATACCGAGCGATCAATTTACGTTACTGCCCAACCATGATCACCGGCTCAGTTCTTCGACAGTTTACACGTTGGAAGTTCTTTAATATGCGTATTCAACGGCAATTTGATAGCTGAATGAGCTATTTGACCCTTTTCAAGAACTTAGCTGCAATTTCTGATGAAGGCATTTAAGGAATTTAATTTTATTCTGCGAGAGAATCGTAGCCAAAATCTACACGATCAAAATAGTCTTATGGTTCCAACGTGATCGTCCAGATGATAATCACTACAATTCCATCGTTCAAAAACTTTCATGAGTGTCATACGTTAGCTATTCGTTAAATTCCCCACTTCGCAGAGTCATTACACAAAATAATTTTGTATTAAGTGAAGATTCTGAGACAATAGTCTGCGGTTGTCAACATAATTTTCTCTAGAAACAGAATCTTCCAATGGTTCCAAATGTTTTTCGCAGCCATATATACTATGTTCGCTCAACGACACACGATCTGGAGCAACGTATGGGAAAAATCTATATATCAACATTCGCAATATCAACAGAATTTTTCTAGTGCAAATGTCCAGCAATTCTTTTGAAAATACTCCAAATTGGCCGTTCCATAACACATGATTCGGCCCATAAATCGAAAATCACCTTCCAACAGAATCATTGAACAGTGCGCCATAGTACACTCCTCCGGACCGACCAAAAAGTTGGCCACCTTTCGTTAATTTCCATATTCATCGCAATCTGAGTGCATTTCGACAGTCTTCAAAGAACGCAGCTGAAATTCCTGATGAAGCAAGCATCGCTTGAATTTTGCGAGCGAATTTTTGCCAAAATTTGTATGATCAAAAAAGATTTTCCGGGGTCAGTGAGAGCGTCCAAGACGAAAATCACTATAGTTCAATCGTTCATAAGCCGCGTGTTCCTTTACATCTTATATTCGCAATTGCATTCCAACTCTTGATTAAATTCTTAGTGCATCGGATAGTATGACACTGTCATTCCTAGTTGACCTAATATTAATCGCATGTCTTCAATCAATGCATCATTGTGAATTTTCAGAAATGTCAAAGAGCACGTTTCATGTGCTTGTGCTTGTCGATATGCACTATTTTAGCTGAACTACTTCGTATGTATAATTTTTATAATTTTCTACCAAGTTTTGAACAAAATATTACAACCATTTATATCCTCGATCTCATGTTTCTAGATTCAGTCAGCCAGTTTATAACTTTTTGCACTTCTCTCCCAAAAAGTACACATTTTGAAAAATCACATTTCACGACTATAGCTCCAGTACTTTAGTTGGTACTACTTTTATCCCTTGTTGCTCACTACCTATAAGAAATTTTCGAAAAAAAAAACATTTAGATTGCGCTTTACACACAGTTTACACTCCAAATTTCCCGACTATAGCTGCAATTCTTAAATTTGAACACTTTTGTCCCGCCTACCCCATTAAAAGTACAAATTTCGAAAAATCCAATTATACTGCGCTTCTACATGGTCAGAGGAATTTACATACCAAATTTCACGATTCTAGCTGTACCATTAGTTGGTACCATTTTTATCCCTTTTCCCTTTCCTCATCCCTTAAATGTAAAAATTTCGAAAAATCCATTTATGTTGGTCGGAGAAATGTTCACGATTCTGACTACAATAATTTAGTTGTGACAATTTGTCTTGAACACCCATAATAAGTACAAATTTCGAAAAATTTATTTAGATTTGCTCTTCTACGTTATTAGAGGAATTTACATACTAAATTTCACGACTATAGCTGCAATACTTAAATTGGTACAACTTTTATCCTTTTTTTGCCGCGCACCCCCTAAAAGTACAAATTTCGAAAAATCCAATTTTACTTCGTTTCTATATGGTCAGAGGAATTTACATACCAAATTTCACGATTCTAGCTTTAATACTTTAGTTGGTACCATTTTTATCCCTTTTGCCCCGCTCTCTCCTTAAAAGTACAAATTTCGAAAAATCCAATTTTACTTCGTTTCTATATGGTCTGAGGAATTTACATACCAAATTTCACGTTTCTAGCTGTAATACTTTAGTTAGTACCATTTTTATCCCTTTTTGTCCCGCTCGCCCCCTTAAAAGTACAAATTTCGAAAAATCCAATTTTACTTCGTTTCTATATGGTCAGAGGAATTTACATATCAAATATCACGATTCTAGCTCTAATACTTTAGTTGGTACTATTTGTATACCTTTTTGCCCCACTCGCCCCTTAAAAGTATAAATTTCGAAAAATCCAATTTTAATTCGTTTCTATATGGTCAGAGGAATTTACATTCCAAATTTCACGTTTCTAGCTGTAATACTTTAGTTGGTACCATTTTTATCCCTTTTTGTCCCGCTCGCCCTTTAAAAATACAAATTTCGAAAAATCCAATTTTACTTCGTTTCTATATGGTCAGAGGAATTTACGTACCAAATTTCACGTTTCTAGCTGTAATACTTTAGTTGGTACCATTTTTATCCCTTTTTGTCCCGCTCGCCCCCTTAAAAGTACAAATTTTAAAAAATCCAATTCGAAAAATCCAAACTAATATAACTTCCATTCGGCTAATCGAAACCTGTTGCAATGTGATATTTGAAAATGTTTTTATTATCACTCTAAACCTAGAAAATATTTATGCTTTTGGCACGCCCCTTCAAGTACCTACAACACAATTGTACCTATCCTAGCTAAATTTAAATTCTTTACAACTTCCATACCGGAGTGTGGAAACCACCATTTTATAAATGTGGAATCTGGGACCATGTTCCCAGATTCCACTCACATAAATTATCCGACCTTACGGGACGATAGCCTTAGTTGCTAGTGCCCTTATTGTATAAGTTTATTATAATTTTAATTGTAATAAATAAATAAATATCCGACCTTAAGCCAATTTTAAGTCCTTATAACTTTCATGCATATGGTATCTGAGAGTGGGATTTGTGAATGCACTATTTCATTGCCCATCTAACTGTTACTTTCATTTTTTCAGTAAACTCAACGTTTTCATCATGGTAAAGTACACGAAACATGTAAATTCGGAATCGGTGACCGCAGCTTTAAGAGCGTTAACTCCAATTTACGGTCGTTATTGTCGCCCGAGTAGACAAGCAATAACAAGTTTAGTGCAAAAGTTTGAGTCTACATATTCATTGTGTGATGCTGCCGTGCCAGTGAGACAACGGGTTGGTAAAAGTGACGAACATATCGCTGCCGTTCAGGCTTCCGTAGCAATCGATCCAAATCCATCTTGTAAAGTTTGATCCAAAAACGACGAAAATGAAGTCTAAATTAGGCTCTCGCACTGGGGACCAGAAAATGGGCCCTCAAACTTAAATACACGTGTGGGTACTAAAATGAAACAAAATTTCATGTAGATGTCATATATGCAACCAAAAATATATTTTTGTGGACTCAGTAGGCCTCCAGAGGACGTAGGTTTCGGGTACTGAAAGACATTTTTGGTGGACTTAAAATTATTATTGTCACCATCACGTATAGTCCTAATTCCTAATCTGCCGTAAAAAGTACTCTAACAATATTCATTAAAATACTTTTTTGTTCCCCGCCTGTAGAGTTTCCTGGTCTTTTAGTGCAAATTTTGGATCATATGTCTATTGTTTGCCCTAACTATTCGTTATTTTGTCACAGAAACTGGTTCTTATTCCTCTATGCCTCACGCCATTTCACATACAACTTATAACAAATTTTATTCATGATTTCATTAGATCCACAACAAATGTTACCTAAAATGAATTGCTCTATGTGTTATTTTTTGACTTCGTGGCGATTCTATCCATAAATCGAATAATTGACGATACGTAATCCGCAGAAATTACTATACTTACTGTTTTAGGGAAATCTTAGAAAATAGCGTGACTTATTATTATTGCTTAGGAAAGAACACAATATATTTAATATCACGAACAAAAATATGATATCACAAAACACCTCGTACGGGTTACATTTTTTTATATTTTTGTAACTCATAATTTTGGTTTTAACAAAATTTTCCTTTTGAAATATTCCGAAAACTGCAACTTTCAAGATTCGGATAAAAATAACTTTTTAGCTTGAAGACATTTACATTTTTCTGAAAAAAAAAAGAACTGGATTGCATTCCACAGAGGCTGTCGATTTTCGTAGAAGTGCAGTAACATTACAGGAAAATGTCATTTTTATACCCTACACCACTTCGTGGTCTAGGGTATTATAAGTTAGTTTCGCGCCAAATGTTTGTAACACCAAGAAATAATCGAGCTAGACCCACCTTTAAGTATACCGATCGGCTTAGAATCACCAGCTGAGTCGATTTAACGATGTCTGTCTGTCCGTCCGTCCGTCCGTCCGTCCGTCCGTCCGTCCGTCCGTCCGTCCGTCCGTCCGTCCGTCCGTCCGTCCGTCTGCTGTCCATCTAAGCTTGTTCGCACTCTACAGGTCGCAATTGTTGTCCGATTGTCATGAAACTTGGCAGAAGTTATTTTTTCTGGCCAATGACCATCGGTATTGAATTTGGAGGAAATCGGTTCAGATTTAGATATAGCCCCCATACAAATGTCGCTCCCGATTTGACATTTTCCGCTCTAGAAAAGACATATTGTACCCGATTTTCTTTAAATTTTGCAGAACTTCTTTTAATCCAACTAGAAACACGTATGCAAAAATTGGGTAAGATCGGTTCAGATTTAGATATAGCCCCCATACAAATGTCGCTCCCGATTTGACATTTTCCGCTCTAGAAACGACATATTGTACCCGATTTTCTTTAAATTTTGCAGAACATCTTTTAATCCAACTAGAAACTCGTACGCAAAAATTGGTTAAGATCGGTTCAGATTTAGATAGAGCCCCCATACAAATGTCGCTCCCAATTTGACATTTTCCGCTCTAGAAACGACATATTGTACCCGATTTTCTTTAAATTTTGCAGAACATCTTACAATCCAACTAGAAACACCTATGCAAAAATTGGGTAAGATCGGTTCAGATTTAGATATAGCGCCCATACAAATGTCGCTCCCGATTTGACATTTTCCGCTCTAGAAACGACATATTGTACCCGATTTTCTTTAAATTTAGCAGAACATCTTATAATCCAACTAGAAACATGTATGCAAATATTGGGTAAGATCGCTTCAGATTAGATATAGCCCCCATACAAATGTCGCTCCCGATTTGAAATTTTCCACTCTAGAAACGACATATTGTACCCGATTTTCTTTAAATTTTGCAGAACATCTTATAATCCAACTAGAAACACGTATGCAAATATTGGGTAAGATCGCTTCAGATTTAGATATAGCCCCATACAAATGCCGCTCCCGATTTCGCTTTCTCCGCTTTAGAAACCACATATTGTACCCGATTTTTTTTAAAATTGGCACAACATCTTATAATCCAACTAAAAAACCTATGGTGAAAGTGGGTAAGATCGGTTCAGATTTAGATATAGCCCTCATATATTTCAACTAAGAAGACATATTATGAAAGTCAAATATATGGGTCCATATTTTGGTATAACCCCCATACAAATTGGGCCCCCATTCCACTCTATTACATCTCTAGAACCCACATCGTGCATTAAATCTCGATATAATTTTTTATATCATGTCAAATTTCAACTAAGAATACCTACTTTGAAAGTGATCTATATGGAACCTCTTTTTAATGTAGAGCACTTGCAAATGGCCCCATTTTAATTTTTACCCCTCAAGAACGCAAATTTTACATCGGATTTTTTTTTTCAAATTTTGCAGATTATATTATATTTCAGAATACAAAGTCAAATATATGTGTCCACATTTTGGAATAACCCAATAACCCATTCTACTCTAATACAGCTCTACAAACTAAGTCTTACATCGCATCATGATATATTTCAACTATGAATACCTACAGTGAATGAGAAAAATATAGGCCCATGTTTTGAGCCGGTGTTGTTATATTACTATTACTACTGTATAATTTGTATTTGTCTGCCGGAAAATTGGATCAACTATTCACCATATTCGTTAAATATGACTAAAGATGAATTTATACTGTATAATTTATATGAACTACATAAAATTGCTCCCATGAAACACCTGGGTTTAGTAATAAAAGCGATGTATATACGCAGGGAGTGGTGTAGGGTATTATATAGTCGGCCCCGCCCGACTTTAGCCTTTCCTTACTTGTTTTAATATAGCCAAACCAAAGCAAATAAAAATATTGAAAAAACAATTTTATAAATAATTATATTTATTTTTTTTTTATTATTTATATTTTTTTATTATTTCAAACAACGCTTATAAGGCAAGGCTACCAATTCGTTTATAAAGGGTGATTTTTTAAGAGCTTGATAACTTTTTTTTAAAAAAAACGCATAAAATTTGCAAAATCTCATCGGTTCTTTATTTGAAACGTTAGATTGGTCATGACATTTACTTTTTGAAGATAATTTCATTTAAATGTTGACCGCGGCTGCGTCTTAGGTGGTCCATCCGCTTAGTCCAATTTTGGCATTTCCACGTTTTTGAGTAACAGAGACCCAATTGGTGCGAACGGCGACGAATCGAAAATTGGTGGACATCATTAACACTGGCCGATACAGCTGCGATATTTTCTTCAGTTCGCGCTCTACGTAAGCGTGTTGGTGGTTTAATGTCCAACAATGTAAATTTGGTGCGAAATTTAGTCACAATAGCCCGAATAGCCGCTTCAGTGGGTCGATTAAACTGACCATAAAATGGAAGCGCGCAATGAACTTTCTTAACAGAGCACGCATTTTGATAATAAAATTCAATAATTTGCAAGCGTTGTTCGTTTGTAAGACGATTCATGATGAAATGTCAAAGCATACTGAGCATCTTTCTCTTTGACACCATGTCTGAAATCCCACGTGATCTGTCAAATACTAATGCATGAAAATCCTAACCTCAAAAAAATCACTCTTTACTATATATATCGAAATAATACTTCAAGTCAATTTAAATATAAGACAGAAATCTTCAAAAAGCTTAAATACCATAAATATTGGTTGGTACTACAGTTGGTTGTATTTCCATCACATTTTAATTACAAAAGTACAAAATCTATTATCTGAAGTACACAGGGCAAGATAACTTAACTTCATGAATCAACCATTTTTCCCGTAAAAGTTAAAAAGTACAAATTTGGGAAAATCTTTTTATTTTGTGTGTCTATGGAGTTAGAGGAATGTATGCACCGAATTCCATGATTCTAGCTGCGGTCATTTGGTTGGTACCATTTTATCCCCTTTTACCCCTTAAAGTACGACTTTCTTAAATCTCTTCATTTTACTTGTCTAAGAAATTATTGCATACACCGAATTTCATCATTCTAGCTCTAGCCCCTTTTCCCATTTTACCCCCTTAAGAGTAAAATTTGTATCCCTCTGTTCCTATTGTATCCCTAGAAAGTACGAATTTTGAAAAACCATTTATTTTTCGTGTCTACGGAGTCAGAGGAATGTATACTCCGAATTTCATTACTTTAGCTACGGTCATTTGGTTAGTACAATGTTTATTTTACGTGTCTATGCATGTAGAGGAATGTATACATTGATTTTCATATTTCTGCGTGCAGCCGTTTGGTTGGTACCATTTTTATCCCCCTATTCCCATTTTACCCCTTAAAAGTACGAATTAAAGAAAAATACTTTTATAGTGTGTATCTACTCAATTAGAGGAATGTACACACCGACTTTTGTGTTTGTAGCTATTTTCGTTTGATAGGTACCATTTGTATCCCTTTTTGCCCCATTTCACCCCCTACAAATAAGAATCACTTTATGGTGCTTGTTTTTGTTATAGGGGGAATGCGCATACCCAATATAAAGTAGTGACATATTGAAAAAGCATGATTAAAAACTATAAAATATTAGGTATTATTATGGGTATTTTCAGTCCTTCCCTTACACGCCCACTTACAATCCCAACCGATCTACGACTATAAGACGCATTTATGCAAAATTTGGACGTCCTAACTCCTTTAGTATAGACGACAGCGTGATTTCAACAGACGGACATGTCTAGATCGTCTTAGAATTTTATACTTTATAGGGTCTCAGGTCGATATTTCAAGGTGTTACAAACGGAATGACAAAGTTAGTATACCCCATCTTGGAGGGTATAAAAAGAGTAAATTACGAATTTGGGTTTTGTCACTAAAAATGGAATTTTCGCACACTGCGCCCCCTTTCGAAACAAAAAGTATTTAAGGTACATTTCGGACATTTCATGATGCCTAATACGTACCAATTTTGAAAAATTCCCTTTGGAAACAATTTCCAATAGGGCTGTTTTTCTTTAAGGCTGGATAACTAAGGTGCGATAACAAAAACCTAAATAAAAAGTTAAAAATTCATTCAAAATAAAAAAATTCTTTTTTAAAATTATCGCCAACATCAATATCAATATGTGTATGAAAACAAATTTTGAAAAAAAAATATTTTATGTTAAAAATATTGGACTTAGTCTGAATAATTATCCATTGTAAGTCAAATTTATGGTTAATGATGCCAAGTCAACACAAAATATTTTTTTGAAAATATGTTTCGATACAAATATTTATATTGTGGTTGTCGACAATGTGGAAAATATTTTTTTAAGTAAAAAATTAAATTTTTATTAACATTTTTGGCATCACATTTTGTTATCCCGGCTTAAAGAAAAACAGCCCTAATTAGAAATATACCCTTTTGGCGCGTGATATACAGACCAGCATGAATTGCCGAATTACTCAGAATTGAAATAATTCGTAATTTCCTGTCTATGTCGATTTACACCGTTCGCGTTCCAGCTCATTTGAATAACATTAACTAAAGCCGAATGAGTAATATTATCTATCCGTAATTAGCAAAACTCATACGCAACCATATCGAATAACATTTCATCGGGGAATATGTACGTATGTATATGCAGAATGTTAATTAGATCGTTTCATGCCGTGATTTGACTTGCAACAGCTCCAGAAGCTGATTTTGGTTAGAATGTAACGTCCTATTTTTACCGATTACATCGAAAATTTCTCGAATTCGAATGTCCTCAAACAGAAAATATTCGAAAATTCGTGAAATTTATTAGTTTTATTCGTATGAAGTAGAGTGTCAAAAAGAGATTATATAATACAAAATTATTTTGTTCCTCAAGCCATTTTCTTATATCGGAAAATACACGTTTAAAGATTCAGGTTTAGATGAATTTATATGGTGGTGTGATTACATATTTTGAAAGATCTTGGTGAGATACAAAAATTAAAATTATCAATATCACAAAAAAGTGGCGTATAGACCAAAATAGTATTAAATGACGGTATTTAAGTTGTTAAAATACTTGCACGATTTCAATTACAATCGTAACATGCGAGATTTGTTTAAATAAAAACTAAAGATAACTCACCAGAACGATTGAACGAGCACCTGTCAGGACATCAGCAACAACAAAATATTACCAACTTGTGTCCACCAAATCTATTGAACAACTGACTACGCCTTTTTCCTTCAGTTAAATGAAAACTCCACAAGAAATGCTAGTGATATTATCATATCACATTTCACATATGAGTGCACTGAGAAAAATCCTGCTCAAATCTAGTAGTAGTT
The DNA here is from genome assembly GCA_947397865.1 of Polietes domitor. NCBI lineage: Eukaryota > Metazoa > Arthropoda > Insecta > Diptera > Muscidae > Polietes > Polietes domitor. The sequence continues at coordinate 91,365,859 of OX377619.1, read as the reverse complement.
TATTTAATGATGATCACACCACGTTTAACAACTTTATTGTTAACTTGTTGTGGATAGAATATTAAACCTTCGACGAAAACCGGTATTTTAGTGAAAAATTAAAAAATATCTATTAAATAATTTCTGTGATGATTTTATAACTCAGGCTTGCCAGATGTGTGTTTGTCTCCAACCATGTGGATTTCATGATGACAAAAAAAAAAAAAAAAAAAAATATTAAATGGGGACAAGGGACTTTTCTTAAAATATTTTGGGGATTTTGTGGGGATATTCGAAGTACTTTGAAAAAAATTGTATTTGAGTTGAACTGGGAAATTGTCATGACTCGTGACCATATCATATTTTATAGAATGAAAATTTATTTACAAATTTATCAATACGGTTATTATGATTTTTGGTCCATGACGACCATCTTCAGAAAGCTTTGCTTACTTTAAGTCAGTATAGACATTATAATAAAGATAAGAAAATGAAAATGTTTCTTCCAATTTGGCACAACGCCATATATTTTAACTAGAAACAGCTCTGGTAAAAAGAGGCCAGATCGGTTCAGATTTATATATAGCTCCCATACAAAAGTTTCCTCAGATTTGACTCTTTCCACTCTAGAAACCACATATTTTAACAGATTTTCTTCAAATGTGACAAAACAAATTATATTTCAACTAGAAACAGCTCTGGCGAAAATGGGCCAGATCGGTTCAGATATATATATATAGCTCCAATACAAATTACGCCACCGAATTGATTATTTCCGCTCTAGATGCTATATATTTGAACAGATTTTCTTCTAATTAGCTAATATTTCAAATAGAATAGAAAATATATGGCGAATGTGGGTCACAGCGGTTCAGATTTATATCCCGAATCGTTTTTCCCGGGAATACGGGAAATATTAAAAAATATTTTTTTTGTTTATCTTGAGCACTAATTAAGTTCTACCATATAAATGGGAATTTGTAGATATATTTCAAATGCATATATTTCAATTACTGACAATAATAGTGGCCATTTGATACTATGGCTGACATAGTGCCATCTTGTTTAACATTAAATTTCTTGTTTTCCCAAAAAAATCGACGAAATAAAAGGTGGAAATCTTCTCAAAGACGAATTTACCATTAAGGAATGATCTAAAAATAGGAATAAAAATAAAATTGACACCTGGAACCTTTCAAGAGAAATCTAATATGAATAGAAATATACCCCACGATATATTTAAATTACCCTTTGTAAGAACTAATGACTGCAATGTTTTTATTTTTTATGAATTTATATAATTAAAATTAACAATTTTAATGTTTCTATTGCATTCACAATTTAGAATATTTTCCCCTGTTTCTGTAAAATAGTTTCCTCTCTAGATTCTAGGCGAATGAATTTTCTAAATTGAGGACGCCATAACAATCTCAGTTATACGGGTTCTTTGTTTCTTTAAACATTTTTTTATTTTGAATCTAGTGTACGTGTCAGTTCACTTGTGATTACAATGTCCAATATTATAACTCCTTCAATTCTGACTATTTGTCTAGAGTAAAATATTTGTAAAATGAAAAATAATTTCTAAAATATTTGTCCAAAAACATTCGTTTATAATTTGTAATATGTCAGTATTTTAACCCATTCACCCTCATTCATTCATTTCTTATATTATTATATTATTTTCGTAATAACAACTACAATAATAAAAAATATTTCATTTTAGATTATTAGTATTTTGTTTTGTTCTTCTCGATCACTTGTACCATATAGTTTAATAATTATTGCAATCATATTGAAAATTATCCAAAAGTACGAAAATCTTGCAATAGTGTATACGGACGTGTACGGTGGGCGTTAATGGGTTAAAAAATCACACCTGTTACTAAATGTTGATATTTTAAACCATATTGGACATACATAAAATAAATTATTTTTTCCCGGGAATTCCCGGGAATGAAAATTTTCATTCCCGTGAATTCCCGAATGAAAAAGTCCCGGAAACCCCAAACCCTAAATAGAACCAAAGACAAGCACCTGATCAAATCAGCGAGCTTGGATAAACTCGCATTTCTTAGCTAACAAAATGGCAATTTGTAATTGGAATTTCAAGCCGTCTAATCCGTAAATTATATTATGAAAACAAGATCCCTTGGTAGTCTACAGACACATTTTCAACATGCTTCCGGGTCATATTTTTTGATGACTCTGCTGAAGATGTGATTTTTTCCTGTGTAAATATGTTGTAAATATGTATTAAGGTAGCGTGCGTCAGAAAGATTAACAACCGTGAGCAATTATGTCGTTGGTTTGTAGAAAACCATTAGCAATAACAATTAAAAGAAATAGTTTATTATGGTCCAACCCAAACCCAACCCAAAATTAAAGCTAAAGGTTCTCAACTTGGCTTGACATGTTGCTCACTAAACGCAACCCTTAGACAAACTGGTTACTTACTTAAAAACCATTAATGGAAGTAAATTAGAACACAAAGTACCATAAAATTCCAACGCAGTAACAACCTATGCGTAAGTATATCATGGCCAAGTCGCCCAAACCGTTAATGAAGGCTAAACACTGTGTCACTAAAAGTATTGTAGCCATACCCGGACAGAATCCGTGTCGGTGTTCAACGCTCTCAATCTTCTCCGCAGCTGCTATAAAAGTCATTTGCCCACTCTCTGGTGTACCTATAAGGTCGACATCTATAAGTGTTCATTGACTTCGCCCAGGTCCAACCTTATATAGCCTCCACCATGGATTGCATTCTACAGTGTTACCGACATTAAAAGTTTTCTACTTGAAGTCGAAGTGCAGTGAAATGATATGATTTTTTTAATTGTGATATTTGTTAAATAAATTGTGTGTGCGAAAGCCTTTTATTTTGCGCGCCTACGAAGTCAGTGAAATGTGTAATTAAATTTTATGATTCCAGCTGCAGACATTTGATAGGCATCATGTTTATCCCCTTTTGCCCCGTTATCCCGAATAGTACAAATTTCCATTTTATTTCGTACAAAGGAATCTACAGAGTGAGTCTAAGTCGCTTATATAGTATTAGATCACGTTTAGCACTATATCACTTCTAAAGCCAACAAATCCCGGAAACCACGTATAATCGGTAACTGAATGATATTCAGTAGGTCCTTGTGCCTACTTTAATTCAAAATTATACATTTGCCAGAGGTTTAAGCGACTATCCACTCAAAAACTGCACACTCACTCTCGATATATTAAATCTGAGCAATTTCGCTTTCAGATCTTCATGATGTGGTGGAATTTTATCACATTATTGCGGAATGCATTGAATGTCATTTAACCATCCCTAACGAAGTTATCTTCCTCTCCGAGATTCGCTTAAAAGCGACTTCTTTTATTTTATATTTTATTCCATCATGTTGGGGTGGCGGGTTTGAATTAAATTGATGTCATTACCACTTTTATTTATTGAAAAATTATATAATTTGTTTAGCGCTTCCATTGTTGCTATTGTCCATGGTCCATGTCCATTTTTCGCAAACAACAACTGAGCAGAGCAAAGACATGTTGGGTATCATCTGTCCACATACTACAGAATACATGCATGCGAATATAGTCGTATGCGCTAGGGCAGTGTTTCCCAACCGCTTTCATGCAGAGTTAGGTTTGCAGTTGACTGCTGAATTTACTATAAAAAATTAAAACAACAATTAAAAGTAGCGTAATAAAGAGTGATTTTTTTGAGGTTAGGATTTTCATGCATTAGTATTTGACAGATCACGTGGGATTTCAGACATGGTATCAAAGAGAAAGATGCTCAGTATGCTTTGACATTTCATCATGAATCGTCTTACAAACGAACAACGCTTGCAAATTATTGAATTTTATTATCAAAATGCGTGCTCTGTTAAGAAAGTTCATTGCGCGCTTCCATTTTATGGTCAGTTTAATCGACCCACTGAAGCGGCTATTCGGGCTATTGTGACTAAATTTCGCACCAAATTTACATTGTTGGACATTAAACCACCAACACGCTTACGTAGAGTGCGAACTGAAGAAAATATCGCAGCTGTATCGGCCAGTGTTAATGATGACCACCAATTTTCGATTCGTCGCCGTTCGCACCAATTGGGTCTCTGTTACTCAAAAACGTGGAAATGCCAAAATTGGACTAAGCGGATGGACCACCTAAGACGCAGCCGCGGTCAACATTTAAATGAAATTATCTTCAAAAAGTAAATGTCATGGACCAATCTAACGTTTCAAATAAAGAACCGATGAGATTTTGCAAATTTTATGCGTTTTTTTTAAAAAAAAAGTTATCAAGCTCTTAAAAAATCACCCTTTATAAATAAGAATAATTGGCGCACCATAACTTTTGAGTTCTGTAAAAAAAAATTAGGCCTAACATTGAAAATCGGACAATGGAGTATATTTTATATATTATTTTTCGATTTAAAAGTAAAACTTGTGGCTTTCATGGGTTTTGACATATTTTTACGTATATATTTGTTCATAATACGCTGACAAATTTTTATATTTATTTTGTATTATAGATTCTCGCCTTTTTCAGATCTTGTAAATATAAAAAAACTTAATTTCTTTCTTCGAATTTGTTTTATCAGAATTTATGGTTTCTTAGTATTTTAGAGCCACACAGTGGGATTTTTTGAGCAATAAGTCATTTTTTCGACACATAAAATTTAAAAATGTAATGATGCAGTTTTGTAGAAAAATCATTCAGTGTGAAGAATCCATAAATTGTATCCCAAAAAACGTTTATTTGTCTTTAAAATAATGAAGTAAAGTCACATGTAAATTTTGGTTCAAAATATTGAAAACTGTTTACACACTTCTATAGTGTTTGTTCGTAAGATAATTTTATTGCTCTGATTTAAATTGTGTTTTTTTTTTTCAAATATAGCCTTTTCCGTGTATTTAAAAAAAATATATATATATAACGTTCGCTCATATGGTTTAAAATATATGATAGAATAAAATTTGTTCTATAATGTGCCGTGATTGCAAACTTTCTTGGAAGAAAAAAAAAAGTTGCTCGGTCGTGCTAGGTGCTCCCGCTATAATAAAATAAATTAAAATTAAAAAAGTTTAAATAATTAATAATCTTAATAATCTAAAGTTCCCAGAAAGTGTGATAGAGTTGCAACAAATACAGATGATTTTCATCGACTTCTAGTAGATCCTTTTATAAGTAGCATTAGATGTCAAAACAGGTTCTAGAACTTGATGATATAGTTACAGAAATGATAGATGAGAATAAAAGTATATATTTAAATGCATGTACTGAAATGTATTTATAAAATAAGTTAATATAAAATAAGTTTTGCGAAAGAAACAAAAAGTGTTGGGAAAAATTATAATATGTGGGCGGTGAGCGGTGGGCGTTATTTGAGGTAATAAAAGGTTCTGTGCCAAATTTCAAAAGGTTTGGGCCAAAAACAAATTTGGATTCTATGAGAGATGGACGTGGCCAATTTTGATGAAACTTTATTTTTTTCTTAATTGAGGTAATAGAATGTTCTGTGCCAAATTTCAAAAAGTTTGGGCCAAAAATAAATTTGGGTTCTATGAGCGTTGGGTGGTAGGCGTGTCCAATTTTAATGAAACTTTATATTTTTCGTAACTGAGCTAACCAAAGGCTCAGAGCAAAATTTCAACATTCTACGAGCACTCTTTATATTTTTTGCCAAACTTTACGATTTTTGAAAAAATGTTGGATTTGGACCAATATAACTTTTTTACTTTAAGGAATAAAATACATTTTTCGAAAGGTTGAAGGTTTACCCCTTTTCAAGCACGAAATTGCACACTTGGAAGATAGGATACATTTAGCTAAGTTTCAACTTTTAAATCTCAAAACGCGATTTTTTCATATTTCTCTCATTAACATTTGAAAATGGTACCAATTCAACGACAACAGCTAACAACTGAAATTCTCCTGGCAAAGACGGACATCTACTGGAGGCTTTTGACAGCTGAGGCTCCCCATTTGCGAAATCCTGCACCAGACTATGTGCGAGTATATGTAAATACGTCAGTATGACTGCGTGTCCGACCACTTGCACAAGTCTTCGAACATACTCGCATTGTAGCCGTGTGCGTGAGTGTGAAAGCGCCGTGATTAAATCACACTCCAGCGTGTGATTCTGTTTGGGTTTGTGTGTGAGCGGAACGGAACGGGCGTCTATTTAGATAACAGTTAAATGCGTTAAGTGTGTGTAAAAATAAATTAAATTGACACTTGAATTTATATTTTTAGAAAAAGTCCATTTAGTGCGAAAATAGCAGAGACAGAGAGAGAGAGAGAGAGAGAGGGGAGAGTGAGTGTGTAAAACGCAACCAAAGTATTTTATTTAAATATGTATCGTCAATGTGGGTGAAGGAGCAACGAGTAATCGGCAAATGACAAATTACATCCCCACTAATAAAGGAAGACAAGCCTACTTATAGTCTTGCCACACTGCATGCGGAATCTAGCTGAAATGACATAAGGTAGATTTCCAACTGTCAAAGTTGTATGGGATATGACATTTGTAAATCGACCTTATGTCATTTGAAGTAGATTTCGCATGCAGTGTGACAAGGCTATTACACATTATTAGCTTGATTTGCGGACTACGTGAACAATCATCATATGTATGGATAAACCAAAATAAAATAAAAAATACTATCAAAACTTTAAATTTTAGACTTAATTCATGTTAACTTCAAAACAAGGTTTAGCACATTAAAATCGGTAAAGTGTTTCAGGAGTTACAGGCGATTGAATGAACACACCTTTCTGAAAAAAATCTAGTTTTTTCTCTGTTAAATTGGTCGTAACTCGTGAAAAATTCTTATTTTTTTTCTAAAAATACGTATAAAATATTTTTATGAGAAGAATGCATACACCAACTTTCAAAACAATCGCAGCTATCGAGGTCAAAAATCGTACCGTGTCAGTCAGCTAAATCGACTATATCAGACTATGTCAGAGAACATATATACGGAAGTTATAAGGAGTTAAATTTAGCTTAGGGGAGGACAATTTGTGTGGAAAGTACTAGAAGGTTCTCGGCACATGGTCCCAGCTTCCACATTTATAAAACAATTGTAAAAACATGATCAAATAGCAAGTCATTCCAGGTACTAGTGTAGAAGTTAACAAGTAAAAACGGTGTTATGTTCGGCCGGGCCGAACTTTATATACCCTCCAACATGGGTTGCATTCCACAGAGGCTGTCGATTTTCGTAGAAGTGTAGTAACCAAACCAAAAAAAATATTGAAAAAATTATTTTATAAATAAAAATAAAATTTTTATTATTTCAAACCACGCTTATAAGGCAAAGCTACCAATGTGTTTATTTATTATATAAAAATCAATGTGTGTCTAACTAAACTATTCTTTAAAACTATCGATTAGTACTCATTTTATCTTTCAAAGCATACGAAATAGGGGAATATAAAAAATGAACCCGTGTGACGCCGGGTAAAAAAGCTAGTACTATAAATACTTCAAGTCAATTTAAAAAGTAAATATAAGAAAGCAATCTTCAAAAAAGCTTAAGTTACAGTTGGTTGTATTTCCGTCCTATTTTAATTCCAAGAGTGCAAATTTTAAAAATCCGTTATGTCTCATGTACACCATGCAAAATAGCCTAACTTCATGAATAAACTAATTTTTGCCGTAAAAGTTAAAAAGTACGAATTTGGAAAAATCTTTTTATTTTGCATGTCTATGTAGTCAGACAAATGTATACACCGAATTCCATGATTCTAGCTGCTGCCATTTGGTTGGTACCATTTTTATCCCCTTTTTCCCATTTACCCCCTTAAAAGTACGACTTTATAAATTTCTTCATTTGACGTGTCTATGCAATTGGAGGGATGTACACACCTAATTCCATGTATGCAGTGTTGATACCCATTGGAGCATTTGATACCCTTGACGAAATTGCATAATCGACTTGTATGGCAGCAGCTAAAGCAAGAATAATTTTCTGCGTCCGAACTAAAATAATGCCTTCTGTCCCACGCTCGAAAAAATTGTTCAAAATGTATATATAGTATAGTCCCTCTGCTTGGAGGAGTGCCTCCAAACGTTCGTCTAAACTCTCTTGGGACGGAGGTGACAGACTCCCATGTGTGATACCGGCGCACATTTTCTTTAAAATGAAAGACCACTCTCTGAAATAAAAAAATGGAACCGATTAATTTTGATAGCAGCCTTAATCATCCACCCTGTATATTAGGATGGGCCACGAAAATACATTTCTGCGGTCACCCCCAGTAATGAAGATTGGATTGTCTAATGATGATGCGTAAAATATTTCGTCGCTTGGCCAAGGCGTCTGTGAACTAAACGCTCCTGAAAATACCTCAAAAAATCATGTTTTCCCATGTACTTGTTTATGTTTTTCTGAATTAATAGATCCTCGGAAGCACTTTAAACATAAATTTTTACTGAGCGCCGCGGTAGTCGAGTTGGTATCATGCTCTGCTATCAGCGTGGGGGTTGTGGGTTCGATTCCCACCAGTGGCTCTGGTCTGTCGCTGCAATAACTACCACCCCGGTTCAATCCCTGAATCCAAAATAAGAATATAAATTTACTTTGTATTGTAATTCATAATAAATAAAAATAAATTTTTACTCTTATCTCAAAATACCTCATTGGTCGTAATATTGGAAGTTTAGATTGATTTTTTGTGGTTTTTCAAAGTGACAGCATAAAACTCATATTTCTTGGAAACATTTTGTAAAAGGTGTTATGATAAACAAATATAAGGATGCTTAATGTTTATTTATATCGGTTATAGTTAACGGGGAACGAAAGCTAATGGAAATAATACCAAAAAACGTGTGTTTCAAATTTACAATAATAAAAAAACTTAGAAATAATTAAGTTGCTTCTATTTCTGTAACTGTAGATATCAAAGAATAAAGTACACGACTTTGGAATACTATAACTGATACTAACTATGGTGTATGAACATTTGACATTATTTCAAGTTTTGTGTGATGTCTAAAATAATTTAACAAAAATTAAATGGTAGCCTGGGATCTCGGAGAAGAGAAAAAAAAACAAAATTTTGGAAATCTTGAAATTTCTAAATTTTGATCTTTTATTCATATGAAGCAAACTAAAAACCAAGAACAATTTAACGAATTACCACAGATTACAGCCATTTTGTCACAAAGTAAATCAAGTTTGTGGATTTTTATGTGAACGATTTTCCATTATTAAATGGTTGTTGTTCGAATATTTTTCAAATTTCACAAACAACTGACACACAAATATGCAATATTAAGGAATATTCAATCTCCAACAAACACCTATACCCCCAAACTAAGAGAGAAAAATCCCCAAACTGGAGCTAAATACCCTAAAGTGTCGAGGCAGCTTCAAAATTGGTTTGTATATACGTTGCCGTATTTAGGGTACTCATGCAATCGAAATTAATTTTCACACAGGACGCATTTTGGAATAAGAGAACGCACCGTAATAAGAGAACTAAGTAAATATAAATTTCGTTAAAATAATGAATAGTTACTGTTAAGAAACGATCGTTAGAATTGAAATAAATTGTCTACTCATAATGGGATGCCAAGAAAATTTCAACAGTATCAAGAGATTGTCCTTGGTCAGAGCCACTGAAGAAAATGCTTTAAAAATTCTTAAATTCCCCTCAATTCAAATATGTACGTATGTATACGGCTGTCAAGATTAAAGTCCCAAATAGTAGCGAATGTTGGCTGAAATGTGGAAGAGCAACCACTATATGTTTAAGACTTCTGTTTGATTCCTTTTGTCCAAATGCTACGAATAATTGTGAATGGAACATTGTCTGAATTCCGGAGGACTTTTTCTATCTGTTTGTTTGTCTGTTTGTTCCTTATAAAACCACTTAAAATAACTGCCATTGTCGCAAAAGTCATAAGCAAACGAAAGCGAAAACCACCCATGAAAAATGAGGAAAACGCGCTCACACGCAAACACACAGCCATGCATACTGTGTTTAACATTAGCATACAACTCTCCTACACACACACGTGTGTCTGTCTTTGCGTGTGAGTGTGTGCGTGAAAAGATACGTTAATAACCTCAACTTGGGCCAGTGACTTACATAGAAAACGTAAATTATAAGAACAAAACGGAACCCCAAAAGACAAAATGACCAAAATGCTGGAAGAGACTCGCAGCTCGGAGAGCTGTAACTTCGTAAAGGTTATCTCCTATCAGTACGCAGAAAAGAGTATACGTGGAAAGCCGCCACGACGCGACACAACACGAAAACATCCGAGCAGCGACAGACACAGGATAACGTGACACACTATTCAAATGTAGGGAAGTGGTGCAAAATCAAAAGCTTTTGCAAACTTTATCTTACACCGCGACATAGAAAAACGTTATGTATTATTAGGGAGGAAGCTGCTTTTCTCAGACAGTCGGAGAGAGCGAAAGCGAGAGAGAGAGAGTGAGCAATATAAACTTCAACAGAATCACAAGGATGCCAATTATCTGCACATACCGTGTGAGAGTAGACAGGATTTCTCTTGCAAATAAGATTAATTGGGAGAATGTGACGACATATTCATTCGTACTTTTGTGGTCTACGCTATACAACAAAATGATAGAACTTTCCTGTGTGAGAAATTCCTCAATGAAATGAAAGTACTCCATAATACTACTTTAATGTTGTATCAAGATTATGCCTTCCAAGATAAATTTATTTAGAAAAAGTCAACGACAATTGGGTGATTCTATTGGAACGGGTGTGACACTTTTGCTTAAATATCTCCCATATTCATTGACGGATATTTTTACTATACTGCCAATTGAAAATGGCAAGTTAATCAGAATATTATTGCAAATATAAATACGTTTTAGCGTTTTAAATATTGGAGATATACAGCAGACTAGAGCGTCACGGGTGTGACCTTAGCTTTGAAGAAGGTTTTACTCATTTTCTTGAATTCGGCAATGTTCTTCCAGTATATGCCATTAGACAATCCAAAGTGTAGCTCATACAATTTCTTCTAAAGTATACGTTAGCGACATGTCTTTTTGAATATAGGAAATATAGGATATTTAAATTGTAAGGGGCGAGACGGAAATCCAATCGCAACTGGATTTCCGTCTCCAGTCTATATCTGGAAAAGAAAATGATCAGTTGTCATTACTCTTTTGAAATATAATCAAAATTATGTATTATGATTATTGTTTGGGGTTTCCCGGACTTTTTTATTTCGCGGGAAAACGGGAATGAAAATTTTCATTCCCGGGAATCCCGGGAAAAGTAATTTATTTATAGGTATGTTCAAAATGGTTTAAAATATGAACATTTAATAACTGGTGTGTTTTTTTTTCAATACTGTCATATTACAAATTAAAAACGAATGTTATTGCCAAAATATTTTACAAATTATTTTTATTTTACAAATATTTTACTCTACACCTTTTCAAGATTATATTCGGAACATACAAATTTATATTGAGAAATGTAAATTCATATTAGGGAATTTATATATTCACAATGGGTAATGTAAATTTATAATAGGATATATATGTTAATTCATAATGAGATATATAAATCATAATTCATTGAGAACAATTAATTCATAATAGGAACATACCAATTCATAATGAAATATACAAGTTTGTAATCAGAAAATCCAAATTCATAATCAGAAAATACGTTTTCATATTCAGAAAATATGAATTCATAATGAGAAAATATAAAATCATTCAAAATCATATTATATGCGTTTCTACGAAAATATCCATAGAAAAACGTACATACATAGCTTCGATTATAAATTTTAGAGTTCTTGATTATGAATTTATATTTTATGAATATATATTCCTGAATAAGAACTTATATTTTCTCATTATCAATTTGGATTTGTTCATTTTGTATTTATATATCTCATTATCAATTTGTATGTTCTTATTATGAATTTATATTTCTCAATATGAATTTACATTTCACATTACGAATGTACAGTGCTGATTATGAATTATCATGCTCCTATTATGAATTTACATTTCTCATCGTGAACTTACATATTCCGATTATAAATTACATTTTCTCAATATAAACTTGAAAAGTTGTAGACTGATCGTCAGAATTGCATATTTATATCGCAGGTAGAAGTGACTGACACCTACACTAGATTCAAAATTGCAAACGGTTAAGCAAACAAATAACTCATATGACGGAGAATGTTATGACGCATTTAATTTAGAATATTCATTCGTCTGGAGACAAAAATGTTTTATAGAAACAAGGGGGAATATTCTAACCTGTAAAAACAATAGAAACATAAAAAATTAATATTAATTTCATAAATTCATAAAAAATAAAAATATTGAAATAGTCCAGTCATTAATTCTTACAAAGGGCCATTTAAATACACCGTAGCATATATTTATATTCCTATTAGATTTCTCTTGAAAGTTTAAAGGCGAACAATTTTTATTGTATTCCTATTTTTAGACCATTTCTTTCTGGCTACATACGTAAAGTAAATTGCTCTTGAAGAAGATATTCACCTCGATTCTTCTGGAAAACAAGAAAATTTACATTATGTAAGCCATAGTATTGTCGGCATAAAGATCCTGCAAATAGCCTCACAAAAAGTTTTTATTCCCATAGCTGGGTTTCGCATAAAATGGCTATTAGCGAATTTAAAAAGTTTTGTTTGTAGTAATATAAAATAATATAAACAAATACTCATTATTGTCAGTAATGTAAATGCATATATGAATTTGAAATACATCTAAAACTTCCAATTTTAAAAATTTTCCAATATTTCCCGTATTCCCGGGAAATTGAATTTTTTTTCCCGGGAATTCCCGGATTAGAATAATTATTATTAGTATAAACATTGCGAATGTTTATCGGTGTTTTTAAATCATAAATTGATTTTGAAAATTTTTCGAAAAAAAAGGTCACTTTACGTGGAATCACCCAATTCTAAATGGCACATGAAAAAGACCATATATGAAATATATGATATGAAACTAGAGATCGTGTATAGAAAAACTGTGTACTCAGTTTTTGATTTGGTGACACACAGGACGTTTGATTCTCATTAATAAATAATTATTTAGTTTTGTTCATTTGATACCCAACAAAAATAGAGCACCCACGTAAGTGAAAAATATGTGCATCTTCCCAGCAAAAAAATTGGAAGTACTTCCATAGGAAGCACATTTCAATCGCATCTCAAATTCCAAAAAAAAAGTCTATAAGATGTTAATATCCTGTAACATTTTACGAATAGCATATTCACAAGCAAATGGGAACGAAATTTTAGTATGGGTTCACAGAGGTAAAACATCCGCTTTGCAACCACAAGGTCTCGGGTTCGAATCGTGGCTCGGTTTTTTTTTGTTTTTGATTACTTTTATAAATAAACAATGTTTAATTTTGTATAATTTTAACAATTTAAAAATGTTTGCTTAATATTTCATTTTTTATTAATTACCCTGTCCAACAGCATTTTTGGAACAGAGTAGCGACTGAATTATATAATTCTGAAAGGCCTTGTTTAGTATATAATTTTTGTAGAATAAACTTATAGTCCAGCTGGTCTGAGTTTCTTTTTATCGCGGGTCAAAGTTTTCATTTTTTGGCCGAAGAGAGAGAGAATTCTTATTATCAGAATTCACGAGGATCATTTTTGTGGAAGATCTCAACCCACTAACTCTTCTCCTTACGGGTCAATTTGACCCTATTTAAGGATTAAAATATTCTAGGAAAATGTTTGCCGGGAAATTTCAGTGGGGGTCTCCGAAGACACCAAAGTTGTAAATAAATAGCAAAATAGCAAAAAATACAACAAAAATTCTGGGGTTAAATTGATCCATGTTTTTTTTTTTTTTGGAAAATCGATCTTTTTCGACAAAAAATGTGGGTCTTTGGTAGCGCACGGTAAACAAAAAATACAAATGGGATTTTTTTTGCAAAGTTTTAATTTTCGCGGGAGATATAGCTAAAATGAGTTTGTATGCATGACATTTTTGTTTTGTAATTTTCTCGCGATCTATCCAACGGATCCGGCAGATGTTTTGCATGTGTATTAAGAACCAATGTCGCTTGTAACATGTATGTAGTAAGTCGCAGAAAAAGCTGCGATTGCTGCAAAAATCTAAAATTCGTGGTTGCAATTGTATTTATTTCAACTTTCTCTATCAGGGTTTCTGAAACAATTCTGTCACAAATATATATATATATATCAAAAAAATTCCTAGCATTATCTATCATATAGAAAGAAAGTCACGCGGGTTTTTCTGAAGACACTTTTTCACAATCTTTGATTTTGCAGCCAACATTTATTGTTTTCGGTAACTACTGAACTGGGATTTTTGGGTGTATATTTAAGTCCGAAGCAGTTCTCATCCAATTGAGTTTGTGAGGCAGATATACAACCAATAATTAAACGGAGTAGTTGTTGCATTGCACTGGGCATTGATAAGTGGGAGTAGAGTCCCTTGAAACGATCGTCTGTCCTGCTAGCAACCGAACCAAATAAATGTCACACACTTCTTTTAAATACTTTGTTTTCTGTTAAGGAAAACAAAAACAAATTATCTCGAACCTGAGAAAGAGTTACTAAGAGTTTCATGCTAAATAAATATTTTGTTAAGTTTCCTAATGTCAGTTCTAACGCTCAAAATGGTTTGCTTCAGTTATTGATGGTTATAGTGCCGAATTAGCAACCTGACCTTCTGGTTGCTACTCCTTTCCCCGGTAGCGGCGGATTTTTTAAAACAGAAATGGAAACTAGTGAAAAGGTGGTTTCTTTTGCAACACTTTAAAATAACTTGTAAGTCTTTCAAAATAGAGGGCATCCCTCCTATAACAGCTCCATGTTAAATTCATTGGTGACGATCCTAATTTTCACTACTTCCGAAATGGGCGCGTCATTGAGTTTTGACTCACGTTAACGAAGGAAAAAATTGAATCATGCACGTTCACACACGAAGATTTTTCCTTTTCACACATTTTAATCGTGAACACTTGATTCATGTAAATCACGCAAACAATTGCCACAAAGAAAATAATATACACATGACCCCCCTCAGTTCCTATTCTAAATCCAAATGAGTACGCCGCGCAAATAAGTTAATAAAAATCGGAAGCTATGACATAAAATCAAAATAGAGAACAAAGATGGAGGGTTATAACTTTTTGGAACAGAAAAAAAGTGTAACTCATTGAACCAAATCCGTTTCATGACTTTTTAAGTATATGGTAAGGTTTTTATAATAACTTTAAGCGTACATAATATGGAGGGGTTTGCCACGCCTCTTCGAGTAGCTCCCACACAAATCACCCTAACCTACGTCAAATTAAAGCTGTTATAACTTATCACGGATAATCGGAATACTCTGAAATTTAAAGTTCGGCATTCACCTATAATATGAGCGATATTTCCACTCCCCTTCGAGAAGCTCCCAAACAAATTGGCATACGCTTTGGTCAAAATAAAAATAAAATATAACTTCCATTCGACTAATCCAAACCAGCTGCAATTTGATATTTGAAAATGTTTTTATAATCACTCTAAACCTAGAAAATATTTATGCTCCCTTCATGTACCTCCCACACAATTGTCCCTATCCTATCTAAATTTAAATTCTTTATAACTTCCAAACTAGAGCGTTGAATCCACCATGAATTGATATCTGATCATGCTTTTAAAGCTGTGGAAGCTGGGACCATGTGCCACGAACACCACTACGCGATAAAAGACAAAAAAGACCCGTGTCTCCCAGTTTTGCTCAAAGTCATGTACTTTTTTTATGGGCCCCAAAGACTTGGGCCTCGGTGTCATTTTTGCAAAAAAGTGATCATTTTCTCAGGCTCATATCTTGTAAACCGTTTGGAAGTTTGATTTACTTTTTGAGGCAAAGATGTCATAAATAACAAAATAAATAATATCAAAAAAACTTCATCTTCAAGGTCAAAATCGAAAATGTCGCCGAACATATCTTATAGGCTGTAGTGTGTGTAGGTAGCGTATACGTACTGTTGGTTAAGGATAATATCACTCATACGCACTGCAGTCGGACTGACCATTAACAGAAGCAGTCCTGCAAGATATATTTTTCCTACCTAAACGGTGTTAAGAGTCATTCATAGGAAGTTCATATCCCTACGGGAAATTGATGGCAATAGCTATAAACGTACTTATCCAGGGATAGGTCGATATGGATATATCACAGAACTGGTCCCTAAGTATGAATAAATTGTAAATTCTCTTGAGGTGCATTCCAAGTCATGTCCTCTGAAACAGATTCCAGTCATATCCTTTGAGACCGATTCCAGGTCAAATCCTTTGAGACCTTTCCTAGGTCATATCCAAGACATATGACTGGGGGTCAATTCACCTCCTCCAATTACTATCAATGTTAAAAGGGACCGGTCCCCTTCATATATTTGGGTTAGAACCAGGACCGGTCCTTACCCACCAGCGACCAGTTCTGGGACTTGTCCTGGAACAGTTCATTTTCCCGCAGGTATGTTCTAGAAAGTTGTTTATTGACATCTTATACATTTTTTAGTTGATTGTTTCCTTGAGTTATCAACGGTTTGCTACCTATGGACCTAAACAGTTGAAAAAGGTTAAAAAATCGAATTTTTGTGGTTTTGACTTTGAAGATAAAGTTTTTTTGATTTTATATGTTCACAATTTTTGTTCTTTATGACAAGAGCTACAACAAGAGCTGCCTCAAAATTCCAAAAGTCTGCAAGATATACCCTCCACTATGGATTGCATTCCACAGAGGCTGCCTATTTTCGTAGGTGTACAGTAACATTACAAGAAATTGTTAAATAATTTAATATAGCCAAACCAAAACAAATAAATATTATAAAAAAATTTATAAATAAAAATATCAAGTAAATATATAAGTAGACATATTCAAAATCATTCTGAAATACTATAAATTTTAGTGGTATTTTCAGTCCTTGTAAGGGAAAAAAATCGGTCCACATATTTCGCCCATTTTAAATCCCAACCGACCTACAACTATAAGACGTATTCGTTCGTTTAGATGCTAGTGTACTTTCAACAGACGGACGGACATGACCAGATCGTCTTAGAATTTTATGACGATCAAGAATATATATATACTTTATAGGGTCTCAGGTCAATATTACAAGGTGTTACAAACAGAATGACAAACTGGACTAAATCAACATATATGCTATCTCAATTTTTGCTGTCAGTGTATAAATAGCTTAGCTCAGCTTCAAATTTCTAACACCAGCGCATGAAAGCGATACACATGTATGCGTGTGTAGAGTCACAGCTTTGAAAGCTCACATCTATTAACTCTCCCTAGGTATAGGCGCTGTGCTAATACTCTCCCTCAGGCGCGCTCTCTCTGTGTTTATGGAGGATTGAGTCGTACTCAGTCAGACATTTGAATGCCTAACGCTTTCCTCTATGCCGTATGGCATAGGTGTGTATGTGTGTGTGTCTATGGATGTGAGTATTGCGTGCCAGATGAGTTTGTGTACCCGAAATGGAATTGGGAAAATTTTCGAACGTAATTTCACTTTGTCATCTGAACATATAACATCGTGCGGCGGTCGTGGACAAAGCAAAGCAACGGAACTAAACTGAACCGAACTGAACTGAACAGAATAGAAGAGCAAACACACGCACACATACACTCTCGAACACACACACACTCTGTCTCTCGATTACATTGTACATTGTATACCCCAACGGGCGGATTTGAAATTGAAAATAATCAAAAAATCACACCGAAAAAAGATTTCATTAAACTTTGTGTCGGTATACTTTAGTTTGCCGATTGCCGTTTGAGCACGCAGAAAGCTGACAAAAAACAGCAATTTAATCGAATAAGTTTGAAAACACATACATACACACGGCACTCCACAGCACAGCACACCGTACGTACCAACCAACCAACGCAATTGTGGAATTATTAATGCAAACTTAATAAATAAAAAAATAAATAAATTTGGAAAAAAGCAAAAATTATTTCGTTTTCAATCTATGCCAAGTGAAACGTGATTTGAACATAATTTTGAAAATACCTCACGTACGGACGGTGTTTTCGGTGCAAAAGGCTAAAGGATCGAGAATATATTCGCTGTGAATTCGTGGGAATCAAATCGGAAAAGCGCCAGCAAAATGCAGTCACTTATTGTTGTCAGTGTAATGGTGCTGATGTTAGCCGTGCAGCAAGGTAAGTAAGCCAGTGGATTATTTGCAATAGCCCCTCCGGCTCAGTTTAAAGGTCATGAGGCAGTCTCGATTTCAAGCGAGCGCTGTTACATAATAAACGGTTATAAAATCTATGGACACCCCCACCTTTCCGGGTCCTCCTTCTCCCCCTCCAAAAAAAAAAACACATACACACACAAAGTGAAACACGCACACTACCGCCCTCCCTGCCCCATCCTCATCCTGTACACATTTACATACATACATACATACATACATACAGTTCTATAGTAATAAATGTTTATTTAATTCCATTTGATTTGCTCGAAAGGAAAACGGAAACGTTCACGAAAATAATAATCCCACATAAATCGTGCTAGTGCGGCAGCTGCTTAATACCCACGAAATAGAGCAAAGCGAAACTGAAGATGAGCCCTAAGCAGGGAAGGACAAGAAAAGTATATATTCTTGGGTATACATTATCCTCAGCATCATCATTATCGTCATCATCATCATCATTGACTTCGTTTGCCCCGTGGTTGGTTGGGTAACATGTCATGTCGTTGGTGGTCCGTCCTTCTTGGTGTCGCCTAATTTTACTACTTCTTCTCTATGCTCCTCGGATTTTGTGTATGTACCTACACACCAGTGCATGTGTGTGTGTGTGCGTGTGTTGTTATCCTTGTTTAAGATGGTATTCGGAATTCTTCTTGTTTGTGCTCTTTTCACTTGTCTCTCGTCTCGCAAAATTCCGTCATACACACGCACACTTCTGCCCTTTCTTAACACACACACACATTGTTTGTGTACCAAAGTTTTTCTTTTGTCTGTTGACGCTGATTATCGCCGTTCCCTCCTTCATTTTTCTTTGGCCCTTTTTCAAACGGTTCGTGCTCCGATTTCGTGTCCTTTCTTCGTGGTAGGGAAAGCTTTGCTTCGGTTGGGTTAGTATTGGCATTTGTTTACCCCCAAAACAGTTGAGAGCAAAAATAGAGCATATGCTACGAAAAAAACCATACATTTGTGGTGCGAGTGCGGGGTCAGGGGTGGAGGTGGTTCATTTACGCTTACGCCTTGAAAGGTCATTGATACAGCATTTTTGTCGAATGTTATTCGAAATTATATTTAAATTGCTTTCAAGGGTCTATTTACTCAGAAAAAAGTTGGCCAAAAGTGAAACATAAAAAATTACATTAAAAGGGTTCATACAAATCTCGACATAAGTAAATATCTGGGCATTTCAGCACTTGTCCTATGTAAGTGCTCTTCGACGCTAGCCCGTCCACTTCGCAAACTTTTCAGCCTTCCTTGCCGTGCGGACATCTTCGCTGCGCGTTGGAAGATTGCGAACTTCCAGCCCATCCCTAAAGGCTACCGCCCGTCTGCACTCTCGGATGTTGTGGAGCGTATGGTTAACCACAATCTTGTGAGGTACTTAGAGACCAATGACTTACTTAATGATCGACTGTTTGGCTTTCGTAGGAATCGATTTACGGGGACCTGATGACGTTGCTACCAGAACAATGGAGTCGACCCATCCACCAGTATTAGGCAAGAGTCTAGCCTATCGCTTTTGGTGTTAGTAGTGACTTCTCCCGATTTATATCGAGCTTCCTCCGAGATGGCACTATACGCGTTCTTGTAGATGGGTTCTCATCCGACGAGCATATGTTGAAAGGGAGATGTTTCATGGCGAATATCAAGGAACCGATTTTTAGTTTGCGGCGAAAAGGGGAAGAAACGTCAAAAATTAAAATTAAATTGAATATAATTATCTTTTTTTTTTAATTTAATTTGCATCTGACTGATGGATATTGATCCATCACTGATGACAGTAACCTCTTTCATTCACACTCGTTCGATCATAGACCAACTCTTCAAGAAAGTGAGAATAAAAGACGATTGATGGATGAGTCACTCAGCCAGGATTTATTGGCCATTTCCGAATGAGTTCGAGTGAATAGAGTAGATTTTAATGCACTTAAGACCTAGGGCTCCTCATTTTCTCACAATCGTCCAATGGTGTCGTCGATTTCTATGAACGGTATCGATATTGAGCAATCAGAGCGCCCGATATTCTAGGCCTGAAGATACAACGCGATTTCCGTTGGTCTAAACATGTATCAAAGGAAGCAATCAAGTGTCTAAGCTTTTTAAAGCGGCTGATCAGACCTAAGATAGAATACAAATCTCACATATGGTCGGGTACTCCAAGATCTTCCTTGAAGCTACTTGACCGTGTTCAGAGGAAGGCGATGATATTGAAAGGTGACAGTATTCTATTCTATTGTCTCCCAATTCTATTGTTCTATCGACTTTTATGGTATCCATTCTTCGGATATTCTTGATCTCACACCGAATGTGAGGACGATCGGTAGTGATACGTGACTTTCAAGGAACTCGCACCCTTTTGTTGTCGATTGGCAGCTGGCCGCACTATACATTACAGAATGAATTCATTCTTTGCTCGTGCAACTCGTTTTATGACATCCAGAGATTCTAAACAAATGTGAACAAATAATTCTCGCTCTTTCCTCCAACCAACACAATGCACTGCATTTATTGGGGTCATTCCCAGCGTATTGCTTCAGTGAACCAAAAAAAATTTCCGTGGGGTGATTGGAAATTGGTATTTATAGTATTGTACTATAACCAGCCTAACATATATATGTGGTTGCTAGTGGCCGTGGAAATTGTTTCTGTAATCGGTCAAGACCGACAGTGATACAACATCTCTAATTCAATTCTGATCTAGTTAAAAGGAGCTAAAGATTATTTTGATGTACATGGTAACATTGAAAATCTGACATTTATTTTTGAAGTCACTCCAATGTGGAATGCTTTTCTTATTTATCGATTTCAAAGAAAACAAAAATTTGTATATTTTGATTTTATGTTTTGAAAATTTGTTGTTTCAAACTTTCACAATTTTGACCGAAATAAATTCTGAACCTCTTTTCTGAAGATGAGTGAACACCTCTTCAGAGCAGAGAAAAGCAACATCAAAATAAAGAAATTGATCGACCAGTCCAACAACAATAACAATAACGACTTATTAGGGATTGTACAACCTACTTTATTTCAAATTGCATTATGCAAAAAAAAATAAAAATTTTGTGTCCGAAACTGATTAATAAAATCAATAAAATAAAATCGTTAATGATTAACTTTTAATTTCTAATTTATCCACCAATTTTCTTCAAATAGGTCTCGCTTCCTGCGTCACGATTAAAATCAATAAAATAAAAAATATTCTGTTAACTAATTTTTAAAATTAATTAGATTTAAAAAAATGTTTTTTATGTTTTTAAATATCTTTTTCATCTGCAAGAATGGAATAACTTCTACATTCATCCATAGATCTTTTACATATAGACATTATATTCTTCGATAGAATATTATCTATAAAAAATAATACAAAATATTATTTTCCTCTTTATGGTTTTCTTCGTTGAAGCAAAATAATTTTTTCCCAATCCTTTGGAAGCTGTTAATAAACTGCTCTTCCCTTGAAACTACAGTTCCTTGAAAGTGAAATTCGCAACATTGGTAGTAATCATAAGTACCATTAAATATACATATAAGCGTGTCTGATGTGACTTATATTTACAAAATGAGAGTACTAATATTAAAGATACTTTTGTCGAAAATTAAAATTTCAGTAAAAATATAAAAAAAATCTTAAAAATTTTTCAATTTCGAGTTTAGAAAGCCAAAATACTTCAGATAATCCTATGCGAAGACCTTCGACAAAAACTTTGTTTCATAGTGTTACTTGCAAGTGTGCTATAATTTTTTCAATCATACCTTCACCGTATTGGTGGCGGCGTATTTGTTTACAAATAGTTTGAAATCTATCTGAACAGAAAAACTAAATGTGAAATAATATAAAAGATCAATAATCACTCGTACGAAATCGTTTTGGAGAGCCTTTTTACTGTAAAACATATATGGCCATATTCAAAAACATTTATCAAAGGTTTTGAAAACAGTATTTCAATGTAATAACTAGGGTTTGCATTTTCTCGTACTTATTCTGTAATTATTGGATCAATTTCCCGTGATTCAGATTCATCAGATAGTCTATTTCTAATTTTATTGGAGAAAGTGAGCGCGATAGAGAATGAAATTGCTTTTTCGACAAATGTAATGTTAATAGTTAATGAAGCATTAAATTCTCAGTTCTTTTTCAGTTCAGTTCCTTCCCAAATCTAAATTCATATTTTGAGGCAGCAATATTGTCATTTTGCAATACAGCCTTTTGAGTTTTTTTTTATTTATTAGTAAAATTGTATATAACATGTGTACCATTTCTCCACAGATTAATAATAGTGATCTTTGTTAAATTATTTTGCTACTTTTTACAATGTTATATGAAAACATGGTGTAAAAATGTACGAAGAAATAGGTAAACATTTCTGCTGAATTCTCGTGGGAATCCCATACAAATTTCCCTGGATACGAGAAACGGAAAATATGCATACTCTACTAATATGCATACACACTTTAAACCTTTGGTTTTTCATTTTAACAGAAAATAAAATATTGTTATAAAGCCGATTATACTATTTGTGTAAGCGTATAAATGGAAAAAATATAAATTTAACGTCTTAGTACTTCAGACAATTTATATCTGTATTGTACATAATATGCATAAAAATCCAAAAATCTAATCTAAAGTCAAATAATCTGTAGAGTGTATATTTATCGAAAATATGGCATATAGATTCTAGATCTAATAAATCGTGAACAAATCACAAAAAAAACAGGTATTTTCGGTTAATCAGAAACTTTATTTGAAATCGGCATCCAAACGAAAACCAAAATGCTTATTTAAACAAGTAAGGAAAGGCTAAAGTCGGGCGGAGCCGACTATATGATACACTCCAATTTCTATCCTATTACAATTTAATTCGGTAAAAAAGTGAAATCGGGAAGGTTTTTTGTATCCTGTAAATGTATGTGTTTGACAAAAAATGATAAATCGGAAAGAACATCTGTATGGGGGTATATTGAAACATGGAACGATGTGTGTTTATAGGTGAAATATAATACGTAAAGTTTGGCAAAAATCGGTTAAACATTTGGGAGCAACATTTGTATATATATAAATAAATGTATATCTAAATCTGAACCGATCTTAACCACTTTAACCATAGATGTTTTAGTTAGATTATTAGATATTGTGCCAATTTTAAAGAAAACCGGGTACAATATGTGGTTTTTAGAGCGGAAAAAGTCAAATCGGGAGCGACATTTGTATGGTGGCTATATCTAAATCTGAACCGATCTTGCCCGCTTTTACCACAAGTGTTTCTAGTTAGATTATAAGGTGTTGAGCCAAATTTGAACAATATCGGGTACAATATGTGGTTTCTAGAGCGGAAAAAGTCAAAGCGGGGCTTTGGCATTTGTATGGGGGCTATATCTAAATCTGAACCGATCTTACCAACTTTCAGCACAAATGTTTCTAGTTGTCTTATAAGATGTTGTGCCAAATTTAATGAAAATCGGGTACAATATGTGGTTTTTAGAGCGGAAAATGTCAAATCGGAAGCGACATTTGTATGGGGGCTATATATAAATCTGAACCGATCTTACCCACTTTCTGCATAGTTGTTTCTAGTTGTATTATAAGATGTTGTGCCAAATTTAAAGAATATCGGGTACAGTATGTGGTTTTAGAGCGGAAAATGTCAAATCGGGAGCGACATTTGTATGTGGGCTATATCTAAATCTGAATCTTTTACCGATTAAATAGCATTCGTCCTTGATCCACAAAACTTCCTTGTGCCAATTTTTGTTAAGATTGGACTATAATCGCGACCTGTAATTTGATTACAACAATAGATGGACAGACGGACATTGCTAAATCGACTCAGAAAGTGATTCTAAGCCGATCTGTATAATAAACGATGGGTCTAACTCGTTTCCTTTTGGGTGTTACAAACAAATGCACAAAGACATAATACTCTCGTGGAGTGTATAAAAACATCTATGAATAAATGTAAAAGTTATGATGCTCTTTAAAAGAAAATTAAAAAAGACATGGTTTTGAAATTTGTTAAACCCATTGAAATCAGAAATTAAAATTTATTTTTCATTTTCTGTCATCCTAACGAAGAAGTTTTGGCTGTTAGTAGATAAAAATTATTCTAATTTCTGGTTTCAGTGGGTTTGTATCGTTTTAGAAAGACAATATAGTAAAATCCTTATTTTTTTAATTTTCATTTAAGCTTTATCCATAGATATTTTTCAAATAATAATACATATTTGTTTTTTGAGATTTTTTCAATTTTTTGGCGACTTTGCCTTAACCACTGCTTATAAGTGAAGGTAATACTCAGAAGAACTGGAGCCCCTACTCCTAACTTCTGTTTAACGTTTAAACAATGTCAAAATGATAGTAAAATTATTAAAGGTACATTTGAAAAAATTTAAATTTTAGAAAAAAATATCCATTTTTTGTGCTGATTTTATAAATCAGCAGCATGCCTTAATTTACACATAAAGTAATTTTTTAGGTCTGGGACCCAATTTTTATGCCTTGGGTAATTTCTTTAAAATGTGGCTTATAATAATCGAAGGATTTGTGGACCAAGTACATAGATGACACATGGAAAAATAACGGTTTATATTTTAAAAATATTAACTAAATATAGTCGATTGAAAAACTTATTTTTTTGTATACAATAGGGCTGTTTCTTTAAGTCTGGATAACAAAACATTAATAAAGAGATATTTTTTAACCAAAATAAAAAAAATATTTTTTCACATCGCCGCCAACTGCAATATAAATATTTGTAGTAAAATAAATTTTCAAAAAAAATATTTTGTGTTGACTTTATTTCAAAATTTGTTTTCGATTTTTTTACTTTGAGTGAAATTTTAACTTTTTATATAGTTTTTTTTATATCGCAGCTTAGTTATACAAATAAATAAACAGTCAACAGTTATTGTTGAGAAGCCTCTCCATCCTCATCGTGTGACTGTTTGGTGCGGTTTATGGTCCGGCGGGGTCATTGGACCTTCATCTTTTTCAAAAATGAGGTTGGATCAACAGTTACGGTGAATGGATTGCGCTATCGAGAGATGATTAATGATTTTTTATGGTCGGAGTTGGATGGTATTGATCTGGACAACGTTTACTTTCAACAAAACGGCGCTACGTGCCACACAAGCAACGAAACCATTGCTCTTTTACGGGAAAAGTTCCCGGACCGTGTTATCTCTCGAAGAGGTGATCACAATTGGCCACCGAGATTTAATACCTTGAAACTTCTTCTTTTGGGTCCACGTCAAAGGTCTACGCCCCAACAGCCCAGCTTCGATTCAAGACCTCAAAGATAGAATTCGTAAGGCTATCGAGGACATAGGGCAGCCACTTTGCGATTTGGTTATGGAAAATTTCATGAAAAGGATATGGTCCTGTAAGCGTGGTCGTGGTGGCCATTTGACTGATGTTGTTGTCTTTATTATGAAATAAACATCCGATCATTTATCTCAAAAAATTGCTTTTTTCTTTGAATACCAAAGTAACACCTCTTGTTGGAAAACACTGTATTTCTATTGGACTTTGAGTGCACACTTGGCAGTGTGCCCAATGCTTTAGAACTCTTCTCCTTGTACCCATAGGTTTTTTAATATGTACACAGTGTATTGGGGTTTGGTGTACTTTCCATTTTTGTTCTGGTTTATCTGCTTAAAATGTTGAAATGGTGTAAAAATCTGTGCTATAATTTTACACGCGACTGTATGCCGTGTATAATTATTTGTGTATCAATACTTAACCTTTACTGTGTATCGTAAAAAGTTTTGTCCAACTTACTTTTGAACTTGTGTCTGTATATGTATCATGCATACATAAAATACACATATATGTATGTGTTTTAGGGCGTATCGAAATGGAAAAAGGTATTTAAATTACGCAAGAAGTACTACTTCCGACCATATGACATTATTATTTTCTTAAAGGATTTTAATTCTACAACAAACAAGGAAAGGTTATAGTTCCTCCTCTCTGCATTCTATTACAAGATTTTCATAACCAATCCTGGATGTTTTAAAATATCAGTGAAATTTTAATGCTGGCCACATTCACAAATGGTTTTCGATTTTATGGACCCTAAAACGAGGTACTTTACTTCCATCATTGGTAAAATGTAACCTTAAATCGGTGAGACATATCAAAATATGGACAAAATGTTCCAATTGCAAAACAGATTTTCCTGGGATACAATATCCGGTGGCCAATTCGCTGATGTGGCTTCTACAGCGCTAAGAAAAATTTCAATTGCACCAATTTCTGTTAGGATCGAAAAATAAATGCGATCTGTTTGATTTCAAGAATAGATGGGCCGAGAGGCGGATGTTTGCTTTGTTTCTTCTGTACAAAGTAGAGTTAAAGTTTAGTGAATGTGAATCTACTTGTAATTCCAATGGAATAATTAAACAAATCGTTGTGAAGATAGAAGCACATGTTTCCGTGAAGTGTAATATGTCATAGAGACATGGGAGCTTATTTATGCAGAAAGAAAGTTTATTCAAGGAAATGACAAAGATCTTCACTTTGAGCGGCCAGTCTACCGACATGGCGATGTTTGATGAATCCAGCCCAAAAAGGTTTGACAATTGTTCGTCGAATGCGGTGGATAAATAAATACCTATTTATTTACACAAGTCGGTCTCCGAGTAATAAAGTTTCACGAAACCAAAAATTAAATTGGATTCAAAATTGCCAAATGATGACATATTGTCCTGGCTCAAGAACTCTTACATCTATATTTTATAGAATGTAAATTTATTTTAAAAATGGAATGGTGACATTTATTACTTGGCTGCACACTACCATACATGACTTCTGTCCTGTAACGACCTTCTTCGGGAGGCTTGGCAGCGTTTTTCGTTCGGCTTAGAATCACCTACTGAGTACAGAATTGTTGTCCGACCTCCGTGAAATTTGGCTGGAGAAATTTTTATCTACCAGAGACAGACAGTATTGAATATTTAAAAGAACAATTCAGCTTTAGATTTGCCCTACTACTCTAGAATCTACATATCGAATCTAGATAACATTTGCCAAATTATCTTAAATTTAACCTATAAACACCTACAGGAGAAGCAGGTGGACCCTATGGGTCCATGGTTTGATATAGACCCTTCCAAATGTCCCTCCAATTTGCCCTATTACCGCTCTAAACGCATACACATCTTACATCGGATCTTTATAAAATATATAGAAGATCATGTTACTTGCCATCTCGGAAATCCAATCACAGCCCATATACTGTTCAAAATACATATTATATCATATATCAGTAAAATTTGCAATATAGCGTTACATTTCAGCTGGGAACACTCATAGTAATAGTGTGTCCTCACATATCGCTCATACTTCCTTCCCAAATAGACTTCTTGTCACTCTAGAAGCCCCATATTACCACCACTCTTGGAAACATCGGTGCTTTTTATACACTCCACGAGAGTATTATGTCTTTGTGCATTTGTTTGTAACACCCAAAAGGAAGAGAGATAGACCCATTGTTAATTATACCGATCGACTTAGAATCACTTTTTGAATCGATTTAGCGATGTCCGTCCGTCTGTCTGTCTGTCTGTCTGTCTGTCCATCTATTCTTGTAATCACGATACAGGTCGCAATTGTACACAGAACCAAATGAAACTTTGCACAACTAAGTTTTTCGGGATAAGAACGAACGCTATTTAATTTGAAGAAAATCGGTTCAGATTTATATATAGCTCCCATACAAATTTCGCTCCCGATTTGATTTTTTTCCGCTCTAGAAACTACAAATTGTATCAGACTGTCTTCAGATTTGGCAAAACATCTTATTTTTCAACTAGCAACACCTGTGGTAAAAATGTGTTAGATCGGTTCAGATTTATATATAGCTCCCATACAAATTTCGCTCCCAATTTGACTTTTTCCGCTCTAGAAACCACAAATTGTATCAGATTGTCTTCAGATTTGGCAAAACATCTTATTTTTCAACTAGCAACACCTGTGGTAAAAATGTGTTAGATCGGTTCAGATTTATATATAGCTCCCATACAAATTTCGCTCCCGATTTGATATTTTCCGCTCTAGAAACCACAAATTGTATCAGATTGTCTTCAGATTTGGCAAAACATCTTATTTTTCAACTAGCAACACCTGTGGTAAAAATGTGTTAGATCGGTTCAGATTTATATATAGCTCCCATACAAATTTCGCTCCCGATTTGATATTTTCCGCTCTAGAAACCACAAATTGTATCAGATTGTCTTCAGATTTGGCAAAACATCTTATTTTTCAACTAGCAACACCTGTGGTAAAAATGTGTTAGATCGGTTCAGATTTATATATAGCTCCCATACAAATTTCGCTCCCGATTTGATTTTTTCCGCTCTAGAAACCACAAATTGTATCAGATTGTCTTCAGATTTGCAAAACATCTTATTTTTCAACTAGCAACACCTGTGGTAAAAATGTGTTAGATCGGTTCAGATTTATATATAGCTCCCATACAAATTTCGCTCCCGATTTGATATTTTCCGCTCTAGAAACCACAAATTGTATCAGATTGTCTTCAGATTTGGCAAAACATCTTATTTTTCAACTAGCAACACCTGTGGTAAAAATGTGTTAGATCGGTTCAGATTTATATATAGCTCCCATACAAATTTCGCTCCCAATTTGACTTTTTCCGCTCTAGAAACCACAAATTGTATCAGATTGTCTTCAGATTTGGCAAAACATCTTATTTTTCAACTAGCAACACCTGTGGTAAAAATGTGTTAGATCGGTTCAGATTTATATATAGCTCCCATACAAATTTCGCTCCCGATTTGATTTTTTCCGCTCTAGAAACCACAAATTGTATCAGATTGTCTTCAGATTTGGCAAAACATCTTATTTTTCAACTAGCAACACCTGTGGTAAAAATGTGTTAGATCGGTTCAGATTTATATATAGCTCCCATACAAATTTCGCTCCCGATTTGATATTTTCCGCTCTAGAAACCACAAATTGTATCAGATTGTCTTCAGATTTGGCAAAACATCTTATTTTTCAACTAGCAACACCTGTGGTAAAAATGTGTTAGATCGGTTCAGATTTATATATAGCTCCCATACAAATTTCGCTCCCGATTTGATTTTTTCCGCTCTAGAAACCACAAATTGTATCAGATTGTCTTCAGATTTGGCAAAACATCTTATTTTTCAACTAGCAACACCTGTGGTAAAAATGTGTTAGATCGGTTCAGATTTATATATAGCTCCCATACAAATTTCGCTCCCGATTTGATATTTTCCGCTCTAGAAACCACAAATTGTATCAGATTGTCTTCAGATTTGGCAAAACATCTTATTTTTCAACTAGCAACACCTGTGGTAAAAATGTGTTAGATCGGTTCAGATTTATATATAGCTCCCATACAAATTTCGCTCCCGATTTGATTTTTTCCGCTCTAGAAACCACAAATTGTATCAGATTGTCTTCAGATTTGGCAAAACATCTTATTTTTCAACTAGCAACACCTGTGGTAAAAATGTGTTAGATCGGTTCAGGTTTATATATAGCTCCCATACAAATTTCGCTCCCGATTTGATTTTTTCCGTTCTAGAAACCACATATTGTATCAGATTGTCTTCAAATTTGGCAAACTATCTTATATTTCAACTAGAAACGCCCATGATGAAAATGGGTCAAATCGGTTCAGATTTATATATAGCTCCCATACAAATTTCGCTCCCAATTTGACTTTTTCCGCTCTAGATACCACATATTGTAACAGATTTTCTTCAAAATTGGCAAAACATCTTATAGTTCAACTAGAAACACCTGTGGTAAAAATGGGCCAGATCGGTTCAGATTTATATATAGCTGCCACACAAATTTCTCTCCCGATTTCACTTTTTCCACTCTATAAACTACATATTTTAACAGATTTCTTTCAAATCTTTCAAAATATCTTATATTTCAACTAGAAACACCCATGGTGAAAATGGTCAGATCGGTTCAGATTTACATATAGATCCAATACAAATTTCGCTCCCGGATAGACTTTTTCCGCCCCAGAAACCACAAATTTTCTCCGAATTTCTTTGAAGTGACCACCAAACGTTATATTTGAACTGGAAGAACTTATTTTGAAAGTTAGTCACTTTATTCCATGTTGGGATATAGCCCCGATACAAATATTCTTTTCGATTTGACAAATTGGATCAGGTCATATTACCGTTTTAACTTTTTACCGAGTTGAATTGTATTCGGATAGAAAGTGGAGTGTATCGTATAGTCGGCCCCGCCCGACTTTTGCCTTTCCTTACTGGTTTGCAACTGATTTTCGTCAAATTCCAAGTATCATTCCTACTTTTGATATTGGCTACAAAAATTCGCTTTTGAGCAGCACCTTGACATTGCCCACAAAGTAGATTTGTGGGAGGTAACAACAAAAATGTTCTGCCTAAGCCAGAAGCCAGTCTATTGTGTAGCCTTCAGCGTTATCTGCCATCTTCTCATACATATATTTTTTAATTCATTCATCGTATGGGTCACATGGTTATCTCATAAAAATCAAGTTCAATGATAAGGCATCGCATTGAAACTAATTTTGTCTTAGTAAATAAATAAATACACACACATATGCCACCACTCACTTTTCTCGTAGTTAGCCCTTATTTGGAGTATTTTTACATAGAGATTGTGGAAAATCAGTAATTTGTTATTATACCCTCTCCCATAGAGTGGATATTAAAATTGTAATTCCGTTTGCAAAACCACGAAATATTTCTTGGAGATCCTATTCTGGTCGCTATAAAATTCTGAGACGATCTGTCCGTCAAGCGACAGCAGCAAGAAACATGAAATTCGGTGTGCACTAGTAGCGCAGACACGTAAAACAAATGGATTTTTCGAAAATCGTACCTTTAGGGGCTAAAGTGGCAAAAGAGAAATAAAAATGGTACCAACCGGACGATTGAAGTTGAAATCTTGAAACTCTGATAGCTGTGTAGGAGCTAGGCATTTTTCGAAATGTGTACTTCTTGGGGGGAAAACAGGGCGAAAGGGGATAAAAATGGTACCAACCCAACGGCTGCAGCTAAAATAATGAATTTCTGTGTATTCGTTCCACCGTTGATGCGGAAAAGCGAAGGATATTTCTAAATTCGTACTGTTTTAACCAAAATGGGGAAAAGGGGATACAAACCAAGTACCAAGCAAGAATTATGATGTTCAGTATGGTTGGAAATGGTTATGATTTCCCTTACAAGGACTTATAATACCCCCAATAACACCTAACATTTAGGGTATTCACGCTATCACGCTTTTTTCCTTTCCCTATAAATGAACGAGGTCTTATTTTATTTTTTTTTTTTCAATATTTCACTAATGAAAAATCACAATTTATTTATGAAATAGTCAGCAAATAGCACAATTTGCATAGAAAATATCACAATTTTCTTAATATGTTTCTGCACTCTCTATGTTTAGTCACATTTTTGTAAGCACTCACTCTGCAAATTGCAATCGGTACACAATCGTGCTTTTGACAAATACAAATATTGAAAAAATAATTTTATAAATATATATAATATTTTTTTTTTAGTTTGATTATATATTTGATTTGAACTGGGATATTGTCCTGGCTCAAGACCATTTTGCTTCTGTATTTAATAGAATGCAAATTTATTTACAAATGGCATGGTGACATTTATTACTTGGCTGCAGACTACCACGATCATGATTTCGACCATGTCAAAAGTCTTTTCAAGTGGCTTCGCAGCGACTTTTCAACATCAAACCCGGCCTCTATAAGGAGATGATTCTCACAAACGAACGAGAATCACAACTCACTTGGCAAATTTGCGTTTAAAAAATCGCACCAAGTAATAAAGCACACATGCCATCTTACAAGCATCTCATTCAGTTGCATATGTAAGTATGTGTATATGCAGGTATAGTTACCCAGCAATACTTCTGCCGTGCCAACGCTCATTTGTTTTAGTTTTTTAGTTTGCATTTTTTGGTCTGTAATCAATATTTGATTTGAACTGGGATATTGTCCTGGCTCAAGACCATTTTGCTTCTATATTTAATAGAATGCAAATTTATTTACAAATGGCATGGTGACATTTATTACTTGGCTGCAGACTACCACGATCATGATTTCGACCATGTCAAAAGTCTTTTCAAGTGGCTTCGCAGCGACTTTTCAACATCAAACCCGGCCTCTATAAGGAGATGATTCTCACAAACGAACGAGAATCACAACTCACTTGCCAAATTTGCGTTTAAAAAATCGCACCAAGTAATAAAGCACACATGCCATCTTACAAGCATCTCATTCAGTTGCATATGTAAGTATGTGTATATGCAGGTATAGCAAGTGAGTTGTGATTCTCGTTCGTTTGTGAGAATCATCTCCTTATAGAGGCCGGGTTTGATGTTGAAAAGTCGCTGCGAAGCCACTTGAAAAGACTTTTGACATGGTCGAAATCATGATCGTGGTAGTCTGCAGCCAAGTAATAAATGTCACCATGCCATTTGTAAATAAATTTGCATTCTATTAAATATAGAAGCAAAATGGTCTTGAGCCAGGACAATATCCCAGTTCAAATCATATATATAATATTTTTAATATTTTAAACCACGCTTATAAGGCAAGGCTACCAATACGTTTACATATCGAAATAATACTTCAAGTCAATTCAAAAAATAATATAATAATTCTTATATTTATATTTTCAAAAAGCTTAAATACCATAAATATTGGTAGATAGTGGGTGCTGCAGTTGTTTGCATTTCCATTCTATTTTAATTCTAAAAGTACAAATTTTGAAAATCCATTATCTGACGTACACAGTGCAAAATAACTTAACCAAACCAATTTTTGCCGTAAAAGTAAAAAGTACGAATTTATAAAAATCTTTTTATTTTGCGTGTCTATGCAGTCAGAGGAAGAGTATGACTTTATAAAATCTCTTTATTTTACGTGTCTACGAAAGTGTAGAATTGTACACACCGAATTTCATCATTCTAGCTGTAGTCGTTTAGTTGGTACTATTTTTATCCCTCTGTACCCATTGTATCACTTGAAAGTACGAATTTTTTTGTATCACTTGAAAAAACATTTTCTTTTCCGTCTCTACGCAGTCAGAGGAATGTATACTTCGAATTTCATGACTCCAGCTGCTATCATTTGGTTGGTACTATTTTTATCCCCCTTTTTGCATTTTAACCCAAAAAAGTACGAATTTCGAAAAAATCCGTTTATTTTACGTGTCTATGCAATCAGAGGAATGTATACACCGAATTTCATTATTCTAGGTGCAGCCGTTTGGTTGGTAAAATTTTTATCCCTCTATTCCCATTTTATCCCTTAAAAGTACGAATTTGGAAAAAATAGTTTTATATTATGTATCAACTCAATTAAAGGAATGTACACACCGAATTTCGTGTTTCTAGCTGTTGTCGTTTAATATGTACCATTTTGATTTCTTTTTGCCCCATTTCACCCTCTACGAATAAAAATAACATTGCGGTGCACGTTTTTGTTATAAGGGGAATGCGCATACCCAATATCAAGTAAGTACAAGCAGAAATACTGAAAAAAACGTGCCTATATACTCTAAAATATTAGGGGTTATTATGGGTATTTTTAGTCCTTGGGAAAAATTATTCCCATTGGACTATAAGACGTATTTATGCAAAATTTGGACCTACTAGCTCCTTTCTTTTAAATGCTAGCGTGCTTTCAACAGACAGACGGACGGACGGACATGGCTAGATCGTCTTAGAATTTTATGACGATCAAGAATATATATACTTTATAGGGTCTCAGGTCGATATTTCAAGGTGCTACAAACGGAATGACAAAGTTAGTATACCCCCATCTTAAAGGATGGTATAAAAATGACAACATGAAATATTTCTCAAAAGTTTCATGATACCTATTCCATAAAGAGTCGAGCTATTACTCCATGATTGCTGCGAAGACAAGGTATGCGTCTTCGCAGTTGTTGTGTAGAATAATACTTGAACTATTTAAGAAATAAATCTCTGCAAACGAACGAGAATTGCTTTTTGGTTAATATTCAAGAATTTTCTAAACAATTTCAAGTGATTTTTATAAGTTCATTAATACTTAAATGTATGAAGAACTCGGCATAAATTTCAGTTAACAATAATAAATTAATTTGAGGAAAAAAAACACATTTTTTAGTTAAAATTTCCTAAATGAATTGTTTTCCATACAAAAAGTTTCTGATTATTTTTTACTTAAAACCTTAGAAGTATTCTTCCACACAAGTATGAATTTACCCTATTGTAAGAACTTTTTATTAGATCCAAAGAAATGTTTTGAACTCTTTACTATGGTTTTGAAAGAAGGAAACTTTACTCATACTTAGTTAATTTTCCTACTTTTAAGGACATTTTTACCAAGGTAGAGTAAAATTGTTGAACTAAATTGCAGTATGGATTTTACTCAAATTTAGGAATGCTATTTTTTTGAGTGTTCTTGTACCTTCCACACAATTGTCTCTATCAAAGGTAAAATAAAATGCTTTATGACTTCATATTTGATCATATTTTACAATTATTAACAATTGGCACAATCTTCAGTTACCTCCACCAAACATACTCCGGTGTTGAGCAAAATTTAAGTCCTTCCATACACATGTTCTATGCGAGTGAGGGTATATATAAGTCGGTTTAGCCGACTGACGTTTTCTTACTTGTTTTTTAAATCGTTTATGTTGTATGGAACAATATGTTTGTTTTTTTTTACCAATTGACAAATAGCAGCATCTTGCTTTATCTTTATCAAGAGATTAAATAATCTTTGCTAAGACTTTTCCCATTCTCAGTTTTCTTGATCACAAGAGATTTTTCCGCTAAACAAACTCATTTAATAGATCTTTCAGTGCATCTAAATTGCCACATGACATGGTACATTAATTAGTGTAATTAAGATGTCAATATATGGACTATCTGGGCAGGGCCGTGTCGAAGGTTCATTGCGCCTCTATGCAATATGAAGTCAGGCGCCGAATGGCTCAATTTTGAACAAATTTATTTCAAAATCTCATTAAATTTAAAAAAGGGTTGGAAATCATTAATAAAAACGCATACATATATTTTGAATATAGAACGATTATTATTTCATATTCTAAACTGTGCCCCTGAACCAATGCTTACTGATCGAGCTCCGTGCTTGCCTCGCTGCCTATCCATATCCACATCCATATCACATCGCATGTGGATAAGAAACTGACACATTATCATAGTCGGTGTGATGTGTCAATTTGAACATTTGTCTTCATTCCTTTGCACGCGAGAATCGTGGAACATTTCGAGTGCATTGTTTGCTTTGATAATTGTTTCGTTTTGTGATGTTGTTTGGCATTGTATTCAATTAGTGGAAAGAGAATTACTTCAGAGAGACGGACATGCGGACAGACCCACATAATCGTACGTGCAAAAAATCGCACTTCAGACACGGCAGATCAGCATAGATCCACATAAGCCACTGAACAGTGGAGGATTTTGAAAAAAACTGACTGTTTGGATTTTATTAAAATTACAAAGACTTAAGAGCTTTAGATTTGCGAACTTGAGAATATTTATAGTGTTTGACTTTTCTAAAGAGTACAGAGAGTTTAAATAAAAAC
The DNA here is from genome assembly GCA_947397865.1 of Polietes domitor. Lineage (NCBI taxonomy): Eukaryota > Metazoa > Arthropoda > Insecta > Diptera > Muscidae > Polietes > Polietes domitor. The sequence goes on along the minus strand of OX377619.1, from coordinate 91,330,010 downwards.
CAGATGGGAAAAGGTCTTCTAAAGATAGTTAAAATAAAATTACAATTTATTTAATGCAAAAGAACAAAAAGACCTTTGTTGTTTAACATCTCAGCTATTATAAAATAAAAATAATATTCTATTATTTTATTTACAAATGATTTTCGCGCTATTTTACTACGAATTTAGAAAGTCATGAATTTTTAATAATTATTATGTGTCTTAATATAAGAGGTTCTGGTCGGGCCTATACTTCCAAAGCGAGAGTAAAATATTAAAGTTACCTTCGACAAAAATCGGAATTTTAGTAAACCATTTGTTCTAGTTTTTCTTACATATCTTTGCTACCTTTTTTCATTTACCTCAATTCCTTTACCATTCCCACATATAGGTCGAAGAAACAAAAATATGTAATAGTCCTCACACTTAATGGTGGGATTGTTTAAAGGCGGGATAGTGGCAAAAAATATGTTAGTACCAACAGCAAAATTGTTTGCTGAGACAACAGACATAATCTATTATCTAACTATCATTATCTAACTATTATAGAATTTAAAAGATTTGCTTCCAAATAAGGATGACAAAAGGATATTAGGTTGAGTGTTTGAGCGTTTTTAGTAAAATGAATTCGAATATCTCGTGTGAGATGGATATGATGACTTCAATCCGGCAAAGAAAATAACAACTGATCTAGGTGGACGTATAAGTCCGGGAATAGAAGAAGATTTTGCGAAACTCGACATGAAGAACGAAATCAGCAGATGTATTTAGAGCAAGCCAAGTTCCTCCCGGGCTGCAGCGTTAGTGTTAGTGATGATGACTTAAGGTATCAATAATAAATGCTAATAGTCTATGGTGTTGTACAACCTAAAGTTTCAGAATATCAACTCAAATTTTCATTACTAGAAATGAAAAAATTACAATATAGTTCAGAAATGTTTGCTAAATACGTTCTATACGATTGTTATATATCTGGAGTAAAGCCATAAAAACCAGACTAATTTATTTATATTAGAACACCCTAGTTGAAAGATAAATTTGGGTATAGGAATATCTTCTGATCTCACAGCTTTGTTTCACATTCCCCTCAGTTTGTTTCAAAATATAAACTATCATAAGAGAGCTTCCTTCGCAACTCAACGCAGACCTTTAGCTCTTCACCACTTCAGTCATGTATGCAACTTCAGCCAAAAACCTAACAATTCCTCCACTGTGCGGCGGTGCTGGAAAGCAGTCGTTATCGTGAGTGTCAGATGTGATTTGTTGTTCATCTCATCTGATCGGAGGTTAAATTGTGACCGACTGACTACTTTGGAAATTTAAGATGTATTTCAATGGAATGGAAAGAAATTACCGTCTTCACTCACTCATTTATCATTTCAATGTGAAATTTAATATAATCGCAATCGCTGATTTGCGCTTGTATCCCAACGAGTAAGTAGAATAAGCAGAGGAAGATAAAGAGGCAAATAATTGAATTCGTTGAATCGCACAGATGCAATCGCAAGTATGTATTAAGTTGGAGCAAAAACAAGCAAATGTGCATCTAAGAAAAGGCTAAAGTCGAGCGAAGATACCCCCACTCTCAATCCAATCCTGGATGACTAAACATTGCATTACAAATATAACACAACACTATGTGGCAAGAAGTCAAATCGGATGGTATTAATGAATGTTTCTAATGAATGAACTAAAATTTAGGAAAACAGAACTTTGTATACACAGAAAAAATTAAATTCGATTCCAATTAAAAAACAACATATTTGATCAACTTTTTTGTCAGATTTGGTGCTATTGCGGCAATTGTATATCCAATTATGAAAATTGTAGCTTGAATGTTGGAAAATATTTCATTAAATAAATTTTGAATTGAATTAAACTGATTGTGTATCGATTTTTTAAAAAAAGAATCATTCTCCAAAATATTTGATTAGAAGAAGCGTTAAATTGAGGGATTTCTTAAAAGAATATTGGACGTTATTTAAAGTGACCACAAATGACATTGGAGGTATATTATTATACATATAAATATATAAATAAAATGCAAAAAAGGAAATAGATTGTATATTTGCAATAAAATCTCAGTTTCGAAACCCAAAGATATACATAATTCTGCAAAGCAAATTCAACATATTCTTAACACCAATTTGGATATTTATAAAAAAAACATTGTATCATCCTTTTCTGAATTTTCGCATCTAACTCCTCGGTAGACATATTTAAACTTTTAAAAGAAACATTTACAATATTTGAACTTTTTGTATGTATACTCGAATATGTGTACACATTATTGGAAAAATCAATCTAATTGAAATGATAATTGATTCCATCATTGTTTTAAGAATTTTTGATATCAATTACACTTGTGATTGGAATTTTAAGTCTGATATTTTTTCTGTGTAGTGCTAATGCATTAATTCTTCATATAAAGTTCAAACTTTTCCTTGAAATATTATTTTTAATAAATACAAATCTGTTACATCGAAACAGCTGTGGTATGAAGATTTTTTGCAAACGTCACACTTGACGAATACGGTTCAGGTCGATCAAAATAAGCGACAACCTCAGGCATGATAGAAAAAACCCGAGATATCGTTTTAATAGATCGCTGAGTGAACGTTTGTAATTTAGCTCAAGCTCCCCGTGACATTATTGGATATATTAGCCTTGTTCGATTGGGCTCATGAACTCGCTTATCAAGAAATTAGCTTGTTACTCTCTTAGTGATGCTGTCAGATTTTGCTTGTCGATTCATGTAAGAAAAACCGATGGTTAACTATGGGATCTCCATATCGAGTCTCTTAATTGTAAGCTAGTAAGCACAATAACGAGTGTATTTTTCGGGGGTCATCTCTTTCGAGATTCGGCATTGCGTTTTTTGTACCACTCTAATGTTCGTATGTATGTTCATACTGTTTTCTGTTTTTCTACTCATCTTATATATGTACACCTATTAAGTGTTGATGACAATTGCTTGGCGAACGAACTAAATAATATAAAAAAATAATTGACTTATCACGTCAAATGGTGTCTGAGAATTCCAATTGAAATTGATTCATTTGTGGACATCATTTCATTTCATTCAATCGAATATTTCATTAAAAATTGGCATATTTCAGTGCACGTGGTAGTTCTGCAATTCAATTGGAAGCAGATTTGATTAGAATTTGTGCCGAAAGGGGAGGAGCACCACTATACTGTTATTGTTCCTTGCAGCCGTTTTGAACTGAAGGTGTCGTCATTTATTAATGGACTTTGGCGATTGTAATTTTCGACAAAAAATAACTTCTTGATATAAAAATTTTGATTTTTTCCTTTCACATTTTCGATTTTTCAGCTTTGAAAAATCCAACAACACAATCTTCCACACCTGAGCTTTCTTCCAATCTGTTCTTGTGTGGCGTATAGCGTGGTTTCTAACAAAGCTGCCGAATTTTCTCGCTTCCTTTTGAAATAACATAAGGGGTTATGCCACTGTAGGATTTTCGAATTTTATTTTTTATTAGAAATGACTCATAAGGGTGCCAAAAATGATATCTAAAAATATTATGGCGAGGAAAATTTTCCAAATGCTTCATTTCCGGTTTTTAGTACTCGGTTTTGCATTATGTAGAGAAGTACGTAGGATTTTTTATATTGCAAATTTGTGCCCTTTACATTTTATCAAAAATGTTTATATTTCCACGCTACCATTACTTATAAAAAATTCAGAATTATAAAATTACATGAGCTGTGTGTCCGGCCTGGAACCCGACAAAACGGAGACATCATTGTACGAACGCCACTCAGCAGCCATTTTTAATTAATTTCTCTAAAAAAATATTAATGATATTTTTAATAAACTCTCTTAGTAAAAATACAGATTTAGTTAATAGCTTTCCGAAAAAAAAAACAAATAGATTTTTTAAATATTTCCCTTCATTGATGAAGTGTAAATGTTTAGATTTCGTGAATATTTCGATTGGGAATCAACTGTGAGTATTAAGATAAAACTTAATCTTAAGTCTTTAACTCATTCCACGAAATGTTGACCTTTCAAACTGCCTGCGGCATATATGACTCGTTCGTCCCGTTCTACGGCTGCTTTGTGGGTTCCAGTCTATCGACTTACTTGAGGTTGAGGACCTATGTAAAGCATGACAAAAATAAATCTAGAAAATACCTTTACGAGATACATTTTACAGAATAAGAAAAAATATTCGATTTTTCACTGTGAATCCAATATATGAACACCCTCACTGTGCCCGCTTCGCTTGTATATTCATATATTTAGTAGCCAGAAGTACGTATATGGGATCTTGTGTGTTCACAAAAAAATCCTTGCTGACAACTTTATGAATAATTTATTGTAAGATGAACTTTGACATGACCCAAAATAATGCGGCTGCTCATTGCTCATACATGCTGTAATCAAGTCAATTTAGACCGCTCCAAATAACAGAACAAGGACGAGGATGGTAGTGACGCTAGGATGCGAAGCATGCACACCCACAGCCGACAATGAGGCTCTGAATAAATAACTAAGGATATCAAGTAAGGCCATGGGTGGAAACCATGGCTGTGAAGCTACTCACATTTCTTGTATAATTGTTCATAGCCACCAAACAACAGTGTTTTCTTTCATATGTGGAGGAGCACTTTCAGGAATATGTGGCTACTTACACACACCACCACTGTTGGTGGATGGGTGTTGAGAGGAAGTAGGTTTCCTCAAGACAATATGTCGTCCTTTAGTTTTGTTTCTTTATTCAACACCCGTCTAATATAAAGTTAACACTAAAAGGAAACCGGAAAAAGGATACATACGTTCGTATGTATGTGTTCACATGAAGGTTTCTTCTATAGCTTAAAGGCTCATGATGGCATCACTGCTACACCATTTCAAGTTGTAATTGAGATTTTATATTTGAAACTGTGAAAATTCTGTGAAATAATAGTTCAGGTTTTCTAAATATACAGGTATTTCTCTACTGGTGAAGCAACCAATAAAACTATGCAACATAAAATTATATCTACGAGACCTAAAAAAATATTTTTTGTGTGGACTGAGGCATAGTGATTATGGATATATTTTTAATTTGTAGTAAAATTGTAATTTTCGTCAAAGTACCATTAATATTTAAACTCTCATTTTTGGAATATATGTCCGATTAAACGTTCAATCGAACGTAATTATGATGGCTACAAAAAAAATATTTTTTACTGTCACGAAATGCGCCATAAAAATAATAAAAAAGACGAAAAATAGTTTGTTCCATTTTTTAATATCTAACAGCATACTAATGAAGAAAACATATATGTAAAAGATCTATAGATCAAATATTTTTTGTTAAAAATCATGATTTTTGTAATTTGGTTGTTAAATAGCGCGAAGCCCCGCTATTAAAATTAGATAACAACATTTTATTTCATTTTCTAGTAGCTGGGATTTTAGAGAAGACCCTTTAGTATAAGTAATGGAATTTCAAAAAATCGTGTGCCATTTTTTGGAAGATTTTGCTTAAATTGAAGATGACAGCTATTGCAATGTAAAATAAAATATTATTTTAAAGAGTTTTATTTAAAATAGCGCTAATTATAAACATATAAAAATCATATTTAAAAATTATTTTGCGTCTACAAAGAGTGTCAAAACTTCTCCATTAGCTATTAAAACTAGAATTTTTTTTCTATTTTTTATGATTTTTTCGTGTCAAGATTTTTTCGAAAAAAAAAATGTTTGCCATTCTTTGGGTACTGTTCCTAAACCATAATAATTGAGTGTTATTGGACCTATTTTTCTAAAATTAAAGTAAAATATATCCATAAATTTTTTAATATCGTTTTCGAGTTTAGAAAGTCAAAATATATCAGAAAATTTTATACAAAGCCCTTCTCTCCACTTTATTTCCATACTACCTCCCATTAAACATAAAATAAAAAAAGTCATATATTTTAATATATTTTAATATATTGGCATCTCTAACGTGACCATCTCTTATTGGGCAAAAAGCGGGATTTATGAATTCAAAAAGCGGGATTTGGCGGGATTTTGTAGAAAAACGCGGGATCGTGAACATCTAACCAAAAAACATAAACAACTAAGCTATAATAATGTATAATGTATTAGAAATTAATTTAGAAAAAAAAAAAGAATTTTTCCAAATTCGGGTCACAATGGGAAAATGATGCAAATGGTACTAATTGCTCTGTCTGGAATCATGAATCCCCTGACTGTGTCGACTGTTATTATTGTAAATAGTTAAAAAAATAAAGTTTTAATATAAAAAATCAAAATTTTTATATAAAAACTTTTCGAATATTTGTTTTTTTTTTCTGAAAAGTACTTAAAAAAGAAATATATTAAAAACTAATTAAAAAACTATATCTTTTTAACGAGTAATCAGGGAAAAAACTCAAAATATACCAGGAGGTGTTTTTAGTGGGTACTAAAAAAATATAAAACCAGTAAGGAAAGGCTAAAGTCGGGCGGGGCCGACTCTATGATACACTCCACTTTCAATCCGAATACAATTCAATTCGGTGAAAAAGTGAAAACGGGAAGGTTTTTTGTATCCTGTAAATGTATGTGTTTGACAAAAAATTTTATATCGGAAAGGACATTTGTATGAGGATATATTGAAACCTGGAACGAAATAGGTGAAATATAAAATGTATAGTTTGGCCAAAATCGGTTAAACTTATGGGAGCAACATTTGAATTTGGGCTATATTTAAATCTGAACCGATCTTACCCACTTTCACCACAGTTTTGTTTAGTTAGATTTTAAGATGTTGTGCGAAATTTAAAGAAAATCGAGCACAATATGTGGCTTTTAAAGCGGCAAAAGTTAAATCGGGAGCGACATTTGTATGGGGGCTATATCTAAATCTGAACCGATCTTACCCAATTTCTGCATAGTTTTTCTAGTTGGATTATAAGATGTTGTCCCAAATTAAAAAAAAATCGGGTACAATATATGGTTTTTAGAGCGCAAAATTCAAATCGGGAGCGACATTTGTATGGGGCCCATATCTAAATCTGAACCGATCTAGCCCGCTTTAGCCACAGGTGTTTCTAGTTAGATTATAAGATGTTGCGCCAAATTTAAAGAAAATCGATTAGAATATGTGGCATTTAAAGCGGAAAAAGTCAAATCGGGAGCGACATTTATATGGGGGCTATATCTAAATCTGAACCGATCTTACCCAATTTCTGCATAGGTGTTTCTAGTAAGATTATAAGATGTTGTGCCAAATTTAAAGAAAATCGAGTACAATATGTGGTTTCTACAGAGGAAAATGTCAAATCGGGAACGACATTTGTATGGGGGCTATATCTAAATCTGAACCGATTTGACCTATTTTCACCATAGATGTTCTTAGTTTAAATATAAGATGTTTTGCCAAATCTGAAGACAATCTGATACAATATGTGGTTTCTAGAGCGGAAAAAGTCAAATCGGGAGCGAAATTTGTATGGGAGCTATATATAAATCTGAACCGATCTGACCGATATTCACCATGGGTGTTTCTAGTGGAAATATAAGATGTTTTACCAAATCTGAAGACAATCTGATACATTATGTGGTCTCTAGAGCGGAAAAAGTCAAATCGGGAGAGAAATTTGTATGGGAGCTATATATAAATCTGAACCGATCTAACACATTTTTACCACATGTGTTTCTAGTTAGAATATAAGATGTTTTGCCAATTTTAAAGAAAGTCTGTTGTAATATGTGGTATCTAGAGTGAAAAGAGTCAAATCGGGAGAGAAATTCGTATGGGGGCTATATCTAAATCTGAACCGATTTTCTTCAAATTAAATAGCGTTCGTCCTTATCCCGAAAAACATCGTTGTGCAAAGTTTCATTTGGTTCTGTCTACAATTGCGACCTGTATCGTGATTACAAGAATAGATGGACGGACAGACAGACAGACAGACGGACATTGCTAAATCGACTCAGAAAGTGATTCTAAGACGATCGGTATAATTAATAATGGGTCTATCTCGTTTACTTTTGGGTGTTACAAACAAATGCACAAAGACATAATACTCTCGTGGAGTGTATAAAAAATTAGGAAATTTTTATAACTGAACGATTTTGTCCTGGAATGTCCCATATGCATGCAAATGCAAAACAAAGGATGACTTTTTGTTTTTTTTTTTATTTGTGGATTTATGAAATAAAAGAATTATCTCTAAGATTTTTTTAAGTAGGAACAGCACGAATACGGAGGCGACAGTTTTCTTCAAGTGTTTCCACTTCAACTTTTAATGAAAATAAATGAGAACAGGTTAACATCAAGTTTTATAATATTTATAGTAAGTAATCGTATTAAGGAAAAAATAAAGTTAAACGAATTAGAATGGACCTTTTATGGGAGCTGCCCATATACGTTAATACAAATCATCACCAGTGATTTCTTTTGAGTTCATAAAATAGCCTGTGCTACGTCCAACGCCCATATGTAAATTTCTATTTTAACTCAGTTTATCTTTTAATCTATGGTAACCAGCTCTTATAACTTAATAAACAACTATTCTGGTCATGTTGAGTAGATCTTTTTGTAGAATTAACGTATAGTCCACCTGGTCTGAGTTTCTTTTTACAGTGGGTCAAGTTTTCATTTTTTGGAGCATGTCGGAGAGAATTCTTATTGTCAGAACTGTATTGTGGAATTTTATGAGGATCATTTTTGAGGAAGATCTTAACCCATTAGGGTCAATTTGACCATTTTTCGAGAAAATCGAATAAAGTCCTTTTAAAAAGGACATTTAAGGATTTAAATGTTCTACGAAAAAAATAGTCGGAAAATTTCTGTAGGGGTCACCGAAGACACCAATGTTTCTTCCCGCTTAAATAGCAAACTTACACGTCAGCTTATATAACAAAATAACTAGGGTTAAAATTGGTCCATATTTTTGGAAAATCGATCTTTTTCAACAAAAATGTGGGTACTTCGGTAGAGCACAGTACACAAAAAAAATTATTTGTAATCGCAAAAGAAAACTTGAACAGTACATGTATTCCATGAACTAATCGAAATCCCGATAATTGATGGTCATCATTAACACTTGCCGATACAGCTGCGATATTTTCTTCAGTTCGCACTCTACTCAAGCGTGTTGGTGGTTTAATGCCCAACAATGTAAATTTGGTGCGAAATTTAGCCACAATAGCCCGAATAGCCGCTTCAGTGGGTCGATTAAACTGACCATAAAATGGAAGAGCGCGATGAACTTTCTTAACAAAGCACGCATTTTGATAATAAAATTCAATAATTTGCAAGCGTTGTTCGTTTGTAAGACGATTCATGGTGAAATTAGAGACCAAACTGAAGATGTTTGACAGTGAAACAAAACACGAAACGTGCGTCAGCTGTTTAAACCAGTGTTGCCAAAAAGCTAATAGCTAAAAAATCACCCTTTATTGTACAGTGTAATTTATTAGGCAATTGTTATTAGGTGCGAGATCTTAAATTTCATGTAAATAAAGATAGACTTGATTATAAGCTATGTTAGGATTTAATTTGTAGCAACAATCCGATGCATAAATATATATTTCCATGTGCTCAGTTGATTCAGAAAAGTCTTCCGTTGATCACACAAATTATTTCATCAGTAATTTAACTTGGAATTTGCTCTAGTTAATTAGGCAGTCTGCCAATTTCAGTTGGAAATGGTGTTGTCTCTGCAATCTAGAATTTGCTAAAACAAATTTATATTTTCGTTGTGGTTGTAGTTGTTTTTTTTTTGTTTCACTGTATGAACATACTACGTACATATGTTCATACTTCCTTTTTGGTTACACTCCTTCGCTTGGGAAACAATGGAGGCATTCTACTTAGACCGCATAAAGAAGGAGCATTCTTCCATTAGTGTTTTGTATGGCAAAGTGTTACACTTTTTGTTTTACATTTGTTGTTTCTTGAAAGGACATTATTCTCTGATGTTACTTAAAGCAGAATTAGGTCTTTTGAATGTCGTACGTACCACCGTACGTCGGCGTTCCAAAAAAAAGAAACTCTGATGCAAGAAAATGTATCCTCTCTGGGGGACAGCAGAGAGATTTGTTGTATCATCGCTAGGCTTCGTCGACTATGTGGAAGTATTTTACGTTAATATGAACTTTTAGGTGAGTGGCACTTAAGTTTTCTATGAATTACTGGATATTTGGATACTGGGCAGAATATGTGTGACACTCTGTAAAAAAATTATACGATTGTGCCATTTGAACTTTAAGTGACAGCTTTAAATATGTTTTATTACAAACGACCATTAGCGATAGACAACAAATCGTCGTCTCAGAATAGCTTGAGTCTATTAATCATTCTTGGATAAAAGTGCACTTGGAGAAGAAAAATCTGTTATTAACAGCTGCGATTGTCTGCTGCATAACAGCAGGCACTTTTCTGCTATAACAGCAGTCTTTCTCAAACTTGCATCAGCATTAATACTGCCAAAGAGTTTGCAGTCTGATAAAAGAGGCTGCTGTTAATTAAAATATAAAAATAGTTAAAAACAAGTAAAAACGGCGTTAAGTTCGGCCGGGCCGAACTTTATATACCCTCCACCATGGATTGCATTTCACAGAGGCTGTCGATTTTCGTAGAAGTGCAGTAATATTACAGGAAAATATATTTTTGTAATATAGCCAAACCGAAACAAATGCAGATATTGAAAAAATAATTTTATAAATAAATATAATAATTTTATTATTTGAAGCCACGCTTATAAGACAATGCTACGAATGCGTTTACAATCAATTCAAAAAATAAATATTATTATATTTATATTTTCAAAAAAGATTAAATACCATAAATATTGGTAGGTAGTGGGTGCTACAGTTGGTTGCATTTCCATTCTAATTTAATTCCAAACGTACACATTTTGAAAATCCATTATCTCACGTACATAGTGCAAAATAACTTAACTTTATGATTCAACCAATTTTTGCCGTAAATGTACGAATTTGGAAAAATCTTTTTATTTTGCGTGTCTATGCAGTCAGATGAATGTATACATAGAATTCCATGATTCTAACTGCGACCATTTTGTTGGTACCATTTTTATCCCCTTTTTCCAATTTTGCCCCCGCAACAGTACGACTATCTAAAATCTCTTTAATTTACGTATCTACACAATTAGAGGGATGTACACATCGAATTTCATCATTCTAGCTGTATTCGTTTAGTTGGTACTATTTTTATCCCCTGTAGCCATTGTATCCCTTGAAAGTACGAATTTTGAGAAAACCTTTTATTTTTCGTGTCTACGCTGTCACAGGAATGTATACACCGAATTTCATAACTCTAGCTGCGGCCATTTGGTTGGTCCTATTTTTATCCCCTTTTTCCATTTTAACCCAAAAAAGTACGAATTTCAAAAAATCCTTCTATTTTACGTGTCTAAGCAATTTTTATCCCTCTATTCCCATTTTACCCCAAAAAAAAGTACGAATTTCGTAAAAATAATTTCATATTATGTATCTACTTAATTAGAGGAATGTACACAGCGAGCTGTTGTTTGTTTCTAGCTGTTGTCGTTTGATATGTACCATTTTTATCCCTTTTCGCCCCCATTTCACCCCCTACGATTAGAAATCACTTTATGGTGCACGTTTTTGTTATTGGGGGAATGCGCATACCCAATATCAAGTAAGTACAAGCAGACATAGTGCAATAATATGCTTAAATACCCTTAAATATTAAGGGATGGAAAATAAGGGATTTTATTTCCTTTGGGACGATTTCGCCCAGTTGCAATCCCAACCGATCTACGACCGTAAGACGTATTTATACAAAATTTTGACCTCCTAGCTCATTTCGTTTAGATGCTAGCGTGCTTTCAACAGACGGACATGGCTAGATCGTCTTAGCATTTTATGAAGACCTTTACAAGGTCTCAGGTCGATATTTCAAGGTGTTACAAACAGAGTGACAAAGTTAGTATACCCCCACCCTGGAGGCGGAGGGTATAAAAATAAGCGTTCATATTTAATAAGCCTTTCAGATTGACGGCGAAAACGAGTTAGCTAGTATCTGCTGTATCTCTGCCAGCAGAAATTCTGCTCTCTTAGCAGACTTTCTGCTTTTCTACTGACAAATTCCTTTGAGTGTGCGTAGAAATTATTGATTTATGACTCAAACATACTCTTTATAATTTTGTAAACCATTTTGATATACTCTGTGACATCAAGAGTTTTTGAGCCCAGAGCCCGTTTTGTACTTTGAAAAGGTGTATTAAATATTTATAATTTAATAAAAATATATTTATATTGATATAAGTTATATTATTTATTCTGAGATTTCCTCTAGTTGATGGCCTTCTTTTGTGGAAAATGTTCGGAAACACCTCGGCAACACGACCACGTCGCATTGCAAGTGCATCATCCATACGTCTGCTCTATGAATTCCCTGGAAAAGATTTCATTCACAAGTGTACAAGTGCCCATAAAATTATGCAAATAAGCCAACAGCTTATTTTCATTCTTGAGCAGATTTCGTTGTTAGTATTCTTACTACATGTTGTTGTTGCTGTTGCCATTATTATTGTACTTAAATAACACAATTTGCATCCACTTCAGACATTAAAAAAGCGAACACTTCAACGCTTTGAACAAGATGCCGTTCGTGCATCACACACTCAGCGGCCCGGGGGTCGCCCTCTCTTGTCTCCCACAGTTGCTCCGACACAAAAGCATGAAGCAAAGCTCGTAGCTAAGCGCAGGATAAAGAAAATGTTTTACGTGATTAGGTGGTGGTGTCGGGTTGACTGCCGCCAACCAGCCGCAGAAGATCCCATTCAATTGTTTGACGGAGGGGCAATGCATTCATTCGCTCATTCATTCATTCACTCATTGTAGTTAGTTTTGTTTGGGTAACCGGAGTAAACTAACCGGAAATAGCTTTGGCATGTGACAACAGCAGCTAAAAAGAGAAAAATCAAACAAATAGAAACCTGTGTAAGCAAATGCCCTTTTAAATTAAATGTGCTTCAAACTTCCGGAAAAGAGCCAAGATCATAATGAGGAAGCCATGTGATAAAAAGTCTAAGATAAAACAAGTAAAAATTGGGCTCGGCCAGGCTAAATCTTATGGTTCCTTCTCCATGGAATGCATTGTAGAGTCTCGATATTACAAATGTAGTATCACTCATGTACTCATGATGCAAATTGTTGTATTTGTATATTGTTCCCTACCAACCAGATCCACTTCTGGGGCGCACAGCGGAATATTTTCATACAAGCTGCGGCAAAAATTAGAAGGAATAGCTATAGAACCTAGAAATTTCGCACATATCCCTTATAGCGTCAAATTAGATCAAAACCAAATTCTTGTTTAAATCCGCCCATAACCACGCATACCTCCCATGTAAGTTGAGATGAAAAAACGTTATAAGTTTAATATATATGTTAATACAAGTCATTACCAGTTATTTCACTTGAGTCCACAATTAAATGAAAATTGTCAGGCCCAAATAAAAATTGTAGTTTTTTACGATTTTTTCGATAAAAATTATTTTATTTTTTAATCGATGACAAACGGCTATTATAACATTATAAATAACTTAACCCTCTGCGTGGACGAAAAGAACACAGCTATTATCTCCGTTTACGTATACAATTTTTAAAAAATGATTTGAACTGGGATATTGTCCTGGCTCAAGACCATTTTGCATCTATATTTAATAGAATGCAAATTTATTTACAAATGACATGGTGACATTTATTACTTGGCTGCAGACTACCACTATCATGATTTCCACCCTGTCAAAGGTTTCCTCCATCCTTCGCAGCAATTTTTGAAAAATGTACCCTGCCTCTTTAATCAAATGATTCAAACGAAACGAGAAGCACAACTCACTTGCCGAACATCCGTTTTTAAAAATCGCACCAAGTAATAAAGCACACATGCCTAGTTACAAGCATCTCATTGAGTTGCATATGTAAGTATGCTACTATCAAGTACTACAGATTGAGATCTGTGTGATATCATTTTTACAAGCAGTCCTAGAGTAATATAATTTTAAATTAGAATCGGATATAAAAAGTACTGATTATTTTTTCAAATTTCTGGTTTTATTAGAAATGTTGAACTTTATCATTGGAACATAATGGAACACAATATCATCGATATGACTACCACGACTGGCTCGGCAGTACCTTATCTGATCAATCCGATTTTTCAGTACATGGCCCGCCAGTCCAAAATCCATACCAAGCAGTGAGTCGTGGTGGATGCATTGGTTTCTCAATAGTCACGAGATGAAAATGAGCTTCATCTGAAAACACGAATACTTTCCATGTAAATTTCTTACAGTTTGCGTTAAAGACTCACTATTTACCAATTTTTTCCAGTGTATAGCGTCCCATTTTGCAAATGTCAAACATAACTGAAAGGTTAGTTCATATTTGTTGCATGGCCCACGCATAGAATAGTTTGGTAATTAGAATTTCGTGGTTAACTGTATCGAAGGCCTTACTGCGATCTAACAGGAGTAGAAAAGATATTGTTTTTTCGTCAAGATTTTGTCGAAGGTTTTTAAATAACATCAATCGGTAGAGTAGTTCAGCTTCTTTTCTTTCTGAAATCATATTGTCTGTCCGAAAGCAGATTGTGTTGTTCCGGAAATACAACAATTTGGTTTGCGATAACATGTTCCATGGCTGTAGATCATTGACATCACAATTTCGGTTGATTATTCCATTTTCAAAAACAGTGCGTAAAATAACGATGGTTGCGTTGGCTGTGTGACATGTGGCCCCGTCTTGTTGAAACCAAATGTCGTTCATGTCATTCTTCTTTAATTTTTGGAAACAAAAATGCGTTGAGAATGGCACTGTAACGCTCACCGTTGACGGTACCGGCGGTTCCTTGTTCATTTTCGAAGAAAAATTGACCAATGATACCGCCAGCCCAAAATCCACCCCAAACAGTGACTCGTTGTGGATGTATTGGCTTCTCAATATTCAAATGTGGGTTCTCTGAACCCATATGCGGCAAATTTGGTTATTGACATAGCCACCGAGATGAAAATGAACTTCATCTGAAAACACGATTTATCTGTCAAATTCTTCATCTCCTACCAAACAATCTTCAGCTCATTGGGCGAACCGAAAACGCATTGGACGTGCAAATGTCGATTTTGCAAATGTCAAACATAAACCTGAAAATAAAAATAAATGATATTCTATCTTTCAAAGTCAAAATAATCGGTAGTTAAAATTAAAAATTTTAAATGGCCCACCCTGTACAACGCTAAAATCAAACATCAGTCCTTCATTAAAAATCCTTCAAGGATTAAAACTGAAAAATACAAAATTGTGTTTCAGTTAAACATTCATTTATTTATTTTAAATACTTCCATCGGTCAGCGAATTGTGAGTGTAAGAATCTAGACAACAAAGAATGAAGACTTACTAGATATTTTCAAATAAGTTTGAAGTGATTCCTTAAGTCCATTCGAGAGCAGAGTTACAAGCCGAACCATAATTATCGGCGGCGGCGGCGCTGTTCAAAATGGGTCGGCGGCGGCGGCTTTCGGCTGATTTGTCGGCTCGTTCTGTCATTCGATCACCCCTATTTATTTGACAATTTTGGGAAAATGGAAGGAATAATTTGTATTGGTTTTTAATACCTTTTCTTTTATTCAATATATATTTATATATTATAGTTCAATATTCGTTAATATTAGCCAATGTTCCCATAATTTAATATTATTATCCCATACAATTATTTTTTGGAAGTGGGAATCCATTCTCAAAATGTATAATATGGATGAATTTAATAAATATTTTTGCAATTACAGCTTTTCGTGTGAGGCATATTTGACCAGACATCTTGAATATCATAATCTTTCCAATGAATGATAATACTATACCTACTTTGACACACTAAAGAAGCACAATAGAGAAGCTGTTGTTTAATAAGGCTGTTTTTCTTTAAGCCGGGATAAGAAGCTGCGATAACAAATACGTTAATAAAAATTTAATTTTTTACCCAAAATAAAAACTTAATTGTCGGCAACAACAATATAAATATTTGTATCAAAACAAATTTTTAAAAAAATATTTTCTGTTGACTTTTTCGGACTTATGGTCGATAACCATAAAGTGGACCTACACTGGATAATTATCCATGCTAAGTCCAATATTTTAACATAAAATATTTTTGTTAAAATTTGTTTTTATACACACATTGGTATTGCTGTTGGCGATAAGTTAAACAAAAATTATTTTGAGTTAAATTTTAACTTTTTATTTGTTTTTTTCTTATCACAGCTTAGTTATCCAGTCTTAAAGAAAAACAGCCTTATTGTTATTTATAGGAACACATGGCCACGCGTACTGGAATTGACTTATATAAATGCGACTTTCAAATCAAAATACAAGCATTCAACTTTCTATAGACGTCATCATATGTGGGATACTAAATTCAAAGAAAGGTCAATATATTTCACAGTAGTAGGTTGTCTAAGTCAACAGTTATATTTTCTTTTGTAATTTTAAGTGGGTTGTCTATTTTGGTAGTAAGATTTAACTGAGTTAGAACTCCGTCAAATCTCGGCGGCGTGGTTGAAGTCGATATGAGTCGATGAAATCGGCGGCGTGTTGAAGTCGATTTGAGCCGACGAAATCGGCGGCGGCGCGGCTCGTGCAGATCCATGCGGCGGCGGCGGGTTGTCGGCTTAAAATCGGTCGGCTTGTATCTCTGTTCGAGAGTTATCGTGAACAACCGCCAGACTGAAGGACGGACATGGCTCAAACAGCTTAAAAAGTCATGAAACTGATTTGGTCTTACATCACTCCTTCAATGCGTTACACTTTTTGTCACTGTAGAGTGAGGGTATAAAAAAAGCATTTTCTTGTTTTGCTAAAATTTATCGAATGTTTATAGAATAAACACTTGTCGACTTTTGTCATACAACAAATTTAATTTTAAATTGAATGAAAAAAATACAATATTTGGCTGTATTGTATGTAAACGGTCATAATTATAACAGAGAATGTGCAACGTTTTTAAATTGCTCCCTCAGTCGGAGAAAAAAATTTGTAGAAGAAAAGAAAACTCGCTTAATGACAGTTATGGCAAATTTAATAAAAAAACACTAAAATTATAAAAATGGCCTTTACATGTTGCAATTTTTTTATAAGATTGGCTCAGACCAGGCTTTAATTGTTGTTTAACTGCTTAGTCGAAAACAACTGAATTTGTTATATTTACTGGCTTAATATATGTAATTTATACTCTTTTCGATGAATATGTAAAGCTTTAGCAATAGTATTGACAACATTCATATACTCTCCTACCTTTGGTGGAGAGCTTAAAAAGTGGAAAATTGAACTTTGGATTACTATTTGAAATATATTCAACAACGAAAGTGATCATTTTGACAAAGTATATCTTATAATGATTTAAATTTACATGTTATTTAAAAAAAATGTGGCGCAACAGTTAATAAATAACGGCAATAATATTAAATTATTTCTTTTCGTCATTTCTTCCCATTCTACGCAAACGAATGGAAAAATGCAATGCCGTCTTTCTCTCTGTGTAACATTAACACTATAAAAAGATAGTCACATCCGCTTGGGCGGGCCATTTCAATTGATTGTTCCACATCGATAATGTCATTATGATTCCCATTAACTAATGAGAGAATCTAATATCCACTCCATAAAGCCACAAGTGCACTCGATAAGTGAGGAGCTCCTTCAAGTGAGATAACACAATTTGCGACAATCAAAAGGTACATCATACGCTCGCTCGCTCCGACATTGTGACCAGACAAAAGACCTGTTGAACATGCTTACTTCCGTTTAAACCGAAGTGTGTAGTAGTAATTCATATGGGGCCTCATACATATACATACCACAGAAAATACATTTCAATAAAATTTGTAAATATATCTCTTATGTTGCAGGTGCTGCTATTAAATGTTACGTCTGCAACAGCCACAAAGATGCCAACTGCGCATTGGACATACCACCAGATAACCTACTCAAGGACTGCCAGGAAGACTATTCAACACGAGGACGTGGTATATCGACATATTGTCGTAAAATATCACAAATTATTGAATTCTCCGTAAATAATTGTAAGTATATCCATATCCATTTCCACATCCTTCCATACATACATTCGTATTCATAAATTGTACATCCAACTGGATATGGACAATTTCCAAATTATATTGGAAAAGTTCCATTAGAATTTTTCACTTAAATTGAACAAAAGTTATAGGGGTTCCGAATAAAATTGAGAAACTGGCTGTCGGAACACTCTTTTAGGGCTACAGGAACTTCAATAAGAAAATTCCGTTTCCCTCGCCCACAGAAGATTGTTTAAAGACACGAAGAAATGAAGTATGGCAATGTTAAAAAAGAACCTCCATTATCCTACGTTAACGTCACATTACAAAACTATTGAGAAGAATACAACTATTGGCATATCGCCCAAATCTGGCCGATAAATGGCATAAAGTTTGTGAAACTGTTATATATCGCCAACTGGCGCTAGGAATTGAAAGCGTAATGAAGACTCAAGAAAATTGAAATCCAGGCTTTTTATATTTCAGCGGCTGTTATATTGCAGTTCTCCTACACTGAAAGAATTATCTTCGTAATATTTATGAAAAAAATTCGATTTAAAAGACGCCAAAGTAGCTCGTCGTACAGGGCATGAAACATGATTCATAACTCATAAGTCAACGAAAAGTGTCATAGAATTTCTGAAACATTTCTTAGAAACTCAGCGAATTACATAAAAATTATGATTCTATCTGTATTAATTTAGCATTAAATACCACTACAGATTTTCCCCTTAATTTGTATACCCTCCACCAACTGGAAATATTCAACGGAGACCCCATAAAGTATATATATTCTGCATCCTGGTAAAATTTTAAGACGATTTAGCCATGTCCGTCTGTCTTTCTGTTGAAAGCACACTAGATTCCGAACGAAATAAGCTAGGAGGTTGACAATTTCCGTAAATGTGTCTTATGGTTACAAATCGGTTGGGATTGAAAGTGGGTGAAATCGACCCAGAGGGAAAATTTGTATAAACTTGAAATTTGTTTCGTACCTTCCTCTAGTAACGTGTAATCACCAAAATGTACAAAAAATATTTAGCGGGTGAAATGGGACAAACGGGATAAAAATGGTACCAATGATACGACAACAACTTGAAACATCGAATTCGGTGTGTACGTCCCTATAATTACGTAGACACGTAAAAAGGAGATATTTTTCGAAATTTGTACTTTTAAGGGATACAATTGGAAAAAAGGGATAAAAATGGTACCAATCAAACCGTTGAAGATAAAATCATGAAATTAGGTAAATGCATTTATCTGACTGTGTAGACGCAAAAAAAAAGTTTTTTTTTTTGAAATTTGTGCTTTTAGGCAGAAAATGGGGCAAAATGGGATAAAAAAGTACAACCAAACGGCTGCAGTTAGAATATTTAAATTCGGTGTGTACACTGCTCTGACTGTGTAGAGGCGAAAATAAAGATATCTTCGAAATTCGTACCTTTAGGATTAAAACGGGATAAAATTGGTACCACGCAAACGACTGTAGCTGTAATCATGAAATTCAGTGGTTACACTCGTCTGTCTTCGTAGACACGCACAATATGAGTGTTTCTTCAAAATTTAAAACAAATGATAAAAGTGGTACCAAGCAGTAGGATGTACCTCATCATGAAATTAGATGTGTTGATTCCAATAAGGATGCGAAACATAACGGATCTGTGAAATTTTTAATTTTCCTGTCAAAATGATACAGTCACTCTGTTTGTAGCTGAATCAAGAAATTGCAAATGGGAGAAATCGGACCTGAGGGAAAATAACAATAACCTAATATTTAGAATACATTTTTGAAGATTGATCCTTCGTGTTCATTTTTGATTACAATTGCAGTATTATATATATAGTAGTAGACTATTAAAACAAAATAATGCCTTATAGTTTGAAATAGTAAACAAATATAGTAATGTGCATTAAAAATTTCAAAATATGTTACTTCACTTCTTTGAAAGTTTACAGCCTGTAATCTACCGGTGGTACTACGGAATGCACTCCGTGATGGAGAGTATGTAAGATTCGGCCCGGGCGAACTTAACGCATTTTTACTTGTTTTACTTTACTTATATTTTACTATTTAAGTGGGGAACTTTAAACGGCTGTTAAGACTAAACTAATACAGATAAAAACATGAAATTTAAAGTATATTTAACAGATATTCTCCCCTTTATATATTTAATACATATATATCGTTATCGTAGGATGCCAATAAGTATTTAAACAATTTTTCAAAAATGTTATCCTTTGAAACATTGTAGCCCTCTGAGGAAATGAACACTGAAAACGCCAATTAGCTCCATTGTACCTATAGGTGTATACCAGGTGTATGTCAACCGGTTCAAGTGTAAGGTTTTTTGTTAAATTGTCGTACGGTGTTTTACAAATTTTCTGAATATATGTTATTCATTCATTATTGATTATTTTTATGAAAAAGTTTCATAAATATTGATGTCTCTAGGTAGAAACCGAAAAGCAAAAAAATGTCGGACTTTTGCGTTCCGGGAAATAGATTGACTGACCAGTTTCGCTACACCCTCCATAATTGTGGGAACCTTTGCAATGAATATATTCGTCACGTTAGTTACGTCACGTAAGTTAGAGTACATACTAATGTCAGAATTAATATAGGAGTAGTGGGAATTGATAATTATAAAGTACTGAACTGAATAAAGTCGACACACTAAAAAATATTTGTTTTAATTATGAAACGTTTCACAATTACAACAAAATACTTCGTTGAATTAATGAAAATAATTCAAAAATGCTCCATCACAAGGACTGCGAATGCCCCTGAAAAACACCTGCTTATATTTAAAGGGTGTTTTTTATTGGGGTATAGAACTTTAAGTTGGCATCACTTTTTTAACTGGCGGCCATTTTGTCAGCTGTCAAGTGATTAATATTTAGTTTGGTTTGCCATTTCATCATGAAAAGGTTGACAAAAGAACAACGATTGCAAATCGTGCAAATTTATTTCGAAAGTAATGGTTCAGTTCGCCAAGTTCACCATTTTATGGTCGACATAATCGTCCATCAGAGCAATTAATTCTATGTGATAATACGCATCCGCAGAGACGTCGAACAGTGCGCACCGAAGAAACAATTGCCGCTGTAGAGCAAAGTGTTGAAGAGGACCCGAATGAATCGATTCGCCACCGTGCACAGCAATTGGAGCTGCACAGCAATTGGAGAAAGTGGTTGAAAATTGGACCTGTAGAATTGGCTATATTCGAGCCAGCCGCGGCGGCCACATGCCCGAAATCATATTTAAACATTAATGGCATAAAATTATCCTTCCAATAAAGCCAAATTGATGGACATTAAAACGATTTTCTTGTGTTTTATTTCAATTCGAAGTTCTATACCTCAATAAAAAACACCCTATACTTGATATTGGGTCTGTGCATTCCCCTTACAACAAAAACATGTACTATAAAGTAATTCTTATTCATAGGGGGTGAAATGGGGCAAAAAGGAATAAAAATGGTACCTGTCAAACCACAACAGCTAGAAACACGAAATTCGGCGTGTGCATTCCTCTAATTGAGCAGATACATAATATAAAAGTATATGTTTAAAGGATAAAATGGGAATAGAGGGATAAAAATGATAGCAACCAAAATGCTGCATCTAGAATAATGGAATTCGGTGTATACATTCCTCTGATTGCGTAAACACGGAAGGGGGGGGGGTATAATGGAGGAAGGGTATAAATATTGTACCAACCAAATTACATCAGCTATAATCATGAAATTCGGTCTATTCGGTGCAACTGCGTAGACATGAAAAATAAAAAGGGCTTTCCAAATTCGTACTTTCGAGAGATACAATGGGAACAGAGGCATACAAATTTAACAGCTACTGCTATAGTAATGGTGTGTACATCCCTCTAATTGCATAGAAACGTAAATAAATTCCAAATTCGTACTTTCGAGAGATACAATGGGAACAGAGGCATACAAATTTAACAGCTACTACTATAGTAATGGTGTGTACATCCCTCTAATTGCATAGAAACGTAAAATAAAGAGTTACTATACCCCGACTTTCAAGGGGTATAGTAAGGGGTATAATGGAAAAAATACGATAAAAAGCAACTACAATCATGAAATTCGGTGTATACATTCCTCTGACTTTTGGTATTAAATTAGAATGGAAATACAACCAAACGTACGGCTGTATCTTAAAATGCTTCCACTTTCCCCAATATTTAGGGTATTTAAGCTTTTTTGAAGATTGCTGCCTTACTTTTTGTATTGACTCTAAGTATTATTTCGATATATATATTATAGAGCCTTGCCTTAAAAGTGTGGTCTAAAATAATTAACATTTTATATTTATTTATAAAATTATTTTTACAATATTTATACACTCCACGACAGTATTATGTCTTTGTGCATTTGTCTGTAACACCCAAAAGGAAGGAATCACTTTTTGAATCGATTTCGCAATGTCCGTTTGTCCATCTATTCTTGCAATCAAAGTACAGGTCGCAATTGTAGCCAAATGAAACTTTGCATAACGAAGTTTTTCGGGATAAGGACGAACGCTATTTAATTTGAAAATGTGTTAGATCGGTTCAGATTTATATATAGCTCTCATACAAATTTCGCTCCCGGTTTGAGTTTTTCCGCCCCAGAAACCACGTATTTTCACCGAATTTCTTCAAATTGAGCATAACACGTTAGACTTAAACTGGAAACATTTAATGCGATACGATTATTGTTCTCGATTTGACAAATTGGGTCAGGTCATATTAGCCTATAATTAGGAAACACACAAAAATCTTTCCTGTTTTCATTTTTTTACCGAATTGAATTGTATTTGATAGAAAGTGGAGTGTATCATATAGTCATTCCTTACTTGTTTTCGTTTTTTTTTACATTTTCCTGTAATGTTACTTCCACTTCTACATGGAATCAGCGACCTCTGTGGAATGCAATCCATGGTGGTATATAAAGTTCGGCCCGTCCGAACTTAGCGCCTTTTTTACTTGTTTTCAATGTATTTTTTATTGTTTATAATTATGAAAAATTTCCTATTATGTGTTGTCATTTATTTTGGTTTAAGACCAAAAGTTGTGCTGAAGTCTTCAGCAGAACCCAAAATTAGCAAAAAGGCAAAGTGAGAACTTTATTGTTGCAGCTAAAAGTTGACTGCGCAGTTTCGATGGGCGCTACCCCATCTCGTCAGAACATTCGCAACGAATGTATGTCTTTGACTTAAATCAGGGTTCATATTAGTACCAGCGGTGACATATCACAAATGAGAAGCGCTGATAAACAAAATATTCCACCGAACTAAGTCGACACACTAAAAATTTCACTTTTTCATATTAAGAACATTTTCTCTGAATATTATAAAAATATATTGCTTAATATTCATAATATTACGAAATTGAATTGAAAGCAGAGTAAAGGAATTATTTTTTTAATATTTGTGATAGTAATGAATCGGTCTTAAATCTTAATAAGCAATGCGAATTGTTAGTCCAATTCCGTTGTTATATTCGGATTCAGCGCAAAGAAATCGATCGAATTTACTTCAATCAATTCAAATGGAGGAGAGTTCGGATATACAGTGATATCAAACCCCATCATTACTTTTCTTCCTATATTTTAAATTCACAAATAATTATCTTAGATCTTTTAACACATTGCCTTAAATTTGACCAAAGATGAAGAAAGTAAGCCATGTTGGTATACTGTTTGGCTCATTAAATCGGCCCAACAGTTTCAGGAACTTTATGGCCATTTTGCTCGAAATTATTTCACTAACATTGATGAACATTTAAATATTTTAAGGGAAGTATGTATTGGTCGAACTTTACTTAATTTCTTTTTAATTATTACAAATAAAGACTTTTCAAACATGTTCAAATAAACTAGGTTCTGCTTCATTAATATTACAACTTTTGTTTTTTATATATTTTTTATACGTATAAATACTAATGTTATTGAATTTGTTCTCGTTTATTTTTCGCCTTTAGTACCCCCCGATAGCCGTGTCATACGTACCTGTGGCTTCCAAAATCAAACCAAGTACAATGACTGCTATACACGTGCCGGCTTTGGTGGACGTCAGGTGGTGTGCTCCTGTACTAATGATAACTGCAACACAGCTGCAGGTCTCGGCGTCTCCTCCATAGCAATGGCCACATCGCTGTTCTTTGCTGTCGCTCTATTGCTGAAAAAATTTGTTTAATTTTACACTGAGTTCAAATTCGTTTAGTTTTTTCTTCTCTCCGTTGTTCTGATTTTTCTTTTCTACGCTATTGTTGTTTCAGTTTTTGTTAAATAATGTTCATTTAATTAGTTTTTGTTTTATTTTTGTTAAATAGTGAAACCTCATTCAATATTGTTTTTGTTGTTAAGTTCCTTTGGGGTTATAGTAGCGATTTTAATTGAATTTGCATAACGAATAAACTGCAAATTTAATGGATTTTAACACAAACAACTGATTTTACAAAAGGTAAGAATTTTCATTTGCAATTTATTTGAACACACCAAATAACACACTTTTCATTATGTTTTATTGCAGAAAAAAAACTAAAAAAAAATCCACAACATTCCGAACATACCCTGCATCAATAGATTAAGTTAATTTTTAAAGAAAATTTTCGAAATTTCAGCCACAAAGAAATGCTCTGAAAGAAATATAAAAAAATTATTGAAAGTGTACAACAAATACTTAATTTGTTCAAGACAGAAAGCGACTTGCGATTTAATTTACGCTAATTACATCTATACACCTGAGGTGATATACCCCACCTATTGTTTTCAATCCATTCACCATTCCATTCGTGACTACGAAGATCTGTGTAATTCCTCTGGATTAGATGTCTGTCACATACATTGAGTTTGCAAACAGGGTCCCATCCAAATCGCCGACCTATAACTTCATCTACACACCACCAATCTTGACTCGATCCAATAGTGGCAAGTCTTCAAAATTGAAAGTTATGTGAGGGAGATGATTTTGAATACACAGTTCCACCCAAATTGCATCTTGTTAATCGAGAACTCTCCGAATATTCCCCATAAACAAAGGGCAATCAGTGGTAAATCATTTGCTTTTAAAGTTTAAACTTATGACATTTTCATGTTTTTTGCTAAATCCGAGTTTAAATTTTATCTGATCTAAATCTAAAGCGGCGTTTACACTTAAATATTCGATATTTACACATAAAATGTCGAGTTTTTGGGAGGCCATTTATCTTAAGTTAAATTTGAAAAAAAAAAAAACATATTTTCAGTCATTTAACTAAATTTATTTAAATACCCACCCAAAAACGTGTCATTCGTGTGATTCAAATGTTTCTGCTATAATATACTTTCAAGTTGTAAGCTAAATGATTATTTAAGTGTAAACTCTCCTCAAGCGTCATTTCGGATACATCGAGTGAGACATGTGACAGAATTCAAGTAAAACATATTTCCAGTGTTAAAATTGAACAGATATTTAGACTGTGAACCAATTTCCCGAATGGATTTTATATTTCTTTCAGTAGCATACAAACAGTAACATTGAACCGAAAATTTCTAAAAAGCTTTACATTGCGAAAAAAGTAAAATAAAAAAATTAAATTTGTAAATCTTAAGAAAGCAAATGCTGCATAAAACATTTAAATTCCAAAACAAAAATCATTATTTTTAACTACTACCATAGAAATGAACCAAAACTTAAAAAAACAAAACCTCCCTGAAAGTATTAATGAAAAGTGAATTTTTGTGAGAAGTGAAAGTATCCGTAGCCTACCGTTAAATTTGAATTTAAATCAAATACAATTGTTTTGTTTTCTTTTTAGACAATTTTTAAAGTACATATATTTAATACAAAACTAACAAATTTGTTAAAATTTAAAAAAGAAAAATCTAAATACAAATAATACTAAACAATAAATAAATAAAGTAAAAACTAACAATAATTATTAAGTTTAATGAATTTCACCACTCGCCCCCCCCCCTTTAAATTTGTGAAATCATGAAAAAGAAGATGAAAAAACGCAGCTAATACCAAAAATTGCTTAGAATTTGTTATCGAAATAATAACTAAGTTCATAACAACTAGGATTGCAAATTGATAAATGAACCCCATTCGCCCCTAAAGACATAAACATTATTTTAACATCCAACCTTAAAATTTAGAAACAAAAAGAGAAATGCTTCTTTTAAACCAAAACTAAAAACCAAACAAAATTAAAATCTGCTCTAAACAAATTTAAAATGTAAACATAAGAAAATTTATAGACTTAAGCCAACCCGAATCCAACAAATTTAAGAAAAGCAAAAACCCGACAAAATAAATTGGTTAAAACAGCGATGAAAATGATGAAATTTTTAATAAAAAGCTAGAGAAACTTCAGCATGCACTACTTACACGTACTTGTTGTAATTGTTATAGATGCGGAAACAAATGGTAAAGCTCATTTCAGAACACTGTGCATCATCATCAACTCACACACACACATTACAGACCAACTGCCAAAACAACAAGTTAATGACATGAACGTTCCACACTTCAGACTCATCGACATACATACATGCCTATGTAGTTGTAATTTACCCACACAGACAACAAAATATGTATATTTACATATATATAGACAGAATTGTTTACTAAATTTAATAAGAAAACCAAACAATACGCCTGTTCGATTGGGCTTACTAGCTTTATTTGTGTATGGAATTTACTCGCTTAACAAGAAAGTAGCTTGCTACTCTCTTAGTTGTATCCTGTTAATTAAGAAAAACCAATGGGTAGCAACGTTGCCACCTTATCAAGTCTCTTAATTGTAAGCTAGTAAGCCCAATCGAACAGGCCTAATGACGCCCAGAGACAAATTCCAACAAAACACAAGGTAGCTAAACGAAGAACCCCCCTCAACATAAAGAAGGACACATTTATTTCAAGTTCCTCGTTCGACATTTTTGTTTTGGTTTTTTAGCCTAACGAACCCACTGTTCTCGTGTAGTTTTCTCTTCTCTCTACGAAATTCAAAATAAAATCATACCTTTACAAGTAAAAAATCATCAACCTACCTTACAAAGTAAAATCATCAACCTACAAACTACTGATGTCCTTACAGTGTAATTTGTTAAACAGAAATCGAAAATCATTTATTACAAAAAACGAAATAAACAAACAAAAAACAACAACAAATATGTATTTCTTTAGTAACAATTGTAAAAGCTGATTAAAATGTCATAAATGGAAAATAAGTATTGAATAAAGATTTAATAAAAATTTAAGCCAGTATTCAATTATTTAAGCGGCCAACACTTCTAATGGTAAGTTAACAGCGGACAGCTTAAAAAGTCGTGAAAGGGATTTGGTCCAAACATACTTAGGGTCTTAAGTCATCCTTCAAAGCGTTGCACTTGTTCTCTCCTAAATGATATATAAAATCGAACAAATATTTTATTCCGATCTGGCAATGCTATTAGCAATTGTGATCAGTTTGACTTGCCATTTGATCATGAATAGGCTAAGTGTGACAAGGCTCACTGCATGTTAAATCAATCGATTTCAGCTTCAAATTATATAAGGTTGATTTTCAAATGTCAAATTGGTATGGAATCTGACATTTGAAAATCGATCTTATGTTATTTCCTCAAGATTTCGAATGTAGTGTGACAAGGAATGTAGGAATGTAGTGTGATCAGAGAACATATATACGCAAGTTATAAAGAATTAAATTTTACGTAGGGCAGGATAATTAGTGTGGAATGTTCAAGGAGGTCCGTTTCACATGGTCCCAGCTTCCACATTTATAAAACAATTTTAAAAACATGATCAAATATCAAGTCATAGTGGATTCCATGCACCATTATATAAGTTTTATTATTATTGGATTTAATATCACCTATGATAGAGACATTGTGGGAGGTACAAGAAGGGGCGTGGCTAAAGCGTAAATATTTTTTATGTTTAAAGTGATTATTAAAAAGATTTAAAAAAAAATTGCAAATGATTTTGACTACCAGCAGGGATGTTATGTCGGTTTTATTGTATTGTAGTTTATGCCACTTTTTGTGGGAGGTACCAGAGGGGGTAACGCAAATGTAACTGTAATCTGTAAAAGCACTGTCAAATATCAAGTTTCAGAATATCCGGTCATTTGTATAGAAGATATATCATCTTTAATTTTCCGTAGTTTTGGTGAGAGGTACTGAAATGGGCGTGGCAAAACCCGCCATATTTTGTATACTTAAAGTTATTACAAAAACATTATCAAATTCCAAAATATAACGGATTCCGAATATCCGTGTTGAAGTTACAGTGGTTTTAATTTAACATAGGAATATGGGACATTTGTGTGGGAGGTACCAGTGTGGCAATTTCGCCTATCTTCGAACTTAAACTAAGTTTGGGAAAAATATTACCATGTGCAAAGTTTGAATCGATTCCTTAACTCCTTTCGAGAGTTATCGTGTACACCAGCCAGCCAGACAGACGGACGGACGGTCATGGCTCAAACATCTTAAAAAGTCGTAAAACGGAATTGGTCCAAACATAGTTGGGGTCTTAAGTCACTCCTTCACCTCCCACTCTGTAGAGTGAGGATATAAAAAGTAAATATAAGACAGCAATCTTCAAAAAAGCTTAAATACCGTAAATATTGGTAGATAGTGAGTTGGTTGTTTTTTGAAAATCAATTATATCTCACGTACACAGTGCAAGATAACCTAACTTCATGATTCAACCAATTTTTGCCGTAAAAGTAAGAAAGTACGAATTTGGAAAACTCTTTTTATTTTCCATGATTCTATCAGCATTTGTTTGGTACCATTTTTATACCGTTTTTCCATTTCACCCCCTTAAAGTGCGTCTCTTTATTTTATGTGTCTACGCAATTAGAGGGATGTACACAACGAATTTCATCACTCTAGCTGTTGCCGTTTATTTGGTACTATTTTTATACCTTGAAATTGCGAATTTGGAAAAACCTTCTTATTTTTCGTGTCTACGCAGTCAGAGAAATGTAAACTCCGAATTTGATGGCTCTAGCAGCAGTTAATTGGTTGGTACAATTTGTATCCCCTTTTTCTATTTTGACCCCAAAAAGTGCGAATTTCGAAAAATCCCTTTATTTTACGTGTCTACGCAATCAGAAGAATGTCTATACCGAATTTCATTATTGTAGGTACCGCCGTTTGGTTGGTACCATTTTTATCCTTCTATTCCCATTTTAGCCCTTATAAGTACGAGTTTGGAAAAAAGCTTTTATATTATGTATCTACTCAATTAGAGGAATGTACACACCGAATTTCGTGTTTCTAGCTGTTGCCGTTTGATAGGTACCATTTTAATCATTTTTGCCCCATTTCACCCTCTACGAATAAGAATCACTTTATAGTGCACGTTTTTGTTATAGGGGGAATGTTCATACCCAATATCAAGTAAGTACAAGCAGACAGGGTCTCAGGTCGATATTTCAAGGTGTTACAAACGGAATTACAAAGAGGTAGGGGTAGAGGGTATACAAACGTTAAACCAACGACTCTCATTTGAACGCCAGTTTTAATCCTCACATTTCTAGGAATAACATCTCTGGTCACTGCTCATTATTATATAATACAGCAATTTGTAATCAAAAAGTGAACATGAGGCAGCAATCTTCAAAAATGTGCCGTAAATAGTAGATGTATTGTCAGGCGTCATTAGGGAGAAACATTTCCTTTTCCATTTTCGAATATATTCAGTTCTATGACAGATACAATACTGAAATTTTGTGTGAGTGCATCTAGCATAAAACTGCGTAGTTGTGCCAAAAATGGGCGGTATTGGGAAAGTGGGCGTGGTACCTCACATACGAAGTTTAAACATATTATCGAATATGGTCTATGACACCTATAGTGCTGAAATTTTGTGTGGGTTGATCCAGTGTAAATAGTTGTGCAAACATGGGCGGAAAGTGGGCGTGACCTTCTCATATAAAATTAAAACCGGATTTAGAGTATATTCGAAACCGAGATGGGCGAAAAGTGGCCGTGATCCTTCCCATAAGAAATTAAAACCTTTTTTTGAGTATATTCGACACCGACATTTCTATATTGTTGTGTGAGTTAATTTAGTTGTAACCTGCTTAGACAATATACAAATGTTCGTGATTTGAAAGATGGGACATTTTTGAATTGAATTTTGTAAAATTACACGTTTTCTGTGGTTTTTCTTAGCACAATAGTAAAGAAAGGCTACAAAAAGAGAAATATACATTCGTCAACAGCCGCCTTAAGTCAAGAAAGCGGAAATTATATTAATTTTT
The DNA here is from genome assembly GCA_947397865.1 of Polietes domitor. Lineage (NCBI taxonomy): Eukaryota > Metazoa > Arthropoda > Insecta > Diptera > Muscidae > Polietes > Polietes domitor. The sequence continues at coordinate 91,299,691 of OX377619.1, read as the reverse complement.
TAGTGTTTGTGTTGTTTGATGAATGAAGTTTGAATGAAGTTTTTTGGTTAGGTAATGGAAGGGGGAGAATCACACTTAACAAAAAAATCAATTTGATTTTTGACATTTCTTCAATTATTCGCCGTAAACTAACGTTCTCCAGGGAACATATCCATGAAAGCAGATTTTAATTTTACCGTTTGTTTTTTTTTTGCCTGGCGAAGCGGGCGGGGGTTCAGCTAGTTATCAATAAACAAAGAAGATACAAAATCTATTTAGATTTCACACAGGACAGCGACAGTATTTTCTATTTTAAAATTAAATGTAAATATCAATGTTTTTTGTTGTTTTAAATTGTAAGAATAATATATCGAAGTAAAATGCGATACGATATACCCCAAATCTATAAAACTGCTGAAAAATGTTTTAAACCAAATCGTTGTAGCGAGTTACAACCTTCGGTTCAGAAAAATTTAAAAAAAGTGTCTTTAGAAAAAAATTTCTTCTCCAAATTTTTATGACAGATGACTCTCGATATACTTTTATGTTAGATCAACTGAAGATGACAAAGGATGTCAGTCGAAATATTGGGCAAACTATAACATAAACAATTAAAATAATAAGGCCAACTATTAACATCTTCAATACAATTCTCCATAATCTAAGCAGGAGCTGCCAAATACTTCTCGGATACACTTTGGGTCTATTTTAAAGAATGATTCCATGTTTGTCGGTGAGAATCTTCTCATGCAATTTATCTAGTCCTACAATAAGTTTTGGGATATGCGGTTATAATTAAAGATAATTTTTATACCCTACACCTCTTCCTGGACTAGGGTATTATAAGTTAGTTTCGCACAAAATGTTTGTAACAGCTAGAAATAATCGAGCTAGACCCACTTTTAAGTATACGGATCGGCTTAGAATCACTAGCTGAATCGATTTAACGATGTCTGTCTGTCCGTCCGGCCGCTACAGGTCGCAATTGTTGTCCGATTATCATGAAATTTGGCAGAAGTTATTTTTTTAGGTCAAGTACGATTGGTATTGGATAAAATCGGTTCAGATTTAGATATAGTCTCCATACAAATATCCCTATAATTTACACTATTACTGCTCTAGAATACACATTTTACATGGGATCATGACAAAGTTTTCAGAATCGTGTTATATTTGAACTAGAAACAGCTAGCGGGAAAGTGGATTACATGGTATATCTGGTATGATATAGCCCCGATTCAAATGTACCTCCGATTAACAACATTTCTGCTCTAAAATGCAAATTTTACATCGGATCTTGATCAAATTTCTCACACAATGTTACATTTAGACTAGAAACACCTATTTTGAAAGCTAGCTATATGGGTCAATGTTTTGGTATAGCCCCCATACAAATGGGCCCCCCGTTTACACTATTATCGCTCTAGAACCCACATCTTACATTGAATCTTGATAAAACTTTGCATATCATGTTATATTTCAATGAAGAATACCCATTTTTATTAGGACTCACATATTACATCGGAATTTTATCAAATTTTGCAGATTATATTATATTTCAACTGAGAATACATACTATGAAAGTCAAATATATGGATCCATATTTTGTAATAACTCCCATAAAAATTGGCCCCCACTCTACTCTATTATAGCTCTTGAACCCACATCGTGCACTGGATCTTAATACAATTTTGCAGATCATGTTATATTTCAACTAAGAATACCTACTTTGAAAGTGATCTGTATGGGCCCACTTTTTAATGTAGCGCCCTTTCAAATGGGTCCCATTTTTATTATTATCCCTCTATGACCCACATCATGTTATATTTCAACTAAGAATACCTACTTTGAAAGTGATCTGTATGGGCCCACTTTTTAATGTAGCGCCCTTTCAAATGAGTCCCATTTTTATTATTACCCCTCTATGACCCACATTTACATCGGAAGTTTTTAAAATTTTGCAAAAAATTATTTTATATTTCAATTAAGAATATATATACTATGAAAGTCATATTTGACTGTGTATTTGAATGTGTCCATACTATGGTATAACCCAAATGTGGCCCCACTCTACTCTATTACAGCTCTAGAAACTACATCTTGCATCGGGTCTTGATCAAATTTTGCAGATCATGATATATTTCAACTAGGAATACCTACCGTGAAGGAGAACTATATAGGCCCATGTTTTGGCACAGGCCCAAGTGTTGTTATAGGCCCCCTTCAAATGTACGTCCGATTTGTCCTATTACCGTTATACAATCTGTATTTCTCATTTCAATTTTTTCAGATCATGATATATTTTGTTTACTCGGAATATCTGCAGGAAAATTTGATCAATTACCATATTATTTACAATATTCGTTAAATTTGACTAAAGATGAATTTATTATAGAAAATTGCGACCATGAAACACCTGGGGTTAGTAATCAAAGCTAGGTATATACCCATGGAGTGGTGTAGGGTATTACATAGTAGGCCCTCCCGATTTTTGCCTTTCCTTACTTGTTTTAACATTCCTTGGTCTGTGTCTGCCGTCCATCCGCTGGACTAGTAGCTGCTTTGTTGTTGCAAGATATCGGGGTCGAAACTAGCGGGGCTGGTTATCGATTTAAAAAGTAAAACTGTGCATCAGTTCACAATTCACTCAATTATGGGGAGCAATAAACTTTAAGCCTTCAGAAACTCAATTATGTGACTTGAGATCTTTTTGAAGAAATGCAACAACAACATAAATGATAATTAAACATAAAATAATTATGAATTACAAAGTAAATAGATGGACATCAGAGGAAATTAACTGCTGTTTTCGTTTTGCCTTATATTAATAGGGTCTTTCGCACGTAAAAAGTTTTTCTGCTTAATCAAATTGACATTTTTGTTCTTGCGTTTGGGAAAGAACTCTGGGTATTTTTACGTAAACTTTTTTAGCTTACTGCAAGTAGAATATTATAAAAATGAAAATTATAGCTTATAATCTTATAACACTCTGTCTAGATGAAATGACAAATGTCAAATTTGTATCTTGCATCTGAAAAGCTATCATCATCTAGAATGAGCATTTATTTATACAAGATATTCTTTTTCGCTCTTTGAAAAATTAAACGCATTCAAAATTTGGTCAAAAGGAGGGGGATTTTGAATATAATTTTGTAAAATTACACGTTTTCGATTTGAACTGGTACATTTTCATTGTTTCATTTCATTTCTGTAAAAGTTCTTGGCACGATGGTAAAGAAAAGTCATGAAAAAAAATAGTCATTCGTCAAAAATCGGTTTAAATCAAGAAAACGGCAATTACATATGGGCATTTCCACAGAAAGGCCCACCAAGACCAAAAAATTTCTTGAAAGGGAAACAATCAAATTTATATTAGTTAAATTTTACATTTGTTTATTTTATAGTTCGGCAAAGGACCTAGAGCCGAAAGTCCAAAAAGTAAAGAGAGTTGCAAACGGCAGTGAGAAAGTTGAAAGAAGATCAGCTAAAATTACAAAACAATAAATAAAAAATGTTTTGTTTGCTGTTATGTGACAATAGATGCATTGAATGCTTCTGTTGATTAAAAAATATATAATTACTAGCTTTTTGTACCCGGCGTTGCACGGGTTTTCGTCTTCCTTATGTATATAACTTTGTATGCTCGCAATTTTTGTTTTGTATATTTTTACTTCTGTAAATTAGTTTAAATTAGTACTTATTTATTTAAATTCATAAGTTACATTTTTAAAATGTAAAAACTTCATGAAAATTTAAATATTTTTTTCAGTGTTTCTTTAAAGAAAATGAAACAGTTCTAAGAATGTATTTTGTGTCTATTAGTTAAGTTAGTCAGTATTTCATTGGAGTGCTTCGGGATACACGATATTTACAATTTTTCCACCTTGTTCAAGTAAATTAAAGTTTTAGGGTTTGAGAGCAAGTATGTGAAAAACATGGATTTTCCTGATTCAATCCACAAACTTCAGGTGATTGTGCTGTACTTTGATTAGCAATCAATGACGTTGGGAATTAGTCGCTTAAATTATTAACATCGTTGTTTTTTTCAGCCGATATAGCACGGACGTAAAACCACTCTTTGTTTCCATAGTTTGTTGTAATTTGTGGGAAGACTTTCTCGATTAATTGTTGAATTGATTCCTGAAAGACATTTTTTGAAAATGTAATACTCCTTTTCACTGCATCAACTGATACTTTTCCATTACCAACATCCAGTAGATATTTCGAAAATATAGCTGCTAAGTCATTGTGATGCAGATGTACACGCATATTGGTGGTCAGATTAATTTTTTGTACATATCGCCAGAGATGCGGGTGCTGATTTTGGAATTACTGGAAGGGTCTGTCGGAAGTCTCCAGCTAGTAAAATAAGAGTTCCACACAATGGTTGTGTATTTGATCTAAAATCTTGAAGTGTCCCATTAAGAGCTTTTAGGGATTTCTTATATGCCATGGTGCAGTCATCCCACACAATCAGCTTGCATGTTTTCAGCATTTTCGCCATGCCTGAACTTTTGCAATATTACAGGTTGGAGAATCACCAAATTCCATAATACATGGTAATTTCAACGCTGAATGTGCCGTTCGTCCTCCATCCAATAATGTAGCAGCAATACCGGGGGAAGCAATATCTAAAGGTATCCCATTTTGAGAGCGGATGTGCGCTAATACCAAAGTGATGAGAAGGGTTATAACTGTGCCTCCTGGTGCATCGAGAAAAAAGGCGCCGCTGTCATTTGTTACTGCAGTTATAATTTTATCAAAGGGCACAATTTGCAATTAATAGAGTTTTTTTGTTGCGGCAAACAAACGCAAGTCTTCAACATTGAATTGCCGTACTCTTAGCAAATCTCAATCAGTAATGTCAACGGTAGAACGTTCAGGCACATCAATTCAAGTTGATTAAGAGTTTTGTTGCTGATGGCTAGGAATATGTCTTAAATTTTTATCAGCGTATCGTTGAAAATAGTAATCGCAAATGATATAGAATCGTAACGGTGCGATAATGATGCAAAATGTTCTCACTCATACCCTCTTTGAATTTTTCCCACAGGTCTTTTGGGTTAGATGGCGAGCAAATTCTTAATATTGTCGCAAACAAAGTTCGTATCTGGAGAGGATGACAGCTGACAGAAGTATACATTAATGTGGTCCCCCAGTTTCTGACACGCCTCTCTCAACTGCTCTTAAATTTTAAACTGAAGTGGGTCCTCTCACGTTAACTTATAACATTCTCAAATAATAACATTCTGCGTTGTTTGGGTGTACGGTATAAACACGGCCCATTGCATATGAAGCGTAAACAATTTGATACCCATCTACTGGAACACCTTGCTTGATTCGAGTATGAGGAAACGCGCCAATTGTTCATACCATGACCTCTTATATTCAAGAACCAAACCCTTACCTGAACGTAGCGGCAGAAAAAAATCGGCACGTGTTACTTTATAGTCCCTTTTTGTAGCATGACCTTTTTATAGTCAAAGGTCATCCTCTTTTCGTTACAAAAAAATATTGAAGTGAATCAATGTATTTTGTTATAGTTTTAAAATATAGTTTTTGTGATGCCTATTTGTCGTGTCTTCCCCTATTATAGCCAGAACACGTCCCCTTTCCACAGGCTAGATACAGTAAAATTTTCAAGAGAATTCGTTATTCGTTACTTGTTTTGTGATAATTTTAATATATAGTTCGTGTGGGCAGTCTCACGCCATTTGTAGCATGACCATTGTATATTCACCATTCAGAAACTATCCTCAGTTCATAAGTTAGTCACAATAAAATTTTCAAGAGAATCCGCACTTCGGAACGTGTTTTATGATAGTTTTAAAATATAGTTTGTGTGGGCGGTGCCACGCCTCTTTTTCGTATAATGACCTAGTATATCCTGGAACCATCCCTTGCCCAGAAGTTAGCTGCAGTAAAATTATAGAGCGAATCCACCCATCGGTATGCCTGTTGTGATAGTTTTAAAATATTTTTTGTGTGGGAGGTACCACCCCCCTTTGTCCTATCGTGACCTAGACTATCCAGGAACCATCCTCTGTCCAAAAGATAGATACAGTAAAATTTGCAGGCGAATCAGTCCACCGGTTTGGCGTCCTATACGCAACATACAGACATACAGACACACATTGATTTTTATATATATAGATTATAATTTCGTAAAAAGTGCAACAGAAACAACATAAATACCATTATGGAAAAAAATGTCACGTGCTACATTTCACGTTCGACCGGACTTAAAATTAAATTACTAAAAAAGTATTAATCATTTTTGGATAAAATCAGTGCACAATGTTCTAAAATTGGTCACATTGAAATATTGCCACAGCTGTCGCTGAAATCGTCGTTTGAATTGTTGGCCGCGAGAACGACTTCTGTTTTGGTCACTTTCGAATGGCTTGGTTTTATAAATTATCTTGAAAACGAAAAATTACCCATAATCAATATTAGCATCAATTATACAGATAATTAAGAGCTATAAGTTAAGCATATGGTCAAAATAAAAAACCGTTTTATTTTGAATTTGTTGTCACTTTAAATGTGTACGACGGCCACATCATAGAAATGCCCATATATTAACTATTCTTCAATATTCCCCATGGAACATCTCCCCTTCTTTAGTATCTCTGGCAAAACCATAAGAATCATGGTTGTAAAGGGTGTTTTTTATTGGGGTATAGAACTTTAAGTTGGCATCACTTTTTTAACTGGCGGCCATTTTGTCAGCTGTCAAGTGATTAATATTTAGTTTGGTTTGCCATTTCATCATGAACAGGTTGACAAATGAACAACGCTTGCAAATCGTGCAAATTTATTACGAAAGTAATGGTTCAATTCGCGAAGTTCACCATTTTATGGTCGACATAATCGTCCATCAGAGCAATTAATTCGGTTAACCATGGATCGTTTTCGCACTACGTTTACTCTATGTGATAATACGCATCCGCAGAGACGTCGAACAGTGCGCACCGAAGAAACAATTGCCGCTGTAGAGCAAAGTGTTGAAGAGGACCCGAATGAATCGATTCGCCACCGTGCACAGCAATTGGAGCTGCACAGCAATTGGAGAAAGTGGTTGAAAATTGGACCTGTAGAATTGGCTATATTCGAGCCAGCCGCGGCGGCCACATGCCCGAAATCATATTTAAACATTAATGGCATAAAATTATCCTTCCAATAAAGCCAAATTGATGGACATTAAAACGATTTTCTTGTGTTTTATTTCAATTCGAAGTTCTATACCTCAATAAAAAACACCCTATACTTACTATCTTACAATTAAGAGACTTGATAAGGTAGCTGCATTCTTACTCATTGATCACAAAAAAACAAGTTAGAAAACGTCAGTCTGCTAAACAGACTTATATGTACCCTCACTCTCAGAGAACATGTGTATGCAAGGACTTAAATGTTGCTTAGAGCCGGATTATATTTGTGGGACGTACTAGAAGTTTGTGCCAATTGGACCCAGCTTCCACATTTGTTAATAATTTTAAAAACATGATCAAATATGAAGTCGTAATGGATTTCAGGCACCAGTAAAGAAGTTATAAAGCATTGATTTTACCTAGGATAGAGATAATTGTGTGGGAAGTACAAGAAGGTGTGTGGCTAAAGGGTAAATATTTTTTATGTTAACAGTGATTATAAAAATATTTTCAAATATCAAATTGCAAATGATTTTGACTACCCGTTTGGATTTTATATCGGCTTTATTGTAACCACAGTTCATGCCACTTTGTGTGGGAGGTACCAGAAGGGTGTGTCAATATCTTTATTTTTTTTTTTTTTTTTTTCGAACGGTCCCAACGCCTCTCACACCCGCCCCTTCCGACCGAGAGGGCCACGTCCCCATAACGTAGGGACAGCGTACACACCATAGTCCGAACCATGGCGGCTAAGCAGTAGAGTAGACACCGGCTACAGATCAAATATCAACAGCCGGCATAACAAAAATATTAAACAAAATATTAGTATCACATGCAAATATAAGTTATTCCTAAAGTTAGTAACTAAATATATTAAAGTATAGTAAACGTGTCACAACAAACTAAACATCCAAGCAGGAGAAAATCCTCGACTTTATTATATCGACTCCTAATCCGAACTCTATGATGTGACACAATGAATTGAAATCAATACACATTCTGCGAATGGGCTCTGCGGAAGCGTAATTCGTACGCTGAAAGTCAATATGGATGAATTGATAGTATCTAGAAGGTCTAAATGGCACGTTAAACTTAATCCTAGAAATAATATAGTCAGAAGAGAAATCACCATTTATAACCTTATAAACCATCACGGTGTTCAACATAACACGTCTGCTTTTCAAGGAAGGCAAGTCGATCAGCTTCAATCTACTAGTATAAGGGGGAAGAATAAAATCACTATTCCAATGCAAATGTCTTAATGAAAATATTAAAAATTGTTTCTGAACTGACTCAATTCTGTCAATATAGATACCATACTGAGGATCCCACACTACGGAACCATATTCCAGAATAGGTCTGACAAGTGATGTAAATAGCTGCTTCGTTACGTAAGGATCGGAGAACTCCTTAGCCCATCGCTTAATGAAGCCAAGAACACCATATGCTTTGTTAACCATTGTAATAATATGATTGTTGAAATTCAGTTTGGAATCCATTAGAATACCAAGGTCTACAAAAGAATCAACTAACTCTAGCTCAGTTCCTCTAATATTATATCTGACAAATCTTGGATTCGATCTAAAGAAACGCATGTGTTTGCATTTCCTTAGGTTGAGTTCCATACAATTCATGTCACACCAGCGTCCAAAACTATCTAAGTCATCCTGCAATGGATGCGAAAATTCTGGCCAATTATAAGAAAAAAATATTTTTACATCATCTGCATACATTAGAAGTCGAGAATTAATTATAGACCCCGGAAGGTCATTTATGAATAATAAGAAAAGAATCGGCCCTAGATGACTACCCTGAGGAACACCTGATGGAATCAGAATAGGTCTAGAATAAGAATTACCAAATTTTACAATCTGAGAGCGATTTGAAAGATACGAAGATATCCACTTCAAGAAGTTAGAGCTAAAACCTATACGATCTAATTTATACATCAATAGTTCGTGGTTCACTTTATCAAATTCTTTACTAAAATCTGTATAGATGACATCAGTCTGATTACCTTGAACAAATTCATCAATAACGTGAGAAGTAAACTGAATCAAGTTTGTCACAGTAGAAAAGCCCTTACGAAATCCATGTTGATATGGACTCAATATAGAAGAAACTCTATGAGATACAACCTCAGTAACCAATTTCTCAAATAGCTTCGGAATAGCACTCAACTTAGCGATCCCTCTATAGTTTGAAACATCAATTAGACTGCCAGACTTATGGAGGGGATCAATGAATGAACTCCTCCAAGCCAAAGGGAAATATCCAAAACTCAATGAAGTATTAAATAATAATGTTAGCGGAATAGCCAAACCACTAGCACAGAATTTCAAAATTATACTTGGCACCCCATCTGGGCCAACACTATTTGTGGATTTGAGATTATTCAAACTCGACAAAACTAAGGGTAAATCAATAACAGGAATTTCTAATTGACTCAATGCAGAAATATTATAAGGGTAGGCGTCACTCGACCCATAAGATCGCTCTGAGTATGTCGCCCATATTCAATGCGAACACAACCTATTTAAAAACATTGCCAAATATCAAATATCACAGTATTCCGATCACCCGTATAGAAGTTACAACAACTTTAATTTTACGTAGTTTAGGGTGATTTGTGTGGGAGGTACACTTAAAGTGTTTATAAAAACATTATCAAATACCAAAATAGAGCTGATTCCGAAGATCGGAGTGGAAGTCACATTACTTTTAATTTGACATAGGAATATGGGTCATTTGTGTGGGAGGTACCATAAGGGGCGTGGCAATTGCGTTCATTTTCGAACTTAAACTAAGTTTGGGAAAAATATTACCCTGAGCAAAATATGAATTGATTCCTTAACTCCTTTCGAGAGTTATCGTGTACACCAGCCAGCCAGCTAGACGGACAGAAACAGATTTGGTCCAAACATACTTGGAGTCTTAAGTAACTCCTTCAATGCGTTACACTTTTTTTCTGTCCCAAACGATATATACCCTCCTACTCTGTAGAGTGAGGGTATAATAATCCGGCATCCAATAATAATAAGAATTTCTAAACAAAAATAAATTTCTAAACAAAAATAAAAATTATTAATTCTGCAAAATATGTGATTTTAAGGATTTTATAGGAATAATTCGCAATGTTGCCTATAGACAACATTGGGCATGAGGGCATGTGATTTTAAAGATTTTGTATATTTTGCCTATAGGCAACATTGGGAATGAAAGGGTTAATTATACCCTCCACCTCTAGGATGGGGGTATATTCACTTTGTCATTCCGTTTGTAACACCTTAAAATATTCATCGGAGACCCCGTAAAGTATATATATTCTGGGTCGTGGTAAAATTCTAAGACGATATAGCCATGTCCGTCTGTCTGTTGAAAGCACGATAACGTCCGAAGGAAATGAGCTAGGAGGTTCAAATTTTCCCTAAATGTGTCTTATGGTTGCAGATCGGTTGGGATTGAAAGTGGGCGAAATCAGTCCAGAGGGAAAATTTTTTCCCTCACAAGGACTGAAAATACCCCTAATATTTAGAGTATTTCAGCATGTTTTTGAACATAATAGCTTGTATTTACTTGATATTTGCATAGCATAAAAGGGCACCATAGTGATTTTTATTTGTAGGGGGTGAAATGGGACGAAATAGTACCAACCAAACGGCTGCACCTAGAATAATGAAATTCGGTGTATATATTCCTCTGATTGCGTACACACATAAAATAAAGGAAGTTTTCGAAATTCGTACTTTTAGGGTGTAAAATGGAAAAAGGGGATACAAATTGTACCAAACAAATGGATGCAGCTAGAACCATGAAATTCGCGGTATACATTCCTCTGACTGAGTGACACGAAAAAAAGCGTTTTTCCAAATTCTTACTTTCAAGGGATTCAATGGGAGCAGAGGGATAAAAATGGTACCAACTAAAAGGCTACAGCTAGAATGATGAAATTTTCGAAAGTCGTACTTTTAAGGAGTAAAATGCCAAAAAGGGGATAAAATAGTACCAACAAAATGGCCGCTATTTGGTATCATGGAATTGGGTATATACATTCCTCTCAGTGCATAGCCACGTAAAATAATTTTTTCTTCCAAATTCGTACTTAATTTTGTTGCTTTTACGACAAAAAATGGTAAAATCAGGAAGTTGTCTTCTACTGCGTACGCGAGAGATAAGGTATTTTCAAAATGTATACTTTTGAATTTAAAATAGAAAATACACCTATCCCCCAATATTTAGGGTATTTATGATTGCTGCCTTATATTTAATTTATGAATTGAAGTATTATTTATATTATTTCTGAATCATGAAATTCGGTGTGTACATCCCTCTAATTGCATAAACACGTAAAATAGAGGGATTTTTTAAGGGATATAATCGAAAAAGAGGGATAAAAATGGGACCTTCCAAACCGCTGAAGTTGATATCATGAAATTCGGTGTGTATTCGGTGGTCTGACCGAAACAAAGGTTTTTTTCAAATTTGTACTTTTATTATCAAAATAATGCAGTCACTTTGTCTGTATCTGAAAATGCTTCTCCCTAATGGCGACTGACAATCGCCTAATTTTTTCGGCATGTTCACTTTCACAATTACAGCATTGTATTTATTTATAGTAGTAGATTTTAAACAGTGCACATAAGTATACATTATAGTTTGAAATAGTAATCAAATATAGTAATGTGCATAAACATATCACAATTTTCGTAATATGGTTCTGTACTTCTATGTCGACATCCTTTAATCTACTGGTAATACTGTGGAATGCACTCCGTGGTGGAGGGTATATAAGATTCGGCCCGGCCGAACTTAACGCCTTCTTACTTGTTTTCAAATACCGTTATTGTTACCTTTGCCGAAATATATATTTGTTCCTATGTCGTTATCGTAACGATATTCGTTTCGGTATCAAACCTTATTTCCCAGTAGAAGTATTTGTCAGTCGTTTCTAACACATGCGAACCTTAAATCCCATTAAATTCTAAATGAAAAAGGTTAAATTTTGATCAGCCCCAAAAGCCTATAACGTGCGCACCTCCTCTGTGAAATGAGGACCATTATTTAATGAAGCTTACGTCTTAGTTCAGAAATAAACAGAACATGTTATAATTCAGACGGAAATTTACATAAATTACATACTTTTTCTAGTACAAAATTAATTATACAAAAAATACACGTTTTCTTTTTGGAATAAACACGAAAGCCTCTCACTTCTCGATCACTTTACGAATCAACAGCCAAAACATTTGCCGGTTCCTTGCCATGATGAACTCTCTTCAATGCTAAGTAACACTTCTTTGTGTCAATGTCATGGTATCCAACAGGACCCATATCACAGTCAGCACATATCAGGAATTTCCGCTTGTCTACCGTGTTGGAGAAGCCGATGTTCTCGAATGTGAACATGTCATCGACGACCCAAAAGTCGTCCAGGGATTCTGTTTCAATTGTATTGATATCTTTGGTGTTCTTCTGATGCGTCAATGGGAGATCAAACTAAGAACATAGAAGAATATATTTGATAATAATTCAAAATGTAAAACATTGCAAAAAATAAAGATATTAACAACCTGTTTCTTTTCGTAGTCGCCTCGGTGTTCACTTAGCATCAATGAATTACAAAAACGGCAGCGCACCTCTCTTTTGTTTTTACTGTCCACAATTTCATCAGTGATACAGGAATCCTGCGACATGATTAATTAAATAATAAATTGCAGCTAGAAGCACTCCGTTTAATTTAAGTTTAATTTCTTTTTTGAAAGAAAGAGAAAAGAGACAGAAGCGAGAGAGTCCAAACACAATGCACGCTGTCGGCGGCGGCCGTTTTCACATGTAAGGCCCGATTTACACGAGGCGACTTGTCGCTGCGACTTTCTTTGAATTTTCTTTTGGTGTCGCTTCTGGTCGCCTGTTGCATTTACACGATGCAACTTTTTTGATGCGACTTTTTGACGTTTGATTGGCGCATGGTTGTATTTCTGTAAAATTGTACTTTGTACAATGGACCAAAATGATTTCCTTCTCTTAATTTCTCATGGTACCAAAACTAATAATTTAATGTAATGAATACAAATTGTAATAATAATTTTATAGATTTTGTGTATAAAATGTTAAATACGAATAAACTTGTTTTTTTACTTGATACTTTATTTTGATTTACTTTCAATTACAATTATTTATGGGCTAGCTACTCGCCACCAGAATAGATTTTATTCTATTTTCATGGCGGCCCTCTGTCATCCTCTCACAATTCTATAAATTTGGTTGTCCCATATTACTGAAAATGCACTAAGTAACCCTTTTTCATGAATGCCAGAATAATATTGCTGCTTTTCTTTAAGATAGGATAAGCTGAAATCATTTTTTTTTTTTTTGGTCTGTAATCAATATTTGATTTGAACTGGGATATTGTCCTGGCTCAAGACCATTTTGCTTCTATATTTAATAGAATGCAAATTTATTTACAAATGGCATGGTGACATTTATTACTTGGCTGCAGACTACCACGATCATGATTTCGACCATGTCAAAAGTCTTTTCAAGTGGCTTCGCAGCGACTTTTCAACATCAAACCCGGCCTCTATAAGGAGATGATTCTCACAAACGAACGAGAATCACAACTCACTTGCCGAATTTTCGTTTAAAAAATCGCACCAAGTAATAAAGCACACATGCCATCTTACAAGCATCTCATTGAGTTGCATATGTAAGTATGTGTATATGCAGGTATAGTTACCCAGCAATACTTCTGCCGTGCCAACGCTCATTTGTTTTAGTTTTTTCGTTTGCATTTTTTTGGTCTGTAATCAATATTTGATTTGAACTGGGATATTGTCCTGGCTCAAGACCATTTTGCTTCTATATTTAATAGAATGCAAATTTATTTACAAATGGCATGGTGACAGTTATTACTTGGCTGCAGACTACCACGATCATGATTTCGACCATGTCAAAAGTCTTTTCAAGTGGCTTCGCAGCGACTTTTCAACATCAAACCCGGCCTCTATAAGGAGATGATTCTCACAAACGAACGAGAATCACAACTCACTTGCCGAATTTGCGTTTACAAAATTTTTTAAAATTGTCGCCAAAAGCAATATCAAAATGTGATATCAAATGTGAAAACAAATTTTGAAAAAATAATTTTGTGTTAAAAATTTTGGACTTAGCATGGATTATCCAGTGCAAGTCAAAATTATGACTATCGAGGCTAACTCCAATAAAGTCAACACAAAATATTTTTTGAAAATTTGTTTTGATACATATATTTATATTGTAGTTTGCGACAATTATAATTTTTTATTTTGGGCAAAAAATTTTTATTAACGTTTTTGTTATAGCAGCTTGTTATCCCGTCTTAAAGAAAAACAGCCCTAATAACACCAATAAATTAAATAGTTTTAATTTTATTCAACATAAATGATTAACTTGAAGCCCTTTCTTATTTTTCTGATAGTAAATTAAAGTATTATATTATAATGGAGGACAAATTTATTGAAAAGAATGTTTTATTTTGTATAAAATGTCATTTAACTATAATTTCTCTAGTTTTTTGTTCGGAATGTGCGGAACATTTCAAATGATTAAATTTTTTAAATTAAAATACAAAAATTCATGAAAATAGAAAATGTGTCAATTCTAGCCGCTCCCTTTCTCTTCTTTTGTTTCGCCGACGCCACGTGTATCATTGTGTTTGGGATCAGAAACTGAACGCGAAAAAGATGTACGAAAAAAAACTGAACCACAACAAAAACAGGAACTGAACGAAACAAAGAGGAACTGAACCACAACAAAAAGAAGAATAATGAAAACTGACCGAAAGGTTTCATCGAACATCATACCAAAGTGCCGAACAAATGGCGAAAAAACGAAAAATTTGCCGTACTGCCACAAAAAATAGTATAAAATAGATAAGTTTGAGACAAAAATCGACATTTACTCTAAAAAAACAACATACTTGCATTCGATTTTATATTTTTGAAAATCGACCAATATCGATTTTTTTCCTACCCATCTAGGAAATCTTACGTGTTCTGATATACCTTGACCAGATTTTAAGAAGCATGATGTTTGTTAACATTCGTCATCTTTATTTACAATTGCAGAACGTCGGAGAATGTGACATTTTCGTTTTTCGCTTAAATTAGAAATAATTTTTCCCTTAAATTTATAAAATATTAATTATACTGAACTACATTAATTATTTTAAGGAGTTCAGATTCATGTGTGTAAATGTGGGCTGTTGCAATGATTCCTAATTTTTGAAATAGCACATATTTCGTTGGTTTTATATTATCAATGGCGTGTTCTGATATGTTAAATTTGATTTGACAGGATTTTGCATAATTTGTCCATCTTTATTTACAATTGCAGAACATCGGATGTGAGAAAATTTTCGCTTTTAATTAATTAGAAATCTCGTCCCTTGTTCTTTGTTCCTTATTCCTTGTCACACTGCATGCGAAATTTAGCCGAATCAAATGTAAAATTTGTATGGGATTTGACATTTGTAAATTGTCCTTGTCATTTCCAAATGTCAAATTTGTATGGAAACTGACATTTGTAAATCGATCTTATGTCATTTCAGATAGATTTCGCATGCAATGTTATTACTCATTTGTACAGAGTATTTCGTGAGGAATTTGAAAGTTCTCATTTTAATTGCCTCGTGAAACTGAAAACAGAAAGTGAAGAAGAATTAACACTTCTATATAGAAAAGAAAGGCGATATATACCAATTTTAAAGAAGTTGAGGCACAAACAAATTGCCTATTCCAGCCCCAAATTGCCTTCAATTATCAAGCATAGGGAAAAAACCCAAATTTATTCGATGTGTAATTTCTGTAAGTGTTGTAACTGGAATCAAGAAATTCGGCGTATACATTCATCTGACGACATTTGTACGTTTACGTTGGAAGCGGCAGAAAAAATAATGCAAATAATACCAACCAAAGTTTTGCTGCTGAAATCTTGATAATCGGGCTGTACTTCACACCGTCTACTTAAAATGTAGCATAAATAATTTTTACAAAAATTTTCTTCAATAGCCTTGTCATACTGCTTGTAAAATCTATCTGAAATCACTTAAGCTCGATTTGCCAATGTCAGATCCCGCACAAAAATTACATTTGAAAATCGACATTATAGTCTTGTCACACTGCATGCGATATATACATTATAGCCTTGTCACACTGCAGGGGAAATCTAATTTAATTAGATTTCGAGCCAAATCTAGTACTTTATCCATATAAAATTTAAAATCGATCAGCTATTCGATTATTTAGAAATCGACCTCGAAATCTAATATTTAGACACACAAAATTAAAAAAAAATTAAAAATTTAAGGTTATGTGTTTAAACTATAGGATAACAAGAGGAAGAATTTAACATTTATTTCTAATTTCTCTGTCAATTCAAAAATAAGTAATAAAGATAAGTAATAAATGTGAAATATTTAAAAGTGTTTGCTAAATTTAATTAGTTTAATTAAAATTTCAGGAAAAACCCACATTATATGGAGAAAACAAAATGGGCTCCAGACCAGGAATGTGTTCTGTTAGCTCTATGGGAGGAAAGTATAAACGGAAACAGATGAATATGTTTGAAAATGGTTTGTATTTTGCCCATATGAAAAACAAACTAAATTACACAAATTCAGTTTATTATTTTTTTGTCTTCTAGAGATGAATAACGGTCAATGGGTCCATGAGGAGAATCACCATCAAAATGGAAAAACTATGGCTGTTTTTCTTTAAGACTGGATAACTAAGCTGCGATAACAAAAATCTAAATAAAATGTTAAAATTTCACTCAAAATAAAAAATTCTTTTTTAAAATTGTCGCCAAAAGCAATATCAATGTGTGTGTGAAAACATATTTTGAAAAAATAATTTTGTGTTAAAATTTTTTGACCTAGCCTGGATAATTATCCAGTGTAAGTCAAAATGATGGATATCGAGGCTAAGTCCAATAAAGTCGACACAAAATATTTTTTTGAAAATTTCGTTTGATACATATATTTATATTGTAGTTGGCGACAATGTGAAGAAATATTTTTTTATTTTGAACGAAAAATTAAATTTTTATTAAACTTTTTGTTATCGCAGCTTGTTATCCCGGCTTAAAGAAAAACATCTAAAAGTGCATTCCATAATAGGATGGAATCAGTGATGGAAGAAAGCGCAGGGATCAATAGCGAATGGTTCGACAAAAGCAAACTATAATAATAGTATTGCAGTTTTCTCTGCAAAAATATAAATTGAAGAATTTTGTTCCTTTTCAGACGGATAGTCTGCACTACAATGGCCACACTACCACCCAATAGGACGTCCAACGATGGATTGTCACTTGATGTTATCACTTGTCCTGTGTGTGCAGTGGTCCGTGTAATTTGTTTGTGGACGTTTCGCTTGGACTGGACATTTCTCCCGGATGCAATTGTGAGCGATTCGGTTAAAACGGTTTCGCAAAAAAACTTAAAAATATTCGCGTAAATAAATCCTTCCGGCAACATTTCTTAAGGTCCAAAATTAACACATATTGTAGTATTAAATTTAATTTTTCTTTATTAGAGTTTTCAAACTAAATCGACCAAATGTCAAAAAATTGCAGTGTGACAGGGTCGATTTCAGAAACTCGACTTCACAAGAAATCAACTTGATTTCATGCAGTGTGACAAGGCTATTATGTCATTTCAGCTAGATTTCGCAATGTCGATTTTCAAATGTCAATTTTGTGTGGGATCTGACATTTGCAAATCGACCTTAATAGCCTTGTCACACTGCATGCGAAATCTATCAGAAATGACATAAGGTGGATTTTTAAATGTCAGATCCCATACAAATTTGACAATTGAAAATAGAACTTATGTCATTTCAGCTAGATTTCGTATGCAGTGCGACAAGGCAACAACTTATATATAAACGTATACACGTTACGAAAAATAAAATTTACTTTTCAATTTCCAAGATATATCCATTTACGGAAACATGCACGGATATGTTTGACATAAAGGTTAATTATTAATAGGATTTTTGAAATGTTATTGCCATTTTAATTGGCTTGGCGTTGGCATCACTACAGACAGTTCGTCGCAAGTAATTCACAACTGTCATTCACAATAGTTACTCTTGCTTTCTTGTTCAAAAATAAAAATTCAATTCAAAAGCATAGACGCTAAATTATTTTATTTTGTTTTTTACATTATTTGTGCTTCATTTACATTACCATCATTTCATATTTGCTAAGATAAATATATTTCCTGTCGTTTTCCACCACCACATCGAAAAGGAAAGGGAACAAATGTAACAAAACCAACCCAATTGGATTTACATTTTACTTCCTTCCTTTTCCTTTCAATAAATTTAGAATAAATCAACAAGATGATGAGTGAACAAAACCGGAATGGTAAGTATATCTCCACACCTAAAAATTATCTTGTTCCCGCGCAGTGTCTATATATTTTAAGTGTTAAACAGAAAATAATACTGATATTTTCCGATCACAGTAGGCATTGAGAAACAAGCCAATTGAAATACACATATACATTTACAATATCAGTTCAATAAATCTTTTCGTTTCATTAGCACGTAAAATAAAGGACAGCAACGGAAGTGCTATAGGTCTTTGGCAGCAACAACATACGCCAAATGCAACTCTAAATCTTTCTCAACAACAGCATAATCCGGTCAGTTCCAACGAGAGCGCCAGATATAACCTTAAATTCAGTAACGCCGCTGCATTTAAAACAAATCTCCTTCAGCAACAACAACAACAAATGGATCGCCTAAGAATGCCAATATTAAGCCAAGGTATGTAAAAACATTATTAGACCAATATTGGTCACATACAAATGTTTTTATGTATGTGTGACATGCTCAAATTCGCTTTCAGATATGCATGCTCTTTGGCCTTATGGCACGATTCTTTCGCCTATGATGCCCGCTTTGCCATATACTCTGGCTGGTACATTACCACCGTATGCTGCGGTTCCTATTTATCCTCAGCAATGTACCGCGTCCCCCGTTTCCAATTCATCTAGTGCTTCTTCTTCTGCAGCAAGCCAACAAAATCAAATTCAGCAACAGCAGCGTTCAATATGTGCTAGCAGCGGCGGAGTTAGTGGTGGCAATACTTCGACTACTAATCAGAATTCTTCAAATGATTCCAATAAGATTAACATTCAAATTGGTCTTCAGTGTGTTTCACAGAATAGTAGTCCATTGAATTTCAATTCAATGAATGACTCAGTGACCAAAGTAAATTTAGTGAATTTTTGCAATCCTCCTTGCCAGGTGGGCGAGAAGGATAATAAAGGTAAGCTTTTATTTGGTTTTGAAATGGTTTTCCGTGGACAGATTAGAAATCCAGTATTAAAAACTAGTAAACACAAAGGACTTTTTTAAGAAAAAAAATCGAATAAAAATGTTTGTAAATGTGCACACATATGTTTTTACTGTACTGTAAAGTACTGTTGTAATGAAACAAAATTTCAGCAGCATTAAGGAAATGCATTGAATTTTCCTTAAATTAGTTTATTTTTATTTCGAATGGGTGTATTGAATTGCGATGTATGCACTCTTCGCCCAAATTGATATCCTCGCACCAAGTCCAAAGTATGTTCGAAAAGGGTTATTGTTGAAAAATATTCTTCATAACGGAATATTTAAAAAAAGATAAGTTTTATTACCCGGTATTTGAACAAATGATATTTCAATAACATCACAGTCAATGCAATCCATCTTAAAGAGTGCGTCGGCTTAAATTTATTGTAGCTTTAGCATTCGTTACCGTTATAAAAACCCAACTCTTAATGTTTCAAAATCCGTTTCCCGATAACCTTATATTGCCTAAATTTACACTTTGTCTAAAAGTATACTAAAAGATTTTTTGTCTCCCTTCTCTCCTTATAACCTTGTCACTGCGCATGCGAAATCGAACTGAAATAAGCTCGATTTTCAAATACCAATTTTGTGCAAATCGACCTTAAGTCATTTAAGCTAGATTTCGCATGCAGTGTGACATGGCTATTAAAGTAATCATTTGTAAAAATCTCTTTATGTTGCATGTCTATGTAGACAGTGTGATTTACAGACCGACTATCGAGATTTCAGCAGCAAAAGTTTGGTTGGTACCAGTAGCATTCTTTTTTGTCCCGCTAAAGTACAGTAAGTAGTCAGATGAATGTATACGTCGAATTTCTTGATTCCAGTTAAAACAATTTGGTTGATACAATTTTTATCCATTTTCTTTTAAACAAAATTAGTATGCAAAAAAATCTCAAAAACCTCAAATTAAGATAATAAAGTACACATCGAACTAATTTTGGTTTTTCCCCTATGTTTGATAATTAGGGCTAGTGAAACTTAAAAAAAAGTAAATTGTGGAATATGTAATTTGTTTGTGTCTCACTTCTTTAAAATTGGGAAACATACCTTACATCACCTTTCTTTTCTATATTAACACAATTAAAATGAGCACTATTAAATTTCTCACGAAATTCTCTATACAAATGAGTAAATGCGAAATCTAGCTGAAATCGATTGATTTAGATAGCAAGGCTATAAAACAATTTCAAGGTTGAATTTAAATGTAACGGTGTATTATGTATTTCAACAACATTATTATTCTGTTTTGGAGTGTGTTAAATAACAAAATTTGAGAATAAAAAATATTTGATTTGAACTGGGATATTGTCCTGGCTCAAGACCATTTTGCATCTATATTTAATAGAATGCAAATTTATTTACAAATTGCATGGTCCTACAAATGTCGTTTTCGGGACCATAGTACAATGATATAAGATGAAGTTACATATTTATTATATTGATTCATATTACTTTTACATTAGCTACTTCGAAACTACTGCTGGTTGTAACCTTTGTAAAACTATTTCTTTAATTTATTTATTTGTATCCTTAGACTCAACTTCCCCTTTAAGGAACCCAATTCTTGGAACTTTAAAGTAAGTAATATGAATGTTTCCACAGCTTCATTAATGATACATAATAGGCCTGTTCGATTGGGCTTACTAGCTTACTTTTTGCATGGAATTTTACCTGTTTTAAAATAAAGAGGATAGGAAGCTATCCTACCCTCTTAGTTGTATTGCCAGATTTTTCTTGTTGGTCCATTTAAGAAAAACTAAATATGTTTCTGATTTTTGTAGAGATATTGCTGCCGGCGGAGATGCCTCTAATCTAAACTACACGGGAGCTAACGTCCCTTTGACGAACGGTGGTGGCGGCGCTGGTGGTACCGTTGTCTTATCCCAGGCCAAATTCAATGAATTGACACGTTTGGCTCTAAGAGGCAGTGAGATTGCTGAGAAACTGGCTTACACGCATCGTAATCGCCCATGCTTCAAGAAAATCGACAGCCTGTGTGCCCGTATGAAACAGGATTTAATACGTCCTGATGGTGTTTTACCCAATATAAATTCTCAGGGTATAGCATGGGCAGTCAAAGACTTCATTTTTGTCTTCACGCGCGTCATCAATGCATGGATTATTATAAAAGGCTATGTCTACAATACTCCAGAGGGTCTAAACAAAGTTAAGGCCGCACTGAGTCCAGACTTTAATTCCAGCTTTGCTGCCTGGCAGGATACCACAATGGATTTCATAGAGAGTCTTATTAAGTCGTTTGTCAATTTAGATAACCTAGTTCAGTCACAAAAAAATGTTTATCAAAAATCCGATATAACTTCAGCACGCAATAACATTTCGACCATAAAACTTGTGCCAACTGTGAATACCTTATTGGAAGATTCTTTCGACTTCCTCAATAATTCGTGTGAGAAATCGCACCAGAATTCCTTGAATAAAAACTACATTTACACTATGGTCGAAGACTCGGAGGGTAGTCAACGACAGGCTACAGTTAATGGTACATATTTTAAAACTGGCACTTATAATCCCATCAAAAAGGACACTCTACTCTCCGAGCAGATGCCAATTTTGGCAGCAAACGGCGTCATACCTGCCAGATCTACACCGGCAAAGGTGGTAACACCAGAAGCAACCACTCAATTATTGTCAGCTCCTCTTGAACAGTATTTCGATGATCAACTTACGGGTTACTGGACACCATCGACTGAAATGGACACAGCCGCAGCTGTTGTTGGGACGGCTACAGTAGCCGCTACAACGGAGTATGCAAACCCTAAAGAGAAAGCTCACATCAATTGGTTGAATTATGACTTGCGTGTTCTGGAACAAAATCTCTCAGAATTCTCCAAAAGCTATGACCCAACTGGCCCTCTCAAACCTTTGGGTAAAGATCTCATAGATAAGTTAAATATTATGATAGAGCGTTTAATGTCAATGAAAAATGCTGACATGTTTTTTAAGCAACAATTTACCGAAAATTATGTAAGTTTCGTTCACTTTTTCCCATTCAATTAATGTTTAAATTTTATTTCGTTTTTGAACTTAGTTTCCAGATTTTATAACTAAACATAAACACGAATTTATGGATATACGTTCAATTATTTTCAAGAGTCAATTAGGTGGCTATCAGAGCGTTTTCGAAATGGTCCATGATGTTAAGAAAATTATATATTCTGCTAGAGAATTTTTAAAGGTAAGTTTTTACTTAATGTGATCGCGTTTATTATCTTGGTTGCAATCGTTCTATTTCAGATTCGACAGTTGTTATGAAATGAATATTTAATGTTCAAAAAAATAACATTGCTATTTTTTTCGATTTTAATTATTTCAGTAAAAGTAAACGTTTACTTAGAACCTATTTATATATATCTAGCCGTGAAGATATAATAATAATTAGAGCCGTTTTTCTTTAAGTCTGGATAACAAGCTGCGTTAACAAAAACGTTAATAAAAATTTAATTTTTTGCAAAAAGAAAATATTTTTCACATTGTCGACAACTACAATATAAATATTTGTATCAAAACCAATTTTCAAAAAAAAAAAAATTTTGTGTTGACTTTTTTGGATTTAGCCTCTATTACCATAAATTTGACTTACACTGGATAATTATCCAGGCTAAGTCCACATTTTATGAAATTATGTTTTCATAATTTGTTTTCGCACACATAGATATTGCTGTTGATGACAATTTTAAAAAAGATTTTATTATTTTGAGAGAAATTTTAATCTTTATTTAGGTTTTAGTTATCGCAGCTTAGTTGTTATCCAGTCTTAAAGCCATATTATTTCCTTATTTGGTTTAACACATAAAGAAATAATATTTTCCAAACAGGGGTGTGCTTTGGGATAGCTCTTTTTATTGCATCTAATATAATTCATTTACATGTTTCAATGTAAATTGTTTTTGTAACAACAACAATTTGTACAGAAATTAATTAGCTGTATTTCATGATAAAAAGTATATCGGGGGCTTATATTCAAAGTGACTATGAACACAACTTTTCAGGAGAGCGAAAAATCTGATTTGCTACTTAATTTTAAGTGTAATTATTCATCATTATTCTATAGATTAATCTAAAGAGGATTACTAATTGCTACGATTAAAAAGTTTTCAAAATTTCTTATTATTCATATTTCACATATGACATTTTTGTTTTATGATTTTATCGCGATCTAGCCAACGGATCCGGCTGAATTTTTGTTTGTTTATTAAGAACCAATGTCGCTTGTAACATATATGTAGTCAGTCGCGAAAATCGCTGCAATTGTTGAAAACATCCAAAATTCGTGATTGGAATTGCTTAAATTTAAACTTTCCTTGTGCGGATTCTAAAACTTTTCTCACACAAATATTCCCCATGAAGTCAGCAATCATATGTCAAAAAATATTTTGGTATTCTCTAATGATAAAAAGTTACGCGGGGTTTTCTAAAGATACTTTTCACTTTGACTTTACAGCCAACATTCATCCTATTTTAGCCTCATAACTTTTTGAACTATTTTATTTATTTCATTTGTATGTTCATATCCACTATTGCAGTCACAAACTAAGGTGTAAGTGTATAGCCAAATTAGAAATATTTGAAAAAAACGGCTTTCTCCAAATTCATGGCACAATAATTCAGGTAAAAGCAATTCCCCAACAACAACAAAAATTCAGATACAACCTTGTGTGTTTCAGCATTTTGATTGTCAAATTCAACTGACAAATAAATGTGTCAAGTGAAGAATAATATTTTTGTTGTGCCATGAAGTAAACAAAAAAACTTAGGCCTCCCTTTGTCAAACCTCACAGAACGATTTGCCACAGTAGTCGTTCCGAGAAGTACGGGGTTGCCGACATGAGCAAATTTAACAATTGGGGAGACTCCCTGTCCATTGGTCATCCTTTCGCTGCCACTGCCGTATGTTTGTATATACATACAGCCAATCGTATGGCTGCATTTTTTTTTTCGAAAAGTCCTTGTCAAATCATTAAATTCTCTAACATATTCACATCTTTGTATTTTATATTTGAAAACTTAACGATTTAAATACATTTCGTGGTTCAAAACAACTGTAAAATATTTAATTAATCTTTCTAATCTGCGGTGGTACATAGTGTTCATCCACAACACGAGGCTTCTTCTTTCCAAATCATTTCTTGGGATAGAAGACTCTTTTATTGTAGATTTCCAAATCCAGTTTCTCCGTTTTCGAAGAACTACAACAATTGTTTTTTGTTTTCAATTTCGACCAATCGACTTGATCGTATGTTCGTCAACAAATCCAGAACATTGGATCATTCTGTCTGAGACTGTTTACGAACAAATCTAAGTTAAGTGCATTCAGATTTTCTCACTTTTCGCAATTAGTTCTCACTTTTATCGAAAAAAACCACAATATTTTCAAATATTTTTCGACAGCCAAATCAGAGAAAATGGTTCATAGCCACTTTTGAATATAAGCCCTCGATATAACCAAATTTATATTAGCTAACACTATTTTCCAAAAGAATTTTTTTAATTACTGTTTCTTTATTAGTTTGTACTATTATGTATATAAACATAAACATGTATATAACATAAATGGTGGTGCTTTCCTCTTTTTGGCAAATAGGACTCGATATAGCAATATGCATATTCTATGCAAGTATGGATTAAATTGGGGATTCGTATAAAAATCTGCTGTCCAGCGATTTGGTGTTCTTCTTATAAATTGAAGACTTCGACTTTCTCAAGTTTTTTTATTTTTTATTTATTTATTCCAATTATACATGTATTGTAAGATAATCATCTATGTTTTAAGTAAAATTATAATTAGCAGATTCATAAAAGAAATTAATATAATCTATATATACAAAAATATATGATTAAATGGCTCCCCAGCCATATGAACGTTGCTCAAAATACAAAATTGGAACAAATAAATAGGATCCTATAGCAATAAGAACGCCACAAGAAAGAAGAGAAATTAGTTGCGACAAAACAGGATTTATAGCGAAGAACCATTGAAGTAATCAGTAAGTTTTTTCTTGTAAGTAGAATAGGAGTAAGAAAAAAGTTTCAATAAATTTGGTAGATAGTTCCAACAACGACAGACTCTAACTAAAAAGGACTGTTCATACACAGAAAAATGTATCAGTGGGATATTGATTTGGATATTACGTGTTGAATTTATAAAGGAATTTCATTAACCAAGATTACAGGTTGACTCAGTTTCATGATTTTGTAAGAATTAAGTAAAATACGAAGTTGTAGATAATCAAGTTTTAATTTTCTAAGCCAAATATTGGACACAGGTTTTTACTACGAATCCTTGGAGGATTTAAATAACGTTGGTACGCCAATGAAAAATATTTAAGCGATATTTTAAAAAAAATAAGCGATTTAAGCGATATGGTAAAGAAGTAAACTCCGAACTAAAAATCAAAATTTAGTTGTTGTGTGTTGTTGTTAATCTGGCTTAGATTATAAACGATTTAAAGCCGTGGTGGAGATTGTCGCTTAAAACTGCTTGACTAGCTGCGTAAGGCAAAAGTACAAAGGACAACAAAACTGATATTAAATTAATGTAGATATTGGACACTTTACATAATTATAATTTGTAACTAATCGCTAGTTTGTAACGAAGACACGCCTATTGTTTACATCTCCATTCCTCTTTACGTTTTTCTCGCCCCCTGTGCGCCTATTCTTTATTTTCAATTAGTAACCGTCTCCCCTTATTGTGTTCTCACACATTCATTTGTAAAATTATTTTCAAATTCTTAATTAGTAACTGCCGCTTGCTTTAAAATGTCGATCGATAACAGACGTCTCCCGTATCATCATCGATAACACGATCAACACAGACCCGTTATCGTTCGCACAATAACGAAGAAGAAGAATTCAGGTACTAGGTACTATTTACAGTGAGCAAAAAAAGTTTACGTACAGATAAGAATTTTCTAGATATCTCCCAATATTGACCAATTACAAGTCTCGAGAGTGAACAATTTTAAGGAAACATATCTAAGGATTCAGTTCGTCAAGAAAAAAGTTAGATTTTAATTATGAAAATAAAGCATAATAGTTGGACTGTCCCAAAATGGGGCCAAAAAATTTATGTGAAGCAAAATAATAAATAATAAATTTTATTATTATTTTTCCTTAACTGAAAACTTTATTGTCAAAATGTTTACACTAATATATGACAAGTCCTCTTGAATTTACATTTATTCGAAAATTATGTTCTCACATAAAATTACCCAAGAAAATTGCATTAATTATTTAAGAAAAAAATGTCTGCTGTAAGTAAACTTTTTTGGCCCTTTTTTGTATCAGTCCAACAATTTAGGTTTATTTTAATCATTTTAATAATTAAAATCTAACTTTTTTCTTGACGAACTGTATCTTTAGATGTGTAAAATGATGTAAAATACCATTAAATTTTTTCACTCTAAGACTTGTAATTGGTCAATGTTGGGAGATATGTAGAAAATTCTTACCTGTACGTAAACTTTTTTTGCGCACTGTATGTCTGTTCTGTTCGTGGTTAAACAAAAATAATAGAGGCGTTGGCATATTTTTCTCCATATATCGCCGATCGCCTACAAACAACATTCGCCCGGAATTAAATATAAATTAAAGGCATTTCCATCATTGTTTCAATGAAGATCAATCGGCTAATACAGTAAAGAAATGCAAACAGTCCGACAAAAGTAGTGATCCTCTAAATTGCACAGAAGTGAGAAAAAAAAACTGGATTAGCAACATACCATATAAAACTAACAACAACAACCACCACCAGAGCAGAGCATTTTTTCGCCTCGTAAAAGAACTACCTGTGCTCCGAAACGAAAAAGAAAATTGTGTATTGGTTTGTAGAAAATCATTTTCCATGTTTGATCCAACGGATGGTGGTTATAAAAATCGAAAATCATCTGAGCAAGATCAATTGTCATAAGTAAAGGGTGGGAAAGATCGAGTTAAAAGAATAAAATGCATCACCATCATCCCCATACAGCAGCAACGACGGCGGCGACAACAACCACGACATCATCGTCGACATTACAAACCACACAGCCACCCACTCAGCAGCGAAGACGTAAGAAACGGCCCAATTATGGCACTCGCACCGTTGAGGTAAGGCGAGGTTACAGCGGTTTCGGTTTTACCATATCGGGCCAACAACCGTGTCGGCTGTCATGTATCATACCCAATTCGCCAGCGGATCAGGCTGGCTTACGCGCAGGAGATTTTCTTATATCGGTGAACGATTTAAATGTTTCGAAATTACCGCATGAAACGGTAGTTCAATTGATAGGCAACTCGTTCGGCAGCATACGTATGCAAATTGCTGAACACTATTATTCAGATAGTACAGACGAAGAGAATGCAGCCGCTGGTATTCCAACTCTACCCAGCATGGGTCCATCCAGGCCACGTTATATTTATCATAAAACGAAGCAGCAACGTCTTCGGCATCTGCCGCAGAAAAAGTACAACGACAGTTTGTTGCCTCTGCCCAGGCCAACACAACCGGTGTCCCACAAAAAGTGTCCCCAGCCTTTGCTGAAGCCAATTTCTATGGAAATCGCTGCAGCAGCGGCAGCCGTAGCAAAACGCCCCCTAAATGAAAAATTAAAAAGTCCAGCAGCGACATCGCACGCTTCGGCAGTAGCCAATGCTAGGGCCATGGTGAGAGGTCCTTCAAGTGCAGCTTTGGAATATAGAGCGGTGGTGGGTTATTTGGGTACTATTGAAATGCCCAAGCAAATAGCCAACAGCAGCAAATTGCAAACAGTACGTTCGTGCATACGCAAACTGAGACAAGAGAAGCGGCAACCTACGATGGTCCTGATGGTCATTCTGCCCGATTGTCTGAAATTACAAGCGAACAATGGCAACATTTTGGCAACTTATCCCTCGTCACGTCTGAATTACGTAAGTTCGTCATCGGAGAGTGAAAATCGTTTCTTTGGCCTGGTAACCAGTGCTACTTATACGCCACATATGGACGAATGCGACGATGATGATGATGAAGAGGAGACCGTAAGGGCAGCTGTCGCTCCCTCCTCGAACACTGATAACAATGTAATCATTTCCAACTCGTGTCATGTCTTTGTGGTGGACACAAAACTATGCGAACATCAACAACATCTCGCCAAAGCGCAGGAATTTCGCATAGAATGTACCAAAGACCCTATATCTAATTTATGTCTAGAATTTCCAAATAATTCCGAGTATGTGGTAAATCTTATTCGCAGCATGTACACGATGCGTATTGTGCCGCCTGTTACACAACGATCGATTTCAGATGATCCGGCCTTGCACGGTGGTCGTAATAATGGTACAGCTCATTCACCTCAGCCTAGCAATCACAGTGAAGTATCCACTACAACATCGAATTCAGACTCGGGTATCGGTTACAACAATGACTGTTCGAATATCACCGATCGTATAGTTGTTGTTGACTTTTCGCATAACAATGCCGGTGTGAGAGGTCAAGGTGGAGCAGTTCCTAGTGGAAATCGTCCTCAAAACATATTTCAACAGAGTATTAACGCAGATGAGGCTCCTTGTACAAGTAAACGGATGACCGCACGTCACGTGCCCGATCCCAAAGTGGTATACAATATAAATAGTCCCGTGCGTTCTTTAATCGCCTCCAGATCGTGTGATGACGTACTGAATTTAATCGAACAAGATACAGATTATTGCAACGATCCAGACGCTATAGGATTAGCAGCTGTTCCCCAGCAATGTTATGCCTCCATGGATGACATTTCTCTGCACACCGGTTCGATGGAAAACGAAGACAATCAGAAACTCCAGCAGGAAATTACTAAATCCGATGATATTGCAACAGTAGTGGGTGCTGGTGAAACGGCGGTGGAAAACGTCGCCGATAGTTCAGAAATAGAGAAGAGAAAATCTTTGAAATTACCCATAGAATCTTGGAACAGTTTACAAAATGTATCCAGTCAACCGGTAGATGTAATGGATGCTTCTTCGAGTAAACTAGCTAGCACTCCCGATTTGTCCAGACCTGAATTGGATGGCACTTCATCGCCGTTTGAAAGAGGTTGGATACAAACATCGTTAAGGACGCCAAGATCCGATAAGCACACCATTCATCTTTCTGCAAGCCAAGAGGACAAACAGCTGCACGAGCAACACCCACCATACAAAAGTCCTAGCATTAGTAGGTCCGCTTCAATGAGCAACAGTGAAAGAAGTTTATTCAAAACTAAGCAATCGCTTGCAGACAAGTCGAAAAATTTCAAAAAAGGTCCTACTGCATGGGGCTCATCCATTGAAATTTTGCTCGCAGATCCTGCCGGACTGAAGACGTTTGCTGAATTCTTGAAATTAGAGTATGCTGCAGAAAATATATACTTCTGGACTGCCTGCGAACGCTTTCGCAACTTGGAGACGGACGCTGAAAGACAAACGGAGGCTTTGCACATTTACAAGAAGCATTTGTCAAATGGTTCGTGTGAGCCGGTCAATGTGGATTCTCAAGCTCGTAGTTTGGTGGAGAGGAATCTTACCAGTGCCTTGCCAAATCTTTTCCATCCAGCACAAAAGCAAATATTTAATTTAATGAAATTCGATAGCTACCAACGATTCCTCCGCTCTGATTTGTATAAGCAGTGTTTGCAGGCTGAGAAAAAGGGCAAATCTCTACCGTTCACGGGCGATAACTTGGACGACCTTTTGAAGACGACAAATTTTTCAGAAAGTGCCTCATTAAAGTTAAAGAAATCGGCAAGCAACGCAGAAGAGGGCCGCCCACGTAGAAGTTTACTTCCATGGCATAGGAAAACGAGAAGTAAATCACGCGATCAAATAGCACAGGAAGCAAAAGAACCACCACCTCCACCTTCTAAAACTAATGGCGGGGGTGGTGGTGGCGTTATTTCTTCGAAAACTAATGCTATACACGGATCTGCTTCCTCCTTGACTTCGTTCGATGCCCTAACATTTGGCAACAACATAACGGCAAATGATTTGAACTATTCCCTGTGTCGCATCAAATTTCCGGATGGTGCTACCACAATGGTACAATTGAAGACACAGGAGACTGTGGCCGAATTAGTGGAACGATTAATGGAGAAACGAAGTATCCGGTATCAATTTTTTGATGTTACCATCAAAGGTCCTCCGTCCAAATCGGTAGATTTAAAGACTCCCGCTAAAGAATTATCGGGAAAGGAAGTAGACATCGAACAAAGAGTAGCTTTCAAGCTAGATTTACCTACGCCGAAAGTTATTTCCGTCAAAAGTAAACCAAGAAAGCAACTGTACGAAGTTGTAAGACCAATATTGCAAAGGTACCACATTAATCCAGAAATTGTGGAAGTACTAATGCGTGACACCCAAGATAAAGTAGACTTGACACAGCTAGTAACCGCTGTAAACAATCAACGGTTGCAGGTTATTTACAAAAAGACGCCACCACAAGCAGCGACACACGAAGTGCCTCATCGGAAGGCACCATCGATTCCCAAAAACTCCATCGTCGAGGGACTGCAAACAGCTCAGACGACTTTAGATGAGATCACGAACAAAGTTTTCAGTGATTTGATGCAAGTCAAACAAAACCAAGGGGAAGTTGCAAAGCCTAAATTTGATCAGTGTTCCTCAAAATCTGACGAATGTCCCTCTGAAACCTCGTCATTCCTTAAAATTATACGAGGCAAAAGGGATTCTCTCAACGTGCCAGCAATACGAGCCAATAAAACGAAGAAAATTTCTACACAACCCCCTCCTTTAGCGAATCCGGATAATAAAAACAATATAAACAAAATAAAAACGGGCGTCAAACAACATCTACCGACGAAAGTAGCCGAAAAGCAGGATGATTTATTAGAAGATTTGAAAAGAGCACAATTGGCACGTCTAGAAGACCAACGAGGTACAGAGATCAACTTTGAATTACCCGAGTTTCTGAAGAATACAGAAAATCTAAATAAATCGGCCACATCAGCAGTATCGGTCCCATCGCCAGTACCAGGGCTTAATACTAACCAAAGTGAAAATAATGCGGAAAGGCCACCCCAACCCGCTCCAAGGCTTTCCATAACCAACAAAGCAAAATCCAACTCCATATCTCCAATGAAAGTCGACGACGATCACGATCAAAAATCATTGCCCGAGGACAATGTTGATTTCAGTACACCTTCCAAGGGCCCTCCGCCCTTACCGCCAAAGCCTAAAGTATTACCCATAAAGCCATCTAATTGGGGAGTCAACATAGCACAGTTGAACAAAATGTCCCCTACAACAGCAGCAGCAGCATTACCTCCCCCAACACCCACAATTGCATCACCACAATTAACGAATGTGAATGTTGTTGCAGTGCCAGCTTCAAATAATTCCAGTCCAAATGCACGTGCTTATTTGGATCAACCGAGCAGTAGCTTTGTCTAATTGTCCATTTTTTAAATATTGTATTAAATTAACCTTTATATATGTATTTGTGTATATATTTATTGTATTACTATTTAAAACATAGTTTTTCGTATTTTTTAAAGTCAAATTTTATTCAAACGTCATATTTATGTAAGAAATATGTATTTTTTATTATTAAAAAGAGAAAGGCCTTTCAATAAAGTTGATAAAGTATATCAAAGTTTATTTTAGAACAATTTCTCATTCTCCTAACCTGTCTCGGATGGTGATTGTCCACAAATCAACCAAAAAATTCCCCTTCTAGGGAAATTTAGCCTTCAGTGGAAAGCAATATATACTCACTTGGGAATTCTGTTGTTTATATGAATAAGGGTAAATGATTTTATGAAACACGATAATATTTTTATGAATTAAATGTAGTGATTCACTCGCTCTATACGATATGATTTTGTTTAATGATTTATAATAAATCGATGCAATTACAAAACAAGTAAGGAAAGGCAAAAGTCGGGCGGAGCCGACTATATGATACACTCCACTTTCTGACCGAATACAATTCAATTCGGTAAAAAAGTGAAAACTGGAAGAATTTTTGCGTGTTTCCTAACCATAGGCTAATATGACCTGACCCAATTTGTCAAATCGAAATATTTGTATCGGGGCTATATCCAAACGTGGAATGAAGTGATTCACTTACACTATAGGTTCTTCCAGTTCAAGTATAACGTGTTATGCTCAATTTGAAGAAATTCGGTGAAAATGCGTGGTTTCTGAGGCGGAAAAAATCAAGCCGAGAGCGAAATTTGTATGGGAGCTATATCTAAATCTGAACCGATCTGACTCATTTTCACCATGAGTGTTTCTAGTTGAAATATAAGATAATTTGCAAGATTTGAAGAAGATCTGTTAATATATGTGCTTTATAGAGTGGAAAACGTGAAATCGGAAATGAAATTTGTGTGGGCGCTATATATAAATCTGAACCGATCTGACCAATTTTCACCAAGGGTGTTTCTAGTTGAAATATAAGATGTTTTGCCAATTTTGAAGAAAATCTGTTAAAATATATGGTATCCAGAGTCAAATCGAGAGTGAAATTTGTATGGGAGCTATATATATATCTAAACCGATCTGACCTATTTTCACCATGGGTGTTTCTAGTTGAAATATAAGATGTTTTGCCAATTTTGAAGAAAATCGGTTAAAATATGTGGTATCTAAAGTGAAAAGAGTTAAATCGGGACTGATTCTGAACCGATTTTCTTCAAATTTAATAGCGTTCGTCCTTATCCCGAAAAATTTCGTTGTACAAAGTTTCGTTTGGTTCTAGCCACAATTGCGATCTGAACTTTGATTACAAGAATAGATTTAAAAAGGTGATTCTAAGTCGATCGGTATAATTAACAATGGGTCTATCTCGCTTCCTTTTGGGTGTTACAAACAAATGCACAAAGACATAATACTCTCGTGGAGTGTATAAAAAAATGGTTCACCACATCCACACATGGTAGTGAAAAGTATATTTTGAACACTAGGGTGGTTCATGCAAAACGGACATCCTACCTTCTGCAGCACCTGGACAGTTCTCGCTCACCGACAATTGTAAACTATGCCACATACTATTTGGGGAGGGAACTCTGATATTCCACACACTCTAGTAGTAAAAATGAGCTACAACGCCAAATTTGAAGCAAAATTTCCCCGGGAATGAATTGTTCCCTTAAATTTCCAATCGCGATTTATGGTGATTTTTTCATGTTTCTTCGCTTTTATACTTGGATTTGATCGCCTTATGTTTAAAACAACGCAAAGAAGAGAATTCTATTCCAGATGTATATTCATATTACCATCCAATGCCGATAGGGAAATAGAAAATTCCACGTGAACAAATTTCCTCTTTTATTCGCGGTAAGGGTGAATGTTTCTAGTTGAAATATAAGGTGTTTTTTCTTACTTCACAAAAATAATTTGTGAACATTTTACAATCCTTTATACTGTCGATCGCGAATAACAAGCATGTGGGTAGAATGTGACCTTCTGTAGTATTTTTGTTAATGTATAAAAAGCAAGCTTTTATATAAATTGTTTATTTTTTCAATATATTTTTATCCGTAATTTTAAACAAATTGGCTTCAAAGCAATACCCATATTTAGGTTAATTAGAAACGATATATAGAGAGACTGAACAATATTTTTTTGTTAATTTCGGGATACAAAAACTAGTTCACCGAAAACCCTAGAATTCTGTCCGCATGTATTTATAACACATACATTAGTTTAAATGTTCAATTCAGCACCAAGTTCAAAAGGTGAAAAGTAAAGAATTTTAAAAAGTTGTTATATTCGATTTATGCCTTTCGGCCAATTTAGATAAATTACAATAGTACTCCGTATTATCATTAACAAATAAAATATAAAAATGACAGGTTGCATGATCAATATATGTTTTCCGCGCTGTCTTTCTCGCAATTTTAATTTAAACATCTATTTCCAGACTAACACCGATGAAAATCTACAGAACTCAATTTGTGCCTTCGAAACTGAATTTAACAAATTGCTGACCGATCCACTAGTTGAAAATTGTCAATTCAGACATATCACCGGCGAACCAAAAGAGGCCTTATATAACTACTGCAATAATTAATTAAACAATGTAAATATTTTCTATTGGTTTATTAAGAAACCATAAAAACATAAAAGCCTTTAATTATTTTTATTATATTTTAAATATTGGATTTGTATATGTATTTTGAGGGTTGTGACAAAGAAGTCATGCCTAGCATGTCTCTTTTTCTCTTCCGTATTGTAGGTAATAATAAATTTCAACATTTGTTTTAAAAATTTATATTGTAATTTGTATAATTTTCTACTTCAAATATTATATGCTTGAAGGTTATTATATTGTTCATTGTTTAAATATATATGTATTTCAAACAGAAATTACATTACAGGCATTTGAAAAAGAAAAGTCAAGTTATAAATTCCAGACACACAACAAATTTAAAGTCCAATTAACGTTAAATATGATTTAGTGTATTTCCTATCCATGTTTGTAATGCTGCAAAGTTAACAAATTAAATGTTGAAACTTGAAGTATTATATATAAGTTTTGAAAATACTTTGAATATTTTTGAAAGTTTCATGTGAATTTTGTAAACATATTATAGACTACAACTTTCTTATTTATAGTTAAATTATAAGTTCCTATTTAGATTGTAAGAGTTATTAAAACAAAACTGCAAGTTTTTGGAATTCAAAATACCTGATTGTTAAACATTTCGTAATTAGTAATAATTATTCATAAATTTATAACGATAGCTACAATTCGTGAATTATTTGCTAAACTGGTCAGTAGTGATGATAGTATGCTGTAATTAAATATACCTGAAATGTAATTGTTCCTTTAATTACCACATCAAATAAATCTGAACTGAAATTGAATTCCTATTTTTCATTCGAATTCATTTAATAAAATATGACCACAATTCGTTGAGCGATATTAACTGAAATATGTTAAGCACGCGTTTTAAATAAACTACGTATATATCGTTAGAATCAGGAATTATTAGGTTTTTGTGCATAGTTCCTGCAAATGTACGATTGGCATAAAATTTAGCTTCAGGATAAAGAAAATTTACTCATTTTTGTAGCTGCGTACTTACTTTTCAAAAGTTAATGAGAAAAAAGTATTAATTCGCGTTTTGCACTAAACGTATCCTATCTTTCACGAGTGCAATTTCTAGCAGTCAAAAGTTACCCTGCAAAAATGCAGTACATACTGGCGGACATCCGCGGTGTTGAGATTACATGATCAAAAGGACAATGAAAAAGTGTCCTACTGTAATTTCTAAACTTATACTTTAGCAAAAGAACGATCCGTAGAAACCGGATTATTATTTCGATAACCAGAAAATGTCTATCATATCAGCAAAGAAGAGGAAAGTCAGACTGAAAGCTACATCGACTGGAGTGTTCAGAATGTAAGGCTGTGTTGTTCTCTGACAAATCCAAGGTTAACTTTAAAAAATCTGGTGGAATAAGACATGAACGCAGACCAAAAGAAGAAAGATTAAATCCTAAGTATAACAAAGCAACCGTAAATCACAGAAGAGGCACTATAATGATCTGGGGTTGCTTCTTTGATCAAGGAATTGGTTCATTTCAGAAGATTAATGGGAATTTGGATCGATTCATGTATCGTGACATAATAAAGGAAGCGATGTTGCCATATGCCGACAAGGAGATACGCTGTTGTGTGGAGTTGTGGGAGATTTTTAATATGAAAATCAAACAAAAGATGACAAAAAATAAGGATGATTAGTTTTAAACATTAAAAACGCATGGGAAGGAATAGCATAATAAATTTACAATTTAATACCATAAATGCTATGTCATCCAGAATAAAAGTTTCTCAAACAAGTATTAATTTGAAATTTTTTTGTACCAAATAAAGTTTTGTCCATCTTATTTTCTGGTCCTAAATGTTTTTAGGTTAAATTTTAATTTATAAAAAGGTGAATTTCTGTTTATCTGCAATAAACATATAAATAAATAATCTTTAGCATACTATAATAAATTAATAACGTCGTTATCATAAAAATAAGATGTGAAAAATATGTACTGAGCGTGTGCTTTCGTTATGGCCAATACTGTATTTCCAATCAAAGAACAAACTTACACATTCTTTCAAATCTCGGATAGAATTAGAACAAAAAAAAACGAAACAAATTACTCAAATAATTGCACTTTAATTAAAAATTAATTAAAATCTATATTTACTTTCAGTTTATTTTTTACATCAGTAATCATCTACTAAATATATGTGTGAATAAAATTATTATTTTACTTTCTATATGGAACATATACATATGTAAGATATAAATAAAATATTTTAATTTAAAATTCTTAGTCTTATGACGCGCTTCGCTTAATCTCCTCGACAAAATTCATCTTTGTCTATATGTTGTGCTTGCAACATACTGTGAAATAATGAAGCAGTATCTCTAGCCAGTTCTTGTGGGGAACCTTGTTCCTTTATTTCTCCCTGATCAACGACAATAATACGATCCATATTATGTAAGCCTTGCAACCGATGAGCTATAAATATGACTGTAGAGCTCTTAAACGACGACCGTATTACCTGATGCATAGCAAATTCGGAGTCTTCATCCAGATTAGATGTGCCCTCGTCTATGCAAATAACTTTCGAATTTTTCAGTAAAGCACGAGCTAAACAAAGTAATTGTTTTTGCCCAGCTGACAAATTAATGCCACCACGTTCCAGTTTGCCGTCCAAACCACCTACAGATTGTACCAAGTACGTGGCAGCTGAGCAATTGGTTACAGCGTGCCATATTTCAGAGTCATAGTGGACACCACGAGGGTCAAGATTTTCCCTGACCGTACCTTCGAAAAGAAAGGGCTCTTGTGGAATTATACCAATACGTTCACGTAGCGTGTACAGCGATAACGTTTTCAAATTAACGCAATCGAGCACAATTTCTCCTTTCGTTATTGGGGCAACTCGCATTAGAGCGGCCAGTATGGATGATTTACCCGCTCCTGTTCGTCCCACAATAGCTAAACGTTCAAAAGCTTCCGTTTTAAACGACATATTATGTAACGCCGGAGTTAAGTGTTCTCTATAGCAAAGCTGTACGTTTTTGAAATCTAACGAACCTTGTGTGGGCCAACCGAAGGGTGGGTTCAAAGTACCACCAGCATTGTCTTCGCCCTCAATTTGCAGATATTGTTCTACGCGCTCGACTGCTACTAGTTCTTGTTCCGTTTCAGCCACCGCATTAAGTACCCCTCCCAGAATTTGGGTGACACTCAAAGCATATGAGATCGCTAAACCTACTAAACCAGGATTACTAGCATGGGCCGAAGTGATGGCAGCCAACATGCCTGCTCCACCTACCAATACAGCACCCAGTAATTGTAGGCGTATACCAAGCCAATTTTGAGCTGCTGCTGCTGTTAGCTGAGCTTTAATACTTTCCTCGAGTTTGGCGTGGAAGTCGCGTTGGAACCTTGCACTGGCCCGCATCGTTCTTATAGTGACCAATCCTTGTAATGTCTCTGTAAAGTGAGTGTACAGAGGTGACAAGGCATTGCTGGAAAGACGCTTGATATCTCGTGATGCGTGGCGGTATCGATACTGCAAACTCAAATATATGGGAACCATGGGAATAATAACCAAACTCAGCCAAGGCATGGCGTATAAACTGATAATTACTGATCCAACCAATCCGACAATTTGGGCCAACAAAATATTCAAAATGAATGGCAATGAATCGTCTACGGTATAGGTGTCAGAAGAGAACCGATTTAGAATACGACCAACAGAAGTAATATCGAAAAAACTAAATTTGGCCTACAATAAAACACAGTCATAAGCTTGGATAAAGATTATTCCATCAGTTGGTGAAATATTTCATACTTACATACATAACTTTGTTAAGCAACTTGTTGTGAATATATTTGGCCGCTTTTAGACCAGCGAAAGCAAATAGAAATGCCCTGGCCATTGTTATCAGAGAGTTTGTTACTGCCAATGAAGCGAATATGCTTAAATAATATCCAGTTGTATGCGGGTCGGATGATCCGTTGGAACTCGCACTCAAAGGTTGTACGAAATGTGACAAGGAAGAATCGTTATCATTTCCATTATTGTCCAGCGTAGTATCCGTCACCCAATGCGCTAACCAAGCATCAGAAAGATTTCGTGTTATTTGCATAAGTACTACAGACAATAGAACGATTGCAGCCAAGGGACTAGTTACTGCTTTCCAGTAACAGGCAAATACATCCATTGCCAAATTGCCATATTCGCGTGATTCCTAAAAAATTAAATTGGGATTGAAATATGTTAACATTGTAAATGTGCCAAGATTTATAGCTAACCTCCAACATAATACTATCCACACTTTTATTTTCCTGTGCCATTTGAAGTTCGTCCAAACTTATGGATGTTCGCCTTTCCATCATCATGTCGGCTTCGTCATTGGAATCTTCTAGGCTGAAGTCAATGCTCTCAGTCATGTATTCGCTTAGTGTTAATTTGCCATTTTCAATATGCAAAATCTAAATTTAAATGTGTTTAGAATTTTAATAACTGTTCCCAAAAAGCATATTTAATAAACATGAGAATGACATGTGTTTAAAGCTCCATTTCATCAGTAATTTACCATAATAGGGAGTTAAACTGTTTTAACAAAGTTTCAAAGATCATTTTTTTCAATTCATACCTGATTTGCATGATAGAATAAAGAGACATTTCGAGTAACAATAATTATTGTTTTATCTTTCAACAATTTTAAAATGCAATGCTTGACTATATGCTGAGCAACGTGTGCATCCAGTGATGATAAAATGTCATCTAACAGATAGACTAAAAAGAAAACATATTAATTGCGATTAATCAAAAACCCAAGTCCTTAAGATCTGCGAAACTATCTACTACACCGATTGTAATAAAGTGCTCAGAGTATTAGAGAGGGGAAAGAAGGCTCTTGCCCGATCAACTTTCTCAAAGTCCAATTCTCTACTAACCCTAAACGCTCCATATAACCAGTTTAGTATTTTTTTATGCAGAAATTATTGTGCGTTGTAAGCTAGCTTACATTTTTTATCTTGATAAACGGCCCTTGCCAAAGCCACTCGAGATCTTTGCCCCCCTGACAACGTATAACCATTCTCGCCGATACCCACTAAATCACCGCCCACCGCAATAATATCTTCATTTAATGCACAGGCAAATAACACCGATTTGTACCATTGCTCATCAAAAACGCTACCCCACACAATATTGTCACGTATTGTTCCTCGCTGCAGCCAAGGTGATTGAGGAACGTAGCCAAATCCTATAGAAAATAAGCACAACTTTCTGTTAAAAATCTTAATTGTAAAAAAGGCAAAGAACACACAGAAACTTACCCGCAGTTAAGTCTTGTATACATATTGATCCTTCTAAGCAATTGATGCCTGCAACGATGGCTGCTATAAAACTACTTTTACCTGCACCCACAGGTCCTTCAATACACACAAGCTCACCCTGTAATAATTACCATACTTTGTACTTTGTAGAAAATCATGTCGGCTTTGAATTAATTTACCTTTTTCACTTGCATATTTACTCTCTCCAGGCGGAAAGTGGTAATTTGTAAATCGCTTTCTATGCTTCCTATGTCGTATTCAAATGTAGCATCTTTTAACTGAAGAACTGTAGGAGTGTCATCTACAGATGATATGGAACTTCCTTTCATAATAGGATCGTAGTATGTAGAAAAATCTAAATTTTCAAGCTGTCAACGAAAGGTTTAAAATGTTGTCAAGTTGGCATTAAACAATTATCATAATTACATACTTACATCTATTAATTCCTGTACTCGTTTTACAGAAATCCAAGCTTCTATTAAACCATTTAAGACCCAGGGGAAGGCATTCAAAGGGCCAATAAGTAAATTTAGCAAGGCGACACTGGTGTATGTGGTGGAAGCTATTAACGGATTGCCCATCCACACCGAAACACCAAAGGTAAGGAAGCACATTAACACCGGAGTGGTTGCCCAAAAGTATACACACCATGCATCTAGGTATTTACGTTTTCCCAGAAATTTTACTTCCTCTTCTCGCAATTTGAGAATTTTCTTAATGAAGACGTCTTCCCAAGCATTTAATTTGATCTGTTTGGCTCCAGACATGGTCTCACTAGTAGCCGATAGACGGGCGTCTTTAGCAGTCATCAATCCCTGCGAATAGTAGGCTATACGTTTGGCTAACCAACGATTTATCGGTATGAGAGCTGCTGCAAACAAGACTCCAGCTATAAAAGCCGCTCCCAGTTGCGTATAGAGTAAATATAATGTTGTAAATAGTTGGAATGGTATGCTCCAGAACGAATGAAACGAGATGCATGAATTGACAATTCGGTCGGTGTCTGTAGACATCAGATTTAATACTTCCGGTTTTGAGTCTTTCAAGCCACGAGCCTCCAAAGCCTTACGGTAAATGGCACTAACGCATCCAATGCGCATCTTCATGCCGATTAAGGACATTCGCCAGCTAAAGTGACTGGAGCAGAATGCATCTATTATATCAAAAATTACATCGTTTTATTTTAAATTGATCTATGTACATGATATTTACTTACAAATCAATTGCGTTCCAAACAGGCCTAAAGCGTAAAAATAAGGCTTCCAATTTGTTTCGTCCTCATTTTCCGACACAGTTGCTGCTGTCGCTTGACTTAATAAACCGCCCAGCAACAGAGGACCAGCAAAACTTGATATATCGGCCATAAACCTCAAAACACCTATGGCATAAAATTCCTTTCCGAAAGCTTTGTGCAAAGCCCAGAGAAGGTTTTTCGATCTCGATATACTAATTTGCATTTTTTCACTTATGCGCGAAATATTCAAAGCATCCGGCAGATCAAACAAATCGTCAATGCGCTTCAGATTTCCGGCTAGACCTTTGGCTATCAAAGGTCCTACCCAGTGAAAAAAGAACCGAGATGCATAATTAGCCTCGTCTTGAGCGTGCCCCAGATGGGCTTCATTAAAATCAAAATGAAAGTGTGTATAACGTTGCGATAAAAGTGAAGTCGTTTCCGAGGAATCCTGCTGTAGACGCTGTGGTGCATATATAGCATTACCTTTAGGCAATAACGTTAGGCCGTAGCAAATATCCAACAATATAGTAACCAAGCTCCAAGGCCACCAATCAAAGTGACGGCTGGACCGTAACCACACAGCATCCAGAACAAAAACTGCCAGCCACATAACCATCATCACTAATGGACCCCTGTGGCTCACTTCACCGAAGCGACGTGACGATAATAAATATCCTAAAAGTACAAGTTTATTAATATTTACATATATCTGATAAACATTTAAATATTTCTTATGGTAACTACTTTTTATTACTAGAGAAATCAGAAAATATCATTAAAGTTAAATATTGTAAAGACTAACAAGAAATCTGAAAATTCCACTTCTAATTCACTTTATCCCATTAGTGCATGAAGTCAATTTAAAGGGACGCTAATACATATACTTAAAACGAATGGTAAAAAATGAGGTGAGACTGATCTAAGCTAACAATGAAAATCATATGTTTTTACAATTGTTTACGAATACAATAGCGAGAAGATTCTGTTTA
Source organism: Polietes domitor (assembly GCA_947397865.1). Taxonomy (NCBI): domain Eukaryota; kingdom Metazoa; phylum Arthropoda; class Insecta; order Diptera; family Muscidae; genus Polietes; species Polietes domitor. The sequence continues at coordinate 91,257,624 of OX377619.1, read as the reverse complement.
CTTCAACTGAACCTACTAGTTTTGTTGAAAAGTTCCCAAAAGAGAATGAGAAAACTGCACTTTATCAACATTTACACTTTTTACTGTGATACTTGTTGCCATACTCCATATTAAATTAAATGTGTTAGCTAAAAACTTGAGTATTTTAATTTGAGAGATTTGCCAACATAAAAAACCTGGCTTCGGGAGGGTATTTTATGAAGTTAAAAAACCATTGACAGAATGTACGACACAGTCGCACATTTACGAGAAGCCTATATTTACCTTCATCTAACTTACTTTTAGTAATTTCAAACCATTGACAAAATGTATGACTTAAAAATGCTCGCAGTCGACCAGATGGCTATGTTTACCATCATTTTTTTTATAACTTTTCATATAACTTAATTTTTGTAATTAACGGTGGACACTACTTATATATGCCTTAAAAAATGATGTGCAGTTAACATAATAACCCATCGATAAACTCTAATGACAACCAGTTGCGAGTATTCTACTGAATTTAGAAGTACAAAATGAAGCGGGGATCTAGTATTTCACAGTTGTCTACCAACTCTTTAATGACGAAAAACAAAGTACACTTTTGCGTTTTACTTACCTCCATGAACAACCCACATAACGCATTCCGTGCAAACGACTAGAACATCAGCAGCGTATAACTTCACACCCAAACGATAAAATTGGAAGATTTTTAATACTGGTAACGCAGCTAGCAATATAGATATCAAGACTCTGAATGAAATAGCCACTAACTGTGTACGATTACGTGTGACGCCTCTTGTGAATACTCCAAAATGATAAGCGGAAATGGCAGCAAATAACGTGTAGACTGGCGTTTGTAAAATAATCTCTTGGAAGCATGGCAGTAAATCATTTGATCCAGAAGCAAACGGTTTTATGCCCGTGGAACAAAATTCTGACCAATTCCAAGATATATTCCACTTTAAATCCCCAGACATTTTGGATAAACTAAAAGTGGTAAAAGTCATAGAGATGCATATAACATATAATATTACAATTGTTCTCTATTTACCTTTGGAATTCATGCGGGTCAGCTCCCTCTCCTTACTGTTATTAAAATGGCAACTATTCTTTTGTTGTCGATGTATTATTGCGTGCAGTTGGATATATTCATAGAAGTTGATAACAACATATGCATATGCGTGACTAATAAATTTTCTTCCCCTAATCACAAATTAAAATTATTAAATAGCCGCAACACAACCACCAACAGCTGACGACAGATGTTTTAAAAACAAAACAATAGAAATAATAACAAGTAAAAACGATTTGTTTTGAAGTAGATTTATCGATATTTATGGGATGTTTAGACATACCAAATATTTGCTCAAAAGGGCTGTTGGGCAAATATTTTGTATTTGTGAGTGCGTGTCATTGTGCAAAATTTTGAATAAAAATCAGATATTATTGATTTTTTGCCGAATTTGTAAAAATTTTTTGTATTTTTAGCTGACGTTTGCCGCTCTATAAACAGATCATAAGGCCTATCTTGTCCTATGCTTTCCCCGTCTGGTTTGGAATCTCATCCGCCCAGATGGAGAGACTTAAGAGGTGGGAACGGCGTATACTGGTATCTTGCCTGTGTTTGCCACCCACGATTGCTGAGGACGGAACTATAAGAAGACCTTCTTGTAGAACCATTTTTAACGCGGCCGGTTTCGATCGGATTGACGTCTTTTTAATGAATGGGGCACTTCGGTTCCTAGATAGGTCTGCCTCCTTGGATAACGGACTGGTTAGGGATAGTCTTCAGCTAGATACCAATCTGCTAAGTCTACTAGAGGATAACTACCGACATCTTGGAGAGGAGGGTATTTTGTATAGAAATGGTAAGCTCCTATTCAACCATCGAAGGTTAGGTAGTTTTGACTTGGACGATCTCGTATACAACACATGCCAATAATTGGAACAGAGAATGGTTCAACCTATATTGTAAATAGTAGTTATAAGTGATAGTGTTTTAAGTTTTTTAAGTTTTATATATAAAAAAAATGATGAGTAATTCCCTTTTTAGTAATTCGTATTTTGGGGGAATTTTTGTGACATATTATAGATTTAGTGTAAGTGACATGTATGTATAACTACAACATATAAACGTTAGAATATATAGTACTAGAAAATACTTTAAGTATGTTAGTAATAATGTAAGAATGACTAATGTTAGCTCATAAGCGCATTTAAATATTGTATTAGGACATCGAATTCAAGCAAGCAAGACGTTTGCCACTTCAACAGGAATTTCAACGTGAGCAGACGTATATGAGTGAAGCGGAAACATTACAAATTATTTTTTCTTACGAGTTTAAAGAAATTACTGAAATTTCCATGTGTATGTACGGGTTAGAATACTCGAAAAGAGAAAAAGTAGAAATAAAACAACACGAACAAATTAATTTAGCGAATTTATTTTAATTTATGAAAAAGCAATAACTTAATCTTTACCGGCTTATATCTAGTTCACCACAAGAGCTCCAATTTGTCCAAAAATCAGTCTGCGTAGCAGGTTTTGGACATACCCCAGAGGATAAAATCTTTAACCCCTACTACACACAGAAAAACTTTAGTCTGCGTAGCCGGTTTTGGACATACCCCAGAGGAGAAAACCTTTAACCACGGCCGAAGGCTGTCTAGGCTGGACAACTTTATTCTGCGTAGCCAGTTTTGGACATACCCCATAGGAGAAAATCTTAAACCCCGGCCGAAGGCCGTCTACGCAGAAAACCTTTAGTCTGCGTAGCAGGTTTTGGACATACCCCAAAGGAGAAAAGCTAAAACTCCGGCCGAAGGCCGGCTATGCTATAAATCTTTAGTCTGCGTAGACGGTTTGGACATACTCCAGAGGAGAAAATCTTTAACTCATACTACACACAGAAAAACTTTAGTCTGCGTAGCCGGTTTTGGACATACCCCAGAGGAGAAAATCTTAAACTCCGTCCGAAGGCCGGCTATGCAGAAAAACTTTAGTCTGCGTAGCCGATTTTGGACATACCCCAGAGGAGAAAATCTTTAACCTTGGCCGAAAGCCGTCTACGCAAAAAACTTCGTGTTTCTGTCTGCGTTTTTATTATACATGAACTACTTTTAGGATGTACATATGTAAACACTAGGGCGTACCTCAAAAAAAAAGTTCGCCGTACACCTTCGAATATGAAGTATTATTGAAAGGTAGTTTCAAAAAAAAAAATTTTATTTTTTTATGCCGAACGTAGGGGTCGCGCTTTTACATTTTTCTATATAACTTGTATTTATAAACGGATTTTAAAGTGTGATACATCGATGTTTTTGTCTCGACGAGGCCGATTTTTTTGTCTTTGAAGTCATTGAGCTCAAGCACCCCCTTCTGGTACTTACCCATCATTTCTCAGTTGCTACTACCCTAATGTACCACTCTAATAATCGAAAATTAAAGCTCGCATAAAATCATGAATCATGTTTGAGCTCAATGACTTCAAAGACAAAAAAATCGGACAAAAACATCGATGTATCACACTTTAAAATCCGTTTATAAATGCAGAAGTTATATAGAAAAATGTAAAAGCGCGACCCCTACGTTCGGCATAAAAAAATAAAAAAAATTTTTTTGAAACTACCTTTCAATAATACTTCATATTCGAAGGTGTACGGCGAACTTTTTTTTTTTTACTTGTAACCTGGTACGCTCTAGTAAACACTCCTACAGAAAACATTTAATTGGCATGCAATGGGTTATCGGATCGAAAAAACATATATATCGTTTTAAAGGTATTGCTTTCTAATGATACCCATATCGATCCGATCCGATATATATCGAAGAATATAACTCTGAAATTTTTGTTCTTCTAAAATATGCCCTCTACCACATAAAAAAATATTTTTTATTTGGACCTCTTTTGCTAAAGTAGATATGTTCCAATTTTGCTAATACCGAACTAAATGTATAAAAACATAAGAGCACCGTTAATAAGATCTTAGAATTACCTTTCGAAATCGGGATTGTACTTTTAGAGATATAGAGTAAAAAAATTGAGCTTAAAAGTGCCGTCAACAAAAAACGGGGCGTGGCCGAAAAAAAAATTTTACAACGTTCAATTCAACGCACAAACCTTTATAGACTGACAAAGTTTCGGTGATTTTAAGGCATAGTCGCGACGCTTAGTTTATTCCCTTTTTTTCCGTCGGTTGCGACAGTTGATTAAATTATATATTTGCAAACAAATTGTACAATACTTCTCAAAGTGTGAACACACCTAATGGCACTATCTCCCAGCTGTCATGATGTAAACATATATGTTAATATTTTCATGTACGTTCTAAATAAGAAGAAGAAAAGTCTTTAGTAAAAAAATAAATCGATTGCTTGCAGAGAAAGAATATTAGTATTTAAACAATTAACAATTAAATAACAATAAAATTGTATATGATCAAAGTTCAAAAGTTCTAGTAAAATACCAATTGGAATTTCTTTAAAAATCAATGGTTTCTTAAAGAAATTTACTCAAATTGGAGACATATGAATCACGAATCAATCGTCTAAATAAGTTAAAAGTAAGATAAAGAGACAAACCACAACGAAAAGAATAAGGGACGATTATACACTCCCTACAGGGTATATATCATATGGGAAAGCCCGAAAAGTGTAACGTCAAGAGTGACAACACTAGGAATGTTTGGACCAAATCCGTTCGTAGGAAAGAAATCTAATTTAATTGCAGTTTCCAAAAAAGCTGAGAAAGCCCATATCAGATCGACATATATCTCATTGGAACGCTTGTTGAATATATTATAGCACACGTAACGCTTAAACTGTACGGTTAAAACTACGTGTGTGGCTGTTTAGTCTCAGTACAACTCAACTGTTCAGTTCAACTGAAACAAAAGGAATTTTTATATTTTTAACTGAGAACTGTGTGATATAGCAATACCACAGCAGAAGTTTAACTACAGTTGTTAGGAAAGATACCCAAAAAAGTTTTAAACAATTTTTTGGCTGAATCTGATAGGAAAACGCATCGTCCCCAACGAAGACATATGGATCATTCTTGAATTTTTCAGTAACATTGTCAGCTGATGATGTGTTATGATGAAGAAAGAATTTTGTTCCAAATTCCACCGGTATGACGCGGTATCTTGCGTCAACTATTTAAGGTTTGCCGAAATTCAATATTTCTCATGACTGTGTCTTCTTTCATAATCAATGGGCAAACAAACGAACACAGTTTCTGGTGCACTGATTGAGTCATGCGCAAATAATAGGGGAATTCTAATGGTCTTCACTTAATTATTTTAAAAAATCTATGTGGGAAGACAAATTTCGTTAGTTTTTGCTCCGCTTTCTACGCATTTTCTATTTTATAAAATTACAAAAAGTACACTCCGTAAAAAAACTGAAGGTTTGAACTGTACATGTGTGTACATCAAAGTTTTTTTTTGGAAAAAGCTCTACAGTCGAACAGAAAATTTTCCAAAAAAGAGCGCGAATATATTGTTTCACCATATTATGTATATAGTAAATTCAAATAGCATTCCATCGAGGTGTATATCCGATTGGACCACGTATATAGCTCTAATTATATATCCGAATTTTCAATGCCCCGATCTCGGGAAATGATTTCTTATATTGTTGGATTCAGATCAAAAAGTTCTATCAATACTGAAAAATTGAAACAATGCATCATGGTTAAAATAATTCAAAGTAATATTTAACCATTCATAACATTTATAGTGGTGCTTGATGTCCTGTTTGAATATAGGACGTTGGGAAAATTTGGCGCACCCAGCAATTAGAGCACGTATACCGACTTAATCGACTGAAATTGCTTTTAATTTTTATTCTTCCAAAGTAATAGAAAGAAGCCATTAAGGCTAATTATGCATTTTTAATTTATTTAATATTTATTTATTTGTTATCATGTGTATAGTTGACCTGTTTGATTTTAATATTTTCTGTTATTGATGTTGGGTGAAAGATCGACGAAGTCGTTCGAAATATCTGGAACACAAATTTAAAAATTAAATTATAAACAGACAGACAATAACAGAAAACATTTTTATTTATTCTTTTAATCTCAAGAAAGGGACTTTTTCTAAGATTAAAATTAGATTTGAGCACTAACGTCTTTTTTATTTAGCAATAAGGATGCGTAATACCACAAAAGTCGAAGCATTAATTGAAAATTGCCGCAGTGAGGGGAAATGGCAGCGTGTAATTGAATTAACTGATGAATTAAAGACAGGTTCACCTAACAATGGTATGCACCCACCTTGCTGAATTACTTATGATCTAAAATTATATATACTATGTATCTCCTAATCTGTTTTAGAATGCTTGGGACATTTCTTAGTTGGAGAAGCTCGTTTGGAATCCTACCTGGAAGAAAATCCTCCTATTGAAAGCAATTTTGGTAAGGCAAAAACAGGTCTAAATGACGCCAGACGTTTCCTCAATCTCGTCACTGGCGAAAATGGACAAAAAGCAGGAATTGCATTGGATGCTTATCTTTTATTGGCCAAGTTGTGTTATGCATGCGGAGAATATGAGAAAAGTTTGGAGAATTTTGTGAAAGCCGAATTGAATACCTTGGCAGAGAAGGAACTAACATTGTAGGTATTAAATATGTTTTCAGGAATTTTTTCCTCTTTGGAAATGACTGTCTCGTCTTTTAATAGGCGGAGTTTAAAAATACTGGCTGAGTCATATGCTATTAAGGGCCTTTGTTTGGAAAACCAGACATCCAAACCATCATCAAAATTCAAGAAAGCTGAAAAGGAATCTGAAATGGTTGGTGTTTTTGGCTTCACTTTATAACATAACGATAAACTAGAACTTAATTATTATTTTTAATTTTTTACAGATATCCTGTTTTGAACGTGCCACCGATTTGGGTTTACTTTATCTCCAGGAGCAAGATATTGCTACATATGCTACATCAGCGAATAGCACAGGTGGTTCGACATTGGCCATTAACACTGTACAACAATCAGCCAGTAATATGGCCATTAGTTCGACAATACCTGCCAATCCTCTGGAGTTAAATAGACGCATGGGTGCCATACTTGAAACCGCATTGCAAAGAGCACCGATTGTCCTCATTAAGGCCGGTAAATTACTGGAAGCCATTGATCGCTACCGTGCTATGTTAAATGCAATTGAAACGAAAACAACACAGTCGCTTCGATTGACTTTGGCGCGCCAATTGGCTGAAGTTCTATTAAGGGGTGTTTCGGGTACCATATATTCCCCACCGTTTCAAAAGAAGCAGGGAACTGGGTCGACTCTTAAATCGGGCGGTTCTTCAAAACGATTGTGGAAGCCCCGAAAATATGCGGCAAGGAATCAATTTGTTCCACGCAATCAACAAGAAGAAACAATTCTATTACTTTTAATTGCTGAAGCATTGGCTGTCAGAGATACGGTGTTGTCCCAAAGTCCAGAATTTAAAGTGGCTCGAACTCATGCTATGGGCAATGCCACCGCTGTATACGATCTTCTAACTTTAGCTACTGTACGTTGGGGACTTGTGCAGTTGTTAAATGAGTCGTTTGAAAAGGCGTTAAAATTTTCCTTTGGAGAACAACATGTGTGGCGTCAGTATGGCATTTCCCTTATGGCCGCAGGCAAACATATGCACGCTTTGAGGGTGCTGCAAGAGTCTATGAAACTAAATCCTGGCGATCATTTGCCCTGTCTCTTGGCAGCAAAACTGTGCTACGAATCGTTAGGCTTAATTAAGGAGGGCTTAGATTATGCCCAAGAAGCATTGAAAAGGGAAACGAAAGGTATGTAAATATATACAAATGTAACTGAATTTCATGGCCTTTATTTGATGTAGGGTTAAGACCTTCGCGCTCTCAACTTTATGTCGGTATTGGATATCAACAATTGGCCATACAGAGCATGCTTAAAATGGAGAGGGAAAACTATAACAAACTAGCTTTGGATGCCCTGGAAAAGGCAGTCCAAAGTGATGGCAATGATCATTTGTGTGAATACTATTTATCTCTACAATATGCTCTCCTCAATAACATTCCGGAAGCTATGACTCACATACGTTTTGCGTTAGCATTGCGTACGGAACATGCTCCAAGTTTACATTTATTTGCGCTCCTTCTAACTGCTTCCCGTCGTCCCAGGGAGGCTTTGGTTGTCGCTGAAGATGCTTTAGAAGAATTTCCTGATAATTTAAATCTTCTACACGTGAAAGCCCATCTTCAGTTACATTTACAAGATGCTGAAATTGCTTTGGTTACGGTTCAACGTATGTTAGCAATTTGGCGAGAGCTCTATGAGGGTCAAGTGAATGTTGAAGAAGAAAAACATTCAGATACCAAAAGTTTGGTATTGCATGTACCGTCATCACAAATGTCCGACAAAGATTCAAGTAAGTTGAATGTAATAATAATATCGTACATATAATTTATTGGTTTACAATTAAAAAGTGCAATTAATGACTGTACTGCGAGGGCATCCGATCTCCAAGAGATGCAGCACTGGGAATCGAATATAGATATTCTTTGTCACATACAGACTGTGTCGAAGACTTTATCCTCTCCGGTGAGGTATGTCCAAAGACAACTACGCAGAGTGAAGATTTCCTGCATTGTCATTTACAGTGGCCGACAAAAGTCAACATATGACCCAAATTTCGGCTCCCGGACGAATTCAGAAGCATTATGAAGAAATGTAATGGTGCAGTTTTTTTAAATCTATTTTTATTAATAAGTACCAAAAAATCCGTATTTCACCACTAACTTAGAAAAAAAAAACTCACGAAAAACTAAAAAAAACATGCATTGACAAAAGTCTACGTACGACCTAGATGTTATGCTTCATTTTGTTGATTTCTGCATTATAATAACGGATAAATAACCATACTTTAATTTCTATTTTTGCGCTACGTTTTAGACTTCGTAGGTTGTTAGTTGGTCAGTTGAACGTAGTATATTTCTTGTGGCAGTGGATGATCGAAAATAAATTTTAGCAAATGTTTGAAAAATAGTTATAAACCGCGGAAGAGAGAACAAATATTTTGGTGAAATATCGAATCTTTTGAAATTATGTAAACCAACAGTTCAATCTGTATTTCAAGATACGAATATTATTAAAAATAAAGCCCGAAGTGACCGCCCAAGTTAAGTTGGAGAGATGGTAGCTTTAACCTTAAAGAAGTGGACAAATATTCGTAAGAGAATGCCAGAATGCTTAGCGAATTTGCTCGGGAAAGGTTACTTTAAAATTGTGAATCTAAGAAAATTCCAAGGACTATACATAAGCGGTTAAAATATCAAAAACTTAATTTCACTTTATTTGCAAATAGTCGCAAATAAAGTTTTTTGAGGTTTTTCACCTCGCAGGCGTTGCTTTCTTTCTTTCTCCTTGTGTCGAAACCATTATTATTTACAGTCCTTTGACATATTCTTGAATGCACAATCATAAAATAACCTTTTCCGACATTCTGACATTCTCGTTCGAGTTTTGTATACTACGTTCAACTGTCCAAGTAACAAACTACGAAGTCTAAAACGTAGCGCAAAAATAGTAATTAAAATAATATAATACTTCTCCGCTGTTATCCTGCAGAAATCAACAAATGAAGCATAACAACTAGGTCGTATGTAGACTTTTGTCAATGCATTTTTTTAGTTTTTCGTGAAAGTTAGTGGTGAAATACGGATTTTTTGCTACTTATTAATAAAAAGAGATTTAAAACACTGCATCATAATACTTCTGAACTCGTCCGGAAGCCGAAATTTGGGTCTTATGTTTACTTTTATTGGCCACTGTAGTCTATGTTTGAGTAAACGCAAAGTGCAGTTTTTTTGAATCTATATATATAAAAGAGTTGCGTTACTGACTGACTGACTGACTGACTGACTGACTGACTTATCATTGACCAGCCCCCAGACCAAACGGCTGAAGCTAGGGTCATGAAATTTTCAGGGTAGTTCCCAAATATGACGTAGACGTCGACTAAGAAAGGGTTTTACGAAATTCGTACTTTTAGGGGATAAAATGGCCCAAAAAGGGATAAACATCGAACCTTCGTCCCGGCTAAACGGCAGTAGCTATAAACATGAAATTCGGTGAGTTCCTTGCAATGACCATGCAGACGAGCTACAAATAGGGATTTTTCGAAATTTGTACTTTTAAGGGACGAGCGGGACAAAAAGGGATAAAAATGGTACCAACTGAAGTATTACAGCTAGAAACGTGAATTTTGGTATGTAAATTCCTCTGACCATATAAAAACGAAGTTAAATTGGATTTTTCGAAATTTGTACTTTTAAGGGGAGAGCGGGACAAAAAGGGATAAAAATGGTACCAACTAAGGTATTACAGCTAGAAACGTGAAATTTGGTATGTAAATTCCCCTGACCATATAGAAACGAAGTAAAATTGGATTTTTCGAAATTTGTACTTTTAAGGGGAGAGCGGGACAAAAAGGGATAAAATTGGTACCAACTAAGGTATTACAGCTAGAAACGTGAAATTTGGTATGTAAATTCCCCTGACCATATAGAAACGAAGTAAAATTGGATTTTTCGAAATTTGTACTTTTAAGGGGAGAGCGGGACAAAAAGGGATAAAAATGGTACCAACTAAAGTATTACAGCTAGAATCGTGAAATTTGGTATGTAAATTCCTCTGACCATATAGAAACGAAGTAAAATTGGATTTTTCGAAATTTGTACTTTTAAGGGACGAGCGGGACAAAAAGGGATAAAAATGGTACAAACTAAAGTATTACAGCTAGAAACGTGAAATTTGGTATGTAAATTCCTCTGACCATATAGAAACGAAGTAAAATTGGATTTTTCGAAATTTGTACTTTTAAGGGGAGAGCGGGACAAAAAGGGATAAAAATGGTACAAACTAAAGTATTACAGCTAGAAACGTGAAATTTGGTATGTAAATTCCTCTGACCATATAGAAACGAAGTAAAATTGGATTTTTCGAAATTTGTACTTTTAAGGGGAGAGCGGGACAAAAAGGGATAAAAATGGTACCAACTTAAGTATTACAGCTAGAAACGTGACATTTGGTATGTAAATTCCTCTGACCATATAGAAACGAAGTAAAATTGGATTTTTCGAAATTTTTACTTTTAAGGGACGAGCGGGACAAAAAGGGATAAAAATGGTACCAACTAAAGTATTACAGCTAGAAACGTGAATTTTGGTATGTAAATTCCTCTGACCATATAAAAACGAAGTAAAATTGGATTTTTCGAAATTTGTACTTTTAAGGGGAGAGCGGGACAAAAAGGGATAAAAATGGTACCAACTAAAGTATTACAGCTAGAATCGTGAAATTTGGTATGTAAATTCCTCTGACCATATAGAAACGAAGTAAAATTGGCATATGTTTGACACTAAATCGAAAAATCGCATTTGACACACGTCAAAAAAATGTTACACGTGGTGCGCTTATTACAGCCTGTACACCGAAGCGTCCCGAAAGTGTATGAAATTTATGAACTCTACGCATCTGCGTCAAATCGCACGCCTCGGTGTGCCCAATGCCTTAAAATTAAACTATTAACAATAAACAGAATAACTACAAGTTGTTACGGAACGTAATCGAGGCGAATATATTTGAATAATTCTACGGATGCATACAATTAATTCTCTACGATACTTAATTCTTCCTATATTTAATCAATGTTTTATTTTCTTTGGATATATTTTATTTATGTTAATTTCCCCCTTAAACCGTTTTTTGGATCAAATCTGTTATTCAAATAATAATAATACTGTAAGTTCTCTTCTTGAAAATGCTAATCAAAGTTTTCAGTTTATTTTTCGTACTAAACTCATTTTGTTCCTATCTTTCTATTTTCACTTTCGATTTTCTTACAAATTTAACTACAGTAAAAGAGCTATGTACACATAACCTATGCTTTTAACAATTCCAATTAGAAACCCTCTGAAATCAAGGACATGCTAGGAATTTCACCAATACTGAAATAACAAATCAATTTTGAGCTTTATTGTTAACATTTTTGTAATTTATTGACGTTGTTGTTCCAAGTTATTTGCATTTTCGAGTTTTATTTTTCATTTTGTACTGCTTTGGTAGTTAATTGCAATGTATATTCGAAATTTAATTTAAAGATTCTGTTTATGCGGCTTCTTTGGCGGCAGTATCACGTGTGGAACAAGCTCTAAGCGAGGCGGCCAGTTCGTTGAGTTCGTTCACACCAAAACCCGGACCACAAAGGCCTTGGATGATACAAATCAAGGTAAGTTGGAATGTCAAATACGTTATATTTATTCAGAAAAACTCGAAGATTCTTATATAAAGTGGTAAACCTATTTGTGATATAAATGAACCAATCTAATTTAAAAACCATTTTTAATATTAATATTATATTTAATAATTTATTGTGTTTCATGATGATATGTATATGTTACGATATCAAACTTGCATTGATGCAATTTATAAGAAAATCATGTTATGAGGTTTTTATATATGACGAGTATTACCTTTGTATATGGCAATAAATATATATATATATAACTAAAAGCATAGATACTCACAGAATCGATTTTCTTCCCAGATTTGGTTACTTTTGGCGGATGTCTACTTGACCATCGAACAACCAGCTGAGGCTTTAAATTGTATACACGAAGCTTCTCAAATATATCCTTTATCACATCAGATAATGTACATGGTAAGTTTTACTTACATACATACATACTTTTACACAGGCAACCATCATTTTATTATTTCACATCCTAAAATGGTTTCTTTATTTGATATCATAGAGAGGTTTAGTTTGTGTTTTCCAAGAACAATGGAACGAAGCAAAACAATGTTTCCTAAATGCCGTTGCTGCTAATCCCAATCATACGGAAGCATTGAGAGCTTTAGGAGAAACTCATCATGTTCTGGGCGAACCTCGTTTGGCTGAGAAACTACTCAAAGATGCTGCAAAATTGGACCCGAGTTGTCCAAAAATATGGCATGTTTTATTCAATTACTTAAATTTATTTATTAAATACGTGTATCTAATATTGTATTACATTTAAAATATTTTGTATTTTCTTCAGGTTCGCTCTGGGTAAAGTTTTAGAGAGTCTGGGAGAATTTACAGCATCGGCTGATTGTATGGCAACAGCTTTACAACTGGAACCCACCTGTCCTATACTTCCATTTACATCCATAGCATTAACGTTTGATTAAATAAGTGTTCCTTGTACATACACATTTAATGATCACATACTTACTTACATTCTCTTAATCATTGTTATGACGGTGTCGTTTTATATATTTTTATTATAATCTTTCGTGTGCACGTTCTTTAATTATATATCGAATGAAAGAAAATTCTTGTTTGAAGTATTAATTCATGCAATACTAAAATTTTCAGAGAAGCTTTTTTAATTTTGGCAAACATGCAAACATGTAAACATTATTTTTAATAGGTTATATGTTACTTACTGTTATTTTTGGAATTATAGTATAAATTCTAATATGTATATCGTTATATAATATGCAAATAAATTAGTTAATGTAAAATATGTCCTTATACTGCATTATCATTATTCAAATTAATCTCAAAAAATCATCGAAATCAACAGATTGAGCAGAGGGATGAGGATATTTCTATAATTACAGTGTAGGATAATTTGTTAATAAAATACATAAATAATAAACGACGATTTGAGATGAGGATATTTCTATAACTACAGTGTTAATAAAATAAATAATGAACGATGTGTTTGTCGTAGATATTCTTTTAATCCATTGTGGTTCATAATATTCAATTCCACGGATGGAATGTCTTCTGTTACATACATATTAGAGATGGACGCGTGAGTGATTTTTGACACACGTTCACGCACGCCCACGAAGGAAAAAATCGAATCACACAAATTCAGGCACGAATAAATTTCCGTTTCTCACGCTCACGTGAGTAAAATAAATTTTATTTTACTATTTAAATTTTTTGGAGACCATTTGTAGCCATCATGATGATTTTATGACAAAAATCATTTTTTTAGGTCTCGGACACAACCTTTTTATTTTTTTATTGCATAGTGTTATTTGATAGTGAATTAAAACGCTACATTTTTTGTACGGGTAACCGTGATAGCTTAAATTATTAGAACATTTTATTGTAATCCCAACAGCACAATTTGTCCTCTCAAGTCCATACTTCCCTATGGAGGAAATAAGAAATATTGGAAAGCTTATCAAAATATCTTCATAGGTCGGCAACGCAAGAAAGCTTTAGTCCGCGGATCTGGCACGCCGGATCTGGGCATACCCCAGAGGATAAAATCTTTAACCCCTTCAGAATGCCGCCAACGTAGAAAAACAGACATTAGTCTGCGTAGCCGGTTTTGGACATACCCGAGAGGATTAAATCTTAAACCCGGCCGAAGGCTGCTGTGCAAAAAACTTTAGTCTGCAAAAATCACCAGTCAAATCAGTCAAAATACCAAATCACCAGCAGTTTCTGAATAGATAAATGGATTTGCGTTATACCATAACTTACAGTGGCCGACAAAAGTCAACATACGACCACAATTTAAGCTCCCGACATTATGAAGAAATGTAATAATGCAGTTTTGTTTGAAATCTCTCCCTATACAGAGCATACTTCCCCCGATCCACACACAAAACTTTAAAATACACAAAAATACCTACATACTTTGAATTAAAGATTATAATTACGTTTTCACATGAAATTAAAAACTTTTCATTATTGTAATGCTAAAGTTTTGTTCCATTCTTATATGTAAAGACATATTCAATTTATTATTGACATGATTGTTCCATTATTATTAATAATGTAAACATGCAACGACACAAGGGGTAAAACACTACGCCGACCATATATTCATAATTGGGCCAAAATTAGGTAGTACTCAAAAAATCAAGAAAAAAATCCAACAGGATCGGGTACCGGGCATTAATTGGTTAAAAAAATCTAAACTACGCCGGTAAAGTGGTCTATATCCAAGCCTTAAGTTACAGATAAAACTTATTTCCACCAAAAATTTTAAATTTGTTAAATTTTTATTATTTTTTTTTATTTTGACATACAGAATACGTTAGGCATTTTCATCAAATTGAGCCCTCATATGAATACATGTATCAAACTTTTATTTTGACACAAGCACAATAAATCTTCCTGTGTAAACACCCCTTTTTGGATATTCTTTAAGTTACAATCGATCGAAAAAGAGATTTTTTTAATTTTCGATTACAGTTGAGCTTAACAGAAACTCTACCTTTATTATCGGCAATAGAAAAAAGCTAATAAAAAGCCAAACTGGAACTGGAATTGATCAGCGGCATTCATTTTCTGGAGAATAAAAAAATAAAATGCCGAAATCAAAGAAAAAGGATTCATCTACATCTGATAGTGATTCGGGACCAGATGACGTAAGTAATTAATTAAAAAGATGATGATATATAATTTATTTTGATTTCAATCATTTAGCGCGCGCCGGCGAAGAAGTCTAAAGAGTCATCTGATAAAAATGATGGTGATGACGGGAATAAAGGAAGCGTCCCCAATCAATGGGTCTTAGAGAAACAACGCCAAGTACGTGTTAGTGAGTTTAGAGGCCGTAAGTTGATCGATATCAGGGAATTTTATGAAAAAAACGGGGAAACACTCCCGGGAAAAAAAGGTATTTCACTATCAATCACTCAATGGAAGAGACTTCTGGAAGTTTCTCAGGAAATAAATCGAGCAATCGAGGATTAGTATTGTACTTTTTATTTTTAATATTAATTAATACATGTTTCATACCATTTATCTAAAATAAAACTTGTTAAAATTACTGCTAGAGCTATTTTTTTCGCAAATTGCCGGCAATAAGAAGGAATGATTCGCACTCATGCCAATGACTGACGACATATATACATATTTAAAAGTAAATTGCTAGTAGAGTACACAATACAACAACAACGAAGAATGGAGTCCATGTTTTAATAAAGCCGGTGACACCTACATATCTGCCACATACAAATATCCAAAGTGCCAAAAGAGGCATATTCCAATTTGTGCTATCTTTATAACGCATTCCACGTAAAGCGGTAGCAACATGAGAATGACAATTATCGCAGAACAGATTATGCATCCGTGTACCGTACAGTACAGAGGCCTTTGAGACGGCTTCATCCCACGTTAAAGAGCCGCCACCAACATGCTTGGGGTTGAGTCGTAGATATCGAGTGGGTCGACCAAACCCCATATTGTCCTCAGACACGAAATATGGTCCCGCAAAATCTCTTATAACTCCATTAGACATACAAATGCCCATATGACCAATAAACGGGAGGAACCACGTTAGAATTGGAATACTCGTCCAGACAATACAAAAAGGATAGCGATCTGCCTCAAAGTCAATTGGTGGAAGTTGGCCATCAGTACCCATGTCGACGTGAGGTCCACTACTTTGTGTGTCTCCTGCAGTGGTAATTTCCATACAATCCAATTCTATTTGATAATTTTTACTGAATAAAAATATAGAAGTTGTTTGTGAAAATCAACTGATTAGATATATATATAGATGAAGTGGTAATTTCCTATTTGATTATTTATTATTTTTACTAAGTAAAAATGTACAGTTGGTTGTGAAAATCAGCTGATTATATATATACAGATATATTATTTAATCGAAATTTTTCAAAAGTCGAAGTCGATTCTTCTTATGGATAAATAATCGACTTTTTTGCATTTGTTGTCACATGGACTAATGTTAAACAGACCTTAGACCGTCGAGCTTGTTCGAAAAACATCTGGTTGTAGCCTTATCGGACTACATGTGAAATCAATCGATTTCAGCTTGAAAGGACATAATAGCCTTTTCAGACTAAATGAAAAATCTATCTGAAATGACAAGGCCAATTTGCAAATGTCAGATCCCATACAAATTCGACAGTTGAGCTGAAATCGATGATTTCGCATGCAGTGTGAAAAGGCTCGATATATATTTGTCAAATTTGTATAGAATCTGAACTAAATCGACCTTTAGTCCCATTAAAGCCCAGAAAATTACATTTTTCGCTGTTTCTTACTGTTTACTGTTCGATTAATTAAGAATACCGATCGGCACAGACACAATCTGAATCGATTTAATGATGTCTGTCTGTCCGTCCGTCTGCTGTCCATCTAATCTTGTTAGCACTATACAGGTCGCAATTGTTGTCCGATTATCATGAAATTTGGCAGAAGTTATTTTTTTAGGCCAAGGACGATTGGTATTGAAGTTGGAGGAAATCGGTTCAGATTTAAATATAGCCTCCATGCAAATATCCCTCCAATTCACCCGATTACTGCTCTAATGTACACATTTTACATTGGATCTTGATCGAATTTTCAGTATCATTTTCAGTATTTGACCTAGAAATAGCTAACGTGAATGTGGACTACATTGATCTATTTACACTATTATTGATCTAAAATACACAAATTACTTCGAATCTTGATCAAATTGCACACATCATGTTATATTTCAACTGGAAACATCTAATATGAAAATTAACTATATGGCTCCATGTTATGATATTGCCCCCATACAAATGAACCCCACAGTTTACAATATTTCAGCTCTAGAACCTCACATTTAACATTAATTAAAGTTTAGAGATTATGTTATATTTCAGTAGGGAACGCTTACTGATTCCATATTTTTATGTAGCCCCCAAACAAATGGACCCCTAACTTACACTAGAACCGCTCTAGAACCAACATTTAACATTGGATCTTAATTACATTTTAGAAATCATGTTTTATTTCACGTACGGTAAAAGTGAAAGATATGGAGCCATATTTTCAAATAGCCCCCAAACAGATGGGTCCTTGTTTTGTTATAAACCCCGTTTAAATATCCCTCCCATTTGCCCTATAACAGGCCTGTTCGATTGGGCTCACTAGCTTAATTTTTGTATGGAATTTACTCGCGGCAACAATGATGTCAACTTGCCATGTTTCTTAATCGTAAGCTAGTAAGCCCAATCGAACAGGCCTAACATTTCGGATTTTAGAATTATTTTTCCCCTTCACATGACCCTTTCAAATAGTCAACATCAAAGAAGTGGGCATCAATTTATTACAAATAAAATCGATTTCAAAACTATCGATTTGAAAGCTCAAATTAAAATCGAAAAAGATTTACCAATCACTAATTTTAACTTGGAAAACTTACAAAAAATCAGGATATTTTTATTTCATTGAAAAGAAACGGCTAGGACTGGCCAAATACTTCCCAAAAAAGAAACGAAACGGCACAAGCATGACAACAGATGATGTTGACGAAAATAAGAAAAGTAATGATCATCAAGACGAAAAAAATAAACAATTACCACAGGAAATTATGGATATTTTGGAATATTTAAGTCTAAACAGCAACATCATTTTCAAATCTCAGCAAAGGGGTGAACCGGAAATCCAACAAGTTGAAAAAGTAAAACTAGCCAAAGACATATATCAAAGAAATCCCTCCCATTTTCTGATGCGGTTCGGCAAATATTTGAAAGAAAAACACTTGAATGATTTTGCTCGTCTTTCAATAGCTAACAGCGACGAAGAAATGCATTCAATGGTTAGTGATTATCAGTGCAAGATAAAAACAAGACGACAAGATGTAAAAAATCGAAGATATGCCGCCTTGCAGGAGTTGATAAAGGACGGTGAATATTTTAGCGAGCAGGAAATGATGAAGAGATCGCCTGAACTGTACCAAGAGCTTATTGGACAACATTTGAGTAAGGAAGAGAAAAAACTTCGTGACGGTTATGACGTAAAAAATACTACATTTTCCGGAATTTTAATGCACAGCTTAGAACAAAAACAAATATCTGATATTATGGAAAATGCTGAAAAGCAAGAAGACAATTCAGAAGATTCAAATGAAACACATTCGACATTTGTCGCGCCTGAAGAAGATGCAGCGTTTGACGATATGACAAAAGAAGAGGAGGAAGTTCCAATGAATTGTCGACAGCAATGGGGCAATTTTGATAACGAGCAAATTGCGTGCTCCTCGAGTAAAGTTCAAAAGAAGAAACATACCGTAAAACCTAAACGTAAAGATGCGGTACTGAATCTAATTACAGCCGATGAAAGAGAACTTCTGCGTCAAGAATTCATCAGTCAAATGCATGAGCAGTTCTTAAGCGGCCAGGATAGTGATTTTGATTATGCAACAGTAGACGATAATACCCAATATGATGACATACGAACATTAAACCAAGATCGAGAGGATAAATATTTCGAAGAAAGTGATTATGATGAGCCCGGCGAAATTACGACAAATCAAGTAAAACAAGAGTCGATGAACAAAATGGAAGATGACGAGGAAGAGTCTGAAGATGAATTAGATGTGTATATGAGTCATTTAAATAAACATCATAGCTTACAAAATGTTTAAATTGTAATGATTTTACTTATAACTTATAGGGCCTGGGCCTGATCACCGATTCAAATTCCGTATCAATTAAACCCCCAAAAATTATTTTTAAACAAAATAAAATGTATTGAAAATACTACATATAAACTTTTAGAATTAAAATAAATGTATTTTATATTAAGGACCTATTTCTGTAACTTATTTCAGTTCGTCTACAGCGAACGAGCATAAATCACTCCGCACCATTAATTGAATTCTATAAAACGCAGGAGTCTATATTTCCATGTTTCCATTGAAGTTAAGGGCTCGCAGCAAAGCTATTTCTCATCTGCATTTTATAGAATTCAAGAAGTGGTTGAGTAATTTTTGATCAAAAATAAGTTAAAGCAACAGCAAATTTTCTACATTATTGCAAAATCAATATGGAATCTGTAGAAGCTAAAACAAAAACGTTTGGAATTGTCAATCCATTTCGAATGGAATGTGTGACTTTAATCTGCGTAGGAGAAAATCTTTATCCCCGACCGAAACGTCTAACCGAGTTTTCGATTATTATCAACGCGTTTTAAGTGCACTTACAAATGACGCTAATTTAAATGCATTTACTCTAGATTCTGTGGCGTTATCAATTGACGAAGATATACAGCCTGATTCTGAATACTCCCCGGGAGATTATTCCCGGGGAGATTATTTTTCTCGAGAATAAAATCCTCCTATTCTAAACAAACGGGGAGATTGGTAATAAGGGAGAAGGAATTTCGATTATTCGAAGACAGCTGTTTTGCATCAGCTGTTTTGTTTGGCTAACAATTTGCAAATATTTTTATGACTTTTCAAGAGTGTAAAGTGATTTAAATCAAAGAAAAACTATAAAAAACAATTTAAAAATGTTCTGTGTTGCGTTTGTAATGCTAGCTGAAGCAGAAAACGCTGAAGTGCAGCAGCAAAATAAGAATATGCAAAGGATAGAA
The DNA here is from genome assembly GCA_947397865.1 of Polietes domitor. NCBI lineage: Eukaryota > Metazoa > Arthropoda > Insecta > Diptera > Muscidae > Polietes > Polietes domitor. The sequence goes on along the minus strand of OX377619.1, from coordinate 91,237,282 downwards.
AGGAGAAAGTTACGCGATGCCATCAACCCACTTGAGTTGCCTCAATCTTTGTAAGTACATACATGAATAAACCATTATTGAATTTTATTGATGAGAATCTTACTTTTCAAAGATTTGAAAAATATTACAGGGTAAACAAACCGGCATTCAAATATCTGTTGAGCGTGTTAACTACCAACATTCAACATAAACGTAAGTCGGTTGCAATTTCTCCCGTTGTAAAATTAAGTGCGGCTCTACGCTTCTTTGCGGAAGGCGGGTACCAAACAGGGATTGGAAAAGATTGCGACGTGTCCGTGGCCCAGTGTAGTCTTAGCAAAGTTCTCACGGAAGTTATAAACATATTTGAGGAACATCTATGTCCAAGGTGGATAACTTTTTGCAGAACGGAAGAGGAAAAGCGTAAAATAGCTTTAGCTCTTTATATAAAGCATGGCATTCCGAGCGTTATAGGATGCGTTGACGGAACTCATGTCCGCATTATTGCTCCCTCTACCAATAAGCACTAATATTATAGCAGGAAGGGCTACTATAGTTTGAATGTTATGCTGGTAAGTAGTTTCGCAGATTGTTTATTTTTATGATAGTCATCGGAATGATCAATTAGTTATTTTTAACCAAAAATAAATTTACAGGTCTGTGATCATGAGCTGAGGATTCAGTACGTAGATGCAGCGCATCCCGGTTCTTGCCACGACTCATTCATTTGGAATACCAGCGAGTTGCGAGCTCACCTTGAGGAAGTGTATCAAAGAGGCGGTAGTAAATATTGGCTCCTTGGTAAGGTTTTGAATGACAACAGAAAGTATTCACAAATTAATAATGGATTTTTTACTAGGAGACGCAGGATATCCTCTGGAACCGTGGCTTTTGACCCCTTATAGATGTCCACAGGATGAATCAGTCGAAATTAAATTTAATGAAGTCCATTCCAAGTGTCGTAACGTAGTTGAACGCACCAATGGCGTTTTGAAATATATATTTTCATGAAAAATATAAAATACTTACATTTTTTGGCACAACTCTCTTTCAATTTTTTGGCGGAATTATTCCCAAAACTCATTATCACATTCTCCCTTTTATTGACATTCATAATACCTACTTTTTTCCCGGGGAGGAGTTTCCCATTTTCGAAATTCGTTTAGAATAAGGGAGAAGGGAAAAGGGAGAAAATTCCCGGGGAGTTTTTATTTAGAATAGGGGAACAGGGAATAGGGAATAAATTCCCAGGGAATTGTCATTCAGAATCGGGGTGATATATAATTGTTTATTTGGTAAATTATCGCTTTTTCTGACTTACCTCGATTTGATCAGCTTTTTTCTGTTCCAAAGTTAAGTAGAAAAAATTATTCTCGGGTATTCGTATTACTAATATACGGCATCATATTGCTAATCTACAGAAAATTATTTTTTGTAGTATGGTGTGATTTATAGCCGTGTTTATATTACCATGTTGCCAGGGTAGCAATAATCCATCAGACAGTCTTTTATTTCGTTTTATGTAGCAGATTTTAGAAGTATGTACGGCGATTTGTAGACAGTAAAATAGTTCTTCAACTAAACTTTTATAGAATTATAAAAGAAAGATTCACTAGATCTCAATATTAGCTTTGTTAATGAAAGCAATGAGTTTTCAGGAATAAAAGCGAACGTAAACATAACGAAGAGTATCCTTATTTGCAGTAGAATAGATCTTTCGAAAGTTGAAAAATGGAAAATTGAATAGATATTATTGTGGATCACTTGAACTTGAGACAAGGTCCCTTGTCTTTTAAATGCGTTAGGTAATCCATGTTGCTGCTGTCATTGTTTGTTTTGCATATACCAGTGACATTTTGCACAAAAGTCCATGGAATAAAATCACACTGCAATTTAAGAATGTCAATTCAATTATTTACTGTTTTAAAGGTGTATAAAATTAATATTAAACATATCTGTCTGTATCTATACCACTTTAATAATAATAAAACTGAAATGAGATGATAATGCAATATAAAAACCTTATAGTGAGAACGTTTATATTATTATTCAATTGAAGTCCTATTGCATACACGTGTTGATATCTATATATCTATCTTCCTCTGCCACGTCCTCGAGGAAAACCACGGCCTCCTCGACCACGTATAATTTTACTATTGGCTGGGGGACTTTTAGGACGTAATGATTCAATCCGTGTCGTACAACCTGTTGCAGGAGCTTCGGCAAAATACGTTTGATACAGATCAGCATTAAAGTTTGAATTCGTTAATTCCGGCCCAACTGTCAGCCAGCCTGGTCGTATACTAGAATCCCGTCCAAAGATATGCAAACGCCTACGACCAAGGCAGAAGTGTTCAATAATATGAAAAATCTCAATTGGTTTTTCGAATGATCCGAATTCATCTTCCTCTGATATAATTAAATCAATATCAACGTTGGCATGTATGAAATCCCCATCAGTGGATCGCCTGACAGTACCTTTTATGCCCATTAAACAATGTTCTTTAGTACGTTGAAAAACGGCTTTCGGTTCCAATTGTTTTGAGTGACCTGGTTTATTGATGTTAGTACGTATCCAGCAAATATCCTCGCAACGCCTGAATCCCCACTTCTTTAAACAATTACGTCCCATATCTAGACCTTCAGAGGAACCACACCAAAGGAAGACAAATGACCGATGAGCTGCTATTTCACCAACATCAAGATCTGAAAAATATTAATTATATTAATTATGCAACAAAAAATTGTGTCTTGGATCTAAAAATTTTTTGTGTGCAATGTGGCTACTTCAAATCAACACCAACAACAGTATTTTTGGAAAAAAATAACAATTTTTTTCAATTTAACAGGGAATAAAATAAGATTTTTTCAAAAAGGTTTGTTCATTTAATCACATGTAACTCGCCGATTTTAATGTGCTGTACCTTGTTTTGAAAGTAATTTCAATTACTTTTAAAATATTGAAATGGTATGGTATAGCCGCGTTACGTTTTTTAAAGTCTAAAATTACATTTCTTTTATTTTTGTTTACGAAATCATTACATTAATCCATTTTTTTTTTAATTTTTAAGTGGTGGTCCTAGATGTCTTTTTTAGCGACGGTATGAGTTTTTTTTTCACTGAACCAACACTCAGGGGATGTCCCCTATAAATGCAGTGCATTGCGTTGGTAGAAGGAAGATAAGGAAGGAGGAAAGAGGGAGTAGTGTCTGTTGACATCTGTTTTGAATCTCTGAATGTCGTAATTGGAGGGAAAGATATTTGCCGGATGTCGATTCCACATACGGATAGTACGGGCGAAGAACGAATTTATTTATTTATGTGTAGTGCGGTCGGTTGTCCAATCGACAACAAATGGGTGAGCATTCCTGGAGAGTCGCGTATCTCTACCGAACGTTCTCACGAGCGGTATAAGATCACGAATTTCCAAAGAACAAACACCATGAAAGTATCGATAGAACAATGACACACAACCAACATTACGACGGTGTTCAAGGGAGACAATAGAATTGGATATCCTACCATCACCTATCAACACCATCGCCCTCCTCTGGACACGGTCAAGTAGCTCCAGTGATGAAGCTGGAGCACCCGACCATATATGGGAGTTGTATTCCATCTTTGGTCTGATGTAGGTAGTGTAGATATTGAGAAGATCAGAGGGTGTGAAATATTTCTTACATCTTTTTAAAAAGCCTAAACATTTGAAGGCATCTTTCGACACATCAAATACATGTTTTATCCAACGAACATCACATTGTATTTTTATGCCAAGAACAACTAGATCATCTGATTGCTCAATATCTACACCGTTCATTAAAATCGACGACACCGTTGGATCGATGAATCGCTTGTGAGACAACAAGGAGCACTGGGTCTTACGAGCATTAAAATCTACTCTATTCTCTCGACCCCATTCAGAAATGGCCAGCAAATCCTGGCTAAGTGACTCATCCATCAATCGCCTTTTATCCTCAATTTCTTGACGACTTGGTCTATGATCGAATGAGTATGAATGACAGAGGTTGCTGTCATCCGTCATCCAGAATTTCTGTGGAAAATTTTCAGAATTATAATTTTTCCTTAGTTTATGACACAAGGTATAAACAACGAAAAGTCCAACATCCGTTTGGCATGGAATGACTCATGTATAAAAATGTATATCGTTTTCCACAAAGTGTATATATATTGCAAAGTAGTGTAATCAAATCAATCAAATAATTATAAAATCACTCGTACACTTACTTAATATATCATCCCAATTCCAAAATGCTCTGGGCGCTCCGCCAACTGTTGCTACAGACGGCGCCGCCCGGGAATATTCTTCTAATGGGGGTTCAATGAGTATAACATCAAATTTGGTCCCCAATGATTTTATATCTAATGTTTTCAAATCAGCCTTTAAGTACATGGGTGCCGATGCTGTATCTTGTATTAGTTTATCCTTTAAACGTATCAATTCTCTCAGTTTGGGATACTCTTCAAACCTGTCGGCCAAGCCCACATCACGTATAAAATTCTGTGGCCTTTGACCGGTATCGACGAAATGTTGGCAGTAATCATTATGTGGATTAGAAGATTGTGTACCCTGTGTGGAAAGGGAAAATTTAAGTCTCTCTCCAATTAAGCTTGAAGTTAAATTTAATATAGACGAATTTAGATTCCTATAAATAGAAACTTTTTAGTGGCCGGGAGTATAAAATATACATTATAATTCATATGGAATATCTTAAAGCATATGCTCGTTTGGCCTTTTCAATTAAGAAGAAAATCTCAATATTAAAATTAATCCTCATTCATTGTTACCATCTTTGGTTAGTGATAACCAACAGTTATAGATGTCAAACACCACACAAACTGGCAACTATAACTGTTATTAAGCTCTTACCGTAGGTTAATAAGACTTGGTGTAAATGGGAGTGAAATAAATTAATTTCAAAATACACTTTTCTTTTCGGCACTTATCCATACATATGATCTGCGATTAAAACGTATGTATGTATGTATGTATCAATTGTCTCACCTTCAGAAATGTTGAAGAATCTCTGTAGATAATTTCACCCGGAGTCTTTTTAGAGACGACAGCCTCGTCTCCATCGTCTTGGGAATGATTGCTATGAACGACGCCTTTAAGAGAACTGCCACCGAAACTGCCCGAACTCAGGCTAGAACCATTGTTCAAATCATTGGTTCCCAATGCAATCTTCAATTCATCGACACTGCTTAATCCCAACTGAAAAGTAACTCTGCTGAGAAAATGTCCACATTCCCAATAAAATAATCACTTACTGTTTGTGCCAATAATTGCTTCCGTTTACGCGACCGCTCCTGCGAGCTCTTTAAAACATCACTCATAATTGTAACAATCAAAATAATAAATAAAGATTTCCTTTCTTTAAAAAGAAATTAAAGGCTTGCAGGCAGGGATGACAAATGCAGTACTTAAGTACTTTTTTCGCCTTCAAAAGTCCACTTGAAAGATTCTCAGTACTTTTTAGGAACAACTGTAGTTTAAAGCTGGTACGCACCTCTGGCGAAAAATTCTTTATAGCCTTTTCGGACTGCAGTCGAAATCGAGCTGAATGACAAATAGCATTTTCAGACTGCATCTGAAATCAAATGATTTCAGCTGAAAATGACAATGGAATCTGACATTTGTATATCGACCTTGAGCTGAAATCGACAGCATGCGAAATCTAGCTAAAATGATGTTTGTAAATCGACCTTATGTCATTTCAGATAAAATTCGCACGCAGAGTGAAAAGGCTGTAGGTTCGATCTACAAATGTCAGAAAAGGCTATTAGCTTAGGGAAAATAATAGCAAATGTAAACGAACAATAAACAGCAAAAATCACAATCACAAAACCAAAATATATTTTCCGATAGATTGTCCATGATTCCGGAAATGAAGATGGTATTCGTTTCTCGTTTCGCTCCGGATACATCTGTAGATGATTTGAATTTCTTTATTAGGACGAAGATTGAGGGTGACTTCTAAATCGAAGTCATCATTTCTCCAAAGTCGGGCATCGTTTAAAATTATCGTATCGAGGCAAATTTTCGACAAGCTAATCGTCCCTTCATTCTGGCCATATAGGATTTTTATCAAAGAGTTTGTGACGATCTGGCGCGTCTACCAGCAATGTCAGCTACTATTCCAAAAACTGAGTAGTTTTTTTATGTTGGATATCAAAAGGTTAGAGGCTTGAATACGAACTTAAATCGTCTGATAATCTAATAATCTGACTGAGGCCTGGTAGAAATATTCAATTTTAGACTCTTAGATTTTATGTGGAAGATATATTGTATTCAGGAAGGATCGCGTAGGGAGAATTGATGGCGGTGTCCTTATCGTATTAGCGTTCTCATCTGAACGCTTTATTCTACAAGGGTTTGATGACATTGAAGTTTTTGCAGTCCTTATTAATATGGGACGTAAGTTGTTTGTCACATGTTCTTACATTTCTCCATCGTCTGAGTTGTGTTCATGAGATTTAACTGCAATTGGTATGGTTGCTTCGATGACAGGTGATTTGAACCATATTATGTTTTTAGGGGATTTAAATTTACCCTCAGTATATTGGCTTACCTTGCCAAGATACGAAAATATCACTAGGCCTGTTCGATTGAGCTTACTAGTTTAATTTTTGTATGGAATTTACTTGCTTAACAAGAAAGTAGCTTACTACTCTCTTAGTTGTGTTGCCAGATTTTTTCCTGTCAATCCATTTAAGAAAACAATGTGTAGCAACGTTGCCACCTTATCAAGTCTCTTAATTGTAAGCTAGTAAGCCCAATCGAACAGGCCTACTATTACGAAAATATCACTATTTACATATCAAATTTTTGGGTTCCGTAACTAGGGAAATATGGGACGTAGTAATAAATACTTTATTTTATTTTCTTCAAATGTCATGCCCTTTCAAAAAAAAACTAAATTTAGTGGAATCGGACAACAAATAACGAAGATATCACTAAATATATTTTCAAAGTTTCGGGGCCACTAACTCGGGAACTATGGGTCTCTGCGAAAAATTTTACTTTAGTTTTTTCTTCTTAAAATTAAAATATCTGCACAAAAAAAATCGCAATTATAAATTATTAGTGTCCTAGATTTAAGCCAACTCCTGACGAGATTTCTTGCAATTCGCCGATGTGTTATCTTCCTCTTCCAGCGTTTTTGGTATTGAGTACTTGGTTTGAGAATATTGTGTGTACCGAGTGACTAAAGTAATCATATTACAGTTAACATTTTCCGCTACGTCAACATTGATAGTTTGTGAATAAAACAAAAACTGTAATTAAGCAAAATGAAAGTAGGGATTATAGAAAGTTTACTTGATATCGTAAATCAGTATAACATTAATTTAGTCGATACAATTTTCATTGGTTTTATTACCGTTATTGTCGTTTTTGGATCTCTTATCAATTTAGTTGAGCCATTGTTGCCAGTTTTTATAAAACAATCCTTTCGCTATGGTAAACACAGTTACAACGGTCCTAGCGATAAACTGGTCTCGAAGACGGAAGTTCCGAAGTCATGGTTTAGACATTTTTACATATTCGCCTTCTCGTGGTCAATGTTGGCTTTATATTTAGTCCTCAAAGGCATAATCATGCACACAGAGGCGCCGGATTACGTTATCGTTTTCTTGGATATAATTGGTGGTGGTTCTGGAAATCGTAAGGTGTTGGTAGATTCAAATAGCGCTTTAATCGCCTCCGTCTTAATGACTTTACAGTGTACACGTCGCTTCTATGAGACTAATTTTGTACAGATTTTCTCAAGGAAAAGTAAAATAAATCTGTCGCATTATATGGTGGGCTATTTTCATTACTTTGGGGCAATTCTGGCGTTGATCTTAAATACAGAGGGATTTGTAAGAGGTGATAATAATAAGAAAACAACGAGAAAAGCATTTGGGTGACTATTTTTCAATTGTCTTTTCAGGTTCTACACCATCCTCTTTTAGTTTTACCAAAATCTCATTGTTCCAATATGCCTGCCTGTTTTTGTTCCACTTCAGTTGGTCTCAGCAATATAAGTCGAATATGATATTGGTAAATTTGCGAAAGAACGACAAGACTGGTAAAGTTGAAACTGAAAAACATTTAATGCCATGTGGAGGCTTTTTCAATTTCGTATCTTCGCCTCATATGTTATTTGAAATACTTATGTATGTTGCATTATTGGCGGTTGTGGGAAAAAGTTTTACATGGAAGCTGGTAGTTGTGTGGGTTTTCAGTAATCAGGTTTGTTCATTTGCTTTTATTAGCCGATTATTGCAACACTTAATATTTCTGATACATTTTCATATTTGTAGGTGATGAACGCTTTATTGACACATAAATGGTATAAGGAGAACTTTGATAATTATCCAAAAATTCGAAAAGCGTTAATACCATTCATTTTATAAATGGATTATATAGACAATTTTATTTTATAATGTATTGCTTTCACTTAATACATTCGATATTCATAATATTTATTTTACATTACATTTAACTAACATCTTAAAGTATCATACTTTTGCTGTAATACAAACATCTTAACATTAATAAGAAACACATAGTCTGCATATAACATATTAGTTAATTTTAATTGGCTGATGCATTTCCTTAAAATAGGAAATCCCTAACGAGATATTTCGTTATTATATGTTAAAATCAAGACGTATTTATATAGGTGATAGCAGCAGAGCAAAAACAAATTCGGCAAGAACAAAATGCAAGTAATTTTTTGAATGGTGAGCCATACTGTTAAAACAAAATATAAGGGATTTGACAGTTTCGGTTATTATTGAATGAAAAAAAAAAATCAGTCAGCTGGGCTGCTGCTTTCACCATAAATACGTCTTGGTTAGAATGGAATATACAAGTCTTAATATTCGAAGGAAAAAATATACTTATTTTAAATCTCTGAAACTGATTTATAGATTTTTTGACTCGCATGATTTTCCAATAAATATGATAAAAAGCAAAAACATCCATGATACGCTTTCAAACCTTGAAAAATCCGCATTTGTATAATATTTGACATCCGTATATTCTGTATTCCGTTTTCCAATAAGAGCATAAATCGATATTAGGAATACGAAGGACTTCTTGATTTCAAGTCGCTTAAAACGTAAAGTATTTATAATATTTGATCACAAATTCCAGCTATAATGGAAATTTTCATAGAGAACACGATCATTTTGCGACTAATGTATTTTTATAATAATTTAAATATTAGATGGCTTTTATTTTGTATTTGAATTGGCTACGAATCTATTTGCTTTCGAAAGCTCATGAAGTTTGCACTTATAGCTTTTTCAAACTGTATGCGAAATCGATTTCTAATGTTAAGCTCGACTGACAGTACGAAAAGGCCATCATGAGTATGAAGTTCGTTTTTAACATCCGTATTTAAAGTGGAACACGTCGCATTATATACGCCCGATTTTAAGTGCCACTCTGAATTGACTTACCAATCTGGGAACAATTTTCGGATAGGTGTTGACACCTACAAAATGTAGTGCCTCACATTTAAAAATTAATCTAGTTCTCAAAAAAGCCTTCCCCTCACGTATAAAGACTCCTTCACTAGAAAACGGTTACATTTCAATCTTATTTGCTATTTCTGCTCTCTTTATCTTTTTAAATGGTCAACTTTGTTATTCTCAGTGAGTGGCTGTTTTTTGAATTGAATTTGTTTGGGATCCAAGGACATTGCTTGCTTAACCCATTCATTTCGCCACTAGAATTTTTTATTTTTTGAAAAAATACTTTTTAGGGACCCCCGGGTCAAATCTTCAGATTTTTCGATTTCGAAAGACAAGTTTACGCATATGTGAAGTCTTGTTTTATGAAACAGTTAATTATATTGGCAATAATTCCTCATTTAATTATTCTTAATTCAAAATATTGGATGCAGAAATTTGCCCGTAACGGGGTGGTCATGGGGATAAAGTTTATTGTCACAATTTACCTGAAATTCCATCTTAATATTTTTAAGGTGTTCGAAATATTGTACAAGCAAAACCGCTGGATTTTGTGTGTCGTTACCCTAATATAAACAAGATCCAACTCATAATTTTTCGAAATATGGTTATGGTTGTGGCTAATATCCAGTACATGCCAAATTTATTGACTAATCTGCTTCCATCGAACTGTGCACTTTTCAGCAAATTTATTTCAAAAAAGTCACTTTATTAAATATGTTTACATAAACAAAATCTGTTTTTCATCTCCTTCCATCCAGAATTATAGTATATAGAAATCAGATCTATTCAATTTATTAGTATCGGTTTCAAGGAATTTTTAATTTAGGAAATATAACCTTATTTAAATAAAAAACTGCAAAAAAAGAAAGTTGTTTTAATACCACATGTTTCAGGACATATCTCGAAATTTACCTATAAGGGTATCCCTGAGCCTTCGAACGGAACACCGAAAGTAGGAATGAAAAGAAGATGGCCAATAACGCCAAACCAATAATAGACATGATACGACCCTTACGGGGATCTGACTGACTGCCAGATTCGGTGAGCAAAAGCATTCCAAAGAAAATCAGCGCATCTAGGAAGGCATACGATAGATAAATGAAGTGTTGTACATGTAGTAGCGTTGATTTCAATATACTTACTTAAGCCCAAAACAATATAGGTTTCCACAACTAGCTGTCCCTGAGAAGAACCGTGGATGTAAGCCACACCACCGTTTTGAGATTTATGTACGAGTGGTGGACCACGAATGTGATTCCACATCTGCCCAGAAATCATGGTGAAACAGAAGAATACAGCTATCGCACCCCATATTGATTTATTGTACAAAAATTCCAAATTATTACGTCTCATGTACAAGAATCCACCAACCAAGGCAGCAAGTGTAACCATTGCCACAGTGCCCGAGTAATTGGGGGGACGGAATACACGTATCTGAACATCAGTACGTTCGGCTATAAATTTGCCAATAGCATCAGCCGCAAAACCCACACGATGTATGTCCATGGTATCAGCACCCTTGGGCTTACCCTTGGCGGGGAAATGCATGAATACTGGTGCGGTATTCAATCGTAACATTTGGAATACGTCGGAGCCTTCATCGAAATCAACCATGGCGAAGAACAATTTATTCGAATAAACTGGTGAAAAGCGATAAGACTGTGCCACAATTTGGAATTCGTCATGGGCATGTCTGCAGATCTGACACTGTCTCGAGGGTGCCAAGGCGGTCAACATGACAATCATGGAGTAATTGCGTGGTGAATTCTTGACATATTCCTTGAACTTTTGGCCATTGAAACGCAGAAGAGCTTTTTTATTGTTCATTTCCATAAGATTTTGAACTTTTTCAGATAGCGAAAGCCCAGACTGCAAACGAAAAAAGGATAAAAATGCATTAAACAACCGGCATTTTATGTATTTCAGTGATAACAACAATGACGTGGCCAACCCTGAACAGGGCTAACTTGGAACAACTTGCCTTTTGTTTACTTTGAGCCGTAGTACTCAGTATGAGAAAGCCAGCCATCAGCACCACGGCAAAAAGCAATGTTTTGTACAAAATCTTCATCTTGCACTATGTGGATTTGTTAAAAACTACTTAAATTAATAAATATATAATATTATCTTTAGCAGGCACCGATAAACGAGAAACACTGAAAAACCCTCGCTCTCTTAATGATGCAAAAAATGACAGGTGTCAAAATGATCAACGTCATCGCGTGACATAAATCGGTTGTTTAGACACCCAAATATTATGCCAACATTTTAAATTTCGAAAACAACGATGTTGCAACTTCATTATATGTATATACTGCATTCGAAATTATGCTGAAATGACATAATAGACTTGTCAGACTGCAGGGACAATCTAATTTAATTTTTCCATACAAAATTAAAAATCGACCTGCAGGTCAATTTTTGAAAATCAACCTCGAAAATTTGATCAATTTATGGTTATGTGTCCAAACTATAGGAGAACAAGAAGATGAATTTGACATTTATTTATACACGCAAAAAAAAACTTGTGTAAAAATAGCAAAATCGAACAGGCCTATAATGAAGATGTTTATGAACATAACGACGGCTATAGACAACAAAGCCCTCGACTTAATAAAGTGAAAAAGGAATTACAACATACACTAAACTCGTGAATGCTTTGAAACTCGTACCAGTAGTATACAACTAGACAAAATGTTAAGGGAGCGTAGGATAAAGAAGGATGAAAGCGTCCGTGAGTATTATATGAAAATGAAGGAATTGACGAAAAGGGCGACATTTAACGATTGAACTTCTATGGACAAAATGAAATGTAGTACGAGTTTTCCAATACTGAGTTCAACACAAACGGTGTAAATTTCTGAATTTCTGTGGATTACGTCCTGAGTCTCAAAAAGATCAAGAATATAGATGCTATCGAATACATGATTCCTAATTTATTTTTCTACCTCTTCGTATACGAAATTTTGGGATCATTCCATTCACATTTGTGTTTCTTTGAAATAATCTAACAATCCAATCTTCCGCACGCAAGTTTAGTATGTACTAAGAGCGACAATTGATATCTGATCGATGGTTTTTGTGTTGGAGAACCCAGTGTAAAGTTCGCTGCTGACCCTCGCATGTGGCTAATTGAATCATAAAATTATTATCACCGTTACGACAAATAGAAAAATAAAACTTATATCAATGTGTAAAGGCAGTTTACAAACCTCCCTCCCTGCCGCTGTTGTATTCACCCAATGACTTAAGTATTTCATGACCATAATAACAAGAAATTGGTGCAGGCTCATTGAAACGAATGGGTGGGGTTGGAAGGGGAAAAATAATGCTACACACACCAACGTTGTGTTCTTCTAATGAAGAAGTGTGAGAAATTACGCGTATTTTCATACGCCAAAATTTTTTTGAAGGTAGCAAACGACAGCGTTTTTATTTGCATTTTATATTTATGTCCATGTATATCACGGCACAATAATAGATGTAAAAGCAATTCCCCAACAACGACTAAAATTCAGATACAACCATGGGTGTTTCATTTTGATTGTCAAATTCAACTGACAGATAAATGTGTCAAGTGAAGAATAATATGCCTGTTCGATTGGGCTTACTAGCTTAATTTTTGTATGGAATTTACTCGCTTAACACATTGAGTGCCAAGCGGTTTTGACGAAACCTTCCCAGGAGGCCAAACATTTGTTGGGCTATAAGTAAAATCAATCACTTTCGTACGGAAACGTACGACGTGGTACCCCACGACGGGTTAGGTATCGTACGGAAACGTACGACGTGGCACTCAATGTGTTAACAAGAAAGTAGCTTAATACTCTACGTTGTGTTGCCAGATTTTTCTTGTTAATCCATTAAAGAAAAACCAATGGGTAGCAACGTTACCACCTTATCAAGTGTCTTAATTGTAAGCTAGTAAGCCCAATTTTTGTTGTGCCATGAAATAAACAAAGAAATAATATAAACGAAAACAATTAATAAATATTACTGTGTCGCGTATGTGTGTTGCAATGTGGAATTAATTTGTCATTTTGCCGGTTGTCTCGTTTGTTGCAGATACAACAGGCCTGTTCGATTGGGCTTACTAGCTTAATATTTGTATGGAATTTATTCGCTTAACAAGAAAGTAGCTTACTACTCTCTTAGCATTGCTGCCAGATTTTTCTTGTTGATTCATTTAAGAAAACCAATGTTGCCACCTTATTAAGTTAGTAAGCCCAATCGAACAAGCCTAACATTTACACATTTTCTCACCACAATATTTTCAATAACAGAGCAAGTTAATTATTCATGTTTTTGCAAATTTCCAGCGTTGATTTCATTTTATAATTCATTTCCGTTTTATTCCTTCTTTGTTTTGATTTTGTTTGCTGTTTTGTTTTAATTTAACATTATTAGACATTAAACTATAACATGGGTGATAAAGTAAACGCGTACAGATCCGACAGGAATTTAAATTTATAGAATAAATGGTAGAATAGCTTTACGCTTCTTGGGATACTTCTTAAATGTATCTATATACCACCGTTGAGTACAAACAGCATTGTAAACCTGTAAATTGAGAAACATGTGAATAATTATTTATGTATTATTTTCTTGAACGCATTTACCTGATTACTAACAACCCAAGCAGCAACTAGCCACCACGTCATACTTTTTGCTAGGAATCCCCATAGAAGGGCAACATACAGCACAACTTCGAAAAGCATATGAGGCGAAGAGACCCATTCAAAGAAACCGCCATTGGGCAGTAGATGTTTTTCAGTGGCCACTTTGCCGGTCTTGGCATCTTTTCGCAAATTCACTAAAATTAAATTTGACTGATACTGATGCCACCAACCGAAGAGGAACAACACAATTGCAATGTACTGAACTGTAGAGATTTGAGCTAAACTGATCGCGGATGATGTGGAACCTAAAAATAAAATAAAAAGTACGTTGGGTTATTGATAACATGCCTTTATCAACGTGGCCACTTTTAAGTTCTCAAAGGCCGTGTACGATTATGTAAAAAAAAGGTCTGTTCGATTGGACTTACTAGCTTACAATTAAGAGACTTGATAAGGTGGCAACGTTGCTACCCATTGGTTTTACTTAAATGAATTAACAAGAAAAGTCTGGCAACACAACTACAAAAATTAAGCTAGTAAGCTTAAAGTCCGTCTTTTCGGGATTTTGTCAATAAATCTACTACAATTTGTATGGAAATTGTAGTAGAATACTTAACAAAGTCCCGAATAATTATGCTTGCTGTACGAATTTGGTTTCACTAACAACGATTAGAACGAAAATCAAGTCGAACAGAAAATTCAAATTGGGTCTATAACTCACTTCTCTGCGATTGTACCCCAAAACCACTTATTCACCATAAACTATATTTTTTAATTTTAAATGTGTTTTCAAATAAAACGTTTAACCAATAACACAGTTATAAACCTGTGAAAGGTCTAGAACTTTCAAATCTAGTGGTATAAAGGATTATCAATAACTACAAGAATTATCGGTTGTTTCGATTTTATAGCATTCGCATATTCTGAGATACGGAAGTTCCTTAGTGGCGAAGGCCCCCCCCCCCTCTTAGCCCATTTTAAAAATCGGTACCCGTTCAACATACTTTTTACAACGAATAAATTTGCGCGTATTTAAGTGGACTTCGAAATGGTGGACATAACATACCTTTTACAAATCCCTCTGCATTCGCCAATAGCGCTAGAATTGCACCGAAATAATGCAAATAGCCGACAAAATAGTGAGAAAGATTGATTTTATTTTTCTTGGAGAAAATTTGCAGAAAATTCGTCTCATAAAATCGCCTCGTACATTGTAGACACATCAGCATCACGACGATGAAACATGTTGTGGAATCTATTAATACTTTGCGGTTCTTGTTGCCGCCCGCAATGTAATTGAGAAATATTTCGGCATATTTTGGTAAGTCTTTATGGAGTAGTGACACTTGCACAACCAAGTACATTGCCCACCAAGACCAAATCAGGGCGAAAATATAAAAATGTGAAAACCACGCTTTAGGCACTTCCAGAAATGACATAAATTTGTCTTTCTTCCCACTATAACCATGCTTGCCATAACGGAAAAACTGCTTCACCGCAGTAGGTAGTTTAGTTTCCATGTAACTCATTAAAATACCAAAGAATACCATGAGGAAAGTCAAACCAATGAAGATCAGATTTAGAATATTAACATTCCACTTTTCGATTAATTCCAGCACGAGTTCGCCTTCTCCCGTTGCCATTTTGATTGCAGTTCACTATTCCACTTTCTGCGTTGTGTTATTCGTCTTCTAAGCGATAGTAGACACTAATCGTTCTCACAAATTCTTTTGGTGATAACTTATCAGTGCTAAACAATCTTATTTCACAGTTCTAGCTATTTGTTTTTACAGATCTAGTATCGACCCTCTCCACAGTGCTGCACATTAGAGTGGGTTGTTTAAAAGGTTAGGATAGAATATATATTTTATAGAATGCAAATGTATTTGCAAATGGCCTGATGACATTTATTACTTGGCTGCATACTACCCCCATCATGATTTCCTGTCCATGACCAAATACCCGAACTCTTTAAGTAGATGATTCACCTAAACGAATGATGACCACAACTCACTTTCAGAATATCAGTCAAAAAACCACACCAAGTAATTGTTAGTACACAATAGATAAAAGAATATTGTACTTTAACTATAAATACTTTGTTTGATGAAACCTTAGCAAAGATATGAAATATTGTTTGTGATAGAAAAATATTGAAAATATTTTTTCAGTACCTTTATACTTTTCCCTTAATAAATACGTTTTATATACATATAAAACCACTGCGTATACAACTTTTCCAATAGTAATAGGGGTTTTAGACATTCTAAATATTTGGACAAAAACGTGTTGCACAAAATGTTAGACAGTACGTTTTACATACTTTCGTTTAGCATAGCGGCGTTTTGTGCGATTAAAATGGCCTTAGCAAAAGGACTGTTCGATTGGCTTACTAGCATATAGCCTTATGTCATTTAAACTAGATTTTGCATGCAGTGTGACAAGGCTATTACAATTAAGAGACTTGATAAGGTGGTAACATTGCTACCCATTGGATTTTCTTAAATGGGTAAACTCAAGGCCAGAATTTTAATGAAATGATGGGCTACACATTTTTATCTCCGAAATATGTAAATCATAATCTTTTTAATTATCACTTTTTTTAATCCCAGGTCTATACCTACACCTACCTCGCATTTTTACTCGCTTAACAAGAAAGTAGCTTACTACTCTCTTAGAGTTGTTGCCAGATTTTTCATGTTGATTCATTTAAGAAAAAACAATGGGTAACAATGTTGCCACCTTATCAATCAATCATAAGCTAGTAAGCCCAATCGAACAGGCCTATTTATATGGAATTTACTCGCTTAACAAGAAAGTACCAGGCCTATTGTAAGCTAGTAATAGCCTTTTCAGACTGTATGCGAAATGACATAAGATCGATTTAGAAATGTCAGATCCCATACAAAATTGTCGACCTAATGTCATTTCAAGCTGAAATCGATTGATTTCTCATGCATTGGGGAAAGGCTTTAGTAGCCTTGATCAACGAGTAAATTCCATACAAAAATATTTTTTTTCGTTTGTATTTTTTTGTCTGTAATCAATATTTGATTTGAACGACAATGTCAAAAGTCTTTTCAAGTGGCTTCGCAGCGACTTTTCAACATCAAATCGTGATCGTGGTAGTCTGCAGCCAAGTAATAAAAGTCACCATGTAAATAAATTTGCATTTTATTAAATATAGATGCAAAATTATTTTTTTATTTATCAATATTATTTATATATATTTATATATATTTTATTTATCAATATTATTTATTTATATAAATGTTTTTTATTTATATAAATGTCACCATGCCATTTGTAAATAAATTAGCATTCTATTAAATATAGATGCAAAATTATTTTTTTATTTATCATTTTCTTTTGTATTTTTTCGTTTTTGTTAAGTTTCTCAGAGAGCGAGAGTGAAACCTGAGGGAAAATCACGGGATTCCATATCAAGAAGTTGCGATCGAAATCATTTTTTAATTTCTATGAAAGAAGTGGAAATTTCCAACAAAAACAAATAGGATGTCGAGATTAAGATTATTGCAAATAATATCATTAGAATTTGCATAATTTTTGTTCAAATTTATACCCATTTTACAATAAATTATAACATTCTCGCTTTCAAAAGAAATTGACGCCGCAGCGCTCATTTTTGTAAAAAGAACATTTTGAATCTGAAAATCATCTCCTGTTTCCTAGAAATATGAGTTTTTAGCTTTAATTTTGAAAAACCACAAAAAATCAATCTAAGCGTCCAATAATATGACAAATGAGTGACAAGTATAAAAATTTATATTTTAGGTGCTTCCAGAGGCCTATAAATTCATAGAAAAAATTGGACAGAAATGCAACATGAAAAAATAACACGGGAAAATATTATTTTTAGAGGTGTTTTCAGGAGCGTTTAGATCACAGAATGCTTAACTCAGCGACGAAATATTTTGCAGATCATCATTAAACAATACAATCTTCATTTCTGGGGCAGTAGTTAATTTTCGTGACCCATCCTAATATACATATATATATACTAAACTAAAAAAATAAATTAAATCACATTTTGGTATTTATTTTTAGTTACTTTTTGGTAACTTCTTTCCCATACTTTTCAATGAGATCAGTACTGGGAACCCAATCCTCCAACTTCACGTCAAGTTTTTATCTTCAACCTGTTCGTTAACCTATGTTTCATTATTGTCAGCTTAGAAAAACGCGCTCTGCCCAAGCACTGCTATGAGGCAAAGTAAAAACATATGTGGCAAATTGATACAAATTTTGATATAAATCACTTAAATTATTTTTTAAATTTCCCACTTTATACCAGAAAATTCGGCATTAGTAATTGCGAATACTGCTTGTAAGTTTTATCATTTGACTTATATTCTAATAATTTTAATTCATTTACAAAAGCCTGTGGTTTGCTAATAACATCACTAAATTCAGCTCCGATGGCAAAATAGTTGATATCTTCGTTAGATTTTATATAAAAAGGGTCTAAGAATTTTAAACTATTCAGTTTTTTGTCATTTATAAAAGCAAAATGGTCTTGAGCCAGGACAATATCCCAGTTCAAATCAAATATTGATTACAGACCAAAAAAATGCAAACGAAAAAACTAAAATTTATATAAACTCTTGAAAATATTTTTATAATTGATATCTCTGTAAACATTATAAACTCTTTTTTAAAATGTTTTTAAGAAGTTTTTTGTCATCGAAACTATATCTTGTGTGAAGTCTTTGAACAAAAGTATTCAAAGTGAGAACTTTTGAGTTCATGATTTTAAGAATATAAATTTTAAATATATCTTATTTTTTGTTGACAGTTCTTGTTGAATAATTTTATTGTTTCAAAAAGTGGCACCAATGATAAAAAAGTGGCACATTTAGTACCACAATGGAAAAGTGGCACAAAAGTATCTCGGCTCGAAAAAAGTGGCAAAATTGCCACTTTAGTGGCACAACCGTAACACTGATTCTTCCATTCTATACTTCTTCTTCAATCAACCCTGCATATCTCGTTCTACTCAAATTTTTAGCAACTCACTCGTTCTTCGCGTCGCAGTCGGTTATTTGGAGAGTGTTATTTGTGTTATTTGGAGACCTTGTGGAGACTTCGGTATTTTGTGAAATCCGCGTTTTTTTTTCTCAAATTTTAGTGATTTTTTGTCATTGAACGAGGTTGGTCGCGGACGCTCTGTGTCGCAAAATTTCAAAATAAAAAACTACTCAATACTAGCGGCAGTGACGTTCGTTTTCGACAGATTGATTTATTTTGTTTACCAGGAGGTAATTTACATTCATAATTGTCTTTCATCTATTTATTTATTTTGAAGTATATTTCATGTTTATTTTAGATAAAGGTGGTACTTCAAAGTATTTATGTCAGCTGTCGTTTTTGTACATCCATCCTGTGCATCATCGGTGCGCAATAAATTCTTTATTTTATCACGAGGTAAAGTATAAACAATGTCAATATAAGACTTATTCCAACCTATGTAATTTTTTCAGACAAAACGTTTTAGGACAACTATTTGAAAAGGAGAAAACAAATTTGTTTTTCGAATACCCCTAACTGGCGAGGCCAAAAATTACATTCGGTAGTTTCCTACGATGCGATTTTAGTAAGTTGCATTAAGTGCGGTTATAATAATATATAATATGTTGGAGTAGTTTTGATATTTATTAAACAAATACTTTTGTAGATTCTATAGTCTAAGATGTATCAGAATATGATGTGATCTTTATGAGTTTAATTATGTGCAGTTATTATAATATGTTGGATAAGTTTTGATATTTATTAAACAAATACTTTTGTAGATTCTTTAGTCTAAGATGTATCAGAATATGATGTGATCTTTATAACTTTAATTAAGTGCAGTTATAATAATATGTTGGATAAGTTTGCTTATTAAACAAAGACTTTTGTAGATTCTTTAGTCTAAGATGTATCAGAATATGATGTGATCTTTATAAGTTATAAGTTTAATTAAGTGCAGTTATAATAATATGTCGGATAAGTTTTGATATTTACTAAACAAATACTTTTGTAGATTCTTTAGTCTAAGATGTATCAGAATATGATGTGATCTTTATAACTTTAATTAAGTGCAGTTATAATAATATGTTGGATAAGTTTAGTTGCTTATTAAACAAACACTTTTGTAGATTCTTTACTCTGAGATGTATCAGAATATGATGTGATCTTTATAAGTTTAATTAAGTGCAGTTATAATAATATGTTGGATAAGTTTTGATATTTATTAACCAAATACTTTTGTAGATTCTTTAGTCTAAGATGTATCAGAATATGATGTGATCTTTATAACTTTAATTAAGTGCAGTTATAATAATATGTTGGATAAGTTGTTTAGTTGCTTATTAAACAAACACTTTTGTAGATTCTTTAGTCTGAGATGTATCAGAATATGATGTGATCTTTATAAGTTTAATTAAGTGCAGTTATAATAATATGTTGGATAAGTTTTGTTGTTTATTAAACAAATACTTTTGCAGATTC
Source organism: Polietes domitor (assembly GCA_947397865.1). Taxonomy (NCBI): domain Eukaryota; kingdom Metazoa; phylum Arthropoda; class Insecta; order Diptera; family Muscidae; genus Polietes; species Polietes domitor. The sequence goes on along the minus strand of OX377619.1, from coordinate 91,216,688 downwards.
TTTAGTCTAAGATGTATCAGAATATGATGTGATCTTTATAAGTTATAAGTTTAATTAAGTGCAGTTATAATAATATGTTGGATAAGTTTTGATATTTATTAAACAAATACTTTTGTAGATTCTTTAGTCTAAGATGTATCAGAATATGATGTCATCTTTATAACTTTAATTAAGTGCAGTTATACGCCCATGTGCTGACAACCGCATGATTTCCAAATCGCATTTTTTTTGGCGATTTCGAGTCTCTAAATTTTACATTTCTATTTAAAATTTCTATGTTTAACCAAACATCTTCTTCATTTATCCGCCAGTAAAGAAAGAAAACTGAAAACAATTGTTTAAAGTAAAAATGCGAAATTTAGAGACTCGAAATCGCCAAAAAAATGCGATTTGGAAATCATGCGGTTGTCAGCACATGGGCGATAATAATATGTTGGATAAGTTTTGTTGCTTATTAAACAACTACTTTTGCAGATTCTTTAGTCTAAGATGTATCAGAATATGATGTGATCTTTATAAATTTAGTTAAGTGCAGTTATAATAATATGTTGGATAAGTTTTGTTGCTTATTAAACAAACACTTTTGTAGATTCTTTAGTCTGAGATGTATCAGAATAAAAATAAAAGCGTTCATCATATAATTGATTAGATGAACGACTGGAAAAGAATATCTACCATGGAGTTCTAATTATTTTGGTCGTTAGGAGGAAGATCTTAAAAATATATAATTCAGATCACACTATATGCGAAATCTAGTTTAAATGACAAGGTCGATTTTCAAATGTCAAATTTGTATGGCATCTGACATTTGAAGTCTTCATTATTAAACTAGATTTCGCATGCAGTGTGACAAGGCTATTAGATAATTCTGCAAATGAAATGAAAAAATCATTTCAGTTTTGAAATGATTACAAAAAACTAATCGAGAATAACATGAAAGAGATAAACACCCATATCTACAATAAAATTATTCAAATGTAGTTCCCTATTTCGATCTTGAATTGTTTGCATGTTTCGAAGCATTGAATTACTGTCATCCGGCAGAACATAATACATACAAACAAGATGTGTGTGTATGCAATCTTTTTGAGACTTTCAAATTTCATTGGTTGTTTGTGGATTTTTTGCTTGAAAGTATCACAACGATGCGTGCTGACACCCTAATGTACATACATACTTATTTCTATTATGGTATAAGGAAAACCAGGCAATTACCGAATGTTGTTATAGACGACAAGGACATTTTCAACCCTCATACTTTTGCTCAATACTACCTGAATACAACACCCTTACAACATTACTCTTGTAAAAGGAACACAAATCCGTCAGGTATCGCAATATAATTGCAAAAGTGTTGACCTTTGCATGCATGCAACCTTATTTGCACATTCATGTGAATTATCCTCAAACCAGGAACAGCTGCAGTTGTCAATTCTAAACTTGTTAGAGTGTACACTACCTTCCATTTTAAGATAGACTATTCGATACGTTTTAATATTTTAAAAGTATAAGTATTACACGAATTTTTATACTTCGTCATCTAATTTTATGGCGGGGATAAAATACAAAAATCAATTTATTCCTTTTAAATAGCATAAAACTCAAAATAAATATGCGAAATCGTTTTTAAAACGGAACGCTTCTATAACACATACCTGTATGTCAGAAACTATTGTGTGAATAAAATATTAATCTAAAAGAGCGTTTGTTCAATACTTAGTCAGGATTTTAAAATTTCAACTGTTTAGAAAATTTCAAAGAATAAAAACATCTAAATGTTCGTACTCAAATCATATTAATTTGAGAGAGCCTGTATACCAGTTTAGGTAAATATTCCTACAAAAAGAGCAGACATTAAAATTATAAATATTTTTATTTTTTGGTTAATATAATTTCACTTGATTACGGCTTTTAAGCAGTCACTACTTTTCAACGCTATAAATAATTATGGATATGCTATGATATATTCAAATATTGATTAATATATGACGATTCGTGGAGCTCACAAGTACAAAGCCTGTTCCAATATAACATTCATAGTTTTCCAATTTCCAGCGCACAGATTTAACAATACAAAATGCGCGGGGCCGTGGAGGTTGGTTGTCAAATGTCTACACCAGCTCCGCTGCGTGTTAAAGTGCCTCCTTTGTATGGTGGTGGTTTGGGTCGCAAGTAAGTATTGGATGGACTATCAGTTTGATAAAAACTGGTAGGGCTGCAGTTATAAAACATTTGATTTCAGAGGCGGGTGGTAGATTAGAGACATATATACATACATACCTTTGAGAACGCACACTTGTATTGTCCAGCAAGCAATTGGGATCTTTAAGGCTTTTCAGCGTAGTCACGGGTTGGGAATTCGTATCTGAATATTGCACCATTTGGACAGTAGACGAAGTCGTGGGATATGTTTCTTTGTAGCTGAAATTGTGTAAACATTGAAAGAATTATTATTACTATATATATATGAATATTGTTTACAAGATCAATGTTCAACGAAATAACTTATTATATCAGATATGTATATATAAGATTTAAAAATAAATGATAAAATCACCTTTCCTGCTCTTCATCTGATTCAGAGTCATGCGAAGGCTGAAAACATTCTTCTTCGCATATATGAAATATGTTTTTGAAAAATAAATTCGATTTTGGATCATGTCTAAAATAAAAAATTGCCAAAAATAATAAAAAAAAAACAGAAAAATAATCAGACATGTGAAATCTATCGAAATAAATGGATGTTGCCATAACATACATACTATGCCTTTGTTCCGAGTCGTTTAAATCCGAACACATTTGAAATATTTGACGCAAACTAATTACTAATTCTCTTAGAAAACAGTTACTGGAGCTTATATGTATTTTATATGCACATATTTTATGATATACTCTTCAAGAATACCAAACAATACTATTGTTTCATTCCATGTATTCATGTGTGATGTTAGATTAAAATTAAGTTAAGTTAAGTTTTGATTAAAAAAATACAAACATTTAACCCACGTTTTTCATAAATATTTAGTTTTCTTGGACATCAATTAATATTATCAGTCGTATGATGTGTTATCTGCAGTTGTGTTTGTTTTTATATTAATATTATTGTAATAATCCAATTTACAAATTTAAAAACGAATCCACGGAGAAAACTATATTAAATATACGTACATCGATTTAGTTTGATTGACTTTCTCATGTCTGCGGTATTAAAAGACTTTTTTCGTTCGTCAAAAATCACTCAACTATTACTTGAATTCTATAAAACGCAGGAGTCTATAATTCATTGCGAAGATAGAATATCACGTAAAGAGCTCGTAGCTAAAATATTTATTATCTGCGTTTTAGAGAATTCAAGTAATAGATGAGTGATTTTTGATCGTTCGCCGTAGACGAATGAAAATGAGTTACAGAAACAGGCCTTTAATGTAACTTGATTCGAAATTCATAGTAGATTATAATGGATCCGTTTTTAATTCCATTTATCTGGGGAACTGTGATTCGATTAATTGGGATTTGAGTTCGTGGATGTACATGAGCGTATTCAACCAGAACACATCAGGAGTTTTCAGTAATAAGTCGCAAATATGGACGGATCCTGGAATTCTTAGACACTTCCGTTCACATTGGCGATATATTAAAAATACCCCTGTGCAGATGTATACATCTACCATTCGAATCGAGATACATTGTGATAAGGACGGCCCCTGAATACAGATTACGTTTATCACAACTCACAATTTCTGATGCTTGAAACATAAAGTAGCTGTAAGTATACCACAGAGCAGACCAAAAATGACAGTCGGTATGGCAAAAGCGAAGGCGAACTCGTCGATGTAGTTGCGAACGGGTACTTCGTCTCGGGCCATACCATGCCAACGATCCGCACGCCTTCTCAAATTGGCCATCTCGCTTTGACCGATCACTTTATTTACGTTGTTGTTGTTGTTATTATTGGTGCTACTGCTGCTGGCCGAGTCATGGTTATGATGCAAGACTTCTGGATCAATTTCAGCACCAACCATTTTGAAAGCACACCAATCGAGTTTGAAGCCAACATTCTCGAATATTTTCTGTACAGATGTTCGCTTGTATGTACACGAGGGAAGCTTGTAAAGTGGACGCACTTCTTCTTGAAGCTGCTTAAGACGATCGGAAAATTTGGCAAAACTACCCAAATGGACGATGACTCTGTGAAAAAATGAGAAACAATGAATGATGTTTTTTTTTTTTATAAAAGTAAATATGTTTGGCTCACCCCTCATGTTGTTGTGGTCTCAAGGGAAGTCTTCCTCCCATATTTATTGCGGACTCCATAAAAACTAAACTTAAATCCGATTCACTTTCCGGCCATAAATCCTTTCGGAAAATATTCCTTAAGTTTTCAACCCGCCCGGGATCCATTAAGTGAACCCAATTCAAATTATCGATTTTCATTTGCACCACATTGGGGGCATGGAATTTAGGAGCAATTGTTATGGCCAACTCACAATGACGCGTCTCATAGTTTTGTTTATTCAAAGCCACAATTTCCAAGGTTATGGTTTTGGCTGCCATTTGAGCAGGAGGTGTCCCGTAGAGAAATCCGGCATGGTGTTCTTGGCTGTACATGTAACGCATCCATGACGGTAGGTCGGGATACGATTTCAATGAAGGTGTGTAGCGGAACTGTTCATTTATCACTTGATGGGTCCAATTGAACATTGCAGGTTCGATTTTAAACGTGTACAATTCCCCCACTGCTGCTCTTTGGTCCACAATCTCGCTCGAGGTCACGATCATACATAACAACGAGGTCGTCGTTAGACACATAAGTAGTTTTGATTTGAAAAACATGGTTTTTTAACTTTCAATCCATTAACGTCATTAATGAATGTTTGCAAATAACGGTTATGTTTTTAATGCAGAACGCGCAGAACTAAATGGAATTTACCAAAATATCTTAATAAATCAAGAAAAGTTGAAAAGTGTTTGTCCAAAATTTTCTTTAAGTTGTGTATCTGCTGACAACGTTTCGCTTTTTGTGTGGGGGTGGTGGGGGAAGAATATTGGAGCATGTGTCTATTTGAATGTGTGCCAAATGAGAGATGTAAACAGAGAACATAACGGTAGAAATTACTGTTAGATTCTTGTGTTGCCAGACTGCTGATATTTAGGAAAAAATGAGGGATTTGCTTAAATTTCTACAATAACAGCACCGAAATGTTGGATAAAATTAAACTATTTTCAAATTAAATGAAACTTCTTCCAAGTCAGGGCGTGTTTATAAAGGTGATAGCAGGAGCCCAGCTGACTGAAATTTTTTTCATTCAAAAGTAACCGAAACTGTCAAATCCCATATATTTTGCTTTGACAGTATGACTCACCATTCAAAAAATTACTTGTATTTTGTTGTTGCCGAATTTGTTGTTGTTCTAGTGCTATCACCTGTATAAATACGCCTTGTTCCAAGTCAAATGAATTCTTTTTCAGATAAAATGAAATGAAACAATTTTTAAACGTTATTGTTACTTTTGGCAATTTCTTGTTTTGATTTAGTTTTTATTTCAAATCCTTAAACTCTGAAAAGTTCTAGACATGAAAAGAAGTTTTTTTAAGTCATACGAAGAAGAAAAAACAAGATCTGAAGCTGCGAACACTTCAATTTATTTAAATACTGTTGAGACCTTAATGCCAATTCATTAGTAGGATTGATCAGTACGTCGAAATAAGAATATAAAGAAGACGGAATAACACTGTGCTACAAAAAGAATGAAGTAAAAAACTCTGGGAAGTGATATTTTTTTCTTGTAGGTATTGTCGAGTAGAACAATAATCTGTATTTGAAATCTTGAGTTACGGGTAAAAAACGATTTTTCGTACCACTTGGTCACTTATAAGTCTGCAACTTAGTTGGTTTTCACTTTCATCGGATTTAAAACCTGGGGCTTTCGATATATATTGCTTATTTAAGAAAACTTAAGAAATCTGTGTGCTTTTGTCCAGCAAAAACATTTTTTAAACAATTTTTAGCCATTTTTCAACTTTGACAATGTTTTTGCACATTATTTTGTTTGGTAATAATGTCACTGTTAATAACACATTTAGTAAGTAGTAAAATGCCGCTTTGCTTTAAAAATCTGTATATAATAGATTGTTTTTATTAATACTAAATTTTTTGCAAATACACATGTTTTGGCCATTCCGGTTCACACCTCTCATTATTTTACGAATTGAAGTCGAATGAAAATACCTAAAATTCGTGCTGAAAAACATTTTCAAAAGGAAAAGCACTAATTAAATCCGATTGAACGTTGCAACATGTGATGGATATGTTTTTACTAATTCCGCAAGTAGCAAATCGGCATTTTCTGCATTTACAAGTTATTTATCATTATTTCATATTATTATTCAATTAAAATTGTTTCATTCAATTTAAAATTGGCTACAATTCATTTGAAAATATAATTTAATTTTGAAAATGTTTCATTTCAACTGAGAAAGGTCTCATTTGAATTGTGAAATGATTCATTTAATGAGAAACTACAGTAAACATTCTATGCAAGCAACTAATCTGAAGCAATTTTCCAAAAAAGTTTCTGTGGAAAAAGTTGCTTATATAGAAAAAGGAGTATACATTTTAAGATAAGTTAATTTTGCGATTTATGAATACATAATACATTACTTAAAATAATATATGTACATATTAAGACTTTTTTCTCTGTTTGGTCGCAAGATCTTAGTGCTTCTAAGGTTATTTTCTTCCGGTCGCGACGTTGAAGGAATCTATCGCATTATCGATGCTGACTCTTCTCTCTTTTTCCCTATGACTCACTCCCTTTGTTTACGATGCTCTCGTCATATTTTCGTCTCGCTAGGGTATTATGTCGTTGTGTATTTGTTTGTAACACCAAAAACGAAACGAGATAAACCCATAGTTTATTATACAGGTCGGCTTAGAATAACTTTCTCATAAGTAAGTCCGTGGACCGCAAGGACGAAAGCCATATAATTTGATCAGATTTAGATATAGCCCCACACAAATGTCGCTACCGATTTGACTTATTTCGCTCAAGAAACTCGATTTGCTTCAAATTTGGCACAGTACCTTATAATTGAACTAGAAACATCTATGGTGAAAATGGGGCAGATCGCTCCAGATTTGACTTTTTCCGCTCTAGAGACCACATATTTTAACCTCTTCTTAAAATTTATTTCAACAAGAAACATTTATGGTGAAAGTGAGTCAGATCGGTTCAGATTTATATACGGTTCCAATACATTTTGGCTCAGAATTTGAATTTTTTCGCTCTAGAAACCAAAAATTTAACCGATTTTCATCAAATTTGGCACAAAATTTATAATTCAACTAGCAACATCTATGGTGAAAGTTATTAAGATCGGTTCAGATTTAGATATATCTACTATACTAATTTCGCTCTCAATTTTACTTTTTCCGTTCTATAGACCACATACATTGTATGGGTATCAAAAATCCTTCCCGATATCACTTTTTTCCCCGATTTCAATAGTAATGGGGTAGAAAGTGGAGGGTATCATATAGTCGGCCTCGACCGACACGACGTTGCGTCAAAAATAAAAAGCGTGAGCTTTATTAAGGCTGTTTTTCTTTAAGCCGGGATAACAAGCTGCGATAACAAAAACGTTAATAAAAATTTATTTTTTTGCTCAAAATAAAAAATTATTTTTTCACATTGTCGCCAATTACAATATAAATATTTGTATCAAAACAAATTTTCAAAAAAAAATATTTTGTGTTGACTTTTTTGGACTTAGCCTCGATAACCATAAATTTGACATATACTGGATAAATATCCAGGCTAAGTCCAATATTTTTAATACAAATTATTTTTTTCAAAAATTGTTTTCGTACACACATTTATATTGCTGTTGGCGATAATTTAAAAAAATAAGTTTTTATTTTGAGTGAAATTTTAACTTTTTATTTAGATTTTTCTTATCGCAGCTTAGTTATCCAGTCTAAAAGAAAACAGCCTTATTAATATGGCTGAATCCTCGAAGGTGCTTGCCTTTCTCTCTCAAACCATTTCATATATGTAATAGCCTTTTCAGACTGCATGCGAAATCTAGCTGAATGACATAAGGTCGATTTACAAATGTCAAATCCCCAAAAAAATTGACATTTGTCATTTCATGCTCAAATCGGTTGTTTTCGCATGTAGTCTGACAAGCCTATAAGTATCTTTCCTTTTGTTCTACTTTACACAGTGACAGGAAACCCGGTTATTTTGCTTGTTGATAGTTGCTTGCTTTGAAAACGCCTAGTAGTGTGAACGCACTGGGAATCTTTTGATACCCTCAGAAGACACTTAACGGTTGCGTTGGCAACAGTGGTAACAAAACATATGGACATATGGTTAACAAGTCGCTGTCACCTTTTTCTATGTGATAAGAAAATAGGTTTTTCTTGAATTGTTCTAAACATTTTCGGTTTCCAACAAATACGTGGCGTTCCCACTAAAATATTCCCCTTTTTTTAAGCTAATAATGATATTTTGTTATTAAGTTACAGTATTAACAGGAAAATGGCATTTCTAGAATATTTACAATTAATTCTATTCATCGGTTCGGCTATATTTGCGGCTCTGTTGATATCGGTAAGTTTGTGTGGCTGTAGGAGAACCGGTGGAAGTGGTGCGGCACGCCTTCATTCGCTAATTTCTGTTTATTTTATTCTTTTTTTAGCTTTTCATAGTGCAAAAGTCTATAACAACTCCGCTGCCAGTGATAAAACGGCACAAACAAGAAAAGACGTACTTGGATCCAAATATTTTGAAAAATTTTGATTTTCCAAGCATAGAAGACGAGCCGACGATAGACCTGAGTGTGATTGTTCCCGCCTACAATGAAGAGGAGAGAAGTAAGTCGATGAGCAATTGTCTGATTCGGGATATTAATTATGGTCAAGGGATAATTAGTGCATTGTCCGTTTGTGGGTGGTACCTTCATCTGTACCCATTTTTACATAGATCGGAAGAGAAATATCCAATCCATGTTCTAGAGTATTTTCCATACAAAAGAGATTTCTAAAAACATTTGGGGGACATCGAATATGATGAGAAATCCTGAATGAGAATACGCGCTATTATTTTATATGAACATTAATAATTCCTCCTGGCGCTGTTATATGTTATATATGTTGTAATATTCTACTAGAATATAAATTCCTTAGATATGTCGAAGCAGAATATATCACATGGAAGTGTATATAACAGATATACTAATGCTGATGGTGACGCTCTCTCTTAGATTGTTTTGTTACATGTACTTGTTACAAATATATATTGATTTTTAATAGATTTTATTCTTTTAAAATCTTTCTAGTGCCCTCGATGTTGGATGAATGTCTAGACTATTTGGAAAGTAAATCTAAATCTGGAAATTTCACATATGAAGTCATTGTTGTCAGCGACGGCAGCTCAGATGGCACAGTTGCATTGGCATTAAAATATTCCAAACGTTTTACAGCTGATAAAGTGAGAGTGCTGGAACTGGTGGAAAATCGTGGAAAAGGTGGAGCTGTAAGATTGGTGAGTTAACAATACAATGGAACATAATAACGGCCCAAAACACCCGTGCTAACATTTCTTGACTCAAAATTTAGGACATCTGAGTTTCCATTCTATGTGTAACCAATAGTATTATACAGGCATTGACGACTACAAATATTTAAAATATTCTCCTCTGACCTGAAAAGTACTATTTATTTTAATTTATTTTTACTTTGCCGTTCTTTATTTTTTTTTTCTTTTTTCATTAATACTATATTCATGGCGCTATATACAATTTTTTCTTTTTTCATTAATACTATATTCATGGCGCTACATAAATTTTTTTCTTTTTTATTAAAACTATATTCTTAGCCAAATCAAAAATAAATGTCTTGTTTACAAAAAGATTGTTGCTTGTACAATCGTGTTGAAGCGACATTTCAATAATAAATTCGTATTTTCGAAACTCCCATAAACCATTTGTCGCAACAATAACATTTTAATCAGTTAGTTAATAAATAGGAAATACATGTAAAACGTATGAAATATTATAAATTTATTCCTGAAATTCCTATAAGGAACAAGGGCCTATACAAATTCAATATGGGATATTAAGCATTACGATTATTTCGTATATTGAGGAAGAAAAATTATGAAGTTAATAGTGAAAGTGAAGGCATATTTCGTGATATCATTCCACTTTCACCGAATAGCAATCGACTTTGACAGTCTAATTCATCCGTTTGTCCGTACAACCTGTAATCATGGCATGAACGTTTTTTTTTTTTTGAAAAGGTAAATTACCACATATATGGCCTATTTCGTTGCACTGTGCAATTAAAAGACAATGTTAAATGTGATACATTTCTTGTTATCAATTATCTTTCGAATGTAGAAAATACTATTGTGGCTGGGGAAAAGCAAATAGAGTCAGAAAAAGATGTTGGTACAGTATCGTCTTACGAACGAATAAAAGTTCTCATATTCATGACGTATGCAATTTTGTATCAATTGAGACATTTTGGCGGCCCATAAGTCATAGTCATGGTGGTCATATCAGTTGATGTAGATTGAAATTGCTATTGTCAATCGATATATATTGCACAAAGCTATTGTCACAAATTCTTACATATGCAACTCAATGAGATGCTTGTAAGATTGCATGTGTGCTTTAAACGCATATTCGGCAAGTGAGTTGCGCTTCTCATTCGTTTGTGAGAATCATTTACTTAAAGAGGCCGGGTGTGATGTTAAAAATGTCGCTGCGAAGCCACCTGAGGAAACCTTTCACAGGGTGGAAATCGTGATAGTGCAGTGCGCAGCCAAGTAATGAATGTCACTTTTCAATTCTTTGAAAATGTTAAAAAAATTAAGCGGTCAGAGGTGATTTTTTATAGAGCAGCTAAATAAAATATAAAAATAATTTCAAAATAGTACCATAACCGAAACGAAATGAACACATACTTCTTTACGTTTTGTTTACGTGTGAAGTCTGCAAAAGATTTTTTCCGTGTGGACTTACCACATCCTACATCCTGAAATTATATAAAAAGGACGACATAACAGTAAAAATGGTGAAAAACTTTATGGCTCATATTATCTATGTATACCAGGCTATTCTCCTCACTTTATAGGAACTAGGAGTTACTTACATATATAACATAAAATTGAGTCAATTACACGGGCTCTACATGCCAGTTTAAAAGTTAGCAATTTATTTAGTTATTTATTTTTTTCCAAAAAATTATTCAGGAAATAAATAGATTTTCAACTCCTTGACCTTATCTGGGTTGAAAACTATAAATATTAAGCTCACTGAAGTCCGTCCTAATAAAACTTTGTATATCCTCTGTCATTTTAGGGCATGTTAAGTGCTCGTGGTCGCAATTTATTATTCGCAGATGCTGATGGCGCAACAAAATTCTCAGACCTTGATAAATTGACTGAAGCTCTGGCGGGCATTAACAACGATTGCAAGGATGATGCTGTAGTTATCGGTTCAAGAGCGCATTTGGAGCAGGATGCAATAGCCTCCCGAAGTGCATTTAGGTAATACTCAGTTAAATTCAATTTATATTACAAATATAAACATTTCAAATGTATTCCTTACATGCAGGACCTTTCTTATGCACGGTTTCCATTTTTTGGTATGGATGTTTGCTGTGCGTTCTTTGAAAGACACACAATGTGGCTTTAAACTATTGACCAGATCCGCAGCTAAGAAACTGTTCAGCATTATGCACGTGGAAAGATGGTAAATGAGATATTTTTCTATCCACTCTGCATTACTGAATTGTATTATTTTCATTTTAGGGCTTTTGATGTTGAACTGCTGTATCTCGTTGAACGTTTAAACATTCCTGTCCGTGAAGTGGCCGTGACATGGCAAGAAATCGAAGGCTCCAAACTGACACCCTTCTGGTCGTGGCTACAAATGGGCGTAGATTTATTCTTCATTTGGTTCCGTTACACAATTGGTGCTTGGCAGGTGGACGTAAAGACTCACTCGGAATAATCTTCAAACTTTTCCTTTCATCGCACTCCACCTTTAAAGGCTTAAGTTTTATTTCTCGGAAAAAATACAATTTTAGAAAAATCAATGAGTTTTATTCGATTTTTTGTACTTTTTATGAAGTATGTAATGTAAAACTATTATTTTTAATAGTTAATTAAGCTTTAAAGAAGAGCATACATTTTTTTGTAAAATAGAATACACAAACAATTTTGTTTCAAAAGTGTTAATTTCGCTTTTTATTTATTTTTATTTAATTAACATCAATACACAGAAAGAAAGCCTGCAAGGCCACTTATTTGATGATATGATTTTCAAAATATTGCACATTAAACCAGGTCAGCGCACCTAAAATGAAACCTTGGTTTGTTTGTTTTATGAATATCCCCATTACATATCGGCTGTATCTTTTATCTTGCTTTTCTAATAATTTAATAAGTCAAAAACAATAAAAGTGGATGACCTCACACTCTCACGAGTGAACGATTGGGGTCTCTTATCCATTTTATATTTCATTCATAATTTATTTATCTACCACTCTGTATAAAATTTTTTTATTTTTCCTTTCACATTTTTTCATCCTTCCACTCGTAAGCTTTCAGCCAATTCGCTCATGTTAATGTTTTTGAGCAAAGTACTGACAACCTTAATTGTATCGTAGTTTTATCAGCAAACAGAACCTTTTTAATATAATCTTTACATCAAGGATGGGTCTTTTAGGTAACGCAGATTCATTTGGACTATTGGACCAACACAAATTAAATATATTATGATATTTTCCATTGGTATTTGTAATTAAAAATGGAAAAATCATAATAAATATTGTTTGTAAGCTGGATGATAGTTCAAATGAGTCTGATGCACTGATGTGATGTTTTTCTCGATCTCTTCATTCAATTATGATACTTATTGTTTTTGTAGGTTACTCATTCAAATACTCTTTTGAAATGTCGTTATAGATATAGAAAAATGCCGTTATATATTAAACACCGCTACCGAAATAACTCACTTTCAAATACAGTATCCGAAATATATATATTTTCCTTTTTAGGGAATTAAATTTGAAGATAAAAAGAATGTAAAAAATTTGCCCCGGGTCCATATTTCCCAAGCTACTGCCCCAAAGATCGGATATATATTAGACCGGGACAACATAAGTGTCGTTGGAAACCTTATAATACCTTTTAATTGGTATATCTGTATATATATATTATCTGCTTAAAAAATATTTTGTTTAAAATATACGGCCGATGTAAGGTCAGAATTAGTATATGCATTTGTGGTTGTTTAGATATGTAAAATCCGTTTTAGAGCAATTAAATTGTATCTGACATCTATTTATTTATCAAATATCTGTTTATAAAATATAAATATTTTCTTTACTTAAAATCAAGTAAGGAAAAGCTAGACAGGCGGGCCGGGCCGGTCCGACTTTCTTCACCATTAGAAGATTTTTTATTATTAATTACAACTAAACATTTTAATTGGACGCCCATTTTAAAACTGGTTCATCCTTAGTCCAATATATCGTTGTAATTTAGACTAGTGTGATTTACTTTCCTGAAGGTGTTCCAATATACATATATACAGTGAATCTCATTAATATTCGACATTCGCATTGGTGAAAGATCAAACCCATTAGTCAATGTACGTTATTTAAGCATATTTTATAATTTTAATTCGCCTAGTAAGCTTCAAAATCCACGAAAAAATAATCATTAGCTGATTACAAATAATCATAAACAAATCAAAAATCATAGCACCATAAATATTCGGGTTTCTTAAAAAATGATAATAGAGTCGGGAAATTGTCATTTTTTGATGGTATTCTAAATAAAGAAGGTTGTTTCAGGATATTAAGAGAAAAGTTGAAGTCAAGCGCGAAAAAAAACTAGGTGTTCCGGACAACTTCAAATTTTATCAGAGCATTGATCCGACATACAAAACACGTTTAAACCAGAAGTGGCTTCTTTACAACTGTCCAAAAATGCTCATCGTTCACCCAAATCCCGAGGATGGGAATGGGATACAGTACAAATTCAAATTTCCTGTTGCAGAAAAATCGTGGAAAATGTGCAAAAACGTGTAAAAGGCCTTTCTCTACGCTTAATAAATACTAAATGTTCACAAAAACACGTGTTTGCCTTATTATTTATCCTTTTTTAAGAAAAACCGAATATTAATGACGCTATGGTTTTTGATGTAAATGAAGCAATGCGTTGTTTTTTATTATTTTTAATCAGATAATGATTATTTTTTTGCGGACTTTGAAGCCTAATGGTGAATGAAAATTATAAAATAAAGTTTTATGTTTAAATAACGTACATGGATTAATGGGCGTTAGATCTTTCACCAATGCGAATGTCGAATATTAATGACACTCACTGTAAATATATTCCAATAACATATCACGTCAAATTTGAGTAAAATCGACGAATGGGATTAAATCAAGTTTTGCACACATATGGAACATGTGAAGTCCCAAATTTAAACAAGAATTGCGGAATCTAGAGCAGTAAGAATTCACTCTATGGGGGGATATATCAGAATATATCATATTCGTCTCTAGTACAAATAATACTTCTGAATTATTTCTTAGTGTTACAAACATTTCGCATAAAACTATCCATATACCACAGTGTAGTCTAGAGTATAGTTATTTAAAATATACCACTATGGAGTCGAGTAATCTTGCTTCGACTCCACAGTTCAAAATCGACTACTCAGACTAAAATTTTTTGCGTTGACAGACTTCGGCCGTTGACCAAAGATTTTCACCTCTGGGGTTTGCCCAAACACTACTTCGAGGACTAAAGTTTTTCTTCGATACCGGCCCTTGGTTAAATATGCCGGGCAATAAATAAATATGTTTCTAATGCTTCCAGACCCGTAACTGAGGAACTAAGGGTCTCCATAGAAAACTTAAGTTATAATTTTTTACTTAAAATTACATTTTTTCAAACTCACAAAAAAGTAAGAAATAGGATTGATTAATTCTAGATTTGTTCCTTTAAATACCCACCCAAAAACTGGGCATAACTGTAATTTTAAAACTTTAACTTTGAGCCGGGACAACAAGCTGCGATAACAAAAACTTTAATACACATTTAATTTTTTACTCAAAATAAAAAAATATTTTGTTCACATTGTCGCCAACTACAATATAAATATCAGCATCAAAACAAATTTTCCAAAAAATATTTTGTGTTGACTTTTTTTAACTTAGCCTCGATAACCATAAATTTGACTTACACTGGATAATTATGCAGTCTAAGTAACACAATTTTTTGTCCAAAATTTGTTTTCATATGCGACAATCTTAAAAAATATTTTTTTAATTTTATTGAAATTTTAACTTTTTATTTGGGTTTTTGTTATCGCAGCCTAGTTATCCAGTCTTAACGAAAAACAGCACTTATTTTTAAATACATAATTTAAAAAATACGGTTGACGATTTTATAAGCGTTGATAATCGATAATTGGTTCGATTTGGTTGTTTTTGTTTTTATCATGGTTGGTTCGAAATTCGTCGGCTTCGTACTCTCTCTCTGTTGGAATTAGTGTTTGGTAATCAAAGCAGAAAATCGATTTCCGACTAAACGACCAACTTTTTCATTTCGATTTTCAACATCGATTAATCGAGAGGGAAAATCGACTTGTTCAGCGCTCATTTTTGTAAAAAGAGTTCGAACATTTTCGCTTTGAAAATCCTTGGAGCCAGTGACCTAATTTTTCGTCCTATATTCATCATTTAGGAATCATTCGAAAGGTATTGATTCCTTCTATTTATTTTTCATAACACCTCTCACAAAATGTTCCCAAGAAATGTGAGTTTTTAGCTGTCACCGTGAAAAACAACAAAAAATCTATATAAAAACGTTCATAACAATCAATATTCTAAGACAAGAATATTTTTTATTAAAAGTGCTTCCAAGGGGCATTAATTAAGAAAAAATTGGACAAAAATAAAAATATAAAAAAGACAAAAAAATTACTCCGGAAAACATGATTTTTAGAGGTGTTTAGCTCACAGATGACGACCCAGTGATGAAATATTTTGCAGATTATCCCTGCAATTCATTTTCGTGACCCATCCTAATAAACATGTTAGGGCATCCCGTTAGAAGCTAAATTTCCAAAAAAAAATATTTTTTCAATATGTATATATTTAGACCATATTTGGAATAACAAATTCAAATAAAGAGAAGCCCCCCATATTTAGTGGATTTTGCTGCGATTTATTTTAGGAATAATCATAAAACATATCAACCTTCATTTTCAGGTGCGTACAAATGTCTCTAAAGCATTATCACATATTAAATTTACGAGTAAATGCTTCGGCCGGGCCGAATCTTTTATACCCTCCACAATCACTTGTAGTATTTGAACACAATGAATAATAGGGACAATGAAGATATAAGAATAAGGCTAATTAAAAATGGTTTATGTATCCTAATGCTTTTCATAGAAGGCATCCAGATATATTTTTTTGTACTCTGTTTGGTCGACCCACATCACCGCGGCCTGCGCGTTCAAAGGACTGTCGTTATTCGTTTCACCCAATTCCGAAATTGTGTCATGTAAATCAACAATCAACGTTGGGTGCGTATGGTTATGAATTAGGTAATTCTAACTCATTAAATCTTTTTGCACTCTTGTACTAACAGAATGATTATCCTTTATTGCCACTGGATCATCATTATATTCAACACCCTGAGAATCAGCTGTGTTTGAGATTTATGTTTTGTGCCATTTTTGTTGCTCACTATATTTATATAATATTGTTAATATGATTTATAATAATTATAATAATTATATATTAATATAATACAGGGTTTTCCAACAAGTGGTGTTATTTTGAATCTTTGATATTTGACAAGTAGAAACTACGCCATTACTAAAAATGGAACGATACACGCTTCAACAACGCATTGAAATTATTAAAATTCATGAATGAAAATGATCCGGAATTCCATCGAAAATTCATATTGACAGATGAGGCCCATTTCCACCTCGGTGGCTACGTCAACAAGCAAAATTGTCGCATCTGGGGCTCGGAAATACCAAGAGTTATTGTTGAGAAGCCTCTCCATTCTCATCGGGTGACTGTTTGGTGCGGTTTATGGTCCGGCTGGGTCATTCGACCTTAATTTTTCGAAAATGAGGTTGGATCAATAGTTACGGGGAATGGATTGCGCAATCCAGAGATGATTAATGATTTTTTATGGTCGGAGTTGGATGGTATTGATCTGGACAACGTTTACTTTCAACAAGACGGCGCTACGTGCCACACAAGCAACGAAAGCATTGCTCTTTTTCGGGATAAGTTTCCGGAATTTTACTCGCTTGGAATTGGAATATACTCGCTTAACAAGAATAAAGGACACAAAACTATACGACTGCATTTATCTGTAACTTTTTGCTTTACATTATCGCATATTTCGATGTCACGTTCGACATGGAAAAACAACATTTGTTGCTACTGCGTCCAAAGTACATGCAGAAAGAGTACAAACAGAGATTTTTATACAATTTAAATAAGAAAAGCGTTACTGGAAAATAAAAAATTTGTGACTTTGGTACTTCTTTAAATTTGGCCACGTTCGACATTTTAAGTGTGAAAATTAAAAATTTAAAGAAAAAAATTCTTGCTTCAATAATTAATTTTTGTAAAAAATACTTTTTAATTATTTAAATCAAGACGAGCAAAAACGGAGACGAAAAAAAAGACAGCTGAAAAGCCGGTGAGAAATTTGAAAGAAGATCAGCTAAAATTACAAAACAATAAATTAAAAAAAAAAATATTTTTGCTGTTATTATGTAAGAATAAATACATTGAATTCTTCTGTTGATTACAAAAAAAATATTTTATATAGTTTCGTAAAAAGTGCAACTGAATCAACATAAATACAATAGGCCTGGCCTGCACACTCCACCCAAATCTATTTTTATGGCATAAAGTCGAAAAATAAAGATATAATCTTGTAATTTTGCACATTTGCTTATCATACATAAAAAATAAAAAATAAAATTGGGCCGATCGGACCACGCCTCTATTACCTCCCATATAAACTCAATATATAACCAACATAATTATCACCCTGTATTAGTACAGGGCGACCATAAACAAAATTTTATGACAGCTTAAAAGAATGAAACTTATTTCGCTTTGACGAAAAATATTTTTCTGAACATTACGAAAATGTGCCTAATCACTGAAGATAATTTTCTTTGAAGTGTACGATATGCAGTTTGATTTGATCGCTCATTTTCATAATAAGCCTGAATAATTTTCGATTGTGTATCTTTCCATGGTTCAAATTGAGTTAGTCTGAAATTGAGAAATGTCAAATGAAATGCCGAAAAAAACTCGGCGTTTAGGTGTGGTTCACATTCAATATCGGCCCTTACAATTTAACCACCCTTTATATACGAAAAACTTTTGAAATAACAGAAGTGAAACTGTAATCGAACAAAAAGTCGACAATCGATATGACAAAATCGATTATGGTCGATTAACTAAAATACAAAATCGACTGCGCAAAAATATTTTTGGAGTAAAAAGTCGATGTTCGAAGTCGACTTACCAAACACTAGTTGGAATCTGAATAAATTCAATAAAACTTCATAAAAATACGAGTTTTTAATCGAAACTTGAATTAAAACGTCAACACGCTCTGAAAACACTTGATATTGATGTGAATCTCTTCACAAATAGTGAAAACATTTTCGAAAAGAACTTTCGTATTCACGCGAGAAACAAAAAACTCTCAAAAACTTCCTGTAGGAATGCAAGGCAACAGGTAACAACAAAAACAATAACAACAACAACAACAAAGATTAAAAACAAGAATCCAATAAGAAACAAAACGAAGTGTGCGCGTCGGCGTCGTCGTATGTGTTTGTGCGTGTGTGTAAAGTGATCAAATTATTTCCGAGAATTTGAATTTGTGATATTTCAAAGAGTAAATCAAAGTAACATCCTCATTTATCATTTATGCTAACTCACATTGGAGCGAATTTAATTGAATTGATTTAATCAAATGAAATCACTTTTAAAAAGTGGTAGGGTTTGTGTGTGTGTGTGCGTGTGAAAGAAAGTGTGAATTAGTTTTTATTTCGGGGAAAGGAAATTGAAAGTGCCGCCGCAGCCGCCAAAGTCGTCGTTTATTGTTTGTGCATGATACAACAACTACAACAAAAACGCAAACCAACTAGAATCAAAACAACAACAAAAGGTCGCTGCTACTGCCAAACTATTTGTGTGAGCTCGCGCGCGTTTGTGTGTGTGTCACATTTATTGTTATTGTTTTTTTTTGTCGTCGTCGTCGTCGGTGGTTGTTTCTTTTTGTTTAAATCGCGCCTTAATTAGTGGAGTTGGTTTTGTGTTTTTTCTTCACACTAAAGTGCCGCTTGGTTTCACTGTTTTTGTTTTTTTGTTGTTATTATTATTTATGTTAACAAAAAAGTATTGCAAATAAATAAATAAATAGTGTCTTAATTGAACAACAACCAAAAAATAAAATCTCGTCATCATTTGTGATCACAACAACAGCGACAGTGACAGCAATAAATCGAAATCGAACAAATCAGATCGTAAGTAAAACATGTCGACTCGACGTTTTGTTTTTATTTTTGGTAAAAAGGGCTATTTGGTTGCTGTCCAATAATACATACATCCATATATACATAAATGACTCATATTATGCTGATTTTATTTCGATTTTAACTCTTACCATTTATGGTAGTGGTGGTCGGGTCGGGTCGGTCATTCGTCGTTTATGTTGGCCACAAACTATTTAATTGTTAAGCCGCCCATGTCGATCATGTTATTGAACTTTTTCTTTGTTTTCCCCTGTTTGTTGAAAAGAGGTGTTTACTCTGGATGACCTTGGATTCACACACACAGAGGGAAAGAGAGGGAGTTATACTTTAGGCCAGCTTTGTGGGATGTCGCTCGTAGGTTATGTTACATATTTTCAGAGCAATCTACATTTCATATAGCAAATACGGTTGAATAAAACGTGTCTTATGACCTGGAATGGTCGGCTTAAACTACAGATTTTTGCATTGTACACAAATATCGCATTTGAATAGTAGTCCAACATAGCCCAAAAGAGTGAAAGAGTTCCAATCATATTCATATAAATAGTCAACTGGGTTTAGACAGAATATATGAATGTCTGATGCTTGGAATGCTGTAAAGGAAGCAAAAGTTGCTACTATGTCAGGGAATTTGGATATTTGCAGTCGTCTTGTTTAAAAAATGTTACAAGGATTTTAAAAAATAACGATAGCAACGTTTTAATTTCATTCTTGAAAATTTTTCAATTTTCAATAATTTTTTAAGTTCTGCAATCCAATTATAGCCAAATTCGACACTGCTATGAAAAGGACAATGAAAGAAGAAAGAGACACTGCAGAGACAGTGTATTTTATATATTTTCCACATAAAATCATTTATTTCAATCAATCATCTACATATGGGCATTTCCACAGAAAGGTCCACCAAAACAAAAAAATTAAAAGTTCTTGTAAACATTTTCTTTTATCATATTTTCATAGAGAAATAAACAAATATAACTAATGTAAACTAATATTACATTAATACATATCCTATCTTGAGATATTCGAATGCAAAGTCGCGCAAGTGCTACATTGCTCGTATGAATATTTCTTTCGCATGTTTTGTTTTGATCAAAGTTCTTAAATAGAGGCATTACTTTTGGTGTCTGAAATCTTTCAAGGAGTACAAAGAGTCAAAAAAGAAAGGATACGGAGTTATACGACTGCTATTAACTGTAATTTTTTTCGTTGTATTACCGCATATTTCGATGACACGTTCGACATGGAAAAACAACATTTGTTGTTACTGTGTCTAAAGTGCATGCAGAAAGATCATAAAATTTTGAGTACAAACAGAGATTTTTATACAATTAAAATAAAAAAAATCTTACTGGAATATAAGAAAATTTGTGACCTTGGCACTTCTATAAAGTTGGTCACGTGCGACATCTTAAGTGTGAAAATTAAAAATTAAAAAAAAAATTCTTACATAAATAATTTATTTATGTAAAAAATGCTTATTTTTATTATTTAAATCTAGATGAGCAGAAACGGAGGCCAAAAATGTAAAGAAAGTTAAAAATCGCAGCGAAAGTTGAAAGAAGATCAGCTACAATTACAAAACAATAAATAAAAAAAAAACAAAATTTTATTGTTTACTCTTATTATGTAAGAATAAATACATTGAATACTTCTGTTGATTAAAAAAATTATATAATAATTATATTCGTAAAAAGTGCAACAAAAACAACATAAATCGCACGATGGAAAAAAAATGTCACGTTCGACCGGGCATAAAATTAAATTACAAAAAAATGTATTAATTATTTTTGCACAAAATCAAAGCCATTTTGAAGAGATATCAGTGCACAACGTTCTAAAATTGGTCACATTGAAATATCGCCACAGGATTCGCTAAAATCAGCGTTTGAATGGTTGGCCGCGAAAACGACTTCTTTTTTGGTCACGTGCGAATGCCATGGCTTTTTTAAATTACCTTGAAAACGAAAAATTACCCAAAATCCACATTAGCACCAATTAAACAGCTAATTAAGGGCTATAAGTTAAGCAGATGGTCAAAACAAAAAACCGTTTTATATTGACTTTTTTGTCACTTTAAATGTGTACGACGGTCACGTTCGACATCATGGAAATGCCCATATATTAATAATTATTTTTAATATATAGTTTATTTTGTGTATTTTTATTTATATTCAAAAGCTCAGATTTGACAAAGTTTTATAAATGTAGTTCAAAAGGAATTTTTGCATTGGAATCAGAGAGTTTCCTGGTGTATAAACAAAACACACTCATAAAAAATTGAACCATATAATGAGTTAAAATGAACTAAAATTTAGGAATGATTTTTCCTTAAAACAAGCAATTTTTTACTTAATCTGAGGAAAATTTTACTTGATACAAGGAAAAAAAGTGAACTTAAAATAAGTTAAATTTAACTAAAAAATAAAACAAATGGTTTTTCTTCAGCGTATGCAAAACTGATGCGAAAAATGACAACATGAAATATTTCTCAAAAGCTTCATGATATCTCTGCCATAAAGAGTTGAGTTATTCCATGATTGCTGCCAAGGCAAGAGAGGCGCCTTCGCAGTTGTTGTTTAGATTAAAACTTGAAGTATTTAAGAGATATGCTACTGCGAACGAACGAGAATAGATTAATATTCAACAATTTTCCTATTTCAGATGATTTTTTTATAAGTATGAAGTATGAAGAACTCGACATAAATTTCATTAAACATATTAACTTAATTTTAGGAAAAAGCTATTTTTTGAGTTAAAATTTCCTAAATGGAATTTTTTTCTTACTTAAAACCTTGGTAGTATTCTTCTTCATAAGTATGAATTTACTCAACTGTAAGAATTAAATTATTAGATCCAAAGAAATGTTTTAAATAAATTGACTACCCTATTTCTAGTAAATGATAGTAAATACTTCACTTTGAAAGAGGGAAACTTTACTCATATTTAGTTAATTTTCCAAGCTTTTATGATTTTTTTCCTGAACTGGAGTAAAATTGTTGAACTAAATTGTAGTATGGGTTTTACTCAGTTTTAGGAGTGCTAGTTTTCTGATCAAGGGATATGTTATGTCTTGGTACATTTGTTTGTAACCCCCCAAAAGGAAAATAGTTAGACCTCGTTTATTATACAGATCGGCTTAGAATCCATTTCTGAGTCGATTTAGCAATGTTCGTCTTATTGTCCACTTATTGTTGTAATCAAATTACAGGTCCCAATTATAGAGCGATCTTAACAAAAATTGGCACAAGTAAGTTTTGTGGATCAAGGACGAACGCTATTTAATTTGAGGCAAATCGGTTCAAATTTAGATATAGCCCCCATACAAATGTCGCTCCCGATTTGGCTTTTTCCGATCTAGAAACCACATATTGAATTCTTTAAATTCTGCACAACATCTTATAATCTAACTAGAAACGCTTATAATAAAAGTCAATCGCTCCCGATTTGACTATTTCCCCTCTTTAAAGAACACGATTTCCATCAAATATAGCTTAACACCTTATAATCTAACTAGAAACACCTGTGTCGAAAGCGGGTTAGATCGGTTCAGATTTAGATATAGCCCCCATACAAATGTCGCTCCTGATTTGACTTTTTCCGCTCTAGAAACCACATCTTGTACCCGATTTTCTTTAAATTTGGCACAACATCTTATAACCTACCTAGAAACGCTTATAATAAAAGCGGGTAAGATCGGTTAATATTGAGATGTAGGCCCATACAAATGTCGCTCCCGATTTGACTTTTTCCCCTCTATAAAGCACGTATAGAACCCGATTTCCATCAAATTTTGCTTAACACCTTATAATCTTACTATGTAGAAACACCTGTGGCGAAAGCGGGTTACATCGGCTTAGATTTAAATATAGCCCCCATACAAATGTCGCTCCCGATTTGATGTTTCCGCTTTTCTTTAAAATTGGCACAACATCTTATAATCCTAATAAAAACACCTATGATGAAAGTGGGTAAAATCGGTTCAGATTTAGATTTAGACGCAATACAAATGTATTGGGCCCAAATGTTTAACCGATTTTGGCCAAACTTTACATATTATATTTCACCTATAAACTTACATCGTTCCATGTTTCAATATAACGTTTTTTGTCAAACACATAAACGGATTGAAGGATTGACCTTTCAAACCCGGTATAGAACGTTAAAATCGGTTAAACCAACTGCGATATACAAGGATTTGAATATCGTCACCCTTATTTTAAAAGATCGTAACTGGAATATGTAATAAAAAATAATAAAAATGCAGTTCAAATTCCAATTTTCGTTGAATGTGCCTTTAATTTTTTTCCATACAAAACGACTGATACTGGCACCACCAAAAATCTTTACAGTACACCCTATTGTGTATAATATGTATGTATATATTTTTGCATGCACTTTCCACTGTATGGCATACATACATACAGCCATAGGTATTTCATATTTTAACAAACGCACATTTAAAACTCACTCCGCGGATTAAGAAGTTATTTTGGCCAACATAATACTATGGCTGGAAGCGAATCTGCGTTATAAATCCACAACAGATTAATGGCTTTCTGTCTGTGTGAGTGTGTGTGTGCGAGATCTAAACCGGTTGAGCGTTTTCGTTTTTTTTCGGTCTTTCGTCTATAATTATTGTATCGCTTCATTGTTTTCTGATTATATTTCAAAAAAAAAAAAAATAATAATTTGCAGCTATTTTTTGCATAAGCCCCCAACCCCTTAAAATGGCACATGCAAAAAAAACGCTAATAGCGCAAAAAAGGTTTATTGTCTTAGCCAAGCCAACGTTCAGCGAAACCAGTTGTATTCCATTAAAAACCATTGAAGACCAACAGAATGCAGTCACGATTAGCGCAGTTATTTGGGCAAAATATTCGCTTAAAATCAAGTACAATATTTTAGGTTGTATTTCCGGGAAATAAAAGGCTTACAACAGCAGAAAAAAACATAGCAATACCCCAGACAGAAATATTTATTTAAAAAAATATATTTTTTTTCTTTATTTTGCATTTTTTGGTCTGTAATCAATATTTGATTTGAACTGGGATATTGTATAGGATATTTTTTAAACGCAAATTCGGCAAGTGAGTTGTGATTCTCGTTCGTTTGTGAGAATCATCTCCTTATAGAGGCCGGGTTTGATGTTGAAAAGTCGCTGCGAAGCCACTTGAAAAGACTTTTGACATGGTCGAAATCATGATCGTGGTAGTCTGCAGCCAAGTAATAAATGTCACCATGTCATTTGTAAATAAATTTGCATTCTATTAAATATAGAAGCAAAATGGTCTTGAGCCAGGACAATATCCCAGTTCAAAATATATTTTTTTCAGAAAAACAATACAAATAAGAATTGTTATGGAATTATTTTTTCAATAATAATTTCTGTTCCAACAAACGTAAGTCATCGAAGTCAACACTTAAAATGTCAAGAACTATATAAATATGTCGTACTCATTTATTGATGAGATGTGATAGCCCTTGACAAGGAGAATCTTCGCTAAGAAAGTTCTGCTTCAAATTTCGTTTAAGATCGGAGATATATACACATGTGATTATAATATAAACACTTTGCAGGGAGGATGTCGGGTGTATATAATACGGTTATGTAAATTTTCAAAAAAATATATGTAAGTGTACGGCTGATAACAACATATTTACGCAAGCAGTCTATACAGAAGCGACACAGATGACTTATCTCCACGCAGTGTGTGAAATATCCATATGGCCAAAGTGTGTATATGTTGAGTTGAGTGTGGGTCTCCTCCTTTCTATTGTAAAACTAAATTATATGAGTGAAGATAAATTCCGAATTTAAGTAGCAGAGACACAAATCACTGTTAAAACTATCAGCTTTTAATGAGTTAACAGAGCTATGTTAAGCCATTAACAGAGCTCCCAAACACTTGAAGAGTTGAATTGATATTTTGAAGATTTTTTCAGAACTTTGGCCTATAGAAGGTGAAACTAGACGGAATTATCTTGAATTTGATGGTAGTCCTATCAGCTAAAGTATCTCCATTTGGCTACAATGGACGCACCTATCATCCTCTCCAGATATGTTTGAGGTTTTTGGCTAAAAATTGATATGTTGAAGATTTGTTCAGAACTTTGACCTTTATACAGTGAATTTTGGTGTATACACGGTTTTTGTTTTTGCAACTTAAATTCCGAATTTATCTTCACTCATTTCCCTGTTAACGGCTTAACATAGCTCTGTTAAACCATTAACAGCCGACAGTTTTAACAGTGGTTTGTATCTCTGCTACTTAAATTCTGAATTTATCTTCACTCACATAACTAAATTTTCCTCCGTGAGCAAAAAAAACTTGGAGTTGGAATTCAAATATGTTAGACTCAACCACACCACACTTGAAAATCAATCAAATCGATCATTAAGCAAACAACCCAAAAATAATAATCAAACAACCCATAATCAGTACAAAACACAACACACACGCCTTCTATGAATAAATGAAGATTGGAACCTATTTTAATACAGCTACGGCACAAGGACATCGCCAAATCAATGCACGATTTGATGAATGCCTTAGAGTGTCATTTACATTTTTTGTTTAATGTGGAGTTCCAAACAAAATCATTAGTCGATTTAGAAAAAGAAACAATTAACGTCTTAACGAAGAATTCGCTTGATTAGAAAAAATGAATGAAACTTGAGACAAAGCCACGGTGCACCAGCGTGTGATTCGATTCTAAAAACAAAAGCAACAATCGCGTAATGGGAATGGGTCCGACCGAGCAGACCACTATCCAATAATTCGTAGATTCAGAGTCATTTGATCCGGGTTATTCGCCATTGATTGCATTGTTTCAGTGTTAGCTTCGTCTTATGTTTCTTCTTTTAATTTAATTGAATATGTTTTACAGTCTGCACCACAGGATGGCAGGAGGATAATTAATACTTTGAAAAACACATGTAGTCTGTAGCTCCAACAGCTAATCCAACTGTCGTGTCTTATAACTTCAGATTTGAATTGTCCGCAAAATGGTTAGAGTACCGCATTTGAAATTTGCTTTCTTCATCCATCAAAAATATTCGTACTACATCTCTAATTTAATTCAGAAAAATTTCTACACTCAGAAAAACGGCATATCAAAGTACGAGTAAAATCCGTACTCCAATTTAGATCCATTAATTTACTCCAGTAGTAATTTCCTAAAAGTATAATTTCCCTAAAAGTATGGAAATTATCCAAGTGTGAGTAAAGTTTATTATTATTTATTTCAAAGTCAGAGTTCAAAGTTCATTTACTTAAAGAAATTTCTTTGGATCTAGTAAATAATTCTGATAATTGAGTAAATACGTATTTGTGTGGTAGAGAATTTCTAGTGACTTAAGACTCCAAGTATGTTTGGACAAAATCCGTTTCAGGACTTTTTAAGCTGTTTGAGCCATGTCCGTCCGTCTGGCTGGCTGGCTGGTGTACACGATAACTCTCGAAAGGAGTTAAGGAATCAATTCAAACTTTGTACATGGTAATGTTTTTCCCAAAGTTAGTTTAAGTTCGAAGATGGGCGAAATTGCTACGCCCCTTCTGATACCTCCCACACAAATAACCCATATTCCAATTAAAACCTATGTAAATTCCACACGAATATTCGGAATCAGCTATATTTTGGTATTTGATAATGCTTTTACAATCACTTTAAGTATACTAAATATGCCGGGTTTGACACGCCCCCTCCAGTACCTCCCACACAAATCACCCTAAACTACGTAGAATTGAAGCTGTTATAATTTCTATACAGACGATCGGAATAATGTGAAAATTGATATTTGGCAATGCTTTTATAGAGATTACATTCGCATACCTCCCACACAAAGTGGCATAAACGTGGGTTACACTAAAACCGGCATAACATCCATACGGGTAGTCAAAATCTTTTGTAATTTGATATTTGAAAATATTTTTATAATCATTTTAAACATAAAAATATATACGATTTAGCCACGCCCCTTCTTGTACCTCCCACACAATTGTCTCTATCCTAAGTCCAATTAAATGTTTTACAATTATTAAGCTGGGTTATTGGAAGCGGGGTTCAGTTGGCGCAAACTTCTAGTACCTCCCACAAACATACGTCCTTCCTTACACGTGTTCTCTGAGAGTGAGGGTATGTGTAAGTCGGTTTAACCGACTGAAGCTTTCTTACTTGTTTTCTGTTAATTTTTTGTGTTATAGGCATTTTTATCGATAAATATAAAAATCGAATGCAACTCGAAAATTTTGTTTTAAATAAAGGTATTTTCAAATTTCTTTTGATCGGTCGTTGTTTGTATTAGCAAATAATAAACCAGCGTTCAAATATTTTAGGAATATTAAATTTGATTTTGTTATTTTTTGGAAGAGTTTGTATTGAAATGACATTCGATAAATTCGGATCTTGTAATCATTCGGATCAGTAATTGCAACCGCGAATTTTGGATTTTTCAACAATTGCAGCGATTGGCTACATATATGTTACAATAGACATAGGTTCTTAATATCCAAACAAAATATCAGTAGGATCCGTTGTAGAGATCGCGAGAAAATCATAAATCAAAAATTTCAAGTGTGAAAATCATTTTAGCCATATTTGCCGCGAAAGTGACAATATTCCAAAAAAATATCCAGTTTGTATTTTTTGTTTACCGTGGCCTACTGCAATATCCACTTTTTGTAAAAAATTTGGAAAAAGGATTAAAAAGGGTACCAATCTGACGCATGCAGCTGGAATCTTTAAATTCGCTGTGTACATCGCAGAAAATGCGTTTTCTACACAACATTGCCGACATTTCATAAAAAACGTCATAGAGTTTGCAATAAGTATTATATATATATTTGAGCTTATTTCAAAATTCATAGTGCTCAATTTTAAACGTGCAAAAGTGGCTATGAACCATCGAACCACGAATAATAGGAAATTTGATCAATCAATATTTGATTTGAACTGGGATATTGTCCTGGCTCAAGACCATTTTGCATCTATATTTAATAGAAAGCAAATTTATTTACAAATAGCATGGTGACATTTATTACTTGGCTGCAGACTACCACAATCATGATTTCCACCATGTCCAAAGCCTTTTCAAGTGGCTTCGCAGCGACTTTTCAACATCAAACCCGGCCTCTATAAGGAGATGATTCTCACAAACGAACGAGAAGCACAACTCACTTGTGAAAACTTTTTAATCGTAGCAATTAGTAACCCTCTTTAGATTAATCTGTAGAATAATGATTCATAATTACTCTTAAAATTATGCAGATAATCAGTTTTTTCGCTCTCCTGAAAAGTTGTGTTTTTGTTCATAGCCACTTATGAATATAAGCCCTCGATATATCGAAATAAAACAGCAAGTCAATTCAAAAAGTAAATTGAAGGCAGGAATCTTTAAAAAAGATTAAATACCGTAACTATAGGGGGATAGTGGGCGCATTTTCAGCTGCAGTCATTTGGTTGTTTGTGTTTCCATCCTATTTTATTTCAAAAAGTATAAAGTTTGAAAATCCATTATCTCTCACGTACACAGTGCAAAATAACTTAACTTCATTTTTTTGCCGTAAAAGTAAAAAAGTACGAATGTGGAAAATTCTCACAGAATTTCATCATTCTAGATGTAGCCGTTAGTTGGTACCATTGTTATTCCTCCCCTATATCCCTTGAAGGTACGAATTTCGAGGAACGTATATATGTCAGCCATTTTGTTGGTACTATTTTTATCCCCTTTAAAAGTTCCACTTCCGAAAATCTGTTTATTTTATTTGCCTAAGCAATCAGAGGGACGTGCACACCAAATTTTATCATTCTAGCTGTAACCGGTTAGTTGGTACCATTTTTATCCCTCTGTTCTCATTGTTTCCTTGAAAGTGCGAATTTGGAAAAACGTTTTTATTTTTCGTGTCAGAGAAATGCATATTAGTTGCCGCCATTTGGTTGGTACAATTTGTATCCCCTTTTTTCATTTTTATCCCTCTGTTCCCATTGTATCCCTTAATAGTACGAATTTGGAAAAACCTTTCTATTTTTCGTGTCTTTTTTTATATTATGTATCCACTCAATTAGAGGAATGTACACACCGATTTTCCTGTTTCCCTTTTTGCCCCATTTCATTAGCATCCTTTTTTCCATTTTAAAGATAACTACCGAAAAAAATGTCTTATACTTTACCTTTAACTGTGCTATATTTTCCTTCTGGAAATTGTTAACCGAAATTTTACAAAGGATAATAATCATAATCACAAAAGCGAGAAGTTGTAGTCTCTCTTTTGTTCAGTGTGATATTTGATCCAATAGTTCGACATTTTGGATAATGAGTGTATCTGAAAAGAGTGATATTTTCACCGAGGGGCAAAGATGTGCAAAGCCAGATATTAAACAAGTAAGAAGACATTTCGAAAAAACCCTTTTTTCGAGTCTTCATAGTCAGAATGTATACACCGAATTTCACGATTTCAACATCATGATTATATCCCTTAAAAGTACGAATTTCGAAAAAGCTCTCTATTTTACGTGCCTACGAATTATTGGGACGTACACATCGAATTCATTATTCTAGCTGTTGCCGTATAATTGGTACTATATTTTATCCCTTTTGTCCCATTTCGCAAGCTAAAACTTTTATTTTCTTTGTGGTGCTTCAGAGCTACAAGAAGAATGTCCGCAACAAATTTTAACTGTATGAAAATCAGAAATTTAATTAATAAGCCTAGGCTATCAATATTTGTATACTATGTATATATATAAAGGAAATAATACTTCAATTCATAAAGTAGATATGAGGGAGCAATCATAAATACCCTAAATATTGGGGGATAGCGAGCGTATTTTCAGCTACAGTCATTTAGTTGGTTGTATTTCCATCCTATTTTAATTTTAAAAGTATAAATTTGAAAATACCTTATCTCTCACATACGCAGTATAAGACAACTTCATGATTCTACCATTTTTTCATTTGTCGTAAAAGCAACAAAATAAAGTACGAATTTGGAAAAAAAATATTTTATGTGGCTATGCAGTCAGAGGAATGTATATACCGAATTCCATGATTCTATCAGCGGCCACTTTGTTGGTACCATTTTTCCGATTTTGCCCCCTCAAGAGTACGACTATCTAAAATCTCTTTATTTTACGTATCTACATAATTAGAGGGATGTACACACCGAATTTCATCATTCTAGCTGTATTCGTTTAGTTGGTACTATTATTGGTACCCCTGTAGCCATTGTATCCCTTGAAAGTACGAATTTGGAAAAAAACGTTTTATTTTTCGTGTCTACGCAGTCAGAGGAATGTATACTCCGAATTTTATGATTTTAGCTGCGGTCATTTGGTATGTGCTATTTTTATCCCCTTTTTCCATTTGAACCCCAAAAAGTACGAATTTTGGAAAGTTCTTTTATTTTACGTGTCTAAGCAATCAGAGGAATGTATACATCGAATTTCATTATTCTAGGTGCAGTCGTTAGGTTGGTACTATTTTTATCCCTCTATCCCCATTTAACCCCTTAAAAGTAGAAAAAATACTTTTATATTATGTATCTACTCTATTAGAGGAATGTACACGCCAAATTTCGTGATTCTATCTGTTGTCGTTTGATAGGTACCATTTTTATCCCTTTTCGACCCATTTCGCCCCCTACAAATAAAAATCACTCTATGGTGCCCTTTTATGCTATAAAGGGAATGCGAATTGCAAATATCAAGTAAATACAACCTAATATGTTCAAAAAACAGGCTGAAATACTCTAAATATTAGGGATATTTTCAGTCCTTGTGAGGAAAAAAATTTTCCCTCTGGTCCGATTTCGCCCACTTTCAATCCCAACCGATCTGCAATCATAAGACACATTTAGGAAAAATTTGAACCTCCTAGCTCATTTCGTTCGGCCGCTATCGTGCTTTCAACAGACAGACAGACGGACAGTCGGACATGGCTACATCGTCTTAGAATTTTACCACGACCCAGAATATATATACTTTATGGGGTCTCCGATGAATATTTCAAGGTGTTACAAACGGAATGACAAAGTGAATATACCCCCATCCTGGAGATGGAGGGTATAATAATATGTTCACAACATATCAAGCTTTAATGCTATATTTAGCTTTACTGTCCCAAACCGTCCCGAAAATTTAACTTCACATTTTTAAATTTTAGGCCACCGACACGAGGATACTTTAAATATTTAACATGTTTACACAACTAGAAATCCACGCAAACTTTTTTACCGCATAATTTACATACCTACCTTGAGCACTATCTTTCATATTAAGAGCCCAAACACAATGCTACACGCTGGCGGCGGCGAAACAAAAAATCACTAGCGGCGAAACCAAACAAGAATTGACACATTTTCTATTTTCATGAATTTTTGTATTTTTATTTAAAAAATTTAATCATTTGAAACGTTCGGAGGGAAAAAAACTAGAGATATTATAGTTAATCATAGCGTGTTGTACATACTAATTGAGTAATGACAATTTATACAAAATATTTCATTCATTTCAATAAATTTGTCCTCCATCATAATTTAATACTTTAATTTACTATCAGAAAAATAAGAAAGACCTAATTGGACTTTAAATTAATCATTTATGTTGAATAAAATTAAAACTATTTTATTTTTTTGGTGTTATTCTTCTTATTCTTCTGGATGCGGGCATTCAGAGGAAAAGAGTTACTTTGTGGATTTTTCAGGAATATGTGGCTACGCCATTTTTAGAATTTTGAGAGAATGAAAGAGCGCCGCCATGAAAATAGAATAAAATCTATTCTGGATTTTCATCACCCGTAGGAAATACATGTGTGAGCGGCGGCCGCCTCCGCACAGAGTGTTGAAATCGCCAAAAATGGAGACTAATTCGGGGAAGCCTTCGGGTCAGGTAAAGTTTTTATTTTTTGAATATTTATACCATAATCAGTAAATGAAAAGACAATTTGAGTACAATTTAGTGGAAAAAAGGGTTTTCCTGGAAAATAAATTAATAATCCGACCGTGTATATAATCTTGTTATCGAAATACAAATCTCAATTATTATCCAATCCCAACAAAACTTGGTACATCTAATTTTTTCGCATCAATGATGGACGCTATTAAATTTGAAGCAAATCAGTGCAGTTTTAGATATATTTTCCATACAAATGTCACTCCCGATTTGACATTTTTCGCTCTATATACGACATATTATAACTGATATTGTTCAAATTTGGCACAGCACGTTATATTTCAACTATAAAAAATAATATAAAATGTATGATGAAAGTGGGTCACATCGGTTTAGATTTAGTTATAGCTCCCATACAAATGTCGCACCAGATTTGGTGACATTTACTCATAAAGGACAATGTTTCGAATGTTTCCGGCATTACATATATTTTGAATACATCTAGAAATGGTAGTAAATTACTAGTAATAGGGTAGAAGATGCAGGGTATCATATAACCGGCATCACCCGACTTTAGTCGTTCCGTACTTGTTTTTCTAAAGAGTGATTTTTTTGAGGTTAGGATTTTCATGCATTAGTATTTGACAGATCACGTGGGATTTCAGACATGGTGTCAAAGAGAAAGATGCTCAGTATGCTTTGACATTTCATCATGAATAGACTTACTAACGAGCAACGCTTGCAAATCATTGAATTTTATTATCAAAATGCGTGCTCTGTTAAGAAAGTTCAGAAAGAAAGAAATTGTGTTCAGCGACGAAGCTCATTTTTGGCTCAATGGGTACGTAAATAGGCAGAATTATCGATTTTGGAGTGAATATCAGCCAGAAGCATTGCAAGAGCTACCAATGCATCCAGAAAAAGTCACAGTTTGGTGCGGTTTATGGGCTGGTGGCATCATTGGACCGTACTTCTTCAAAGATGATGCGAATCGTAACGTAACTGTGAATGGTGAGCGCTACCGTGAGATGATATCCAACTTTTTTTTTGCCCAAAATGGAAGAACTGAACTTGGTTGACATGTGGTTTCAACAAGATGGCGCTACATGCAACACAGCTCGCGATTCTATGGCCATTTTGAGGGAAAACTTCGGAGAACAATTCATCTCAAGAAATGGACCGGTAAGTTGGCCACCAAGATCATGCGATTTGACGCCTTTAGACTATTTTTTGTGGGGCTACGTCAAGTCTAAAGTCTACAGAAATAAGCCAGCAACTATTCCAGCTTTGGAAGACAACATTTCCGAAGAAATTCGGGCTATTCCGGCCGAAATGCTCGAAAAAGTTGCCCAAAATTGGACTTTCCGAATGGACCACCTAAGACGCAGCCGCGGTCAACATTTAAATGAAATTATCTTCAAAAAGTAAATGTCATGGACCAATCTAACGTTTCAAATAAAGAACCGATGAGATTTTGCAAATTTTATGCGTTTTTTTTAAAAAAAAAGTTATCAAGCTCTTAAAAAATCACCCTTTATAGGGATGTTTATAAAATAAGATTTTTTGTGAAACTTGGAACCTGATTCTGCTTCAGTGAATGTTTTTCATGAGAAATAATTATTTCATTTATATGTTAAGTAAATAAAAATACTTATTTTTCATTGCAAAATGCGTCATAATCTAAATTCTAGTTGTACAATAAAACTTAATGTAGAGTGACTACTTTCACAATTTATTTAATAAAATTAATTGGCGCAAAAACGCGCAACATGTTATTGCGGAATATTGAAGCTAACATATCGTAATTTAATTAGAAATTCGCCGTCTTGCGGTATGTTACAGAATTCATATTTAAAACTCCACATATATTTTGAAAATACCTTAAATTTAGACATATTTTGAACAATTTTTTAAAAATATTTCTACAATACCTTCGTTAAAACCAATTTTTCTAAAAATACTCTGAAATAACTGAACTTGAAGATTCCATAATCAAAGTGTTACTTTTTATCATAGGGCAAAACGATATTAACCTTTAAAATATGTCAATTTTAACTTTTCACAACTGATCGTGTAAGTCTCAAAATTTTCTTGACCTTCAGGCAGTGCAACTGGGATAGTAAACAACACATGTCATTGACATTTTCGGCAGTGATGTAGAATTTTATATTCTTTAATCGTATAATAAAAAATTAAAAAAAAAAATAAATTTTGATATTTGAATTAATCACCATTTTTGGCGATTTCAACCCTCTGTGCGCCGCCAGCGTGTAGCATTGTGGTCGGACTCTAATACTTAAAAATTTTTGTCCACCAAATTTGAGAAAACGCTTACTTACAAACTAGAATGAAAGCAGGCCCCCTGTGAACACTTTTGCGACTAAACTATAAAAATACTTATTTGAGAGCTTGTTGAGTCAACTACATAATTTTCCATGAAAAGGCATTTTCTGTTACTCTGATGTGTTCTTCATCAGATGTTGCCTTTAAATATATAGAGAAACAAAATGAAAATTTTGACTTTTGGCCAGTGAAATTTGTCCTATCGTGCATTAGCGAGATTTAACAGGTATTGATATTGTGCATCTAATGAAAT
The DNA here is from genome assembly GCA_947397865.1 of Polietes domitor. NCBI lineage: Eukaryota > Metazoa > Arthropoda > Insecta > Diptera > Muscidae > Polietes > Polietes domitor. The sequence continues at coordinate 91,181,575 of OX377619.1, read as the reverse complement.
ATCTAAAACATTCTGGTAACATTCAGAGGTAGAGTGTGGGGAATCTGGTTAATTGATTTCACAAAAAGTGGGCGTTTATGCCGTTCTATCCTATACTTCAAAAGCAGAACTAGACCAGCAATGAGTCGCAGTGACGGCTGTGGAGCACACTCTCTTATGATGGAGGGAAGTTGGGGCATTTAACGCCACTTTTTAATTTTGAGCTAATACAAATCATGCTAACGATGATGATGATGATGATGATGATGATGATGTTATTGTTTCTATTCATTATTTAATTCTTTACGCTGGTGTTGTTATTATGATTACTTTTGTATTTTGTTTTATAGCCGTGAGATATATCCGATCAATTGATCATTCACGATATATCACGAGCGTTGTTGCTCTTGTTCGAATTCTAATACACGAAGTGTTATTTTCTGTTATTTTCCATTCACAAAAAGATAATGAAAAAAACGCAAAGCCCATTGTTCTTCTCACAACAATATCATCAACACCAGAACAGACTAACACGACGACCGACAATTGATTTTTGTTTTCTGAATGGGAAATCTGTCATGGTCGGTTGAATGCCGTGGCAGTTGATTCATGTGTGTGTGTGTTTGTAGAAGATTCCCTGTCTCAGTTACAAATTAGTGTAAAATTGTGCATTAATGTTAATTATTCCACATTAATTGTTAATCGCAGACAAAGTCAACTGTTACACGGTTTTACATGCAATTCGAGGTAAACACGTACATTAAAGTGGTTCGCGGTCCGTACAAATAAAAAAGTTTTCAATTTACTGTAATTTCCCAGCAAAAAGCTCATCTGGTCATTCGAAAATTGGCAATTGGCATCTTCAACCATGAATTTAACATGGAGTTGTCATACGAGGGATGTCCTAATCAAATTTATTTTTGAACCACTTTTTTCACTACTTTCTATTTCCATGGTAAAAAAATCCACCGATACCGGTGTAGAACACAGGATCTTGTGCTTAAAAAAGGGTGTGAAGATAAATTCGTAAGTTAAATACGATATAATATAATAATACACCCAAGACACAAACCAATTTAGCTTGTGGAACGTATTTAAAAAATATTTTTTTAAATAAAAACACTAATAATAACAAAAATAAAAGGAATTATGTAATTATTTTTTAACAATATTTTCCGTTCCAATTATTTGAATGCAAAAGTCCAAAAACTATACAAAATAGGACATTTTAGCCCATGTATTGTTGTCACATTGAAGAGCCGATATCTCGAAAACTAGAATACATGAACCGGGCATTCCAAAGGCAATTATTTAGCCATAGAATAGATAGAAGTAGAATATTTTCCAAAAAAGAGTTTGTTTAAATTCCGATTGAAATCGGAGATATATAGGTTTTTTCAGATATCGGACAATCAAAATTCTATATATATACACCCGATATCTGAAAAACCAATATATCTCCGATCTCAAACGGAATTTGGACCAACTCTTTTTTGGAAAATATTCTACTTACCAAGGGCTAAATAATTGCCCTTGGAATACCCGATTCATGTATTCTAGTTTTCGAGATATTGGCTCTTCAATGTCAGATCAAGACATGGGCTAAAATGGCCTATTTTGTATAGTTTTTGTACTTTTGTCTGATTCGATGCATTCAAATAATTGGAACCGAAAATATTGTTAAAAAATAATTACATAATTCCTTTTATTTTTATTATTTTAAGTGTTTTTATGAAAAAAATATTTTTTTAAATACGTTCTACAAGCTAAATTGGTTTGTGTCTTGGGTGTGGGACGAATTTAACTTACGAATTTATCTTCACACCCTTTGCTTAATACTATTTTATGCTTACGTCAGTTATTTGTCATCAGTTTTATCCTTCTCTGTTTTTCGATAGATAAATAGTTATTTCCCAGCAAACCAAATTTTCAGATTTTTCTTGAATCAGCAAATTCTGCACATTGTCCGGGGTCTTCGGACATATCCTGCAGAATTCAGAATTCACAACGAAATTTTAAGGGAATTTTTGTTTTGCATGTGCAGAAACTTCTAGAAGATTTCTTTGAGAATTCTGAACTTGAAGTCTGAGGTATTTTTCCAATTTTGTGTGTGCAGAAATGTCTTCACATATTATAAAAGATTTCTGGCAGAGGATTCTGTGTTTTGGTATTTTTCTTCATTTATTTAATACCAAATTTCACATGTCGTTATTAGCAGTGCGACGCAAATTCTAAAAACAAAGCAAAACAGTAAAATCAGTTTATTTAGGTAGTGAATACGTGAAGTTGGTCTTCTTATAATTTGTGAAAAAAGTGGTGAATAAAACAATTAAAAATATAAGTAATGTCGCGTCAAGTTTTTCAAAAAAAAAAAGGAATCGGTAAGCTGAAAAGCTTTTGAAGTATTTTCTTGAGGCATAATTATTCGAAGAAAACGTTCAAAGTTCTGGTAATGCTAAATTAATACACACATTTCGTGATTATGTGACAACAACAGATTTTCTGATGATTTTAGTACAGATCTCGGAAAGATACTTCTGCATAATTATCAGATTTTTACATGATTTTTGTAAAGATTTCAATCAGATATCAACACGATGTTTCTTCAAAATATCAGAATATCTGCAACTTTACGTTCAGATTTCGTTTCGATGTGTCGTCAATATCCTCAGAATTTCCCAAGGATTTAACTTCAGAATTCGATCAGAAATCTGACAGATTTATCCGGAGAAATTGAAGAATTTAGCCCGACGAATCTTTCAGACATCGTGTCAACCCTCCCATACATTTTTCGGAAAGAAATCGGTTCCGAATTTAGAAACTTTTACAAACATTCGTAACGAATTCTTTACGACTTCGGGAAATTTGGTTTGCTGGGATATTTTACATGAACTCCTTTCGTATGTATAATTTTTTATCATTTTCTAACTAGTTTCGAAGAAAAAATTACAACCGCTGATCCTTTTGTATCCTCGATCTCATGCAGCTGGTCATTTTATAACTTTTTGCATCTCTTGAAGTACACATTTTGAATGATCACTATAGGTAACATGTTTTCTGGTTTCTCCTCTAAAAGCATTTTTTATTTGCAACCACGTTTATCCCTTTTGGTCCCACGTCCTCCTTATAAGAACAAATTTTGAAATATCAATTTATGTTAAAATGCTGCACTCCCCCTACCAAATGTCACGATTCCAGCTGCAATACTTTAGTTGGTACCATTTTTATCCCTCTTTTTTCCCGCTCGCCCTTAAAGTGGAAATAATGCATTTATATAATTTACATACCAAATTTCACGATTCCAGCTGTAATATTTTAGGTGGTTCCATTTATTTATCCCTTTTTGTCCCGCTCACTCCTTAAAAATACAAATTTCGAAAAACCCACTTATGTTGCAAGTCGACGTTATCAGAGAAAAGTAAATGCCGATTTTCACGAATACAGCTCCATTACTTAAAATAGTACCATTTTTATCCCTTTCTGTCCCTTTTCATGTTTCTGCCTACTGCCATTTAGTCTGGACGAAGGTTCGATCTTAACCCTTTTTGTCCCATTGCACCCCCCTTAATCAGCGTCTCCGTCATATTTGGGAAATACCCTGAAAATTTGATGACCCTGGCTTCAGCCGTGTGATCTCGTCGCTGATCGATGATAAACCAGTCAGTGGTGCATTTCTTTATACCCTACACAACAGGGTATAATGTCTTTGTACATTTGTTTGTAACACACAAAAGGAAGCGAGATAGACCCATCGTTTATTATACCGATTGACACAGAATCACTTTTTGGATCGACCGTCTGTCTGTCCATCTATTCTTGTAATCACGATTCTAACGAAAGTAGACGCAAACGATTTTTGCACGTCGAGGACGGACGCTATTTAATTTGAAGCAAATCGGTTCAGATTTAGATATAGCCCCCATACAAATGTTGCTCCCGATTTGACTTTTCCTGCTCGAGAAGCCATATAATTCAAGCGATTTTGATCAAATTTTGCACAACACCTTATATCTAAATTAGAAACATCTGTGATGAAAATGGTTCAAATCGGTTCAGATTTAGATATATCCACCATATACATTTCGCTCGCTATTTGACATTCTCCGGTCTAGAAACTGTAAATTTGAACAGATTTTCTTTAAATTTGGCGTAACACCTTAATGTGCGTGAAGATAAATTCGGAATTTAACTAGCGGAGACACAAACCACCTCTTTTAACAGTGGGCTGTTAACGGGTTAACAGAACTATGTTAAATATGGACGTACACCTTATAATATATTTTTTACTGCTTTTGACAATATATATAATCGAAATTAACAAATCATGCACAAAAAGCATAACCCTTGATACATATATTACGAATCTACTCAAAATATTTAGAGAATCTACGTATATGGCAGGTATAGAGCTGAAAACTATTTTTAAAGATTTACATCCACTGTGTCCGTATGAACAATTCTGCCTCACATATATTTATATCACAAGAAAGCCCTCGGTGAGTACTTTCCGAATATGCAAAAACATTTTTCAAAAGTTCACCAGAATTCTGAAAATATCCAATTTTCTAAAAAATTTTGGATTTTTTTTGGAAGATGGCCACTAGACGCACTTCTTCCCAAAAAAATCCAAAATTTTTTAGAAAATTGGATATTTTCAGAATTCTGGTGAACTTTTGAAAAATGTGTTTGCATATTCGGAAAGTACACACCGAGGGCTTTCTTGCGATATATATGACCATAGTGGCAGAATTGCTAGAAATGGCCACTAGACGCACTTCTTCCAAAAAAATCCAAAATTTTTTAGAAAATTGGATATTTTCAGAATTCTGGTGAACTTTTGAAAAATGTGTTTGCATATTCGGAAAGTACACACCGAGGGCTTTCTTGTGATATAAATATAAATATGTGAGGCAGAATTGTTCATACGGACACAGTGGATGTAAATCTTTAAAAATAGTTTTCAGCTCTATACCTGCCATATACGTAGATTCTCTAAATATTTTGAGTAGATTCGTAATATATGTATCAAGGGTTATGCTTTTTGTGCATGATTTGTTAATTTCGATTATATATATTGTCAAAAGCAGTAAAAAATATATTATAAGGTGTACGTCCATATTTAACATAGTTCTGTTAACCCGTTAACAGCCCACTGTTAAAAGAGGTGGTTTGTGTCTCCGCTAGTTAAATTCCGAATTTATCTTCACGCACATAATTCCTCTGAACATATAGAAAAGAAGTAAAATTGGATTTTTCGAAATTTGTACTTTTAAGGGACGAGCGGGACAAAAAGGGATACAAATGGTACCAACTAATGTATTACAACTAGAATCGTATAATAATATACTTTGGAATGTAAATTTCTCTGACCATATAGAAGCGCAGTAAAATTCGATTTTTCGAAATTTGTACTTTTAGAGGGTGCGCGGGAAAAAAGGTTTAAAATTTGTACCAATTTAAGTATTGCAGCTATAGTCGTGAAATTTGGTATGTAAATTCATCTGGCAACGTAGAAGTGCAAATATAAATAAATTTTTCGAAATTTGTGCTTATTATGGGTGTGCAGGACAAAAATTGATACAAATTGTACCAAATATTATTGTAGTTAGAATCGTGAAATTCGGCGTGTAGATTTCTCCGACATGTAGGCGCGCAACATAAATCGATTTTTGAAAATTTGTACATTTAAGGGATGAGAGGGGCAAAAAGGGATAAAAATGGTACCAACTAAAGTATTACAGCTAGAATCGTGAAATTTGGCATGTAAATTCCATTCAAATGGATTGTTCGAAATTTGTACTTTTTAGGAGGTAGGCGGGACAAAAAGGGTTCCAATTTAAGAATTGCAGCTATAGTCGGGAAATTTGGAATGTAAACTGTGTGTAAAGCGCAATCTAAATGGATTTTTTGAAATTTTCTTATAGGGGGTGAGCAACAAGGGATAAAAGTAGAACCAACTAAAGTAATGGAGCTATAGTCGTGAAATGTGGTGTGTATGTTCCACTGACAACGAGAAGCGCAAATCTAAACGAATTTTTCTAAGTTTGTACTTATAAACAATGAGCGGGATGAAAATAGTACTAAATAGAATATTTCAGCTATAGCCGTGAAATTTTGTGTTTAAATTTCTCTGACAACGTAGACTTGCAACATAAATGGATTTCTCGAAATTTGTACTTTTAAGTTGCGAGCGGGACAAAAAGGGATAAAAATGGTACCAACTTTAGTATTACAGCTAGAATCGTGAAATTTAGTGTGTAAATTTCTCTGACCAAATAGAAGCGCAGTAGTTTTATTTTTCGAAATTTGTACTTTTAAGGGGTACGCGGGACGAAAAGGGATAAAAATGCTGTACAATCATTTAATTACGTAAGCGCGGAATATAAATGGATATTTCAAAACTTGTACTTAAAAGGGGGGATACGGGACAACAAGGAATAAATGTGTTACCAAATAAAGTACATATTTTTAGGGGAAGCAACACATTATAGGTAAAGTGATTTTTTAAAATGTCTACTTTTTTGGAAAGAAGTGCTAAAAGTTATAAACTGGCTGGCTGAATCTAGAAACAAGAGATCGAGGATATCAATGGTTGTAATATTTTGTTCAAAACTTAGTAGAAAATTATACATACGAAGTAGTTCAGCTAAAATAGCGCATATCGACAAACACATTCATTTGACTGTGTGTGAGAGCTATCTAATAGGAGGTTTCCAAATTACTATTTTAGATTTATCTATATCCAGCAAAAAAAATAAATAAATACAAAATCAAAGACGGATAAAATTAACAAATATCTGACTTTATAAAATAATAATAATAATAGAAAATCCCGAGTCACGATTTGAACCCGAGGCCTTCTGGGTGCAAAGCGGACACCTTACCTCTGAGACCTTATACAAAAGATTCGTTCCCATTCACTTGTGAAAATGATAACATATTGTCTACTTTTTTGGAAGTTGTCCAAAAGATCTTCTTCAAATGCGGGAAATATGCAAAGTGGAATTATGGGATGTGACTAAAATGGGCTTCTACTTTCAATTTTGTTACTGGGTTTGTTAGTAAATATGTCTTCTTGTTAAAGAAAGACAAATCTTTCAAGATGCGTGAATTGAGTGGGGTTAATTTTTCTTCCTCTTATGTGTTGAAAGTTCAACGACATCAGTTCTTATGAAATAAGACATTGTCGAGAAGTATAGGTTCATGCTAGGTTCGTACTAATTCTAATCTTGACACTAATGCCAATGTGCGATGCTATGTGGGGTGAGGTGGAGAACAGTGGTGTGGTGGAACCATTTACATCGTTGTATGCAAGAACTTCTTCTTCAACACATGATTGCGATTATTTATATTTCATACTTGCCTTGTATGTGTCATGTGAGTTCCGCCTTATCACTGGCGTCTGATCCGCATTCACAAGTAGCAGCATTAAATGTAGCGCTTCTATGATTGATACGGCCAACACCCAATGTAAGATTTATTTCTTTTCTATACTCTCTGCTGAGAGTATTAGTGCGATAGTAGATTTGCACTTACAGTGGCTCAAAACATTAAGGGTACAATGGAAATTTTGTTGGAAGTATTTAATTTCACGAAAGGAATACAGAGTTCACAAAAAAAAAACAAACTTTGAAATCGTTGAATTAAAGAAGAAACCCTCGAATTTTAATAAAATTTCCATGTTGCAAGTGCGTTATTGTTTTATTGCAAATCAGGTTTACTCCTTTAATCATTGCATTGCGCAATAAAATAAGTGCTAACAGCATTAAACGTTCTTGAAAAGTTCGTATACTAATGAAATTCAATATTATTTTTTGGCTAAATAACATTTAGTAATTAATCATTGAAACCATTTTGAGGGGTTACACCAACAGACATGAGAATTATTGCGCGGCAATTATAAAACTTAGGAAAAAATTCCTTTTTTATCGTTGGCTTAATCTAAAAAGGGCGTATCTCGAATTTTCGTTTCTTTGCAGGAGAAGGAGAAGACATTAAAATTCGAAAAAAAATTAGACATAATTAAAAATGTAAATGCATTTTTAATAAAAATAGACAACATATTTAATAATGAAACAATTAATAATAATAATATGTTGGGCAATTGCATTAATAAAACGAGATATAGGGCATTTCAAATGATGAGTTTTGAATTTCAATTGACATTTTTTGAATTTCAAATTTAATTTTTGAATTTCGAGTGATGTCTTTTGAATTACAATTGAAAATGGTGTAGATTAAGGCAACGTTTGTTTTAAGACCGATTCGGACAGACGCGACACGTCACGACAAATCGCTTTGCCCGCCTCTCATATTCACAGCGACTGTCGTGGCGCGTCTGACTGAATGGGCCTTTAATAAGATTGCGACTATTTACCAACGTTTTTGTTATCGCAGCTTGTTATCCCGGTTTGAAGAAAAACAGCCCTAATATAAATTATTGCAGAATTCAGAGAGGCCTTTATATTTTATGTAGATGCGGTCTTTGCGGTATTAGATTTTATTTTTATATTTTATTTTTTTTTTTTTCAATTGACAAACATTTTAATTAAGTTTACTGGCAATATGTCGAAAAGTACTGAGAATATACTTTTGGTGTTAAAGAGAACTGAAAAAATTGCTAAAGCACTGCATTTTTCATCCTTGATGACAGGAGAGTAATTTCATGTGAAGCGATAAATGTTGTCTCTTCTCTCCGATTTTGAAGAAATTGATCTAGGGTGGATCGGGAATAAGGTATTTTTCCAAAATTCCGAACTTTTCATTTGAAATTCAGAAATTATTAAATGTTATTCAGAACATTTTGTTAGAAATTAAGAACAATTCATTAGAAATTCAAAACATTTCATTTGAAATTCAGAAGAAATTGATCTAGGGTGGATCGGGAATAAGGTATTTTTCCAAAATTCCGAACTTTTCATTTGAAATTCAGAAATTATTAAATGTTATTCAGAACATTTTGTTAGAAATTAAGAACAATTCATTAGAAATTCAAAACATTTCATTTGAAATTCAGAAGTTACCCATTGAAGTTCAGAAACTTCTTTCTAAAACCCATGTAAATCTCTGAATTTCAAATGGAATTTCTGAATTGACTATTTTTGAATTTCAAATGGAATTTCGGAATATCAACAGATAAGTTCTGAATGACTATTTCTTAAATGAATGAATTTCTGAATGAATTTTGTGAATTGGACTTGGAAATTGTATAGTTTTAGAGAAAAATTTTTATTTTAAATAATTCTTATTTCGACACTGCAATCATGTTTATATTTGTTTTAGAGTAATTACCAGCAACACCAACATGAAACTTATGGAGCTTCTTACTGACACTATTAGTAGCCAATAAAATTTATTTTACACAAATCGAAGGTATATTCTTTGTTCATAAAAAATAAGAAAAGGAAATAAATAAATAAGATTTGACGAGTTTCTGTAAAACTAAAAGAAATTATATTTGTATCTGATGCCACAAAAAAGTTAAGTTTACTTTATTTTCGACCAATCCTAGTGTCTACAAATTCTTGTTTTTGAAAATCTGAAAATGCAGCTTTAATCGCATTATATAAAAGCGCATAATTGGAAGATTTCATAAAAATCGGCGAGAAGAGCTTCACATGAAAGATAGGGTGTGCATTCCGGGATTTCCCGCGGGAAAAATCCAGGGAATTTTCATATTTTCTGTTTCCCGTATCCCGGGAAAAATGTGTTGAATTCCCGCATTTTCACTATAAAATTGCAAAAGGTGCCAACGTAATTTAACCAATATTACTTTTAATTAGATATGTGTCAGCTAAGCTATCTTCTACCTTGAATATGGAAATTTACTATATAAAGGGTGATTTTTTAGCTATTATCTTGTTGGCAACACTGGTTTAAACAGCTGACGCACGTTTCGTGTTTTGTTTCACTGTCAAACATCTTCAGTTTGGTCTATAATTTAAGCATGAATCGTCTTACAAACGAACAACGCTTGCAAATTATTGAATTTTATTATCAAAATGCCTGCTCTGTTAAGAAAGTTCATCGCGCGCTTCCATTTTATAGTCAGTTTATCGACTCACTGAAGCGGCTATTCGGTCTATTGTGACTAAATTTACTTTGTTAGACATTAAACCACCAACACGCTTACGTAGAGTGCGAACTGAAGAAAATATCGCAACTGTAACGGCCAGTGTTAATGATGACCATCAATTATCGATTCGTCGCTGTTCGCAGCAATTGGGCCCCTGTTACTCAAAAACGTGGAAATGCCAACATTGGACTAAGCGGATGGACCATTTGAGGCGCAGTCAAGGTCAACATTTGCATGAAATAATCTTCAAACATTAAATTATATGGACCGTACTATCGATTCAAATAAAGATTTCATGCATTTTTCTGAATTTTGTGTGTGTATATTTTTTGGAAAAACTTTCCTATAGCTTTTAAAAAATCACCCTTTATAATTGATATGAAGTGAGATACTTAAGTTTCAGAATTTTTGATATCTTTATAAATAAAGTCCGATAAACCGTTCTCCTGATATGCATAACATTTAAAGTAACAACTATGTATTGAAAAAATGACTCAAAAAATAAATTTAGTTTTTCGAAGGGAGCGGAAAGGGAGCTGCTAATTTAAGATTTATTAACAATTAATAATACATCTGGCGAGTGTGCAATATCATTCTCTATCGCACTCATATTCTCCAACAAAATTAGAAATAGACTATAAATAGAGTCTATAAATGTGTTGTCTGTTTTAAAAAGATTTTCAAAAAAACTCTTAATTTAAAAAATATGCCAAATACATATTTAAATATTTTTTCATCCTTGGAAAAAGTTGATTTATTTTTTTATTCGTTTATAGGTTATGTTGCAGGGGTTTCTTGTCAGTTGTTTGATTCTGATTCCCGTAATTAGTGATTTAGGAAGTTGGGTGAAGAAATGAATGATGAGTGAGGGGAAAGGTGCGGTTATCTCATATTTCTCTACAATTTGATGTTTTTTATGCGAAATATAATAATTTACGTAATTAGAGTTCGAATGTTTTATTCGGATAAAAAGAAAAAAATATTTTTATATAGCAAACAATATGTTGACTATTTCCCGTCCTGTCCCGGGATCCCGGGAAATCGAAAAAATAATTTCCGTTTCCCGGGGAAAAAAGTACGGGAAAATGCAAACCCTAATGAAACAGCTTCACCAGACATGGATGAAAAATCATAACTTCGGTTTTGTACTATCGACCTTAGTAAAGTGTCCTTTTTCGGCCCTTATTGTACCAAGAGCTTGGTTTAATTTGATGGAGCTAAACATCTAATAGATCTAAATGGATTCTAAGAAAATAATTTTTTTTACATTACATCGAATGAATCACGCATTTTGAATCTATTTCTATGTTCTTTAAATTGTCTATAGTCGCAGATATGTACAATAAAACCAATTAAAAATATAATTAATATTTTTCACAATTTTGCCACTAATTTGTTGTTGTATTAGATAAATGGAAATTGTACAGAATATGGCCTTGATTGCATCAAAAATGGTACAATTGTACCAACTTTTGGATCCCTGACACAAGATAATCATCACTTCTTCGAATGCTCTGTTTTTTTGCTGGGCGAGTATGATATATTTCGTGTTTGTAATAATGATGCTTTATAATTAATGACGATTATATACATACTATAAGTATAAAATTTATATTCATACTATAAGTATAATATGAGTCCATTTAAAACGGTTCCTTAACGCACTACTTGACGCTACCGCCAAATTTCGCCAAAGACTTCTGATTTTACTCGTAACAATCTTTGTTTAATGAGTGTCGTCGAAAACGCTCGTATCGCGTTTCAAGTATACATATAGGGTTTGGGGTCCGGGAATTCCCGAACCGTTTTTCCCGGGAATACGGGAAATATTAGAAATATTTTATTGATTATTTTGATTATTAATTTAGTTTTTCTATATAAATGGGACATTGAAATTGGATATATTTCAAATTCATTTATTTACATTACTGACAATAATAACGACCATTTGTTTATATTATAAATATTACTACAAACAATACTTTTTAAATTCGCTAAGTAGCCATTTTTGCGAAAACCAGATATCTTTTTATGAAGATATTTGCGAATCGTTATTGTGAAACAAAAATATCATACTGACAATACTTCACCCCTCGTGCTATCTGGTTTAACTCTAAATTTCTTGTTTTCGCAGACGAATCGACGAAATAAAAGGTGAAAATCTTCTCAAAGAAGAATTTACTTTACATATGAAACCAGTAAGAAATTGTATAGAAATAGGGATAAAATTAAAATTGTACACCTGGAAACTTTCAAGAGAAATTTAATATGACTAGAAATATAACCTACCTTTGACCTTTTGTACAAACTAATATTTCAATGTTTTTCGTTTTGATGAATTTATGTAATTAATATTAAGATTTTGTCATGTTTCTATTGCTTTTACGGTTTAGAATATATTCCCTCTGTTTCTGTAAAACATTTTCCTCTCTGGACGAATGAATCTTCTAAATTAAAGACGTCATAACATTCTCAGTCTAGTGTAGGTGTCAGTCACTTGTGTTTGTGATTTAAATGTCCAATATTATGACTCTTTCAATTCTGACGATTTGTCCAGCGTAAAATATTTGTAAATTGAAAAATAATTTCTAAAATATTTCGTTTTTAATTTGAAATATTTATTTTAACCCATTAACGCCCAATGTTAATTTCATTTAAAAAATTTATTTTCAATTATTTTCGTAATAACTACTACTACAACAAATAAAATATATTTATTTTTATATTATTATTAATATGTTTTTATCACTTGTGTCATATAGTTTAATAATCGGGAATTACATTCATATTGAAAAGTGCGAAAGTCTTGAAATAGTGTACACGCGGGCGTTAATGAGTTCAAAACTGCACACCCGGGTTCCGTTTTCCCGGGAAATGAAAAAAGTCCGGGAAACCCCAAACCCTATATACATATGAAACGCTATACGAGAAAAAAATGGAAATCAGTTTCAATCACGAAAATTGTATATTTAACAACTTTTTTCTTTAGTTTTCCTGTTATGACGAAAATTGTAAAACCAATTACTAAAATTGTAGCTGGAGTTATTGAAAAAAAAAAAAAATAGTTAAAAAAATGAAATATTGAATTAAAGCAGTGATTGATTTTTTTGAAAATATTCAATCAAAAAAGTTGCTGATTCATTGATTTTTCTGAAATGTTTAATGAATTGTATTGTTAATTAATTAAAAAAGTTATTGGATTTAGTGCAATAAACCAATCGTCGACATGGTATGAAGTTCGTCTGAAGTCTTCAGCAGAACCCAAAATTAGCAAAAAGGCAAGTGAGATCTTTATTGTTACAGCTAAAAGTTGACTGCACAATTTCGATGGGCGCTACCGCATCGCTACCGTCTTTGACTTAAATCAGGGTTCATATTAGTAACAGCGTTCACATATGACAAATGAGAAGCGCTGATAAACAAAATATTCCACCGAACTAAGTCGACACACTAAAAGGCGTCTTCGATTTGAGTTGTTAACAACTCGCATTAACCACGACTTCTTTCTAAGAAATGATAAAAATGAAACGAAAACCAAAACAATAATCATTTTCATTGTTCCGATCACTGTTTTGATCAGTTTTTTATATTCTCCGTGAAAGTTGTGAGAATAAATTCAATGAAAGTTTTAACTGTTCCGATTACATTTGTAATCATCTTTTTAGATTTCTGCAATAAAATTAGTGATTGAAATTTTAGAGGCAACAATTTTTTCTGTGAAGAAGCAACTGCATAAAAGGTTAATATTTCCAACTTCCGTTTCCAAAAATGATAATTTTTCTTTCAGGTTTTGAACAAATGTATTAAAGCTTAATATTTTAAAAGTTTTAGAACAATTATTCACAACCACTATTATTCAGCAGTCCAAATGTTCATCCAAGACCTTACTTTAATTTGAGCCACTGTATTGTGTCTCCGTGCGTGTATGTGTCGTTTGTTAATGTTTTTGTTTTTGTTTACATCGAACACTGTTTATTGCTGTTGCCATTATCACAATCTGGACTCACTCGCTCGCTAATCAATATTCATGGCATATCATGGAGACGTACACTATTCACTGTGCGGTGTACAGTGTACACTCTACTCTACTCCTCCGTCCGTCTGTCCGTTAGAAGAAGAAGAATCACGCCTTCGCTTTTGTTGCAAGGCAAGCGTTCATTACCCCATCCTCAGTTGTTGCTCGGACTGGCCTGGCCGGGCCTGGCTCAGCTATGGCTGGCTATGCGTCACTTGCATCTCATGTGCAAATCAAGTCCTTGGCTCTCACCCCCAGCTTTCTCCGCAGCTCCATGTGACTTGACAAAATGGAACGACTACAACGGCCAGCTCCTCCATGGAATTCCTATTAATCGTGTGTATTGAGTTTGAATATGATTTTCAGTTATCAATTCCATACATTCACAAAATGATGAAAACAAAGGCAGACGAACATATTCCGGCGATAATTCGCAAGAAATGTGATTTGTCGTCCACACACTCGCATAACTGTATGGGATGTGCCTACTTGTGAGCGTTTCACGCTACACCCTGCGATAGTGGCCTGTGTAGGTAGGTGCAGACGATTGCAATGTTTCTTGGGGGAATGCAATGAAATGTTAATTAATACTTATTTGACTTCTTTAAAATGTAGAAAACCTGACCTAGACAAAAGAGAGCATTCGAAGAAGTTCAAAATATGCAAATGTTGTGAAACTTGGGCCTATGGATTTATCCTGAGGTTGTCATAGGAGGAATGTCCTTTATTTTGATTTTCAGGGTAGTTCCCAAATATGACGTAGACGCCGACTAAGAAAGTGTTTTACGAAATTCGTACTTTTAGGTGGTAAATTGGGACAAACAGGGATAAACATCGAAGCTTCGATCTGACTAAACGGCAGTAACTATAAACATGAAATTCGGTGAGTTTCTTGCACTCACCATGCAGACAAGCTACAAATAGGGATTTTCGAAATTTGTACTTTTAAGGAAGGAAAGAGACAAAAAGGGATAAAATGGTACCAATTTAAGAATTGCAGCTATATTTGTGAAAATCGTTATTTACATTTCTCTGACAACGTAGACATAAATTGATTTTTTTGAAATTTGTACTTTTAAGGAGCGAGCGAGACAAAGACGTATACAAATTTTATCAAATAAGTATTGTAGCTAGAATCTTGAAATTGGGCGTGTAAATTCCTACGGCCACGTAGGCGCGCAACATAAATGCATTTTTCGAAATTTGTACATTTAAGGGTTGAGCGGACCAAAAAGGGATGAAAATGGTACATACTAAAGTATTGCAGCTATATTCGTGAAATTTTCGTGTGTAAATTCCTCGACAACGTAGAAGCGCAGTAAAATTGAATTTGTCGAAATTTTTACTTTTAAGGGGTGCGCGGGGCAAAAAGGAATAAAAATTGTGTAGAGCCCTTTAATTACGTAAACGCGTAACATAAAGGGATATTTCGAAATTTGTGCTTATAATGAGGATGCGGAACGACAAGGGATAAACGTGGTACCAAATAAAGTACGTGGAAGCAAAAACACATGTTACCTATAGCGATTTTTCAAAATGTGTACTTTTTGGAAAAGAAGCGCAAAAAGTTATAAAAGGACCGGCTGCATCTACAAATACGAGATCGTGGATATAAAAGGCTCTGTGGTTGTAATATGTTGTTCAAAATTGGGTAGTGCAAACGCAACGATGAGGCCAAATATGTGTGGACCATAAAATGTGGCGGCATCTTTTCACATTTTGCTTTGTATGAAGTTAGCCATGGTCTATATACAAAAATTGAATGTTTCGGTCCCTGCCCCATCGGTGGTCAGCAATTCACTGAAGAATTAGTAAAGTTCATATGCGAAGAATTTCAGCGTGAATAAAAATTAGATGTCCATGAAAGTCGCAGATCATTGACAAAAACCCGTACAGCTGCTGCCATATTATATTATATAACCACACTGCCATCTACACAACTTTACATAGACTCGCTTATGGATGGTGTGGACTTTAATGTCTAAATGTCTAGGGCACGTTTTGAAAGTCTTATGCAGCCGGTCATCAATAGTTTTATGCAGACGTTGGGTGAAAATGTAGAGAAAGCATTGAAAAGCAACAACCCAAATTCCCAAACTGCAGTCTGCCATATCAGCCCGATTTCCGGATGCCCAAATCAACAGTTCAATTTCGGCCGATGAAGTTGTTGCTGTTGGCTGGGCTCGCCAAACGCTATTTCTCGACGGTACCGAGCAACAAGTATTGGAGCCATCCGAAGAATGTGAGTGCGTTGAAGAAGAGGTAACAATATGGCATGGAACAGCCGAAGATGATGCTGATGCTCAGAAGCTATTGAATCCTGGCGATGTACTTCCCAAAACTGTTGTATTGAACATCAAACTTAAGGAGTCTTCTTTGGATTCGGAAACATTTCAAATTCGTTTTCGAGGAAGGATTTGTGCACTTAGAAGCCGACATACAGAAGGCGGAGAATAGTTCTCCTTTGGTTCGTTTAAAATGCATTTGATCATCGTCATCATCAGTCAAGAGAGTCTAGGAGTAATGAAACGAGTGCTGCTGTAAAATGATGCCTGAAGTTGTGGTAACTACTCGGGAGAATGAAACGCCTTCAATACATAATGCTTGTTTTTAGTATAAAAAATTTCTTTTATTTAAAATAAAAACAATAGAAAAAACCTAAAAAATAGTGCAGTTCGACAAGCACATTCCTTTGACTGTGTATGAGTGCTATTTATCTATATCCACCAAAAGAACATTAAATAATACTATCCAAAAATAGAGATGGATAAAACTAATAACAAATAACTGTTTTTTTTTCGCGTGCGAAGCAGCGGCTACTGCTAGTCAAGTATAAAATGCAAATATATATGTAGGATCTTATGATTAAAACTCGCCAATGTTATTAATTATCGTAGTGTTTATTAATTAAAATAGAGATCCTTAAAATATATTACAAAATTAGTATTTTGTAAGAGTAAATTATTACATAGTAAAATTAATGTTTACATGTTGTCAGTTCGATTGTTGGTCATAGACTAACTCGTTCATCGTCATGATCGTCACGTCTTAGATATTCGTTGTCCCTTTCTCTTCTTCAAATGCCATTCTGCCGTCCTTGTCGTATATTAAGTAGACCTAACAGAGTTGTATTCCTTAGTGCATTAGTCCACTCCGTGTAGTTCTCCTGTACGTAGTCTGTCCGACTTGGTCCGATCCTACATATATTAAATTAGTATTAAATTAATTAATACCATTTAATGATATTGGCATTATTATGTAATTATTAATAAAAAATAGAAGTATATTAGTAAAACAATAACTTTTTTTAGTTTTTTTTTCGTTTGTATTTTGCAAATTTAGAGATGCAAATTTAGAATAGAATTCAAATTTATTTACCATGCCATTTGTAAATAAATTTACATTCTATTAAATATAAATGCAAAATGCTCTTGAGCCAGGACAATATCCCAGTTCAAATCAAATATTGATTACAGACCAAAAAAAATACAAATGAAAAAACTAAAACAAATGAGCGTAACTATACCTGCATATACACATATTTACATATGCAACTCAATGAGATGCTTGTGAGATGTCTTTATTATTGGTGTGCTTTTTTAAACGCAAATTCGGCAAGTGAGTTGTGCTTCTCGTTCGTTTGTGAGAATCATCTCCTTATAGAGGCCGGGTTTGATGTCGCTGCGAAGCCACTTGAAAAGACTTTTGATATGGTCGAAATCATGATCGTGGTAGTCTGCAGCCAAGTATTAGAATAGAATAGAAATAGAATTCAAATTTATTTATCATGCCATTTGTAAATAAATTTGCTTTCTTTTAGTTTTTTCGTTTGAATTTTTTTGGTCTGTAATCAATATTTGATTTCAACTGGGATATTGTCCTGACTCAAGACCATTTTGCTTCTATATTTAATAGAATGCAAATTTATTTACAAATGGCATGGTGACATTTATTACTATTCTAAATAAACAATAAATTTATAAAATTGTTTAAATTATACAAAATTAAACATTGTTTATTTATAAAAAATAAAAATAAAAAAATTTCCGAGCTACGATTCGAACCTGAGACTTTCTGGGTGCAACGCAACGCAACCTTACCTCTGTGACCACATACGAAACCTTATGTCTTTATTATTTATAATACATTAATGATAGATAAAAGTGTGTATTTCAGCACAAGGAGACAATAAATGAAATTTCAAAATAATTAAATAAATTATTTTTTTAATTTTTTATGAGATTTTTTTTCTCATCAACAAAGAAAACGATTTTCCCCAAAAAAAAATAATTTTTCGTAGACCACATAATAGCGCTCAGTTTAGTCCATGTGTGCAAGTATATCATGCGGCCGTAGGAATCTTCCGTAGCTTGTTTAGTTTGCATTACGTTGCAGCTGCATTCAGTCTCTGTCCTTTGATAATCGACGTCGATGTTGTTGGTGTTGCAGCGATATCGCTCCAATGTGTCACATTTATTGTGTTTGAAGTTCGTCCGTCCGTCCGTGTGTTTTTGTCTGCGAATGCTTTCGATAATAAATATTATCGAATTGTTGTAACGCATTGTTTGGGTTTTGATTTCAATTATAAAATTTAGAGATAAGTTCAACTGGAGAGAATACTCATGGCAAAGGGTTGACATTCTGCTGCACCGTAAGACTGCAGCAGATGTCTTTTATTTTTCTTATTGTGGCTACAAACAATGCTGAGCAGATGGTGTTGCTCTTCTCAACTTTGCTCCTCTGATGTAGGTGATATTTATCCAAAATGTTAAAATTTTTGTTATTGTGACAGTGTCATCAGTTTCTGATGATGATGTGGGAGTGACATTTAATGATATGTTCAGGTTTCGCGAACACATGTATTTTTAAAATTGGACAGGTGTTGGGATAGAGAATATGTGATCAGCCGATATTTAAAGCAAATATGTAGGTAAGGATTAGTCGTTGAAAAAGCCATCCTCATTGCTCTAATTCCGTGCATCCATAGGACCTGGCCAATGCATCCAAATTCTATATTTATATAACAATATAATAATATATAATGGTTTTAATTTTACCTCGTGTAGAGAAATTTGTGTGGAAGGTATTGGAAGGGAATATTTACACTCGCCAAATGAAAAGCAAAGTTATTAGTTTTGTTGTTGTTCTGATTAGTGATCGATTGAGGCACAAATCATCAGTGACCCTTTTGTATGGAGTGCTTGCGTTAACATGATGCCATGAAAATTCTTTGGAGTATTACCTTATCATTACCAAAACAATAATTTCCTTTGTAACATGCTGAATCGAATAGCTGAAATTCGAAAGTATTACATTCGTTTTTCTGTTTGCTCAAAAAATCCCATAGAATACAGAAAACCATCAGAAAAATCAGAAACAAATCAAAACAAAATTTTTTTATGTTTTTTTCTTTTATTTTTTTTATTAAAATTTTCTTTTAATATTTGTATAGGGCGGGTCATTTAAAATTTTAAATTAGAATCGACTATCAAATAGTACCGATGACCTTTTGTTAAATTTTGGAAAGGTTGAACTTTGTCATTTAATAATGAAACACAATAGGCCTGTTTGATTAGACTTACTAGCTTAATTATATCCTCACTCTACAGAGTAGGAGGGTATATATCATTTGGGACAGAAAAAAGTGTAACGCATTGAAGGGGTGACTTAAGACCCTAAGTATGTTTCGACCAAATCCGATTTATTAAGATGTTTGAGTCGTGTCCGTCCGTCCGTCTGTCTGTCTGGCTGTTGTACACGATAACTCTCGAAAGGAGTTAAAGAATCGATTCAAACTTTGCACATCATAATATTTTCCCCAAACTTAGTTTAAGTTCGAATATGGGCGAAATTGTCACGCCCCTTCTGGTACCTCCCACACAAATAGCCTATATTCCAAGGTTAACTTAAAACCCATATAACTTTCATACGGTTAATCGGAATCAGCTATAATTTGGTATTTGATAATGTTTTTATAATCACTTTAAGTATACTAAATATGACGGGTTTTGCCACGCCCCTTCCACTACCTCCCACACAAATCACGCAAAACTACGTAAAATTAAAGCTGTTATAAATTCTATACTGATGATCGGAATAATGTGAAATTTGATATTTGGCAATGCTTTTATAGAGATTACATTCCCATGGAATATGGGCGAAATTGCCATACCCCTTCTGGTACCTCCCACAATAAAACCTACATAACATCCATACGGGTAGTCAAAATCATTTGCAATTTGATATTTAATAAAATATAAATAATAATAAAATGTTATTAAAATCACTTTAAACCTAAAAAATATTTACGCTTTAGCCACGCCCCTTCTTGTACCTCCCACACAATTGTCTCTATCCTAGGTAATATTAAATCCTTCATAGCATTTATACTGGTGCATGGAATCCACTATGACTTGATATTGGATCATGTTTTTACAATTGTTTTATAAATGTGGAAGCTGGGACCATGTGACACGAACCTCCTAGTACCTTCTACACAAATTATCCTGCCCTACATAAAATTGTATTCCTTATAAATTCCGTATATATGTCCTCTGAGGGTGAGGGTATATATAAGTCGGTTTAGCCGACTGAAGCTTACTTATTTGTTTTTATATGGAATTTACGCGCTTAACAAGTAAGTAGCCTACTCCTCTCTTAGAGTCGTTGCCAGATTTTTGTTGTTGATTCATTTAAGAAAAAACAATGAGTGGAAACGTAGCCGCCTTATCAAGTATCTTAATTGTAAGCTAGTAAGCTAGGCTCGGCAGTAACTCACGCGATCCAACCAATTTTTCAGTACATGGCCCAATAATGCCGCCAGCTCAGAATCCGCATCAAACAGTGACTCGTGGATGCATTGGCTTTTCAATGGGTTCTCTGAACCCCATATGCGGCAATTTTGCTTATTGATATAGCCACCGAGATGAAAATGAGCTTCATCTGAAAACACGACAATTTTCAACGTAAATTTCTTACAGTTTGCGTTAAAGACTCACTTCTTTAGAAGCAAGTTTTTAATATTTCCCAAATTTGTTCGATTGCACAGCGTTCCATATTGCAAATGTCAAACATAAACCTGAAAATGAAATAAAATTGAAGTCAAAGTAATCGGTAGTTCAAATTTAAAATGTTCAACATTTTAAGCAAAACCTTCAGAATATGGAACATGATTTTTTAAATTTCTCTTAATTTAAGAGGTTTAGAGATTTATTTTTTTCGAAAAAATAATTTTTTGCTGGCACGAAAAACCCATAAAAAATAGAAAAAAATATCTTAATAGCTAACATTCTAACGAAGAAAACAACGTCTATCAAATATCATCAAATAGCATATATCAAATATCACAGGATAAAAGACGCAAAAGAATAAAAAAATATATATTTTAAATTTTCTGTAAACTAGCTCGAAAAACTGCTTTACAAATTAGATAACAGAATATTTTGTTTTATTTGATAATAGTTGTTATCTTAACGAACAAAATTTGGATAAATGTAGAAGTTTTGGCCCTTAATGTAGAAATAAGGGCGATATCTATATTTTTTTCTCATAAATTACTTATTCTTTTGTTATAGGCGATTATTGTTATAGATGTAAGGTTATTTTAAGCCAAATCTCTTAATGTGTACATATATATTTAAAATCTTTTATAAGACTGATGAATAATTTAATAAAGATTAATAATATATGTGTAATTTTTTATGAAGGATTTGCTTAAATTAATTTAGTCATACGTGATGACAACATGTACTTCTACATGGAGGACCATAACATTTATCCATCCATAAATTTTCTTCATATACACCCAGAAAAAAGTTAATTTGTATAGCGCTAAAGCAATATACGCGCATGTCAAGCTTAAACTTTCCTTGAAAGTAGGACATACTTTGTAATCTGATTCTAGTTTAATTTTTCCTCAAGCCATATTTCCTTTGTTTTAGTCCAACTAACTATGAACTAAAAATGATGAAATCATCCCCAAAACTGCAAATAAATGAATTTGCTTCAGAGTATGCAAAACTTGTATAAAAAATTACAACATGAAATAATTCTCAAACGTTTAATGATACTTTAGCCATAAAAAGTAGAGGTAGAGGTATTAGTTCATGATAGGCTAGATAGGCACCTTCGCAGTAATTATTTAGAATTACAATTGATTCTTCGTTAGACTGCTATTCAAGTTTTTTCTAATCACATAGAAGAGTTTTTTGAATAACAAAAATTTAACGTATTTCAATGAATAAACGCATTTTTAAGTTCAAGTTCTCTTTTTCATACAAAAAATATTCAGAGTCAGTGTTCTATCCCATTTCTAGTAAATGAACTATTTACTTTGAATTTGAAATAAGGAAACTTTACTCATTCTTGTAATTTTTTTTACTTTTAAGGACATTTTAACTAAAGTGAAATAAATTGGAGTATGTCGTCTACTATCAAAATAATAGAATATTTTACTGAATTTCGAAACTCAAAATATAGTTTAAATGGCTAAGGTCTCTGCTTTTGGCTTAAAATTTCACATGTTAAAAAACACTTGCTCCTAATTAGTTGACTTACAACTGATTCAGGTGTTCGTCGAAGTAGCTGCTTTAGTTATGTAAAGTGATTATGGATGGATTAAAACCCAATTATTGTAGACATAGACACTATCCAGTTTAGACATGTCGTCGTATCATTTAATTCTGTTGCTAATGTTGACAGATTTTTGTCTCAATCTAAGATCTACAATTTATTATCCCTACATTCCCGTCTAAACATTCCACATGCTAATCGGACACGTTCAAGCGTCTGTCTTTTGTAAACACCATGGTTACCTGGCTCGCTCGCTCGGTCGTTCACGCGCTTCAGCCTAAGCGCCACCACGCCACTTATCGTGTTTGTCTCAACAATTAAACGCTTAATTAATTTGCGTTAAGTGGTCTTAGCAGTTGCACTGCAGAGCGAGTAGAGTGGCGTTTGGGGTTTCGGGTTTTTTCCTGTCTGCTTGTAATCCACCGCAACGCTTAATCTGCGAATAAAATAATTTCAATTGTAAACATTGCGGATTTAAAATGAACGTAGACTGACATCGCCAGACCGACTAACAGACAGATTCAAACTGACGCTGACAGTGCGGTTACGAACGGCAACAAGTGGTAAGTGGCACCGATCCTCTACTAAACCGGTGAGACTACACTCAAAAAAAAAAAAAAAACGAAAATTAAGGAAATTTATATTCGTTTGACACCCAGTATGTCTCTATTCATTTTATGTTAATTTGTATTTGAAATTAAATCGAACGAAACTAAAATTGAGTAAATTTTAATTTGCTCCATCTTCGAAACATTTTTCTTTTGAGTGTATCGATGTTTGTATGGATATGGTGGAGAGTTAAGTTTACAGAATATTATTGTTTTATTGCCTTGTTCCAATACGTGTACAAGTACCAGAGCGTCAAATTGACCACATCACACAGTGGAAGAATTTTGAAAAATCTAAATTTTTGTATATTGAATATAATCGAATGTAATTTTTGTAATGTGTTTTGTTTAATACAATTTGTTGTAGACTTGACCAAGAATTTGAATTTAAAAATTGATCTCGATCAAACTTAGTAGACAGTCATTTTTAACACTCATATAGTTGAAATTTCATCAAAATAGAGGTTATTTTATTGGAATTTATTTAGTAGATTGTATTTATTAAGTATTGTTAATTTTCTACAATATAACAAAATATTCGCGAGGCCGACCGGTGCCACGGCATTTACAAATATTCTATTATTTATTCATTTTAGAAAGAATATTCTGTTTATGGCTGCAAACATCGAAATTTATGACGTTTTTCATTTTAACTTACATGGGAGGTAAGCGTGGTTACGGGCGAATTTAAACAAAAAAATGTTTTTGATCTAATTTTACGCTATAAGGGATGTGTCTTAGCTCTATTCCTTCTAATTTTTGCCGCAGCTTGTATGAAAATATTCCACTGTGCGGCCATCCCAACATTAGTTTTTAACGTATTTTGGTAGAATTTCTTTTATATTTTTTTCGCAGGCAAACATATAATAATAAAACTTTTCGTGTAGGACATCGTGGATAAAAATAGACGATTTTTTCACTCAGTAATTGTTTTTAATTTCCGTAAAAGAAGCATCGAGTTCAAAAGCGAAAATCTTCTCAAAGAACAATTTAATTTACATCTGAAACCAGTAGGAAATCAAATAGGAATCTATATATGTGACGCGCAAAATAGAAAGGGGCCTAAGGATAAAACCCGGTTTTGTTCAGGAGAGCCATTTTAGAGATTTAAATACGTGTATCTTTGGTGTACCACACATTCATAAAACGCGCATATCTCTGGGAGGGAACACTTTTGGGGCATGGGATCGGTTTCATTCGATGCTCAGATGTTGTCCACATCAAAAAAAGTGAACATTTATTTTTTTTACTCTTAGGTCCCTTTCTTTATGCGCTGTCATATATAGAAGAGTTGCTTTACTGACTGACTGATTTATCATTGACCAACCCCCAGACCAAACACTGAAGCCAGGGTCATGAATTTTCAGGGTAGTTACCAAATACGACGTCGACTAAGAAAGGGTTTTACGAAATTCGTACTTTTAGGGGGTAAAATGGGACGAAAAGGGATAAACATCGAACCTTCGTCCTGACTAAACGGCAGTAGCTATAAACATGAAATTCGGTGTGTTCCTTGCAATGACCATGTTGACGAGCTACAAATAGGGATTTTCCGAAATTTGTACTTTTAATAGAGTAAACAGACAAAAAGGGATACAAATTGATAAAGAATTGCAGCTAGAATCGTGAAAATCGTTCTCTGACAACGTAGACTTGCAAACTTGTTGAAATTTGTACTTTTAAGGGGTGAGTGGGACTAAAAGGGATGAAAATGGTACCAACTAAAGTATTGTAGCTAGAATTGTGAAATTTGGTATGTAAATTCCTCTGACCATGTAGAAGCGCGTTAAAATTGGATTTTTCAAAATTTGTACTTTTAAGGGTTGCGAGGGACAAAAAGGGATGAAAATGGTACTAATTTAAGTATTGCTGCTATAGCAGTCGTGAAATTTTGTACGTAGATTCCTCTCACCACATAGAAGCGGAATATAAATGTATTTTGTACTTTTAAGGGTTGCGCGGGACAAAAAGGGATAAAAATGGTACCAACTAAAGTATTGCAGCAAGAATCTTGAAGTTTGATATATAAGTTCTTCTGCCCATGTAGAAGCGTGGTAAAGTTGCATCTTTCGAAATTTGTACTTATAAGATGTGAGTGGGACAAAAAGGGATAAAAATGGTACCAACTAAAGTATTGCAGCTATAGTCGTGAAATTTGGTATGTAAATTCCTCTCACTACATTGAAGCGGAATATAAACGCATTTTGTACTTTTAAGGGTTGCGCGGGACAAAAAGGGATAAAAATGGTGCTAAATAAAGTATTGCAGCTAGAATCTTGAAGTTTGATGTGTAAGTTCTTCTGACCATGTAGAAGAGCAGTAAAATTGAATTTTTCGAAATTTGTACTTTTAAGAGGTGAGCGGGACAAAAGGGATAAAAATAGTACCAACTAAATTATTATAGCAAGAATCGTGAAAATTGATATGTGAATTCCTCTGACCATGTATGAGCGCATTAAAATTGGATTTTTCAAAATTTGTACTTTTAAGGGCTACGAGGGACAAAAAGGAATAATAATGGTACTAATTTAAGTATTGCAGCTATAGTCATGAAATTTGGTGTGTAAATTTCTCTGTCAATGTAGAAGCGCAAATCCTAATGGTTTTCTCGAAGGTGTGAGCGGGACAAAAAGGGATAAAAATAGTACCAACTAAAATATTGCTGCTATAGTCGTGAAATTTGGTGTGTAAATTCCTCTGACAACGTAGACTACATAAATGGATTTTTTGAAATTTGTACTTTTAAGGGGAGAGCGGGACCAAAAAGGATAAAAATGGTACCAACATTAGGATTACAGCTAGACTCATGAAATTTAGTATGTAATTTCCTCTGACCATGTAGAAGCGCCATCAAAATGTATTATTTTTCGAATAAAAGGCTCTGCGGTTGTAATTTTTTGTTAAAAAGTGGGTTTGAAAATGATAATATATATAAATATATATATATATATATATATATATATATATATATATATATATATATATATATATACGAAGGGAGTTCAGCTAAAACAGTGCACATCGACAAGCACGTTCCTTTGACTGTATATGAGTGCTATGTTTCCAATTTACTATTTTAGAAAAGAAAATCATATAAATACTATCCTAAAACAGAGACGGATAATAATAAATACCTGGCTATATCGCTTGCGAAGCAGCGGTTTTTATATATAAATGTAGAAGTAGGGGATTTTCCAAAGAATCGTGTTTGTTTTTTACGAAGTTTTTGTTTTAAATTGTTTAAAAACGACATGTTTTTATACAAGAAGGTTCTTCTTGTAACTATAACTACATTTATCTATAAATTTTTGCTCAACTAGTTCTTGTTTTTTCGCTAAAATCTCTGCTTTACAATATTATATTTTTAGCTGCTAAAATTGACTGTGCAGTTTCGATGGCCGCAACCCCATTCCCCCCGTCAGAATTTTAACTAAAAAAGTGTTTTCCTTATTATATTTATCAAACAACAAATCTCTTCAATGTGTTTAGAAAATTCTTGAATAGTAATCTAAGAAGAAATTCTCGTTCGTTTGCCGATACTTATTTCTTAAATACTTCCGGTGTTATTCCAAACAATCACTGCGAAGACGTCTATATAGCCTTCGCAGTAATCATCCAGTAATAGCTCAACTCTTTATGGCAGAGGCATCATGAAACTTTTGAGAAATATTTCATGTTGCCAGTGTTTGTATTAGTTTCACATACTCTGAAGCAAAATCATTGTTTGAATTATTTTTAGTTAAATTAAAGTTTCCTCAGTTTAAGTTATAATTTTCTTGGCTAGAAGAAAAGATCGGCTCAATTTTCTTCAGTTTGAGTAAATATTTACTTGATTTGAGGGAAAATTTACTTAGTTTCTGGAAAATTTCAGCAAAATTTACATAATTTACAATTTTCCTCAGTTTGAGTAAATATTTACTGGGTTCAAGGAAAATTGAGTTCGAATCAAGCTCAAAGCATGTACTTTTATGTTTGAACTTGACATAAGGAAATATTGCTTTAGTGCTGTTTGAATTTCAATTTTCCTAAATTTTAGTTCATTTTAACTCATTGTAGGGTTCACATTTTTCTGAGTGAACGCACACCGGTTACAAAATTTATATATTTTAAACCATATTGGATATACCAGCAGGCTTGCCAGATGATTTTTTTCCTTGTCCCCAAAATTGTTATGAAAAATCCCCAATTATCCCGAAATATAAAAAAGTTGTTTTATTTCAAAGAATTCGACCAAAACAAAAATGATTTGAATATTCGTCCATAACCATGGAATATTTTGATCATCTTTGTTCCCAAAATAGTCATGTAATAGTAATCCCCATTATAGAAAAATATGAGAGAAATTTTCAAAAAAAAAATCTGCGCATTATAAATATTGTTAAACAAAAACAATAAAAATAAATTTTAAACTTTTCTTTAAAATCGAAAAGTACGAAAAGTAGTCAACTTTGGTCTAATTTCTAAAATATATCCGATTGTTTAATTTTGTTTAACATCTCAAAATGATGCTTGTCTAATTTAAATTTTTACACAATTCAAAAATGTTTACCAGAAGTAAAGTTATTGAATTTTGGTCGATGGATTTTGATTCTGAACCACTCGGCGATGACATTTTCTTTTTTTTTCTAGTAATAAATTTATAGAAATTTGTAGATGAATTTGCATCCCCAATCAAAATCAATTATTAAATGTTTTTCAAAATACTTCGAAAATCACCACAAAATCCTCGAAATATTTTATAAAATACCCTGTCGCCATATCAATTAATAATTTAATCGACCTTTTGACCTTCATAAAATCCCCACGGTTGGTGACAAATCCCCTGGCAAATCTGGCAAGCCTGTATACCAGAAAGAATTAAATTTTCCCGGGAAATCCCAAACCCTATCCTATACGAATATTAAAGAACATGGTAACCTCTTTAAACTGAATCGGAAATAATATTGCCACAGTTCTCAGCTATCATTGCTTTTGAAATACACCGCCATCTACACTTCAATTAGCTAGTATGTGCCGATTTATTACAAACGGATCCCATGTTATTATTTCTTCCCAATTCCCCCACTGTACGACTGTAAAAAAAGAATGAACCTATTACACAAAAAAAAGCTGAAATGAAATCCCAACAAACCTGTGAATATCTCCAGATTAAGCTGGTACTTGTGTTTTAGACTAGTTTTGACTTTCAGATGGCGGTGAAGGCGATGATGATGACGATGACGATGGTTATATCTAGCTAGGTAAGATTGTAAATCTAAAGTGACCTTGAGGTTGTTTAACTTGAAGCCTGGCAACAAAATACACCTTCAAATTGGCCAGACACAAGCACAACCAAGGAATAAATGAAAGGTAAAGGAAAAGGTAATGGCAAAACGTTACAAAAAATGGACAGAAAAATAAATACGAAATACAAATTATAAATAACATAAAGCGGAAGAAGTGGAAAGGGATTTAAGACGAAGTTCTCCAAGCACTACTACAGGACCACCACTTCATTTTATGCGATCATTGCTCCTCATTTGCGGGGAAAATGAAGCCAATGGACTGTGGCTGTGTCGGCAAATATTTACGATCGCCATCAACATCATCATCATCATAAAGTTAAAGATCAGCATATATGTTTGTATGAAATAAAATAAAATAACAAAAATCAGACATGCCATTAAAAAGAAAAAAAATAAAAACCACAAAATGCAAAAATATCTCCATAAAATGTAGTGCGAATAAATCTTTGCCCCCTCTCCCCACACAGACGACCGCTGACGCGGGAGTGTGTTAAAGATCCGATGATGGCGATCATGCGGCATCTTTCAAGTGTGGACAAGTTATGGCTGTCCGGTGCGGGCAGTTCAGTTGTTCCGGAATTGTCAAAGTCAGACATGTGTTCTTCTAGTGGGGTTTTTGCTCCGCTTGTGTTTGTATTTCTTGGAATCTTAGTTTGTCTAAAGATAAATTAGAAAGAGTCGAATTCGAAATTCATTCTTTATATTATTTTTATAAAGATTGCCTTTTTTGTTTTGCAAATTATACAATTATTAAATATTAATTTTTTCATTTTCAGTTAAACATTAAGACATCATCCTTCCACCACCCCCCATCGTCGCTCCCCCCAAAAAATAATGCACTTGCCAACATTGAGCCACTAAAGTTGGGACAACAAATAATTATCACCTGTAAACTGTGCCATACACGCTGCCGCTGCTGCTGCTGCTGTCACCGCAACAATGAATCGCTCCATACACGGCAGCATCAAGTCGTCCAACTCGACGACCACAATGCGTCTCAGCAAATCCTTTCAGAGTAAAATGGACAAAATGGCCGAGCGTCTGTATGACGTGGTCAAAAGTGGTTTCATGATAAAGCGAGCCCAGAACAAAAAACGTTTCACACCCGTCAACTACAAACAGCGCTGGTTTGAGCTGACCAAACGGACGCTGTCATATTTTGATGTGGAAAATGTTGAGGTAAGTGAAGCGCCATGGGAGGGGGAATATTAAACGGGCAGTACATACTTATTGGGGGTATAAATACTGTTACAGCTATTTTATGTTATTAAATTAAATATAAAGATTTTTGGGCAATTCATAACAGCTTTAATTTTAAGTAGGGTAGGGTGATTTGTTTGGGAGATACTTAAAGTGATTATTAAAACATTATCAAATACCAAAATATAGCTGATTCCGAATATCCATTTGGAACTTATATTGGTTTTAATTTAACGTAGGAAAATAGACCATTTGTGCGGGAGGTACAAGAAGGGGCGTTGCAATTCCACCCATCTTCGAACGTAAACTAAGTTTGGGAAAAATATTAACATGTGCAAAGTTTGAATTGATTCCATAAACTCCTTTTGAGAGTTATCGTGCACACCAGCCAGACGGACGGACGACGAACGGACATGGCTCAAACAGCTTAAAAGGTCATGAAACGGATTTGGTCCAAACATACTTATGGTCTAAAGTCACTCATTCAATGCGTTACATTTTTTTCTGTCCGCGATGATATACACCCTCCTTCTCTGTAGAGTGAGGCTATAAAAATAAAAGCAAATGAACGTTGACACTGCAGAAGTATTGCTGGGTAACTATACATGCATATACACATACTTACATATGCAACTCAATGAGATGCTTGTAAGGTGGCATGTATGTGTGCTTTATTACTTGGTGTGATTTTTTAAACGGATATCCGGCAAGTGAGTTGTGCTTCTCATTCGTTTGTGAGAATCATTTACTTAAAGAGGCCGGGTATGTTTTTGAAAAGTCGCTGCGAAGCCACCTGAGGAAACCATTCACAGGGTGGAAATCATGATAGTGGTAGTGTGCAGTCAAGTAATAAATGTCACCATGCTGTTTGTAAATAAATTTGCATTCTATAAAATATATATGCAGAATGGTCTGGAGCCAGGAGAATACCCCAGTTCAAAAAAAATATTTATTTTTATTTTTTTTAATAGCTAACAGCCTAACGAAGAAAACGATGCCTACACTCAGAAAAATAGCATTCATAGATCTGAGTAGAATCGATACTACAATCTAGTTCAACAATTTTACTCCAGTTCAGTAAAGGGAAATTAAGGAAAATTAACTAAGTCTGAGTACAGTTTCCCTCTTTCAAAGCCATAATAAATAGTTCGTTTACTGGAAATAGGGTAGTAAATTTACTTAAAAACATTTCTTTTGATCTAATAAAAAAATTCTTACAATTGATTAAATTCATACTTGTGTGGAAGAATATTTCCAATGTTTTAAGTAAGAAAAAAAATCAGAAATTTGTTTGTATGGAAAAAATTCCATTTAGGAAATTCTAACTAAAAAATGTGTTTTACCCGAAATTAAGTTAGTATATTTACTGAAATTTATATAGAGTTCTTCATACATTTAAGTATTAATGAACTTCGAAAAAAATCACTTGAAATTGTTTAGAAAATTGTTGAATATTAATCTAAGAAGCAATTCTCGTTCGTTTGCAGAGGCTTATTTCTTAAATACATCAAGTATTATTCTAAACAACCACTGCGAAGGCGCCTTTCTTTCTTTATGGCAGAGGTATCATGAAACTTTTGAGAAATATTCCATGTTGTAATTTTTTGCATACTCTGAAGCAAAACCATTTGTTTGAATTTTTTAGTTTAATTGAACTTATTTTCAGTTCACTTTTTTCTTGTAAAAATTTTCCGCAATTTAAATAAAAATTTACTTGTTTTAAGGAAAAAAAATCAGCTAAATTGTCCTCAGTTTAAGTGAATATTTACATGATTTGAGTAAAAGTGATTTACTTAGTTTTAGGAAAATGTCACTTAAATTTAGTAAACATTTAATTGGTTTTAGGAAAACCGCGAATAATAGGAAATTTTGAAATATTTTTAAACGTAGCAATTAGTAATCCTCTTCAAATTGAAATGAATAGAAGAATGATTAAAAATTTCTCTTAAAATTAAGGAGATCAAATCAGTTTTTTCGCTCTCCTGCACAGTTCTGTTTTTGTTCATAGCCTCTTTTGAATATAAGCCCTTGATATATAAAAGAGTTGCTTTACTGACTGACTTATTGATCAGGATAAAAATGGTACCAATTTAATTAATGATTCGTGAAAATTGGTATTTACATTGCTCCGACAACGTAGACGTGCGACATGAATGGATTACTAGAATCGTATGTAAATTCTTCTCGCCGGGATAAAATGATGTACAGCCCTTTAATTACGCAAACGCAGAGCATAAATAAAGGGTGATTATTTAAGAGATTGATAACTTTTTTTTTAAAAAAAACGCATAAAATTTGCAAAATCTCATCGGTTCTTTATTTGAAACGTTAGATTGGTCCATGACATTTACTTTTTGAAGATAATTTCATTTAAATGTTGACCGCGGCTGCGTCTTAGGTGGTCCATCCGCTTAGTCCAATTTTGGCATTTCCACGTTTTTGAGTAACAGAGACCCAATTGGTGCGAACGGCGACGAATCGAAAATTGGTGGTCATCATTAACACTGGCCGATACAGCTGCGATATTTTCTTCAGTTCGCACTCTACGTAAGCGTGTTGGTGGTTTAATGTCCAACAATGTAAATTTGGTGCGAAATTTAGTCACAATAGCCCGAATAGCCGCTTCAGTGGGTCGATTAAACTAACCATAAAATGGAAGCGCGCAATGAACTTTCTTAACAGAGCACGCATTTTGATAATAAAATTCAATAATTTGCAAGCGTTGTTCGTTTGTAAGACGATTCATGATGAAATGTCAAAGCATACTGAGCATCTTTCTCTTTGACACCATGTCTGAAATCCCACGTGATCTGTCAAATACTAATGCATGAAAATCCTAACCTTAAAAAAATCACTATATAATGATAATAATAATAATGGATATTTCAAAAATTTTTCTTTTAGGGAGGATGCGGGACCAAAAGGGATAAAGTACATATTTTAGGGGAGAAGCGAGAACACATGTTATAGTGATTTTTTCAAAATAAATTTTCAAATGTACTTTTTGGAAAAGAGATGCAAAAAGTTATAAAATGGCCGGCTGCATCCATAAATATGAGATCGATGATATAAAAGGCTCTGTGGTTGTAATTTTTTGTTCAAACCCGGGTAGAAATGATAAAAACGATACAATGATAAATGAAGGGAGTTCAGCTAAAATATTCCACATCGACAAGCACATTCCTTTGGCCTTGTATTTGAGTGCTATCTAATAGGAGGTTTCCATATTACTATTTTAGATTTATCTATATGCACCAAAAGAAAGTCAAATAAATACTATCCAAAAAACTGAGGCGGATAAAGCTAATAACAAACATCTGAGTTTTTCTCGTGCGAAGCAGCGAGCACTGCTAGTTTTAGATATATCTATATCCACCAAAAGAAAATTCAATAAATACTATCCAAAACAGAGATGAAAAAACTGATAACAAATAACTGGAGTTTCCGCGTGCGAAGTAGCGAGTACTGCTAATATTTCATAAATCTACAGACAAAAGTTATCCTCTGAACCTCATTTACATTTACAAATATGTTGAAAAATAAAATTCTCAAAGAATCGTTGAACTTTTTGTTGCGTCCGATTCAAAGTATAATTGTTTATATTTTTGTACTGTTTTGCACTAAATCCTGACAATATATTTTTAAAATGTAGTACTCTTTAAACGCTTTAGAACACTTACAATGCAGATCGACTTTACCTGTTTCTTTTTTATTTTTGGCGTAGTTTAAAGCTTGCGAATGTCACGTCCGGGCCACTGGGAAATGTCCATATGGGCATCTCCCAAAGAAGGTTTACCAAAAAAATGAAATCAGACCACATAATAGCTTTTAGCTTAATTTTTTTTCTTATTTCCAATGAAACTTGAAGGTTACTTGTTCTGTTTTATTTTTATTAAAAGTTGAAGTGAAAATTATTACTTTTTTTTGAAATGTTTGTAGCGTCCGTTTTGTCGCGTCCGTATTTCTACTGTGCCTAATTAAAAAAATCTAAGAGATAATTCTCATTTCATAAATCTACGAACAAAATATATCCTCTGACCTTCATTTACATGTACATATGGAAAAACAAAATTCGCAAAAAATCGCTGAACTTTGTATATTTCTATAAGAGCTTCAAAAGTACTTCTGTTTTTTGTAGCGTCCGTCTCAATGTATAATTGTTTATAATTTTGTAATTTATACTAAATTCTGACAATATACTTTTAAAATGTAGTACTCTTTAAACGCTTTAGAACACTAAAATGCAGATCGACTTTATCTTTCATATTTTTGGCGTAGTTAAAAGCGTCCGGGCCACTGGGAAATGCTCATATGTGGCTGACACTTTATTTTATGGTAATTACTAATTACTGAAATTCTAAAAATTTCAATTCAATTCAAGAAAATTTCACTCTCTACGTATAGATTTTCTTCATATTTCACAGATTTAGTTTCATACAAATTATGGGAGATTTTACATATAAATGTTGTCGGTCATTTTTCATTTCAAAAAACGTCCTTAATTCGTTTTTTTGCATAACCAAAATCTGGCGAAGCGAACAAGTCGGCCGGCCGGTGGTTCGATTCATCGATTTCTGTACTGATTTCCCAGATGTGTATGGTGGCCTGATATACATATTCACTGCTTTGAATTAAATGTAAAATATGAAAATAAATGCCGATTAAAATCTCCAAGGACTCCAGCAAGTCTCCATGTGATTTGTGATGTGATATGTCGAGTATAAATAGCGTTTTGTTGTTGATGGAGCAAAGGAATCCTTAAAGTTTCAATGGCTGGCCCATTAAAGCGACAACTGTTTGTGCAACATTCCGTGCGCGTGGGACAAGACACACGCCACTCACTCCCATTCATGCCATCCCGTTTATCCTTTTTTCTTGTTGTTGTTGTTGGTGTTGTTATAAAGTGTGCTGAGCTATGATGGTGGGCTGCTTCTTTTGCCTTCATTGGTGACAACAAAGCCATCATTAACATCTGTCTGCTGTTCGTTTTGCGTTGGCTTTATCTCTACTCTGCTCTGCTCTTCTCCGCTGCCCTGCCTGCCTTCCATCTTGTTGCTGGGGTTACTTCATAAGCCTGTTGTTGTAGTTGTAGTTCTAATGTTCTAAGTACGTGTATGCGTAGGTGTTGTTGTTGCTGCTATTGTCGTGTGTCGTTATATAAAGTTTGATAAAGAATTCCTCTTTTTCTTTCCGTTTTTTTTTTTCTCTCTCTCCATATGTAACCATCCGGTGTTTGATTATTATTGCGTTGTTGTAACACACTAACATTCAAACGCAGACACATTCACACACACCCACCCACACCCACATATCCTTCTGTCGCATACACATGTTTGTTTCCCTCTCTATGCGTGTGGCTGTTGGCTGGCGGGGGTGCGTCGTGCGACTGGGTTCATCTAAATACCGGCTACGCAATTTTTCTTCGACTTCATCCACAGCTCTCTCTATCTCTCTGGTCACACCATATCACCCAACACCACCACCATGGTATGACCAAGAACTGTATTATGTTCGGCTGCTCTTCATCATGGTTCTTGCTCTTGTTCCATCTGCCTCATCTGCTTCGTCTTCCTCTTCCAGTTTTGCAATACCGGCATTGCCGTTTAGTGTCGCATCTCTAAATACAAGTAAAATGACAACAACATATACATGAGCGTGTGTTCGCTCGTTCGTGTGTTGACAATATGCCGCCTATATTTCAATAACATCCTTTTCGTCCTGATGCGGTGGAGGACAGGCACACGAGTGCTTTCATAGCTGTTCATTTCCAATCTCCAATGTTGTGGTATAATAACTTGCTTTTCGGCGAAATATGATAAAGTCGATGGGTTGGCAAACACACCCTTCTCCGTCAATGCCAGATTCGGGCAATGAAAGCGGGAAAGTTCAGGATTAATTGTGGCGTGACCTCTATTCGGATCTAACGAATTTTGCGTCCATATTATACTTTTCTTTCCAATTCCAAGACATTGGTTTGCATATCATCATGTAAATGTAACAGAGTTACACTCAAGGTACCGTAGAGCCGAAGTTTGGCGAACTCTGGCTTGAAGTAGTCCAGTCCAGTCATTAATTCAAAAATACCAGCAGCATTTCTAAACCGAAATAAATTGTAGTTGACAAATAAGCAAATACATACCGTCAATCTGGCCACACTCCATGTCTATGAAATAATCAAAACAACAGTTCTCACACCCCTCTCACCGCCGCACTCTTGTATCGATTACGCATGTACATCTATGCATTTGCGTGTGCGAATGTATGTATTTGTTTCTCAATGTTCACAAATAGAGCGCATCATCTCGTACTCTCTAAAATCATATGTGGCCTGGAATAGAGCAAGAGATGTTTAGAGATGGACTCTCCTTTAAATGGTGTGTGGTTCATATTTGCCTTATAAGGTATTTCCGGTTCGACATCAATTTTATTTATTTTGTTTCTTCTTCAAGTCGGAGTATTTGAATGGAGCGGAAAATGAGATCCGAAAATGGATGAGGAAAATACAGGATTATCTATTTCACTGTTGGAGAAGTTGATCACTGGCCTTTAACTGTTGGGTAGTTTAGATGATGTACCAAATGTTGTAACCCTAGAGGGTCTGCGGGCGGGCTACTGGGTAATTGCCAAAACTACAATTATGATATACCGATTGCACTAATAATTTACACAGTAGGGTTGTAGTGAATACCCACAAAAAAACGTATTTTGTGTATGAATTACTTTAAGAGATATTTGGGGTGAGGTTGGGTTTGCAGTTTCAACGTTGCGATCTCATTATTAGGCCAAGAAAATCACATTGTATTAGCAGCTATCTCCGTGGACCAATTTTAATATTTACTTTCGTTAAGAACTATATGGCGGCAACCGGAATCCAGAATTTGGTGCATATTTAAGGTATCATGATTAGGGATAAGCGTCTTGAAGGAACATTTGATCAAAAAGAGTTTAAAACGGTGGTGAGAAAGTTGAGAGAACATCAGCTAAAATTACAAAACAATAAATTAAAAAAAAAAAACAAAATTTTGTTGTTATTATGTGAGAATAAATACATTGAAAACTTGTGTTGATTGAAAAAATATAATATTATCAATAAATTCTTAAGAAGTGCAACAGAAACAACATAAATACCATGATGCAAAAAATGTCACGTTCAACACGGCTTAAAACTAAATTACAAAACAGTATTAATCATTTTTTGGATAAAATCAAGATCATTTTTAAGAGACATCAGTGCACAACATTCTAAAATAGTCACAGTGAAATATTGCCACTGGTTTCGCTGAAAGCGCTGTTTGATTTGTTGGTCGTGTAGATATATATCTCAAGTCGGTTTAATCTTTCGAATAATTTTCCCATCAACTACATTTTCTTAAATTTGTTTTTGTTTATATAAACATATTTATTGTTTACATACAGAAGGATCACTGATGAGTTGTCTCTACGCAGGCAACGAAATACGTATATGGTCAAATGTGTGTATGGTTGAGTGTGGTTCTCCTCCTTTCCATTATCAAAAACAAAGATTTCCTTCTTAAGAAGAAATTATTTGATCGAATTAGCTGATATTCGAATGTATTACATTCAAAACTCATAGAAAATCAATCAATCGATCATTAATCAACAACACAAAAACTAATAATTTTTTATTGTTTTTATACCGTCACTGAGATTTTGGTTGACGTCGTAAGAAATATCAATTCGCCACTTCCAAACTCACACAGTCGTTAAAAAATACATCTAAGAACACTACATTAAAATTTTTTAAAATTCAAATTAATTAAAAATAATTCTAATAATTTCAAAAAAAGAAATAAAATTGTAAAAACTTGCGCAGCAATACGATACCACTTCAATGTTTTAAAAGTAATTGAAATTACCTTCCAAACAAGGCACACTGGTCCCTAATCCATTTTTTATGGCATAAAGTCATAAAATAAAGATACAATCTTATAACTTTGCAAATTTGCTAGTCAAAACACACTTAACGCCCACTACACTACATAAAACTCACGCCCACTACAACCTACCATATAAACTCAATATATAGCTTAAAATAACGAAACTCATTTCGCTTTGACGAACAATGTTTTTCTGAACATTATTACAAAAGCAAAATATAAAATACAAATATTATACTTGACACTGCAATTTAAATAATTATTTCAGGAAATAATATAAAATGTCTACATGTGTACAGAAAAGTGAATGACGTTATATACCATTTTAAAGGTACTTGCAATACCATTAAAATGAGATGTTGATGGGTCTCATACACGAATCTGACTCAGAGATATGATCAAATATGTGTACTAGGCTAATCGAAATTGTGCTAAAATGAAGTGACCATTGTAGGAGTTTGCCGAAAAATGCTGACGAAATATCAATTCTACCATAAACTACACACTCAGACGAACACTTTCACATTTACACTTTGAGTCAAGTTGAGTAATACATATATCTTTAGGTCCACGACATTTATAGGTTATGCTCAATACGAATCACAAAATTACAACACTTAAGAAAACTAACAAGAATACAGTAATCACAAAATGTTAAATATATTTTTCAACAGGCACTTCATTATTTTCTTTTTACGCCTTAATTTTAAGTATTTTGTATAACTGCCTTAGACTTGAATTAATCCCACTTGTTTCAACGGCAAACTTTAAGTGCCTCTCAGGCTTGCAGTGTTGCCACCTAGTTTTTTGCAATACATATTCTTGATAGCTTGGAGTGTTGCCATTAAGAAAATATATACACATTTAACAATTTCCGATTTAAATTTTTCGAATTTCTGCCAAAAAATATAGATTTGGGACCATAGTGCAAGGTAAAGTCAAGTATATTAGGAGTTATAGGCGATTGAATGAGTACAGTGAAAGCTCTGCTTGCGGACAGCTCCCGTGAGCGGACACCTCCCTTGTGCGGACAAACTTTGTTTTCAAAGGCCCATTCCGCTCTACTAAACAGATATCTCCACTTTACGGACAAAAACTTCGCCAACGGTGAGTGTCCGCTTATGAGAGCTTTCACTGTATATCTTTTAGAAAAATTTTAATTTCACCGCTAAAAAATTGGACATAACTCGTCAAAAAAATATTTTTTTTCCAAAAATACGTATAAAATATTTTCAAGCGAAAAGTACAAAAAAATCGTACCGCTTGACATGGAATGACTCGTATATATTTTAGATATATTTTTAATGAAGTTAGTCGACAGCAAAAGTGGCTGTGGATACCCTATAGTTTATTTTGTTTTCAAAATGTTTACTATCTATTACAAGAATAGATGGACAGACCCACTTAACAGTGGGTCTATCTCGCTTTCTCTTGGGTGTTACAAACATCTCCACAAAGACATAAACCCCTAGTGGAGGGTATAATAAGGTATATGCGTCACAATATTCGAAGTAACCTATAATATTTATTATCAACATCATTACTCATCATCATCACTCTGGCATTAACTTCGACCAAAGAAAGAAACTCAGACTAGCTGGATTATAAGTTTGTTCTAAAAAATGATCTACTCAACATGCTCTTTCCAATCAAAAAGTCTTAATTTGTTGGAAAGTATAATTTATAAGTTT
This sequence comes from Polietes domitor, assembly GCA_947397865.1. Lineage (NCBI taxonomy): Eukaryota > Metazoa > Arthropoda > Insecta > Diptera > Muscidae > Polietes > Polietes domitor. The sequence goes on along the minus strand of OX377619.1, from coordinate 91,142,253 downwards.
CTCACAGAACAAATTATTTTTTGAATAAGAAAATCTGCTGCGATTTTTTTTTGCTATTTAATATGGATGAAGTAAATTGAAATATTAAATACAATTTCTTAATCGATAATTATTTAATTTTCTAGTTAGAATTCTTCAGTGATTCTAACTTCATCATCTAGTTATTGAATAGAGATGTAGTTGGATCTCTTTAATTATATTTATGTTCCTCGTTTTGGCTGGGTTATGTAAGAGGTATTTTTATGTTGTTTTTAATAACTTTTCTATTACAAACAAAATTATTATTTTTGCAAATGATATATAACTTTTGTCACCGTCCAAGCTAAATGATTAAATGATTCCCCTCGACTCGTTAAGAATCCGCGGGATTGAGGTGATGACGTCACATTCAGATTATCTTGTAGTTATTTCGAAAATAATTTTTAACTAGATGGAACAACAGTAGGAAATTGTGGTCGAAATTTAATTCATATTTCTTACCATGAGGTACCATTCATAAGAACTTGATTGTTGGGAAAGAAAATATTTTCTGTGACACAATATGTCGATTTCGGAGAACCGCTTCCAGCCATGCAAGCGGTTATGGTTGTAGCCAATCATATTATAGTTGTCGTGTTATGATCCCAAATAATTAATACAATTATCATCACATGATCTCCACTCGATCATAATATTGTCCCTAAATTACCATAATATGATGAACTAGTAAAAATATGGTCCCTCCGCAATCATATCATGATTCCAAAATCACCAAAATAGGATTGCCAGATATTTGTAATATTATCCACCATCACTAATATCATCTCCCAAGAGTATCATAATATAATCTTCACGTAATCATATTGCGATCACCATATAATCATATTTTTAAATTTAAATTAAATTCATTTAGATTTGTAATTTTCTTTAACATTAGTCAGAACAGAATTATATTTCAAGAAAACTTAAAGCTGCGATGTATTGTTTTAATAACATATTAAGTAAAAGTTGACAAACTAAAACATAAGTAGTAATTAACACTAAGTGTAGGTAGTGAATAATATAGAGGACAATAGTGCTTCCTCCCACACTTGCAATGACTAATATTTTTCTTAAAAATTGGTACCAACACGCTTAAAGTAAGTCTTACGTACTAATCTAAATTTAAAGTAAAAAACTAACCCCTGTGTATTATACTGAAATGGTTACTTTAAAAAAGTAAAAAAAAAAACAATTCAATTCAATACAATTCAATAGTAATTACAATTACGGATGTTATTATTGTTTATTGTTTTTGAAGAATATTTTGCAGTAGAAATCAAACAGGAAAATGAAAAATTTACTGAAAAAGCAGTAATTTGTATTCTAACCTACTTTTTTGTCTAGGGTTCTGATAATAATAATTTAGATCTGCAGATCAGGAATTATCAAAAACAAAATCGTGTAGGCAAACTCTGCCTTATTGGAGGAATTTCTCACCATATCTTTCAATGTTTCTCGTGCTCTCCATGTGTCCAACTCTCTCTCTCTCTATCTCGCCTCTTGGCACAACATATTGAATGTCTCCACTAACATTCTCTTGTGGAAAACTATGCTCTCTCCCTCTCTCACTGTTGCCACAGCCTCACAACAACAATGCCAGTGGAAATTTTCGCCAGTTTGAAACTGGAAGGAAAAATCTCTACACCTGTGCAAAAAAAAAGCCACAGCGGCGGTGTCACGAACGTACTGTGTGAGTGAGGCCACAAACCACCCCTAACAAACAGGGATATGTTTGTGAGCCCTTTTCCATTTGAATGGATGGATGGTGGGTAGGGTGGACGACCGTAGCTATAGGAAACGAAACGAAACGTAACGAAAATATGAAAATACGAGGACGACGTCGACGTCAACGAAGGATAAGTTCACTAACCGCCACCGAAATATACGAACTTCAGTATGACGGTTACTGGGAAAACGAATGCATTGAAAAGCGGTTGCAAATAACTGAAATTAAAAAAGAAAATACCAAATATATTTCCTCTCACAGTACCGGCGTTTTCTTTTGAGTGTGCGTGCGTGCGTGTGTGTGTGCGGTAGTGAGTGAATGAAAGCTGATATCCTACAGGAAATTAAGCGAATTTCCTTAAAGAAAGAAAAAAATAAAAACACAAGAAAAAAGCTTGTGAAAAAACCAAGTGAAGTTTAAGGAGTATTTCAGAGCAGATATCAGTGAATGACGGCCTAATTTAGGCGTTTAATTTATGCGTTTAATTTATGCAATTGCTTGCTTGCTGGTTGTTGTTGTTGGTGGGAACAGCCGGGCTGGAAACTTCACATTTGGTGTTTGTGTCTAGTGTGTCTGTGTGAGTGTCCGCAGAAGTAAAACAAAAATAAAAAATCCATCCCTTATTTTTCATCCCAGCCTATAATACAGGAAGAAGCACTATCCTTATCCTGAGACGAAGCGCTCTCGTCGACTCGTGAAAAATTTAACAAACGCAGTCTACGTTTCGGCTGAATAAAAAGCAAAACAAACAAACCAAAAAACAAAAAAATTCTGGAAATAATTCAAAAACAAATCCGGAAAGAAAATTTAACAAATTGTCATTTGAATTCAAACATAAAATAAAATAGAATCAAAGGAAAAAGTGCTAAAAATCTGTTAAATCCAGAACAAATCCTCGAACGCGAAAGTTCCTCACAGCAACTCCACCCAATTTTGAAAAAGAAAACCTCAAAAGCTCTATTAAATAATAAAACAAAGTAAAAAGCATGAATGCCGGAGTTTATAGTCAAAAAGGAAAATAAATAAAAAAGGAAAAAGTCTTTAAACTGATATTGAAATTCTGAAAAAAAAAACAACGCGACCCACCCTTTTCCTCCAGAAAACACAACAACCAAAACAAACGTCGTCGTCATCGTATTCCCCCCTTATTCAAATTCTTCAGCGTCTGGCAACTCCGTGAAAGAAGGCTCGCGCGCGTGTGTGTCTGTGTGTGTGTGTAAGTGTTACGCCAGTTTCTTCTGCTTTTATGCTCCCCCTCTATTCCCCCGGGGTGCAGGGTATTTGAAAATTATACATTTGAACTAAATTAAAGGATTACAACGAGCGCCACACTGCAGCAGCAACGTTAGCAATTGTGCCACCACCACCACCACCACCCAACTCCCCACTATCTTCCACTCTCCTTGGAAGGCTCCTTGCCAAAGGGACAACAGCACTTACGCTTGAGTGCATTGTCGTGTGGTGTGGTTTGGAGTGCAGTTGAGTGTTTGTTGTTGGTTCAGTCTCCAGCTACTCCTCCTCGTCCTGCCCAGGAGGGCCTTTATAACACTTTGTTCCATTTTGGGTGAGTTTGACAATTAAAGTTTTAAATTATTTAAAAGCCGGCCGGCATTCCTGGCAGAGCAAGTGGAGCAAGCTCCAAACACGGTACAAGCATATCCCTATATCCTATCCTACCCTTTCCTATCATTTCTATTGATCTCTTCCGGTTTCACTACATCGAGAGTCTGTTATTTCCTTCTCTTTCCTCATCTGTTGTATCATAGTTTGCATTGCTTGGTTTGTTGTTGTTTGTTTTTCTTGTACTGTGGTTGGGTCCTCCACCTCCACCTCCTCCTCTTTCTCCTCGTCTACATCCTTTTGTCATACCATATATTCATACAGAGGAGAGCCACCAGCCTGAATTGGTAGCCTTTTTCGCCTTTGCGTTTGCCATTCACTCTATTACATTAGAAGGCAGAAGGCATGGATACAACGGACCTGGGGGAGGATTTTTTCATGTGTTCGCCTATATTTGCTTTGTATGCCCACCCTGTCGCTCGAAAACAAGCGAAAAACAATAACAGCAGCAACAACACCAGGAACACAAAAACTTTTCGAGTTATTTATGGTCATTGAGATTTGTAATTTGTCTGTATCAAAATGGGGAATAAATGATGGTTGGGGGTGGGTGGTGGGTGGGTGTTTATGGCCATCACCAGGCCAGGCAGGCATGCCATAGAGTGTCATAATGGTTTGTTTCCAAGTTTTGGAATCTGGCAGAACTCACATAAAACACAGTGACCGACCTGACTGACATACAAATTGTATGTAAATCTTAGAAGGCCTGTATTTATTGGCCTCACATAAATTGCTGCAATAGCTGGAGCCGAAGGATCTTTCGCAAATTATTGGGCGTTTGTAGATTTATTAGGGACCATCATTTGCCTTGGATTTTCGAGAAGTAAATTTTGGCCATGTACTTGGGATGTAGCCATCAAATATAATAAGTTCCTCGGAATCCTGCATTTGAAATGTCACTAAAACAAGTCACAGAGTTTCTTACCCACTTGCAGTCATGCATTCAAGGACGATTTAAATTCTATACAAGGACATGAACTCCGTCGACATTTCAATTTGGAATATTAAAGTAAAACCATCAGTAAGTCTCCCTAAGTTCCGATGTGTTCGATTTTAAGATTTTTAGTTCCGGAAAAAGGAAAATCGTTGTTGTGATTTGAGGTTTATTCCAAACAGTGCTATTTAAATAGGCCTCTGCTCATCGCTGACAACACTTGATTCAGGAAGTCAGTTTTTGTATGGCTCTGTAGCTGGATCTAACCGATGTTTCATTCTCTAGTTGTTCAAATGTTTTCAAAACATTCTGTACACATCGCTTCTACAACAATTGTCAAAAGTCAGTCATTAATATGATTGATTTTTGGTTTTTCCTTTCATTATTTTATACCATTTTGCCATGGTTAAATGATTTTCGAAAAACCGACCTCTTTTATTACGGAGTTTATTTACTGCAATTTTCATTGTTTCATATATTTGTTGAAAGAGATTTTGTTAAACTAGTGTTCGTTAGGCATGGAAGTTTAAATAAACGTCACTTGAAATTCAAAAATATCAATTAAAATTAAAAAATTCCATTTGAAATTCAAAAAATGTCAATTGAATTGAAAATTCAAAACCACGTCATGTGTAATTCAAAATACACCATTTGAAATTGAAAGGACATAATTTGAAATTCAAAATTATTCCATTTGAAATTCAAAAAATGTCAATTAAATTGAAAATTCAAAACCGCGTCATTTGTGATTCAAAAGACACCATTTGAAATTGAAAAGTCATAATTTGAAATTCAAAAATGTAAACAAAGCAAAATGTATATTAGGACGGTATATGCATATGACAAATGAGAAGCGCTGATAAACAAAATATTCTACTGAGCTAAGTCGACACACTAAAAATCTCACTTTGCCAATTCAATGTTATGCATGTGCTCGCATCGCTCAGCGCTTCTCATTTGTCATATGCGACCGCTGGTACTAATGTGAACCCTGATTTAAGTCAAAGACATACATTCGTTGCGAAAGTTCTGACGAGATGGGGTAGCGCCCATCGAAATTGCGCAGTCAACTGCGTTAGCTGCAACAATAAAGGTCTCACTTTGCCTTTTTGCTAATTTTGGGTTCTGCTGATGACTTCAGCACAACCTTTGGTCCTAAACCAAAATAAATGACAACACACAGACAACATAACAGACCAACAACAACATTAATTCTATATATAATTATTATCTGCTTATCAGTTCATTAAATCTATTTTAGAAACGGCAGTATACCGAAATTTTCAGAAATAAATAAATGGTACCCCATCGAATGAACGTTTTGCTTAAAAGTTTTGTTTACATTTTTGAATTTCAGAAAGGACCAGGTTTGAAGTTCAATTGAATTTCAGCAATTTCTTCATAATTTTGAAAAAACTTTCGAGCAACATTTCCATTGTTCGAGTTCGCAGTATCAAAAATATGGGTCACTTAGAAAATTTTTGGACTTTTGGCTGTTCGTTATATCTGAGATGTGTTACTTCAATTAGAAGTAATACTTTTTTCCTACAGCTGTGATTTTTTCTAGAAGAAGTCATAATTTAGATGCGTTTATGACCTTCTTGCATTATTTTGAGAACGACCTCCCCGTTAGGTCCTTTCCAAAATTGCCAATTTTTCAATGGCAAAAGTTCGTTTGCACCGTTTTCCTTTTACTGGAAGTTTGTGTTCCACGTTCTCGAGTGTCAAACTATAATCGTGAGACGGACCAATGCCTTGTCATTTGCAAATATTGATACACTGGCGTCTCAGTTAATCATTGTAAAAAGAAAGGTCTGCTTATAATTGTAAACATCTATTGAATTACAAAAAGTTAAAACAAAATGCAGAAACAAACAAACGCGAAATCATTCAGAGTTGAACAATTTTTTTACATCAAACCTTTAGGATCAATATTTTTCTGGCATTCAATATACATATCTCTTCATTTGTATCTTAAGGCCAACAAAAAAATTTCAATAGTAAACTTATTATAACCATAAAAGTATCTGTCAGTCGATGCGTTTGTAGGAGTGACTTGGCAGGATATTTGGAATGTTTTATAAATTAACAATAAAAACTGTAGGCCATTACGTCCCCGATATTTTGCAAATGTTGAGCTGATATATTATGCCTTAGTAATTTATTAAATTATACGAGCTGGTTACCATCGTTTAAATAAAAGAAGCTGTTTTATCTCAGATTTCGAAATCGTAAAAAACTACAAAGTTGCAATTTTGATATTTTAAATATGTTCAATTCATAAAATTTCAATTTCACATACATAACTATAATTTTTTGGTAAAATATGCATATACATATGTACAGCTGCGGTCAAAAAATAGCAGCGACGAGAAAAAAATATCGACAAAGAAAATCCTAAAAGTTTTTACTACGATTGAAAGATGGCATTGTGCCATTATTAATATGGCTTTAAATAAAAAATTAAGTTTTTGTAATTTTGAGATTAGGCCTTTAGAATTATTTATGTTAAAAATGAGACCAGCCAAAAAAATAGCAGCGCTAATAAAAACTAAAAATATAATAATATTTAATACTTAGTTGTACTGACTTTATGGCTTATTACTGCTACATAAGGCCGTTTCATAGAGTCGGCTGGTGTTTTCGGGATAATTGACTTGGTATTCCGTATATTTCCGTATTCTGTATACGTAAGCATAATATTATGCAGTATTTTGATGTACTGGGCACAGTCCATGCTAGTTCTGGGCCAATGTATTGATCCAACTCCATAATATGAAAAACACGCCCAAGCCATTACGCTTGATCCTCCCTATTTGACTGTTTTGGTACTATACCTGGAGATGTACTCCGTGTTCTGTGGACGTCTTACAAACTATCGAGGGACTGTCACACCATACAAAACAATTTTTGATTCAACTGACCATAAAACGTGCACCCACTTCTTGGTTGGCTACACCAGGTGTGTTATTTATAACTGGGACTTTTTCGGACTTCTGGCTTACAGATTATTTTTTCTTAGTATTCTACGAACATTTTAGACTCTCAAATATGGACAGACATTGTTTTTTATTTCGGTGGCGGGCGTAAGTGGGTTTTTTGTACTAGACATTATTATTCGGCGAATGGATGTAGGATTTTTCTTCTTATAATATCGAACTTCTCTATATGATTTTCCTTCAGATTTCAACCTTTTCATATGAACTCGATTTTCTTCTCCACAATGCTCTCCTCGCCCTACTTATGAAGAAAAATAATACAATAATATTTCAGAAGTAGTTTAAATTTCATAATATCTTACTTATAACATCAAATCGAATTGAAAAATTGAGATAAAATTCCACTTTCATGAGATTTTTTGAACACTGCTATTATTTTGACCGGTCCAAAATGTCGAATAATCCAAAAATGTGAAATTTCTTAAGTAATTAAAATCATGTCACCAAATAAACAATTATTTTGTGTTTGTAACCTCATAACGCAACATTTAATGCAGAAGGAGCAATAAAAAAATGATCACACAAATAAATATATGAAAATGTATATTAAGCTGTGGTGCGCTGCTATTATTTTGACCGCAACTGTACATTGCACATTTTTTAAATCATACAGGAAACCGATTTAATTTTGTGCGGGTGGTACTATATGGTCCGTGTCAAAAGCAGAAAAGTGCGTTAGTATTATTTTTGGGGTCTTAAGTCACTCCCTTGATAACAAATGATATATACCGCCTAACCTGTATGTTGATGTTATACAAAATTTGGCTCCTAGTCCCTCTCTAAGCTTAGCCATACAATAACAAGTAAGGAAAGGCTCAACACTCTCTGTGCGAATACAATTCAATTCAGTAAAAAAGTGAAAACGAGAAGAATTTTTGTATGTTTCCTAATCACAGGCTAATATGACCTGGTCCAATTTGTCAAATCGAGAAGAATATTTGTATCGGGGCTATATCCAAACATGGAATGAAGTGACTAACTATCACAATAAGTTCTTCCAGTTCAAGTATAACGTGTTAAGCTCAATTTGAAGAAATTCGGAGAAGATACGCGATTTCTGTGGGTAGTCAATCCGGGAGCGAAATTAGTATGGGAGCTACATGTAAATCTGAACCGATCTGACCCATTTTCATTATGGGTGTTTCTAGTTGAAATATAAGATATTTTGCAAGATTTGAAGAAGATCTGTTAAAATATGTGGTTTCCAAAGCAAAAAAGTCAAATCGGGAGTGAAATTTGAATGGAAGCTAGATATAAATCTGAACCGATCTTACCTGATGTACAGACAGACAGACAAATTGCTAAATCGGTTCAATAATGACTCTAAGTCGATCGGTATAATCAACAATGGGTCTATTTCCCTTCCTTTTTGGGTTTTACGAACAAATGCACAAAGCCATAATACTCTCGTGGAGTGTATACAAATTCAGCATCGGGAATATTCAAGGCAAAACACGTCCACCTCGCGTTCCCCAACTATATAGCTATAGCTACTCCTTTCTCCTGCCAAGCGATGATGAACAACCGCTCCCTGAGTGGTCTCGTGGCCATATTTGCCATGCTTATCTTATCATTGGAGAAGCTGAATGAATGAATTTGACTTGGTTCACTGGGAAATTTGCCAAATTACGCGTAACACTCCTCATTTCCCCCAACAAAATCGCTTTCGCATTCGACTACAGGGTGCGATTTTATGAATGAAGTATTTTCGCACCCAACAATGCCAACGACTGGTGGAGTGTGGGCCGAATGTAAACAACAACGATGCCAACTGAAGTTTTCCCATTGTTCCTCCGCAATTCATAAATATTTATTCATAACACCAAACAATAATTGTGTTTGTGAATTGAAAGAAGGACCCGTTTAAGGACTACTTCTAAGTACAACCACAATTGTTTGGCATATTCGAAAGTGGGGTGGTGTGTGTGTGTGTGTCTGACTCACGCGTGGATGGGGGTTCAATGAACTCCTCCGCCGAAGCAATTGATTGATTTGATTTAATGAGGGAAATACTCACGCACATGTCTGCACTTGACGTTCTAGTTGCTGTTCAGTCACGCCCCACCCCACCAGCTCCTCAACGGATTGTATGTAATGGAGGGAGGGGGTTGCAATGATTTATTCTCCTATTTATGGAGAGCAGGAAACACCAAGGATTTGGAGGAAAATAACAAATCATTCGCCATAATTTAGCCGTTGAATAATGACATGGGATGGCAATCCGGTAATCACAACCACTATCTAGTCAGCAGGGGTGGTTCAGCGTCAAATCTGAACAGCTGTTTAGATTAGGACTTGCTTGTATGCCTGTTCTTTTTCACTTTGTAGAATGTGTCAGATTTACTTGTTCTATCTGTTATCACTGGTTTGGTGACTTGGTGGTGACGCGTCAGAATATTCTTTGGAAATTTACAAAATTTTTGCAAAATGTGAATGTTCTGTGAAGAGAAAGATACGTAAAATATAATCCTCTTAAATAAAGGATGTCATTTGCGTGTGACAGACATTTTGGAAGGGAGGCCGACGAGTAGCTCTGTTTTATTTTGTGTGTCCACAGCTTTGTTTATTACGCATTCATTCCGTGGCATTCAATTGGATTCATCCGAGAATTCATTGGAAATTGCTGACACAGTCCCACAGTGCCCGTTATCCTTTCACATTGACAAATTTATGAATTTGTTTATTAAAATGTTTCGATTCTTTTGCCTTTCGAAAGCATTTTGGGTGGTCTCCGCAGCCATAAATCATCATCGTGAAACTGGCAATGTGTCAATACACATACGAGAGCAGCAGTAAAAGTTTTGGAGCTAAACCATTGAAATCCTTCCAAAGAATCGTGTGTTCTGAGACAAAATAACCACGGACATAGCTCCATGCTGTGAGCAGAATGACAGAGATTGCAAAACCAGTGCCTCTTGGCAGAGCTCATCAGAAGAATTAGCGTACGAACACTTGTCAGCAGTAAAGAACACGTCTCGTTTTTCATTGGCGACTGTAACTGTAACTTTATTGCAAAATTTAGATATTTTTTGCTGCAGATGCAAGCTCCCTATGCTGCAGTAAAAAGATGACCATCTAAACTATTAGTTAATCAATCGGTAACAAGTAACGATTACATGACCCTTGACGGCAACAGCCTCCAAAGTCCTTAATGCAAGCCAAAAAAGAGGTCGCTCCAGAGAACCATCTGACTGAGGACTACAGTTTCCACCAAATGCAGTTGACACTAAGCTGCACATCCTACCGGCATCCGTTTAATGGCTACAGCGTCTGCCATCGGATCATGGAGAAACAGAAACAAAAAAACTTCCTCATACATTTCGACAACCGGCATCTGACTACAGAACGAAGATGATATTCGCTGAGCCATTTGAAGTCAAATTGCCTTCAAAGAAAGAGTGGAAATATGAGACTCTGGTATACACGGACGGCTCCAAAATGGAGTGTGGAGTTGGTTCCGGTGTCTTCTCAGAAAAAGCTTGCCTTCATTCCGACTCCATGAGAGAGCTGCAGCATATTACAGGCTGAAGTCTTCGCAATTAAGGAAACCTGAATTCATTCTTGCACTTTTGTCACAAAGGGTCGCATAGGAATATTTGTCGACAGTCAAGCTGCACTTTGGTCTCTTAGATCCAACCGCATAACATCTACATTAGTAGGTAAGTGCATTGAGGAGCTGTCCAGACTGAGTTGTCTGTCTGATGTCGCTCTTAAATGGATCCCTGGTCATAGGAGCTTTAATGGGAACGATCGAGCAGTTGGAGTATGGAATCTGTTTTAAGCAGCCTCGGAGCTGGTTGCTACAACGACATGGCCTGTTAAAAGTAGTATCTTCATGCACTATCTAGACCGAACCAATATCAAGTGATAAAATGCTCAATGCTTATCAAATATCCAGACAATATAACAAAAAAAAAACGTACGAGAGTCCTTCCAAGCCGCAGCTGCGACAACGAAGAGGAAGAAGATACAGTCGAACACTTCTTATGCGACTGCTAAGCTGTGATAAATCCACGGCATAGAGCCCATGGGAAGCAATTACTACGCAATATTGTCAGATATCTGAAATTGATATTAGATATCTAATCAATTATCTCAATCATTCAGGTAGGATATGACAGATCTTTCCGAGAACGTTGCTTGGAAGCTCTAGGGAGAGCGACCACGTGAACCAAACAGACTGTTGAGTCAATGTTGGATAATAGGATTTATTTTTCATTAAAGTATCGATACAACAACGACACGGCGATCAAGAGAGACACCGTGAGACGGTGATCAAGAGAGACAATATTACAATTGGAAATCCTACTATCATCTATCAACAACATCGCCTTCCTCTGAACACGGTCAAGTAGCTCCAAAGAAGATCCTGAAGCACCCGTCCATATATAGGAGTTGTATTCCTGATGTAGGTAGATCTTGGAGCGCCGTCCATATGTAGGAGTTGTCTACCTGATGTAGGTTGTGTAGATATTGAGAAGATCAGAGGGAGTTGAATACATCTTACAACGCTTTCGTTTAGTCTAGACACATGAATGTTTCTTACATGTTTTGTCGGGCGAGTTTTGTCAAGAGCGTCCGATTGCTAAGTATCAACACCGTTCTTTCAAATCGGCGACACTATTGTATCAGTGAATCTCTTGTGAAACTCCATGCCGAAATGGCCTATAAATCCTCACCAAAAGTCTGATTCATTAGTCGCCTTTTGTCACCAATTCGTTACCGTCATCCGCGAATGAGTGGATTAGATTCGAAGTCCCATCCAAGAGGTGGGGAAAGGTCAGAGTGCTACGTTAATCCTATGTGCGTGAAGATAAATTCGGAATTTAACTAGCGGAGACACAAACCACCTCTTTTAACAGTGGGCTGTTAACGGGTTAACAGAACTATGTTAAATATGGACGTACACCTTATAATATATTTTTTACTGTTTTTGACAATATATATAATCGAAATTAACAAATCATGCACAAAAAGCATAACCCTTGATACATATATTACGAATCTACTCAAAATATTTAGAGAATCTACGTATATGGCAGGTATAGAGCTGAAAACTATTTTTAAAGATTTACATCCACTGTGTCCGTATGAACAATTCTGCCTCACATATATTTATATCACAAGAAAGCCCTCGGTGTGTACTTTCCGAATATGCAAACATATTTTCCAAAAGTTCACCAGAATTCTGAAAATATCGAATTTTCTAAAGAATTTTGGATTTTTTTTGGAAGAAGTGCGTCTAGTAGCCATTTCTAGCAATTCTGCCACTATGGTCATATATATCGCAAGAAAGCCCTCGGTGTGTACTTTCCGAATATGCAAACATATTTTCCAAAAGTTCACCAGAATTCTGAAAATATCGAATTTTCTAAAATTTTTTGGATTTTTTTTGGAAGAAGTGCGTCTAGTGGCCATTTCTAGCAATTCTGCCACTATGGTCATATATATCGCAAGAAAGCCCTCGGTGTGTACTTTCCGAATATGCAAAAACATTTTTCAAAAGTTCACCAGAATTCTGAAAATATCGAATTTTCTAAAATTTTTTGGATTTTTTTTTGGAAGAAGTGCGTCTAGTGGCCATTTCTAGCAATTCTGCCACTATGGTCATATATATCGCAAGAAAGCCCTCGGTGTGTACTTTCCGAATATGCAAAAACATTTTTCAAAAGTTCACCAGAATTCTGAAAATATCCAATTTTCTAAAAAATTTTGGATTTTTTTTGGAAGAAGTGCGTCTAGTGGCCATTTCTAGCAATTCTGCCACTATGGTCATATATATCGCAAGAAAGCCCTCGGTGTGTACTTTCCGAATATGCAAACATATTTTTCAAAAGTTCACCAGAATTCTGAAAATATCGAATTTTCTAAAAAATTTTGGATTTTTTTTGGAAGAAGTGCGTCTAGTGGCCATTTCTAGCAATTCTGCCACTATGGTCATATATATCGCAAGAAAGCCCTCGGTGTGTACTTTCCGAATATGCAAACACATTTTCCAAAAGTTCACCAGAATTCTTAAAATATCCAATTTTCTAAAAATTTTTGGATTTTTTTTTTAAGAAGTGCGTCTAGTGGCCATTTCTAGCAATTCTGCCACTATGGTCATATATATCGCAAGAAAGCCCTCGGTGTGTACTTTCCGAATATGCAAACACATTTTCCAAAAGTTCACCAGAATTCTGAAAATATCGAATTTTCTAAAAAATTTTGGATTTTTTTTGGAAGAAGTGCGTCTAGTGGCCATTTCTAGCAATTCTGCCACTATGGTCATATATATCGCAAGAAAGCCCTCGGTGTGTACTTTCCGAATATGCAAAAACATTTTTCAAAAATTCACCAGAATTCTGAAAATATCCAATTTTCTAAAAAATTTTGGATTTTTTTTGGAAGAAGTGCGTCTAGTGGCCATTTCTAGCAATTCTGCCACTATGGTCATATATATCGCAAGAAAGCCCTCGGTGTGTACTTTCCGAATATGCAAACACATTTTCCAAAAGTTCACCAGAATTCTTAAAATATCCAATTTTCTAAAAAATTTTGGATTTTTTTTGGAAGAAGTGCGTCTAGTGGCCATTTCTAGCAATTCTGCCACTATGGTCATATATATCGCAAGAAAGCCCTCGGTGTGTACTTTCCGAATATGCAAACACATTTTTCAAAAGTTCACCAGAATTCTGAAAATATCCAATTTTCTAAAAAATTTTGGATTTTTTTGGGAAGAAGTGCGTCTAGTAGCCATTTCTAGCAATTCTGCCACTATGGTCATATATATCGCAAGAAAGCCCTCGGTGTGTACTTTCCGAATATGCAAACACATTTTCCAAAAGTTCACCAGAATTCTTAAAATATCCAATTTTCTAAAAAATTTTTGGATTTTTTTTTTAAGAAGTGCGTCTAGTGGCCATTTCTAGCAATTCTGCCACTATGGTCATATATATCGCAAGAAAGCCCTCGGTGTGTACTTTCCGAATATGCAAACACATTTTTCAAAAGTTCACCAGAATTCTGAAAATATCGAATTTTCTAAAAAATTTTGGATTTTTTTTGGAAGAAGTGCGTCTAGTGGCCATTTCTAGCAATTCTGCCACTATGGTCATATATATCGCAAGAAAGCCCTCGGTGTGTACTTTCCGAATATGCAAACACATTTTCCAAAAGTTCACCAGAATTCTTAAAATATCCAATTTTCTAAAAATTTTTGGATTTTTTTTTTAAGAAGTGCGTCTAGTGGCCATTTCTAGCAATTCTGCCACTATGGTCATATATATCGCAAGAAAGCCCTCGGTGTGTACTTTCCGAATATGCAAACACATTTTCCAAAAGTTCACCAGAATTCTGAAAATATCGAATTTTCTAAAAAATTTTGGATTTTTTTTGGAAGAAGTGCGTCTAGTGGCCATTTCTAGCAATTCTGCCACTATGGTCATATATATCGCAAGAAAGCCCTCGGTGTGTACTTTCCGAATATGCAAAAACATTTTTCAAAAATTCACCAGAATTCTGAAAATATCCAATTTTCTAAAAAATTTTGGATTTTTTTTGGAAGAAGTGCGTCTAGTGGCCATTTCTAGCAATTCTGCCACTATGGTCATATATATCGCAAGAAAGCCCTCGGTGTGTACTTTCCGAATATGCAAACACATTTTCCAAAAGTTCACCAGAATTCTGAAAATATCGAATTTTCTAAAATTTTTTGGATTTTTTTTGGAAGAAGTGCGTCTAGTGGCCATTTCTAGTAATTCTGCCACTATGGTCATATATATCGCAAGAAAGCCCTCGGTGTGTACTTTCCGAATATGCAAACACATTTTCCAAAAGTTCACCAGAATTCTGAAAATAATTAATTTTCAAAAAATCTAAGTCCTTCAATGTAACAGACAAGAAATCTGGATTTTTGTATGTTAACATACAGAAAGGCGAGCTATGCCATTTTCCAAAAGTCCACCAGAATTCTGTAAAAATCCATTTTTCTGTTCCCTTTCTCAATAGTTTTTTTTCATTTTTCACTTTAACATATAAACATACAGATATCCAAAATTAAAAATTGGCGGGAATCTGCTCTCTCTCAATGGCTCTCTCAATAGCTTTATAATTTTTCTGTTCCCTTTCTCAAAAGTTTTTTTCATTTTTCACTTTAAGATATAAACATTGGCGGGAATCTGCTCTCTCTCAATGGCTCTCTCACTGGCTCTCTCAATGGCTCTCTCAATAGCTTTACAATTTTTTTCAGAATCGTAATATGCTTTAACCATGTTATCAAAATTGGCGGGAATCAAAGACCTTCAATATAACAGACAAGAAATCTGGAGCTTTGTATGTTAACATACAGAAAGGCGAGCTATGCCACCAAACAGAAATAACTTTTGCTTGAAAATATAGATTTTTTTGGAAGAAGTGCGTCTAGTGGCCATTTCTAGCAATTCTGCCACTATGGTCATATATATCGCAAGAAAGCCCTCGGTGTGTACTTTCCGAATATGCAAAAACATTTTTCAAAAGTTCACCAGAATTCTGAAAATATCCAATTTTCTAAAAAATTTTGGATTTTTTTTGGAAGAAGTGCGTCTAGTGGCCATTTCTAGCAATTCTGCCACTATGGTCATATATATCGCAAGAAAGCCCTCGGTGTGTACTTTCCGAATATGCAAACATATTTTCCAAAAGTTCACCAGAATTCTGAAAATATCGAATTTTCTAAAGAATTTTGGATTTTTTTTGGAAGAAGTGCGTCTAGTAGCCATTTCTAGCAATTCTGCCACTATGGTCATATATATCGCAAGAAAGCCCTCGGTGTGTACTTTCCGAATATGCAAACATATTTTCCAAAAGTTCACCAGAATTCTGAAAATATCGAATTTTCTAAAATTTTTTGGATTTTTTTTGGAAGAAGTGCGTCTAGTGGCCATTTCTAGCAATTCTGCCACTATGGTCATATATATCGCAAGAAAGCCCTCGGTGTGTACTTTCCGAATATGCAAAAACATTTTTCAAAAGTTCACCAGAATTCTGAAAATATCCAATTTTCTAAAAAATTTTGGATTTTTTTTGGAAGAAGTGCGTCTAGTGGCCATTTCTAGCAATTCTGCCACTATGGTCATATATATCGCAAGAAAGCCCTCGGTGTGTACTTTCCGAATATGCAAACACATTTTTCAAAAGTTCACCAGAATTCTGAAAATATCCAATTTTCTAAAAAATTTTGGATTTTTTTGGGAAGAAGTGCGTCTAGTAGCCATTTCTAGCAATTCTGCCACTATGATCATATATATCGCAAGAAAGCCCTCGGTGTGTACTTTCCGAATATGCAAACACATTTTCCAAAAGTTCACCAGAATTCTTAAAATATCCAATTTTCTAAAAAATTTTGGATTTTTTTTTAAGAAGTGCGTCTAGTGGCCATTTCTAGCAATTCTGCCACTATGGTCATATATATCGCAAGAAAGCCCTCGGTGTGTACTTTCCGAATATGCAAACACATTTTCCAAAAGTTCACCAGAATTCTTAAAATATCCAATTTTCTAAAAAATTTTGGATTTTTGTTTTAAGAAGTGCGTCTAGTGGCCATTTCTAGCAATTCTGCCACTATGGTCATATATATCGCAAGAAAGCCCTCGGTGTGTACTTTCCGAATATGCAAACATATTTTCCAAAAGTTCACCAGAATTCTGAAAATATCGAATTTTCTAAAATTTTTTGGATTTTTTTTGGAAGAAGTGCGTCTAGTGGCCATTTCTAGCAATTCTGCCACTATGGTCATATATATCGCAAGAAAGCCCTCGGTGTGTACTTTCCGAATATGCAAAAACATTTTTCAAAAGTTCACCAGAATTCTGAAAATATCGAATTTTCTAAAATTTTTTGGATTTTTTTTTGGAAGAAGTGCGTCTAGTGGCCATTTCTAGCAATTCTGCCACTATGGTCATATATATCGCAAGAAAGCCCTCGGTGTGTACTTTCCGAATATGCAAAAACATTTTTCAAAAGTTCACCAGAATTCTGAAAATATCCAATTTTCTAAAAAATTTTGGATTTTTTTTGGAAGAAGTGCGTCTAGTGGCCATTTCTAGCAATTCTGCCACTATGGTCATATATATCGCAAGAAAGCCCTCGGTGTGTACTTTCCGAATATGCAAACACATTTTCCAAAAGTTCACCAGAATTCTTAAAATATCCAATTTTCTAAAAAATTTTGGATTTTTTTTGGAAGAAGTGCGTCTAGTGGCCATTTCTAGCAATTCTGCCACTATGGTCATATATATCGCAAGAAAGCCCTCGGTGTGTACTTTCCGAATATGCAAACACATTTTTCAAAAGTTCACCAGAATTCTGAAAATATCCAATTTTCTAAAAAATTTTGGATTTTTTTGGGAAGAAGTGCGTCTAGTAGCCATTTCTAGCAATTCTGCCACTATGGTCATATATATCGCAAGAAAGCCCTCGGTGTGTACTTTCCGAATATGCAAACACATTTTCCAAAAGTTCACCAGAATTCTTAAAATATCCAATTTTCTAAAAAATTTTTGGATTTTTTTTTTAAGAAGTGCGTCTAGTGGCCATTTCTAGCAATTCTGCCACTATGGTCATATATATCGCAAGAAAGCCCTCGGTGTGTACTTTCCGAATATGCAAACACATTTTTCAAAAGTTCACCAGAATTCTGAAAATATCGAATTTTCTAAAAAATTTTGGATTTTTTTTGGAAGAAGTGCGTCTAGTGGCCATTTCTAGCAATTCTGCCACTATGGTCATATATATCGCAAGAAAGCCCTCGGTGTGTACTTTCCGAATATGCAAACACATTTTCCAAAAGTTCACCAGAATTCTTAAAATATCCAATTTTCTAAAAATTTTTGGATTTTTTTTTTAAGAAGTGCGTCTAGTGGCCATTTCTAGCAATTCTGCCACTATGGTCATATATATCGCAAGAAAGCCCTCGGTGTGTACTTTCCGAATATGCAAACACATTTTCCAAAAGTTCACCAGAATTCTGAAAATATCGAATTTTCTAAAAAATTTTGGATTTTTTTTGGAAGAAGTGCGTCTAGTGGCCATTTCTAGCAATTCTGCCACTATGGTCATATATATCGCAAGAAAGCCCTCGGTGTGTACTTTCCGAATATGCAAAAACATTTTTCAAAAATTCACCAGAATTCTGAAAATATCCAATTTTCTAAAAAATTTTGGATTTTTTTTGGAAGAAGTGCGTCTAGTGGCCATTTCTAGCAATTCTGCCACTATGGTCATATATATCGCAAGAAAGCCCTCGGTGTGTACTTTCCGAATATGCAAACACATTTTCCAAAAGTTCACCAGAATTCTGAAAATATCGAATTTTCTAAAATTTTTTGGATTTTTTTTGGAAGAAGTGCGTCTAGTGGCCATTTCTAGTAATTCTGCCACTATGGTCATATATATCGCAAGAAAGCCCTCGGTGTGTACTTTCCGAATATGCAAACACATTTTCCAAAAGTTCACCAGAATTCTGAAAATAATTAATTTTCAAAAAATCTAAGTCCTTCAATGTAACAGACAAGAAATCTGGATTTTTGTATGTTAACATACAGAAAGGCGAGCTATGCCATTTTCCAAAAGTCCACCAGAATTCTGTAAAAATCCATTTTTCTGTTCCCTTTCTCAATAGTTTTTTTTCATTTTTCACTTTAACATATAAACATACAGATATCCAAAATTAAAAATTGGCGGGAATCTGCTCTCTCTCAATGGCTCTCTCAATAGCTTTATAATTTTTCTGTTCCCTTTCTCAAAAGTTTTTTTCATTTTTCACTTTAAGATATAAACATTGGCGGGAATCTGCTCTCTCTCAATGGCTCTCTCACTGGCTCTCTCAATGGCTCTCTCAATAGCTTTACAATTTTTTTCAGAATCGTAATATGCTTTAACCATGTTATCAAAATTGGCGGGAATCAAAGACCTTCAATATAACAGACAAGAAATCTGGAGCTTTGTATGTTAACATACAGAAAGGCGAGCTATGCCACCAAACAGAAATAACTTTTGCTTGAAAATATAGATTTTTTTGGAAGAAGTGCGTCTAGTGGCCATTTCTAGCAATTCTGCCACTATGGTCATATATATCGCAAGAAAGCCCTCGGTGTGTACTTTCCGAATATGCAAAAACATTTTTCAAAAGTTCACCAGAATTCTGAAAATATCCAATTTTCTAAAAAATTTTGGATTTTTTTTGGAAGAAGTGCGTCTAGTGGCCATTTCTAGCAATTCTGCCACTATGGTCATATATATCGCAAGAAAGCCCTCGGTGTGTACTTTCCGAATATGCAAAAACATTTTTCAAAAGTTCACCAGAATTCTGAAAATATCCAATTTTCTAAAAAAATTTGGATTTTTTTTGGAAGAAGTGCGTCTAGTGGCCATTTCTAGCAATTCTGCCACTATGGTCATATATATCGCAAGAAAGCCCTCGGTGTGTACTTTCCGAATATGCAAAAACATTTTTCAAAAGTTCACCAGAATTCTGAAAATATCCAATTTTCTAAAAAATTTTGGATTTTTTTTGGAAGAAGTGCGTCTAGTGGCCATTTCTAGCAATTCTGCCACTATGGTCATATATATCGCAAGAAAGCCCTCGGTGTGTACTTTCCGAATATGCAAAAACATTTTTCAAAAGTTCACCAGAATTCTGAAAATATCCAATTTTCTAAAAAAATTTGGATTTTTTTTGGAAGAAGTGCGTCTAGTGGCCATTTTTAGCAATTCTGCCACTATGGTCATATATATCGCAAGAAAGCCCTCGGTGTGTACTTTCCGAATATGCAAACACATTTTCCAAAAGTTCACCAGAATTCTGAAAATATCGAATTTTCTAAAATTTTTTGGATTTTTTTTGGAAGAAGTGCGTCTAGTGGCCATTTCTAGCAATTCTGCCACTATGGTCATATATATCGCAAGAAAGCCCTCGGTGTGTACTTTCCGAATATGCAAACACATTTTTCAAAAGTTCACCAGAATTCTGAAAATAATTAATTTTCAAAAAATCTAAGTCCTTCAATGTAACAGACAAGAAATCTGGATTTTTGTATGTTAACATACAGAAAGGCGAGCTATGCCATTTTCCAAAAGTCCACCAGAATTCTGTAAAAATCCATTTTTCTGTTCCCTTTCTCAATAGTTTTTTTTCATTTTTCACTTTAACATATAAACATACAGATATCCAAAATTAAAAATTGGCGGGAATCTGCTCTCTCTCAATGGCTCTCTCAATAGCTTTATAATTTTTCTGTTCCCTTTCTCAAAAGTTTTTTTCATTTTTCACTTTAAGATATAAACATTGGCGGGAATCTGCTCTCTCTCAATGGCTCTCTCACTGGCTCTCTCAATGGCTCTCTCAATAGCTTTACAATTTTTTTCAGAATCGTAATATGCTTTAACCATGTTATCAAAATTGGCGGGAATCAAAGACCTTCAATATAACAGACAAGAAATCTGGAGCTTTGTATGTTAACATACAGAAAGGCGAGCTATGCCACCAAACAGAAATAACTTTTGCTTGAAAATATAGATTTTTTTGGAAGAAGTGCGTCTAGTGGCCATTTCTAGCAATTCTGCCACTATGGTCATATATATCGCAAGAAAGCCCTCGGTGTGTACTTTCCGAATATGCAAAAACATTTTCCAAAAGTTCACCAGAATTCTGAAAATATCGAATTTTCTAAAATTTTTTGGATTTTTTTTGGAAGAAGTGCGTCTAGTGGCCATTTCTAGCAATTCTGCCACTATGGTCATATATATCGCAAGAAAGCCCTCGGTGTGTACTTTCCGAATATGCAAAAACATTTTTCAAAAGTTCACCAGAATTCTGAAAATATCCAATTTTCTAAAAAAATTTGGATTTTTTTTGGAAGAAGTGCGTCTAGTGGCCATTTCTAGCAATTCTGCCACTATGGTCATATATATCGCAAGAAAGCCCTCGGTGTGTACTTTCCGAATATGCAAAAACATTTTTCAAAAGTTCACCAGAATTCTGAAAATATCCAATTTTCTAAAAAATTTTGGATTTTTTTTGGAAGAAGTGCGTCTAGTGGCCATTTCTAGCAATTCTGCCACTATGGTCATATATATCGCAAGAAAGCCCTCGGTGTGTACTTTCCGAATATGCAAAAACATTTTTCAAAAGTTCACCAGAATTCTGAAAATATCCAATTTTCTAAAAAAATTTGGATTTTTTTTGGAAGAAGTGCGTCTAGTGGCCATTTTTAGCAATTCTGCCACTATGGTCATATATATCGCAAGAAAGCCCTCGGTGTGTACTTTCCGAATATGCAAACACATTTTCCAAAAGTTCACCAGAATTCTGAAAATATCGAATTTTCTAAAATTTTTTGGATTTTTTTTGGAAGAAGTGCGTCTAGTGGCCATTTCTAGCAATTCTGCCACTATGGTCATATATATCGCAAGAAAGCCCTCGGTGTGTACTTTCCGAATATGCAAACACATTTTTCAAAAGTTCACCAGAATTCTGAAAATATCCAATTTTCTAAAAATGTTTGGATTTTTTTTGGAAGAAGTGCGTCCAGTGGTCATATATATCGCAAGAAAGCCCTCGGTGTGTACTTTCCGAATATGCAAACACATTTTCCAAAAGTTCACCAGAATTCTGAAAATATCCAATTTTCTAAAAATGTTTGGATTTTTTGGGAAGAAGTGCGTCTAGTGGCCATTTCTAGCAATTCTGCCACTATGGTCATATATATCGCAAGAAAGCCCTCGGTGTGTACTTTCCGAATATGCAAACACATTTTCCAAAAGTTCACCAGAATTCTGAAAATATCGAATTTTCTAAAATTTTTTGGATTTTTTTGGAAGAAGTGCGTCCAGTGGCCATTTCTAGCAATTCTGCCACTATGGTCATATATATCGCAAGAAAGCCCTCGGTGTGTACTTTCCGAATATGCAAAAACATTTTTCAAAAGTTCACCAGAATTCTGAAAATATCCAATTTTCTAAAAAATTTTGGATTTTTTTTGGAAGAAGTGCGTCTAGTGGCCATTTCTAGCAATTCTGCCACTATGGTCATATATATCGCAAGAAAGCCCTCGGTGTGTACTTTCCGAATATGCAAACACATTTTTCAAAAGTTCACCAGAATTCTGAAAATATCCAATTTTCTAAAAAAATTTGGATTTTTTTTGGAAGAAGTGCGTCTAGTGGCCATTTCTAGCAATTCTGCCACTATGGTCATATATATCGCAAGAAAGCCCTCGGTGTGTACTTTCCGAATATGCAAAAACATTTTCCAAAAGTTCACCAGAATTCTGAAAATATCGAATTTTCTAAAATTTTTTGGATTTTTTTTGGAAGAAGTGCGTCTAGTGGCCATTTCTAGCAATTCTGCCACTATGGTCATATATATCGCAAGAAAGCCCTCGGTGTGTACTTTCCGAATATGTAAACACATTTTTCAAAAGTTCACCAGAATTCTGAAAATATCCAATTTTCTAAAAAATTTTGGATTTTTTTGGGAAGAAGTGCGTCTAGTGGCCATTTCTAGCAATTCTGCCACTATGGTCATATATATCGCAAGAAAGCCCTCGGTGTGTACTTTCCGAATATGCAAAAACATTTTTCAAAAGTTCACCAGAATTTTGAAAAAATCCAATTTTCTAAAAAATTTTGGATTTTTTTTTTGAAGTGCGTCTAGTGGCCATTTCTAGCAATTCTGCCACTATGGTCATATATATCGCAAGAAAGCCGTCGGTGTGTACTTTCCGAATATGTAAACACATTTTTCAAAAGTTCACCAGAATTCTGAAAATATCCAATTTTCTAAAAAATTTTGGATTTTTTTGGGAAGAAGTGCGTCTAGTGGCCACTATGGTCATATATATCGCAAGAAAGCCCTCGGTGTGTACTTTCCGAATATGCAAACACATTTTCCAAAAGTTCACCAGAATTCTGAAAATATCGAATTTTCTAAAATTTTTTGGATTTTTTTTGGAAGAAGTGCGTCTAGTGGCCATTTCTAGCAATTCTGCCACTATGGTCATATATATCGCAAGAAAGCCCTCGGTGTGTACTTTCCGAATATGCAAAAACATTTTTCAAAAGTTCACCAGAATTCTGAAAATATCGAATTTTCTAAAATTTTTTAGATTTTTTTTTGGCCATTTCTAGCAATTCTGCCACTATGGTCATATATATCGCAAGAAAGCCCTCGGTGTGTACTTTTCGAATATGCAAACACATTTTCCAAAAGTTCACCAGAATTCTGAAAATATCGAATTTTCTAAAATTTTTTGGATTTTTTTTGGAAGAAGTGCGTCTAGTGGCCATTTCTAGCAATTCTGCCACTATGGTCATATATATCGCAAGAAAGCCCTCGGTGTGTACTTTCCGAATATGCAAAAACATTTTTCAAAAGTTCACCAGAATTCTGAAAATATCGAATTTTCTAAAATTTTTTGGATTTTTTTTTGGAAGAAGTGCGTCTAGTGGCCATTTCTAGCAATTCTGCCACTATGGTCATATATATCGCAAGAAAGCCCTCGGTGTGTACTTTCCGAATATGCAAACACATTTTCCAAAAGTTCACCAGAATTCTGAAAATATCCAATTTTCTAAAATTTTTTAGATTTTTTTTTGGAAGAAGTGCGTCTAGTGGCCATTTCTAGCAATTCTGCCACTATGGTCATATATATCGCAAGAAAGCCCTCGGTGTGTACTTTTCGAATATGCAAACACATTTTCCAAAAGTTCACCAGAATTCTGAAAATATCGAATTTTCTAAAATTTTTTGGATTTTTTTTTGGAAGAAGTGCGTCTAGTGGCCATTTCTAGCAATTCTGCCACTATGGTCATATATATCGCAAGAAAGCCCTCGGTGTGTACTTTCTGAATATGCAAACACATTTTCCAAAAGTTCACCAGAATTCTGAAAATATCCAATTTTCTTAGTTTTTCGTTTGCATTTTTTTGTGGTCTGTAATCAATATTTGATTATCCAATTTTCTAAAAATTTTTGGATTTTTTTTGGAAAAAGTGCGTGCGTTTCTGCCACTATGGCAAGAAAGCCCTCGATGTGTACTTTCCGAATATGCAAAAACATTTTCCAAATTCTGATCTGTCCAAAATATCCAATAAGAGTTTAAAAAATCAAAATATTTGTTTTATTTATTTCATATTAATTTCATTTTATGTGACGAATTCTACAATGTTATACATTGGTTTTATTATAAATATTTATTGTGTATATTTATATATTGTGTATATCTAATAAGAGATTGTTCCATAGGTATCATAGAACATTGAAATATCTTTAAAATTAATTAATGTGTTTATATTTATAATCAAAACTATGATCAATTTCGGAAGGCACCTTCGGATTCATCAGACAAAAATAAGACTCTTGCTAAAACACCTGAAATTAAGCAAATTAAAAATTAAAAAATTACATATTTCATATATTGGACATTCTTACAACGTTAGCAATATATATTTTCTTGAATTTCTGCGCAAAATTTGCAATTAAAGGGAAATGATTGTTCTTTGTTGTTATAATAATGTATGAAACACCCATCGCAGGAAGGTCTCCGACATGTTGCGCATGTATGGCTGTCGGCCGTAAATCCACAATGGAGACAAATTTTTCCCATGTCGTCAGAGTTTTCAATAAGGACGGATTTGATCGTTTCCCGATATTTGTTAGGATTTTCAATCTCTTTTAAATCGTTATTATGTAGTATGCCTTCTGCGAACTGACACACAAAAACGCCGCAATTGAATCCGTCAGTTTGCAGAGAGTGAGGTAATTGTTGAGCGTTATATCCCAACACATCCATCTTTTTCTCAAAAACCTCTAGTTTTGACCTAACACACAGCATCGTTTCTCCTAGTGGATTTATATACACGAATTTTTTTTCACTAGTATCCAAATATACTAGGGTGAAATGCGTAGGCTCAAAAATTGGAATAAAAATATGCCGACAGGTCTCCAGGGGAATGTTCAATTTTGTTAACGTATCATTAATAAAAAAATGTGTGCCTTCCTCGCAGCATGTGGAATATGCACTTCCTCCATATGCAAATATCGTAATTGCGAGGTATATGTCAACGATATTGCAAAACAGCTCCTTCTTCGTTTCTAGCATATTGAATTCATTGAGGTCTATTGTAGGCGCATTTAAAAGTCGACTTTCTACATTTCTATATACATTTTCGAATTTTAAAAATATGTATCTATGTTTTTGTAAGCATCTTGGTAAATTGCGGAAGCGGGCCAAATTTTTTTTATAAATCATCGCTTTTGATATTTTTTTTTTTACTTTTTTAGGGGTCCTCTTCCACTTTTCTTCCTCCAGCTTTATTTTTTTTTGTTTTGGCTCTCGTTTATCTGAATTTGAGCACCTACTTAAAATTTCTTCGGCCTCAATTAGTTTTGCCTGGACATATTGTTTTGATGATCTTACATAATCGGCTGGTCTTACATTGCGTTTTCCGTCTAATGTATGATTTTTTACAATATTAAAGTGACCTTCAGCTGGGCTATTCGCTACGCTGGTTCTACTTTTGTCAACGAATATACCCATTATGTTTGTCCATAATGGCGTGTATGGAACGTACTTCTTCAATACTGTCTCTGCAAATTCTTTTGAGTGAAATATATTTGCATCGCCGGTGTCATTATCTGTTGTTCTTATGTCTTCAACAATTTCAATAGCTTTTGTATAAAATGGGCTGTTCTTGTACAGTACGTTGAAAGTAGAGGCATGATCAGACACTTTCGTGTTGACAAAGTCATCGGGGGCATCTACTTCTTCAAAATTTTTCAAAGCTCTGAAGGACTCATTGACTTCCAACGTTTTTTTGTGGTTTATAAGGATCGTCAAAAAATATTTGAGCCAACAAAAAAAGTCTTCGATGCGGGAGATATTCAACGCGCGGTACAACTGAGATTTGTAAAATTTTGCTACATTTTCATCCATTTTTAACAGCTTTATGTCCTTTTCAACTATTCGCAAAAAATGAGCGCAACATATTTGTATTAAAACCATTTTTGGCTTTTCATTTTTTAGGCATGTGTCAAAGCATTGCTGAATATAGTGTTCAAGAGTGCAGCAATTGAAGGCTCTCAAAACAGCATTTATCAGAACGGTACTCCAATCGGTGCAAATTCTTCTACATAGTGGCCAAGGCAGGCCATTTTCAACACAAAATACCTCAAGCGAAAGTAAAAAACGTGCTACGCTGTTTGCATAATGGCTGCACAGAAATGCCTCGGCCACTGGAAGCAATATACCCTTTTTCTTCTCATCAGGTTTTATATGGGCAACAAGAGAATACAAAAATACCCTTTTTGTCTCATTGTCGTATTTTTTTAAAACACTTCCGGTGGCATCAAAAAAGAGGGTGTTGCGGCTCAATTTAAGCAAAAGCTTGTTTTTTTCGTGCAGGATCTCTATTTGCCTTTTCGATATTAAATACAACTCCTGTGGTAATCCAACAAAACTTACGTACGATTTCCATTTTTTTTCTTTGTACATTTTAATAAGGTCAATATGGCTGTCACTATCTCTATCTAAAGATCGTGTTTCTTCATATTTAATCCTTCGAGCTGTATCTTTCGAGGGAACCCCCTGATCATTTCCAAGCTCTTTTAAACGTTTGGACTGTAAACATAACATTCTATCTCTCCAATTTGTAGGTTTTATATTCTTTAGCTCTCTTTTTGCTAAAACTCGACGAATTCCTCTCAGTTGATGACGTTTCGGTGTTACTGTGTGAATAATTTCTAAATTGGAAGCGTACACATTTATGATGTATGGTGTTTTAGCTAATGACACTTTGAATTTATATCTACCACAGCCATCTGCGAAATATAAACATTTTGCATAAAGGTTTAACACCATAGTTTTTTGGTTCCATTTGTGACTTGTATAATTTAAAGGACATATATTGTTGTATGTCTCGAATTTTTTTCGTAGGAGGTCTTCTAAATACTTCAGGAAATCCGTGTGTTTTTTTTTGTATGTAGTTATGAAGATTTCTTCCTCCTGTGTAAATATAATGTTTGTGTTAATTTTGGCATATATGCCAGATGACTGTTTTTTCATTGACTTTTCATGACATTTCTCGGAAATTACTTTTGTTATTTTATTTGGAAATTTGTTGGTTTTAATTTTCCTCCGTAGTACGCCATATTCATCTATAATAGTTTCAGAATTTGTCGATATATCCCAGATACTTAATTCATTGTCCAGTTCCCTATTTTTTGTGGAGCACAGGTCAATATTTCCATAGAAGGAGGCAGTCGTATTGCAGTTTCCAATCGATTCTATTGTAGCAATATTTGAATTTTGATCTATGGCGTTACTAGGGGTTTCATAGTTATTGTTGAAAGTAGGTGTATCGACTATGTCCTCATTCAACTTGTTTGTTGTGGTATAATTTTCAGCATCTTTTGCAGTGATATATAAATCAATATCATGCACATTTATATCCGCAGTTACTGTTGCGATATCTATTGGGATTAATGTGTCGCGTGTTTCGTCGTCTGCTTGCGTATTAATAATGTCGCATTGATCACCTAATTTCAATATCCCTATCATTTCGATGAAATATGATCTTACGCCATTTTTATTCGCATAATCGCGAGCAGTTTGCAGAATATTGTAGATGCTGGAGCATTGGAAGTCCTATGAAAACATTAAAAAATTATTAAACTTTCTTCAAACTGTTGCTCTTTAAGCTGTCTTTAAAACAAGTAGATAAGATACAATCGGTTAAACTGATTTATATATACTAGGCCGGGTTGGTTTTTATTTTTAAAATGGTATAACAAAAGCGTAAAGTACATAAAATTCTCCGAAGAAACCATGTATCTGAAATAAAATTCTAATCCGCGCCTCTTGACTTGAAAATGTATATGCCCGCCTTTCCAAAAAGAAATCGAATTTTTTGAATAAAATTGTTTAGTAAGGTAGTTCTTTTACACTTTATATTTCTTCTACACCCAATTGGGAAATCATAAATATTTTATATGTTTAATGTCATCATACACTCAGAAAAAACTGAACAATATACCGAGTTAAAATGAACTAAAATTTAGGAAAATTGAACTTCGTATAGCAATAAAGAAATATTTCCTCATACCAATTTCAAACTTTTACTCGGAAGTAGTACATGCTTTGAATTTGATTCTAGTTAAATTTTCCTCAAACCAAGCAAATGTTTACTCAAACTAAGGAAAATTCCTCAAACCAAGTACATTTTTATTAAATCTAAGTAAAATTTTGCTGAAATTTTCATCAATCTAAGTATTTTTCCTAAAACCAAGTAAATTTTTACTAAATTCAAGAAAAATTTTCCTAAAACTAGTAATTTCTTTCGAAAACCATGTAAATTTTTACTAAATCTAAGTAAAATTTTCCTAAAACTGAGTACATTTTTACTCAAATCAAGTAAATATTTACTTAAACTGAGGACAATTTTGCTGATTTTTTCCTCAAACCGAGTAAATTGTTACTTAAGCTGAGAAAATTTTACTTGAGACAAGGAAACAAATAAATTAAAATAAGTTCAACTTATCTAAAAATAATTCAAACAAATGATTTTGCTTCAGAGTATGCAAAACTGATACAAAAATTGGCAACATGAAATGTTTCTCAAAAATTGTATTATACCTCTGCGATAAATAGATGAGTTCCTTGATTTCTGCGAAGGCAAGATGGCGCCTTCGCAGTGGTTGTTTTGAATAATACTTGAAGTATTTATGAAATAAGTCTCGACAAACGAATGAGAATTGCTTCTTAGATTAATATTCAAAAAATTTCTAAACAAATTGATGTGATTTTTTATAAGTTCATTAATACCTAAATGTATGAAGAACTCGACATAAATTCCACTTAACACATTAACTTAATTTTAAGAAAAAAATCATTTTTTAGTTAAAATTTCGTAAATGAAATTTTTCCCATACAAAAAAATCTTAATAATTGTCTTACTTAAGGAACATTCCCTAACAGTTTTAATTTAACGCACTTTTATGACTTCCATATTGCAAATATCATACAAAGCAGATGTCACAATTTATTTTTCAGTGCGACATCTAAGCGAATGAGTAATAGTATTCTTAACAAATATAAATCATACGCCACCAGCAGTCTCTGAGATTTCAGCAAAATGTAGAAATTAGGGTATCCAATTGTTCGTACTTTTAGATTATTCGATTAATCGTTTATTCGAAAATAAAAAATTTCTAATTAATAGAATAAATTTGATAGCTCTTATTCGATCAATGGAATAAAATTTCCTGCAAAATATTTAAATTTTGATAGGAATATAAAAAACATATTCATGTTTCATCGTTTTATTTGAACAAGCTATTGGATTTAAGGCGATTCTTTTCCTTTGTTTTAATGAAGTTCGATTTCGAAAAAACTCTTTCACTTACTGTTGAAGTCGGAGCAATAGCAAGAAGAGTATGTAATTATGTTTTTGAGTTCTTTTTTTTTCAATTTATTTAAAAATAAGAAATCATCTTGTATGCCATTCGATTCTACTTTTCGTTTTTTGTTGGAATTGGTACTAATTTTATTATTTCCTTCAGTTCAGACAAAAGACTAATTTCACTGACAATATTTCCTCTTTCAGTGACAGGATATTCTGAAACGTTTTCAACAGCAAACAGATTTTGTATAAATAGCTAGCAAAGCAGGAATTTAATTTTGACAAAGTTTTCAATAAATATTGAATGATGCCTTCCAAACATTGGTGCTGCAATTATTTATACTTTCCAAAATGATATTTCGAAAATTCGATTATTTTGGCACGTATTAATCGAATTATTCGTTATTCGAAAAACGGTCATTTCTGTTTATTAGAACAAATATTTGATACTAAATATTCGATTAGTCCGTAGAAGTACTCATGTGTATTTACGTTTAATTATGTACTGGAGTACTTTTACATTTGCGCTGATATCTCAGAAACTGCTGGCGATTTCACTCTGAAATTTTCATTTTAATGTTTATTTAAAAATTTATTTGAATCAACCTTTTACCTAAAAGGGAGTATTGTTATTGAAATCTGCGAAAATAATATATATGGAGAAAATTGGAAAAAAGTTCAGTTTTCATCGCTTTGTACTTTGTTTTCCGTTTCATACGTTCACATTACAACGTCTTAATGTTCCTTAATGAAAATTGAAAATTTTTTTCCACACAAGTATGAATTTACTAAATTGTATGAATTATTTATTAAATTCAATGAAATGTTGTTAAGTAAATTTAGTACCGTATAGAAATAGGGTAGTAGAAATTAAATGAACTATTTGCTATGACTTTGAAATAAGGAAACTTTATTCATACTTAGTTAATTTTCCAATTTTCAGGAAAGTTTTACTAAACTGGAGTAAATGGTTATTTTTTGCTTCAAAATGTGATACAGGCTAGTTTAGAACAATATATATATTAGGGTAATTTTATATTTTTATTTATTTTATTATCATTTTATTTACTACGCCATGGTTATAATTGATTTTGATATTTTGGAAATGTGTCTCATAATGCATCTAGAAAAGAACAAAGAAAACTAATTATTTTTTTTATTTTTACAATAACTATTCGGGACAACATTTTCTGGCCAACAATGCTGCATATTTTTTCACCTTGCCCTGAAATAAAATTTTCGTTTTCAAACGTTTTTTGCTTTTAAGCCCTCTATTGGATCTAGGAGTCACAATAATGCCAATGATGATGTTTCTCATTAATGCGCTTGTTATGCTGCTTGTTTTTTATGAAATTTATCTATTCATTTTATTTGTAAATTTTTTACATTACAAACTTTTTTGTTCCGCGCATTTTTCGTTTTCAGTTGTAAATAATAAAAATGTGACATATTCAATGGTGCAGATAACATTTTCAAAATGTAGTGTCGCGTCAAGTCATTTTTTAGAATGAACAATATTTACTCTATTATGCGGAGTGTCAGAATGTATAGTAAACGTTTGAAATTGCATATTAATGTACTACTTGAAGGTACCAAACATTTGAATTCTGTTCGAATTACTTATCTATATACATAAGTACTTATCTATATGAGGTATACAAAATTCACTAATATGTTACAGAAATTAAAAGGCGTACTCTAGCATACAGCATAATATACTGAGACAAAATCTAATCCTTTAATGACCAGTTATTGCTTTCGTATATTCATCAGTTACTTTTGTAACCTTGGCTCATTGAGAAAAATGGGGGAGGTATTAACGTCCCGAATGTTGCTTTGAACCGGTGGCTAGTCTCCCCGCCGCTAACTCAATGGCCAAATATAAATTACCGATCCTTACAGCAAACTGAACCATTTAAAGGATAAACTGTAAATTATGCTAAGCTCAAGTCTTCACAATTTTGGAACATTCGATCAATTTTGCATTACCAAGAAAGGTGGTAGGTAGATTCTTATTACATAGAACATAGTCATATGAAGAAATCAGGTGTTGAAACAGAACAACTACTATATCCAATATGTCATATTATTTATTTATTAAGGAAGGAAAACATAATATTTAAAGTCTTAATCAACAACGGAAATATTTTAGCAGTTTATAAAGATTACTACTGAAGGAACAATCAATTTATTGTTGATCCCGATGATGCTAACCAGAGTCTTTCAATCTTGCATGTGTATGTTTGAAATTTGAAGAACGCGGAGCGTCAGACAATGCAATTGAAATGAAATTGGAATGCTGTTGAAATAATTTAAAAATTTACCAATATGTCACAGAAAATAAAATCTGTACTCTAGGGAATATCCCTACAACATAATATACTGAGACAAAATCTAATCCTTTAATGACCAGTTATTGCTTTCGTATATTCATCAGTTACTTTTGTAACCTTGGCTCATTGAGAAAAATGGGGGAGGTATTAACGTCCCGAATGTTGCTTTGAACCGGTGGCTAGTCTCCCCGCCGCTAACTCAATGACCAAATATAAATTACCGATCCTTACAGCAAACTGAACCATTTAAAGGATAAACAGTAAATAATGCGAAGCTCTTGTCTTTACAATTTTGTAACATAGGGTAATTTTTCATTGCAAACAACAGATCCTTATTACATATCATCATATCCATTGAAAATGTAGTAATTGAATGATGAATTGAAAGTATTGTAATAATAATAAGTTGATGCGTAATTCGTTCCAATTTAAAATCCGTAGAAAAATTCATTCATTAAAGCTATGAAGTTATCTAAATCAGATCAACAATATTTTAGTGGAAGTCTATTGCTTGAAATTGACAAAATATACGAAATACTTTAGCCATGGACAGTAAAAACTTTTTCATGAGCCGACCCGGCTTAATGTACATATAAAATACATAAAATTTAATGGAAAATCTCAAAGTAGTACGAAGTTTATATGCACAAATTCAATATCATATATTTATACTTGGTTTAAAACAGAGCTGTTAAATTTCGATTACGATTAGTAATCAATTACATTACTTTTTAAAAAGAATCGTAATGATTGTATAATCCACTATTCAACAATTTCTGATTACTAATTGATTACGATTACAAATAATCAAAAAATAATCAGGATTACTTGCGATTACTGAAAAATAATCAAAAATAATCAAAAGTAATCAAAAATGAGTTCGACTACTTTAAAAGATTACTTTTGATTACTTTTGACTATTTTTGATTACTTTTGATTTTTTGTGATTACTTTTGATTATTTTTGATTTTTTGTGATTACTTTTGATTATTATTAAAGGAATCTTGTACATTACATTTATTGAAAAAAAAAACTATACAAAGTTAAGTTAGGGTGAAACCGCTAAATAATTGAAAATCTGAATTAAGCAAGTAACATAAATAAATTAAATTCTGCTACAATAAAATGAATAAATAATGAATAATAATCTAAAATAGTCAAAAGTAATCAAAAGTAATCTTTTAAAGTAGTCGAACTCATTTTTGATTACTTTTGATTATTTTTCAGTAATCGCAAGTAATCCTGATTATTTTTTGATTACTTGTAATCGTAATGAATTACTAATCGTATAAAACTGAATGTAATCGTATTGTAATCATTACTTCTACTTTAAAAAAAGTAATCTAATTACTAATGATTACGATTACTAATCATTACTTAACAGCTCTGGTTTAAAATTCAAATTCACCGCGATATTGTTCACTTCACATGTAAGCAATTTTAAATTGCGTCATTTATCCAATGCGAAAACTCGCTAATTCAGTAACGAATCACAAATAACTTTTAATTTGTCCGCACGTTATTGAAAAAAATCCAAATAAAAAATTTGACATTTCTCGTATGTACATTGCAGTGGGTTCAAAAAAAATTTGTGGATGTTTCCGACAAAAATGAAAGATTAGTTTATTTTATATGTTCTCCCGAAGTATTTCGCTTTTATCAATGTCCGTTCGTGAGCTCGGCACGTTCAAAATAACCTCTATAAATCAGACTTTTCTTGAATAAAATCACGGTGAGAATGATAT
Organism: Polietes domitor; assembly: GCA_947397865.1. Taxonomy (NCBI): domain Eukaryota; kingdom Metazoa; phylum Arthropoda; class Insecta; order Diptera; family Muscidae; genus Polietes; species Polietes domitor. Next base: position 91,108,456 of record OX377619.1, on the reverse strand, counting down.
TTAGAAAAAACCTGCTAGAAATTCAAATCTGGTCCGAGCCTTATAAAACCATATCAAAAATTTGCATTTTGACCCAGAATAGATAGTAAAAATTTAACAATAACTTCCATATTTTTAGTTCGATTTGTGTTTTTGTTGGATCGTTGGAGAGGTATTGAACACCAATTGCAATTTTTATAACTCCCTAACCCATTAAGGGTCGACAATTTTTTTCATACTGTTGGTGCTCAGTAAAAACTGAAATATGGGGTTATCTGCATCGTCTTACAAAAAGCTAATTTTTGAAAAAAAAACGTCTGAAATTTTGGTCTTTGATTGGATAAATTGGGAGGAAAACTTCACATAAGCTGTCACAATAAAACTGTGCGACATGATTTTCCTCCCAAGAACGAGATTATGTAGAAGTGAAACTATAGGTCACCAATGGGAAAACACATATTCAGTTTTTTATTTCACGGTCGTTTGTCTTTTTTACAGGACTTTTAATTTCCAAGGGATGTAGATGTTTCAATAATTTATTTTCATACTCTTGCGTGATATACAATGGCGATATGGGTATCAAATGAAATAAATATATTTTAAATGTCATGCATCTATCTATGTTAATTTAACATTAACAACCATTTCAATTTTTCCCATTTAAAAACTTTATGTAGATTATTTAATTTTTAATATTTAAGGGGGAAAATTGGAAGTGGTTGAATTTTTTTCCATAAATTAGCTTCATATAAGACTAGAATCTGTTTACAATGCAAATATCCCCAAAGACGGATATCGCTAGGTCGTCTTAGAATTTGAAGCTAATTACTGCGGGCTAGGAATTCATCTTACACCCTTGGATTCTTAGAGAAATGTTCTTAAAATTTTCTGGAGAAACAAAAAACAAAGCGTCAGCAAAAACGAAATGCTGACGCTTTGTTTTTTATCCAATTAAGTAATTGTGGATAAAACCATTTTGCTTAACGTTTTTCAGCCATTTACTGTTGAAAATGGGCCTTATAAGATTAACACAGTAAACCATTCACGGATCTACGATCTGGCTATAGAGGCTACTGTTTGCTAAATGCCACAACTTTTAGTATAGTTAAAATATTTTGACGCACGTATTTTCTTAGGGAATTTTATTAAAGTAATTCGATTAAAAAATTATTTTTGTTGACAAAAAAATAAAAAATATAATAATTATTTTTTCTTTAAAAGTAGTTTATTTTCAACTACAAAAAAATGACTCACAAATCGAAACATATTGAAGAAACCGACTTTATTTTTCAAATAACTATGATTTTTCACATATTTTTATAACTTGGATGGTTTTGTAGCAATTTGCTATTTAAAAAGTGCGAGTGAATTCAAAAATCCTAAGAAATTACCTTCTATATAGTCGCCGTGAAGAATTTTATGAAATTATAAAAATATTTGAAAAATTATATTTATTTTGGAAATACAGTTTTCTTTTATAACATTCGTTTCGTGTGAGATCGCATTATTTTTGCAGTTGGGCTACTTCTGAGAAACAATAATTGAATTTGATAAAATTTGTAGTTATCAGTAACTACCTTAGTAACGATAATTGTCCTAGTTACCGATTGTGAGAATTTGATAAAAATTATGTGAATTTTTATTTACAGCAATATTTTAAATTCAATAACAAAAAAATTTAGTAAAGGAAAAATTATTTTAAAAAATCACGCGATTTGTAACCCTCAATCTGTATTTCGGGCAAATTTGGCTCAAACGTGTTTTTAACTCAGCGTATCTGGCGTATATTTGGGAATATTTGGACGTTTATAGTAATTTTTTGTGGATTTTCACAGTGACTACTGAAAACTTTTTCGTACTTGGTGTTAGTATTTTAAATTAAAAAATAAAAAGCTGCAGTTAATACCTTTCGAATGATGCATAAATGATGAAAATCGGAATGAAATTGACGCCACAGAGCTAATTTTTTAAAAAGTGTTTCAACATTTTGGCTGTGAAAACCATCGTCTGCATTAAATTGTTTCACAAAAATGGAGTCAGTGATGCCATTTTTCGTCCGCAATTCATCATTTAGGCATTAATTTTTCATTACACCTCTTACAAAATGTTTCCAAGAAATATGAGTTTTTAGCTGTCAGCTTGAAAACCCGCAAAAATCAATATAAAGGTCCAATAATCCTACCAGTGAGTTATTCTATGACAAGTATACAATTTTTTATTTAAAGTGCTTCCAAGTGTCTATAAATTCAGAAAAAATATTGGACAAAAATGCAACATAAAAACAAGTAATGAAAGGCTAAAGTCGTACATAATACTCTCGTGGCGTGTATACAAATTACACGGGAAAACATGATTTTTAGAGGTGTTTTCGGGAGTGTTTAGCTCGCAGATGGCTTGACCCAGTGACGAAATATTTTGTAGATAATCATTAAACAATCCAACCTTCATTTCTGGTGACCGCGCAAAATTTTCCCAAAGTACAATATTCGTTACTTTTCCCTTTTACAGGATGAGGGTTAAACAATTTTTCGATAGCGGTGCTCTATAGTTTTTAAAATTATTATACAAAATAAAAAAAAAATTAGAAAATCGGATGAGTTTGGTCAACTCATACAAAAATCTATTTTTCCCAAAAATATGAAAAAATATTTTTATGTGAAATATTTTTACATAGAAACAATCCGAGCTATCGAGATCAAAAATCGTTCCGCTTCACATGAAGTGACTCATATGTAGGTATTTTCTAATATGTATGTGTTTGCTTATTATTATTGTTAGAAAACTGGATGAGAGAAGAATACACCACGTCGTTATTGCTTATCGAACGACACAATGTTTTTCTTTAAGCCGGGATAACAATCTGCGAGAACAAAAACGTTAATAAAAATTTATTTTTTTGCAAAATTCTTTTTTCACATTGCCGCCAACTACAATATAAATATATGTATCAAAAGAAATTTTCAAAAAAATATTTTGTGTCGACTTTATTGGACTTAGCCTAAAAAACCATAATTTTGACTTACAATGGATAATTTATCCAGGCTAACACAAAATTATTTTTTCAAAATTTGTTTTCTTATACACATTGATATTGCCTTTGGCGACAATTTTAAAAACTTTTAATTTTTTTCTGCAAAAGTATTCGCATTATTATTTATTCCTCAACGTTTGGCCCATTATACATGTTATAAAATAAGAAAAACAATGGATACACACAAGTATACACTAAAACGAAACGTATATATGTGGTTGATTACTAAAAGTTTGAAAAATATTTGAATTTCTTAGCAAAACTTTACGAAGTGAAATAAGGGCAAACAAATGGACATTGCAGAAGCAAATGATATTCCTGTTCGGTGGCATAGCTCGCCTTTCTGCAAGTTAACATGCAAAGAGCGAGTTTTCCCATCTTGTACTTTTACGCTCTTTGTTGCATACAATCTCACTGTCTGAAATTACCACAGCAACGTTTAGATCACATTCATGTTAGCATGTTACAGCAACATTTAAAATAAGGAAAACAATGGACATACACACAAATATACACGAATTTTGATGTTTTCAACAAATTTGAGGGTAAAATGTACCATAAATCAAAATAATGGACATTACCAAAAAATTTCTTTTCGATTTACAAAATCTAGCCATAAGTTTTTTTGCAGACTTGTGTAAAATCGAAATATTCTATAAAACAAACAGAAATATTTATTTATGATGAAAAATTGAAGGATTCAATAAATCGCACGGTATTTAACGAAAATTTAACACGCAAAATCTATGTGTGTACGATGATGACAACCTACGATTATGTATATATGTTCACGTAAACAAAAATTGCAACTTCGGACATTCGGACGAATGTATTTCATTATATTTTCATGCGACATGTGATGTTTTAGTTGCCACAAGTTGCCGCTTATCAGTATTTGTTAGATAAAATGAAAATATTTTAGAATCACTTACCACATATTTAAACAATTCATAAAGCCTTTTTTTTTGAGAATTATTTTCTACAAATGGCTTTGCACCTTTAATCAGCTTAAATTTATTAATTTGCTTAAAAAAATCAGTATAGATATTGTTGCTTCTCCACTTCGAATATTCCTTTAGGGAAATTTTGTTTTTTTCTTTTTGGTTTAAATAATAAATTTTTGCAAAAAAACGGAAAAATGCTTTCTTATGGTCCATTTTGGTAACACTTTTATTTATTGATGTTCACTTTTCAAATGACTTTACGATTGTGATTGTATTCCATAAATTTTTATTGTATCAGTCCTCAAAAAACAGAAGAATTTCCAGTATTTTCCAGTGGAGTTGGAGAAGATTGCTGGAGTTGGACTCGAACATCATTTCGACTCCAACTTCGGATTGTTTTTTACCGCATCCAACGCGAGTACACCCAAAAATTTTTTGTGTACATGCGATAATGTTTTCAGTGGACATTTAGTAAAAATTTTTTAAATTTTTTTTGGTGTTTTCGTAATGAAAATCGCTCAAAAATGTAAATATTTTAACAATAAAATAAAAAACTTACCATTAAAATTTCCACAGTTTCAGTGTATAAAAAATGCATATAAAATAATATTTTGCAATTTATAATGCTTTCACCAAATTTCATAAAATACGGTAGACCTTCGAGAATATCTCGTTGGTTTTACAGGGAATTCCATAATACATAATTTATTATTTAATTTATTTATTTACACATATCCACTTGTTAAACCGTGAGTTATTTTAGAAATTCTAGACAAAATTTCTAATTTTCGGGCAACTTTTTAAAAGTTTTTAAATTTTGTAAAATAATTTACCAATATCGACCCAGTCGTTTTGAAGTGATGTGCTTACCAACAAGCAGATAAATAGCTATGAAATTCAAATATTTTGTATGTATTTATTGTATTATATTGTATTTATCGGTACGAAAAGCAAATATTTTATTTTAATTTATATACAGAAAATATAGTTTTAAATAGCAAAATGTGCGGTAGACACCTGCATTTCATATAACGATATGGATTGTAATCTAGCAGAAATTTTTATCTTTTCTTATTATTACTTTTAAACTGCGTCTAATCTGTATTACAATAGATAAAACTACTAATAATATTTGTTTTGTGAATATCCAGTCTCGACTTGACGGAGTCGAAACATTGTGAAATGTTGCAGTCGAAGTCCAACAATTTTGGCTCGACTTCAGCAGTCGAAGTCCAACAATTTTGGTTCGACTTCAGCTTTCCAGTGAATAGTTTCCAAGCAGAATTTCATAGAAAAGTTCCAAAATTGCGTAGGTACAAATCATACAAAGAGGAAGCTATTTAGAGAGAGCAGACCAAAGAGCGTAGAGGACCAAAGAGGGAAAAATCGTTGAAGGTCTTTGATTCCCGCCAATTTTGATAACATGGTTAAAGCATATTACGATTCTGAAAAAAATTGTAAAGCTATTGAGAGAGCCATTGAGAGAGCCAGTGAGAGAGCCATTGAGAGAGAGCAGATTCCCGCCAATGTTTATATCCTAAAGTGAAAAATGAAAAAAACTTTTGAGAAAGGGAACAGAAAAATTATAAAGCTATTGAGAGAGCCATTGAGAGAGAGCAGATTCCCGCCAATTTTTAATTTTGGATATCTGTATGTTTATATGTTAAAGTGAAAAATGAAAAAAACTATTGAGAAAGGGAACAGAAAAATAGATTTTTACAGAATTCTGGTGGACTTTTGGAAAATGGCATAGCTCGCCTTTCTGTATGTTAACATACAAAAATCCAGATTTCTTGTCTGTTACATTGAAGGACTTAGATTTTTTGAAAATTGGATATTTTCAGAATTCTGGTGAACTTTTGAAAAATGTTTTTGCATATTCGGAAAGTACCGAGGGCTTTCTTGCGATATATATGACCATAGTGGCAGAATTGCTAGAAATGGCCACTAGACGCACTTCTTCCAAAAAAAATCCAAAATTTTTTAGAAAATTGGATATTTTCAGAATTCTGGTGAACTTTTGAAAAATGTGTTTGCATATTCGGAAAGTACACACCGAGGGCTTTCTTGCGATACATATGACCATAGTGGCAGAATTGCTAGAAATGGCCACTGGACGCACTTCTTCCAAAAAAATCCAAAAAATTTTAGAAAATTCGATATTTTCAGAATTCTGGTGAACTTTTGGAAAATGTGTTTGCATATTCGGAAAGTACACACCGAGGGCTTTCTTGCGATATATATGACCATAGTGGCAGAATTGCTAGAAATGGCCACTAGACGCACTTCTTCCAAAAAAAATCCAAAATTTTTTAGAAAATTGGATATTTTCAGAATTCTGGTGAACTTTTGAAAAATGTGTTTACATATTCGGAAAGTACACACCGAGGGCTTTCTTGCGATATATATGACCATAGTGGCAGAATTGCTAGAAATGGCCACTAGACGCACTTCTTCCAAAAAAAATCCAAAATTTTTTAGAAAATTGGATATTTTCAGAATTCTGGTGAACTTTTGAAAAATGTTTTTGCATATTCGGAAAGTACACACCGAGGGCTTTCTTGCGATATATATGACCATAGTGGCAGAATTGCTAGAAATGGCCACTGGACGCACTTCTTCCAAAAAAATCCAAAAAATTTTAGAAAATTCGATATTTTCAGAATTCTGGTGAACTTTTGGAAAATGTGTTTGCATATTCGGAAAGTACACACCGAGGGCTTTCTTGCGATATATATGACCATAGTGGCAGAATTGCTAGAAATGGCCACTAGACGCACTTCTTCCCAAAAAATCCAAACATTTTTAGAAAATTGTATATTTTCAGAATTCTGGTGAACTTTTGGAAAATGTGTTTGCATATTCGGAAAGTACACACCGAGGGCTTTCTTGCGATATATATGACCATAGTGGCAGAATTGCTAGAAATGGCCACTGGACGCACTTCTTCCAAAAAAAATCCAAACATTTTTAGAAAATTGGATATTTTCAGAATTCTGGTGAACTTTTGGAAAATGTGTTTGCATATTCGGAAAGTACACACCGAGGGCTTTCTTGCGATATATATGACCATAGTGGCAGAATTGCTAGAAATGGCCACTAGACGCACTTCTTCCAAAAAAAATCCAAAAAATTTTAGAAAATTCGATATTTTCAGAATTCTGGTAAACTTTTGGAAAATGTGTTTGCATATTCGGAAAGTACAGACCGAGGGCTTTCTTGCGATATATATGACCATAGTGGCAGAATTGCTAGAAATGGCCACTAGACGCACTTCTTCCAAAAAAAATCCAAATTTTTTTAGAAAATTGGATATTTTCAGAATTCTGGTGAACTTTTGAAAAATGTTTTTGCATATTCGGAAAGTACACACCGAGGGCTTTCTTGCGATATATATGACCATAGTGGCAGAATTGCTAGAAATGGCCACTAGACGCACTTCTTCCAAAAAAAATCCAAAATTTTTTAGAAAATTGGATATTTTCAGAATTCTGGTGAACTTTTGAAAAATGGTTTTGCATATTCGGAAAGTACACACCGAGGGCTTTCTTGCGATATATATGACCATAGTGGCAGAATTGCTAGAAATGGCCACTAGACGCACTTCTTCCAAAAAAATCTATATTTTCAAGCAAAAGTTATTTCTGTTTGGTGGCATAGCTCGCCTTTCTGTATGTTAACATACAAAGCTCCAGATTTCTTGTCTGTTATATTGAAGGTCTTTGATTCCCGCCAATTTTGATAACATGGTTAAAGCATATTACGATTCTGAAAAAAATTGTAAAGCTATTGAGAGAGCCATTGAGAGAGCCAGTGAGAGAGCCATTGAGAGAGAGCAGATTCCCGCCAATGTTTATATCTTAAAGTGAAAAATGAAAAAAACTTTTGAGAAAGGGAACAGAAAAATTATAAAGCTATTGAGAGAGCCATTGAGAGAGAGCAGATTCCCGCCAATTTTTAATTTTGGATATCTGTATGTTTATATGTTAAAGTGAAAAATGAAAAAAACTATTGAGAAAGGGAACAGAAAAATGGATTTTTACAGAATTCTGGTGGACTTTTGGAAAATGGCATAGCTCGCCTTTCTGTATGTTAACATACAAAAATCCAGATTTCTTGTCTGTTACATTGAAGGACTTAGATTTTTTGAAAATTAAATATTTTCAGAATTCTGGTGAACTTTTGGAAAATGTGTTTGCATATTCGGAAAGTACACACCGAGGGCTTTCTTGCGATATATATGACCATAGTGGCAGAATTACTAGAAATGGCCACTAGACGCACTTCTTCCAAAAAAAATCCAAAAAATTTTAGAAAATTCGATATTTTCAGAATTCTGGTGAACTTTTGGAAAATGTGTTTGCATATTCGGAAAGTACACACCGAGGGCTTTCTTGCGATATATATGACCATAGTGGCAGAATTGCTAGAAATGGCCACTAGACGCACTTCTTCCAAAAAAAATCCAAAATTTTTTAGAAAATTGGATATTTTCAGAATTCTGGTGAATTTTTGAAAAATGTTTTTGCATATTCGGAAAGTACACACCGAGGGCTTTCTTGCGATATATATGACCATAGTGGCAGAATTGCTAGAAATGGCCACTAGACGCACTTCTTCCAAAAAAAATCCAAAATTTTTTAGAAAATTCGATATTTTCAGAATTCTGGTGAACTTTTGGAAAATGTGTTTGCATATTCGGAAAGTACACACCGAGGGCTTTCTTGCGATATATATGACCATAGTGGCAGAATTGCTAGAAATGGCCACTAGACGCACTTCTTCCAAAAAAAATCCAAAAAATTTTAGAAAATTCGATATTTTCAGAATTCTGGTGAACTTTTGGAAAATGTGTTTGCATATTCGGAAAGTACACACCGAGGGCTTTCTTGCGATATATATGACCATAGTGGCAGAATTGCTAGAAATGGCCACTAGACGCACTTCTTCCAAAAAAAATCCAAAATTTTTTAGAAAATTGGATATTTTCAGAATTCTGGTGAACTTTTGAAAAATGTGTTTGCATATTCGGAAAGTACACACCGAGGGCTTTCTTGCGATATATATGACCATAGTGGCAGAATTGCTAGAAATGGCCACTAGACGCACTTCTTCCAAAAAAAATCCAAAATTTTTTAGAAAATTCGATATTTTCAGAATTCTGGTGAACTTTTGGAAAATGTGTTTGCATATTCGGAAAGTACACACCGAGGGCTTTCTTGCGATATATATGACCATAGTGGCAGAATTGCTAGAAATGGCCACTAGACGCACTTCTTCCAAAAAAAATCCAAAAAATTTTAGAAAATTCGATATTTTCAGAATTCTGGTGAACTTTTGGAAAATGTGTTTGCATATTCGGAAAGTACACACCGAGGGCTTTCTTGCGATATATATGACCATAGTGGCAGAATTGCTAGAAATGGCCACTAGACGCACTTCTTCCAAAAAAAATCCAAAATTTTTTAGAAAATTGGATATTTTCAGAATTCTGGTGAACTTTTGAAAAATGTGTTTGCATATTCGGAAAGTACACACCGAGGGCTTTCTTGCGATATATATGACCATAGTGGCAGAATTGCTAGAAATGGCCACTAGACGCACTTCTTCCAAAAAAAATCCAAAATTTTTTAGAAAATTGGATATTTTCAGAATTCTGGTGAACTTTTGAAAAATGTTTTTGCATATTCGGAAAGTACATACCGAGGGCTTTCTTGCGATATATATGACCATAGTGGCAGAATTGCTAGAAATGGCCACTAGACGCACTTCTTCCAAAAAAAAATCCAAAAAATTTTAGAAAATTCGATATTTTCAGAATTCTGGTGAACTTTTGGAAAATATGTTTGCATATTCGGAAAGTACACACCGAGGGCTTTCTTGCGATATATATGACCATAGTGGCAGAATTGCTAGAAATGGCCACTAGACGCACTTCTTAAAAAAAAAATCCAAAATTTTTTAGAAAATTGGATATTTTAAGAATTCTGGTGAACTTTTGGAAAATGTGTTTGCATATTCGGAAAGTACACACCGAGGGCTTTCTTGCGATATATATGACCATAGTGGCAGAATTGCTAGAAATGGCTACTAGACGCACTTCTTCCCAAAAAAATCCAAAATTTTTTAGAAAATTGGATGTTTTCAGAATTCTGGTGAACTTTTGAAAAATGTGTTTGCATATTCGGAAAGTACACACCGAGGGCTTTCTTGCGATATATATGACCATAGTGGCAGAATTGCTAGAAATGGCCACTAGACGCACTTCTTCCAAAAAAAATCCAAAATTTTTTAGAAAATTGGATATTTTCAGAATTCTGGTGAACTTTTGAAAAATGTTTTTGCATATTCGGAAAGTACACACCGAGGGCTTTCTTGCGATATATATGACCATAGTGGCAGAATTGCTAGAAATGGCCACTAGACGCACTTCTTCCAAAAAAAATCCAAAAAATTTTAGAAAATTCGATATTTTCAGAATTCTGGTGAACTTTTGGAAAATATGTTTGCATATTCGGAAAGTACACACCGAGGGCTTTCTTGCGATATATATGACCATAGTGGCAGAATTGCTAGAAATGGCTACTAGACGCACTTCTTCCAAAAAAAATCCAAAATTCTTTAGAAAATTCGATATTTTCAGAATTCTGGTGAACTTTTGGAAAATATGTTTGCATATTCGGAAAGTACACACCGAGGGCTTTCTTGCGATATATATGACCATAGTGGCAGAATTGCTAGAAATGGCCACTAGACGCACTTCTTCCAAAAAAAATCCAAAATTTTTTAGAAAATTGGATATTTTCAGAATTCTGGTGAACTTTTGAAAAATGTTTTTGCATATTCGGAAAGTACACACCGAGGGCTTTCTTGCGATATATATGACCATAGTGGCAGAATTGCTAGAAATGGCCACTAGACGCACTTCTTCCAAAAAAAAATCCAAAAAATTTTAGAAAATTCGATATTTTCAGAATTCTGGTGAACTTTTGAAAAATGTTTTTGCATATTCGGAAAGTACACACCGAGGGCTTTCTTGCGATATATATGACCATAGTGGCAGAATTGCTAGAAATGGCCACTAGACGCACTTCTTCCAAAAAAAAATCCAAAAAATTTTAGAAAATTGGATATTTTCAGAATTCTGGTGAACTTTTGGAAAATGTGTTTGCATATTCGGAAAGTACACACCGAGGGCTTTCTTGCGATATATATGACCATAGTGGCAGAATTGCTAGAAATGGCCACTAGACGCACTTCTTCCCAAAAAAATCCAAAATTTTTTAGAAAATTGGATATTTTCAGAATTCTGGTGAACTTTTGAAAAATGTGTTTACATATTCGGAAAGTACACACCGAGGGCTTTCTTGCGATATATATGACCATAGTGGCAGAATTGCTAGAAATGGCCACTAGACGCACTTCTTCCAAAAAAAATCCAAAAAATTTTAGAAAATTCGATATTTTCAGAATTCTGGTGAACTTTTGAAAAATGTTTTTTTTAGAAAATTGGATATTTTCAGAATTCTGGTGAACTTTTGAAAAATGTGTTTGCATATTCGGAAAGTACACACCGAGGGCTTTCTTGCGATATATATGACCATAGTGGCAGAATTGCTAGAAATGGTCACTAGACGCACTTCTTCCAAAAAAAATCCAAAATTTTTTAGAAAATTGGATATTTTCAGAATTCTGGTGAACTTTTGGAAAATGTGTTTGCATATTCGGAAAGTACACACCGAGGGCTTTCTTGCGATATATATGACCATAGTGGCAGAATTGCTAGAAATGGCCACTAGACGCACTTCTTCCAAAAAAAATCCAAATTTTTTTAGAAAATTGGATATTTTCAGAATTCTGGTGAACTTTTGAAAAATGTGTTTGCATATTCGGAAAGTACACACCGAGGGCTTTCTTGCGATATATATGACCATAGTGGCAGAATTGCTAGAAATGGTCACTAGACGCACTTCTTCCAAAAAAAATCCAAAATTTTTTTAGAAAATTGGATATTTTCAGAATTCTGGTGAACTTTGAGGGCTTTCTTGCGATATATATGACCATAGTGGCAGAATTGCTAGAAATGGCCACTAGACGCACTTCTTCCCAAAAAAATCCAAAATTTTTTAGAAAATTGGATATTTTCAGAATTCTGGTGAACTTTTGAAAAATGTGTTTACATATTCGGAAAGTACACACCGAGGGCTTTCTTGCGATATATATGACCATAGTGGCAGAATTGCTAGAAATGGCCACTAGACGCACTTCTTCCAAAAAAAATCCAAAATTTTTTAGAAAATTGGATATTTTCAGAATTCTGGTGAACTTTTGAAAAATGTTTTTGCATATTCGGAAAGTACACACCGAGGGCTTTCTTGCGATATATATGACCATAGTGGCAGAATTGCTAGAAATGGCCACTGGACGCACTTCTTCCAAAAAAATCCAAAAAATTTTAGAAAATTCGATATTTTCAGAATTCTGGTGAACTTTTGGAAAATGTGTTTGCATATTCGGAAAGTACACACCGAGGGCTTTCTTGCGATATATATGACCATAGTGGCAGAATTGCTAGAAATGGCCACTAGACGCACTTCTTCCCAAAAAATCCAAACATTTTTAGAAAATTGGATATTTTCAGAATTCTGGTGAACTTTTGGAAAATGTGTTTGCATATTCGGAAAGTACACACCGAGGGCTTTCTTGCGATATATATGACCATAGTGGCAGAATTGCTAGAAATGGCCACTGGACGCACTTCTTCCAAAAAAAATCCAAACATTTTTAGAAAATTGGATATTTTCAGAATTCTGGTGAACTTTTGGAAAATGTGTTTGCATATTCGGAAAGTACACACCGAGGGCTTTCTTGCGATATATATGACCATAGTGGCAGAATTGCTAGAAATGGCCACTAGACGCACTTCTTCCAAAAAAAATCCAAAAAATTTTAGAAAATTCGATATTTTCAGAATTCTGGTGAACTTTTGGAAAATGTGTTTGCATATTCGGAAAGTACACACCGAGGGCTTTCTTGCGATATATATGACCATAGTGGCAGAATTGCTAGAAATGGCCACTAGACGCACTTCTTCCAAAAAAATCTATATTTTCAAGCAAAAGTTATTTCTGTTTGGTGGCATAGCTCGCCTTTCTGTATGTTAACATACAAAGCTCCAGATTTCTTGTCTGTTATATTGAAGGTCTTTGATTCCCGCCAATTTTGATAACATGGTTAAAGCATATTACGATTCTGAAAAAAATTGTAAATTCCAAAAAAAATCCAAAATTTTTTAGAAAATTGGATATTTTCAGAATTCTGGTGAACTTTTGGAAAGTACACACCGAGGGCTTTCTTGCGATATATATGACCATAGTGGCAGAATTGCTAGAAATGGCCACTAGACGCACTTCTTCCAAAAAAAATCCAAATTTTTTTAGAAAATTGGATATTTTCAGAATTCTGGTGAACTTTTGAAAAATGTGTTTGCATATTCGGAAAGTACACACCGAGGGCTTTCTTGCGATATATATGACCATAGTGGCAGAATTGCTAGAAATGGTCACTAGACGCACTTCTTCCAAAAAAAATCCAAAATTTTTTTAGAAAATTGGATATTTTCAGAATTCTGGTGAACTTTTGAAAAATGTTTTTGCATATTCGGAAAGTACACACCGAGGGCTTTCTTGCGATATATATGACCATAGTGGCAGAATTGCTAGAAATGGTCACTAGACGCACTTCTTCCAAAAAAAATCCAAAATTTTTTAGAAAATTGGATATTTTCAGAATTCTGGTGAACTTTTGAAAAATGTGTTTACATATTCGGAAAGTACACACCGAGGGCTTTCTTGCGATATATATGACCATAGTGGCAGAATTGCTAGAAATGGCCACTGGACGCACTTCTTCCAAAAAAATCCAAAAAATTTTAGAAAATTGGATATTTTCAGAATTCTGGTGAACTTTTGAAAAATGTTTTTGCATATTCGGAAAGTACACACCGAGGGCTTTCTTGCGATATATATGACCATAGTGGCAGAATTGCTAGAAATGGCCACTGGACGCACTTCTTCCAAAAAAATCCAAAAAATTTTAGAAAATTCGATATTTTCAGAATTCTGGTGAACTTTTGAAAAATGTTTTTGCATATTCGGAAAGTACACACCGAGGGCTTTCTTGCGATATATATGACCATAGTGGCAGAATTGCTAGAAATGGCCACTAGACGCACTTCTTCCCAAAAAAATCCAAAATTTTTTAGAAAATTGGATATTTTCAGAATTCTGGTGAACTTTTGAAAAATGTGTTTACATATTCGGAAAGTACACACCGAGGGCTTTCTTGCGATATATATGACCATAGTGGCAGAATTGCTAGAAATGGCCACTAGACGCACTTCTTCCAAAAAAAATCCAAAATTTTTTAGAAAATTGGATATTTTCAGAATTCTGGTGAACTTTTGAAAAATGTTTTTGCATATTCGGAAAGTACACACCGAGGGCTTTCTTGCGATATATATGACCATAGTGGCAGAATTGCTAGAAATGGCCACTGGACGCACTTCTTCCAAAAAAATCCAAAAAATTTTAGAAAATTCGATATTTTCAGAATTCTGGTGAACTTTTGGAAAATGTGTTTGCATATTCGGAAAGTACACACCGAGGGCTTTCTTGCGATATATATGACCATAGTGGCAGAATTGCTAGAAATGGCCACTAGACGCACTTCTTCCCAAAAAATCCAAACATTTTTAGAAAATTGGATATTTTCAGAATTCTGGTGAACTTTTGGAAAATGTGTTTGCATATTCGGAAAGTACACACCGAGGGCTTTCTTGCGATATATATGACCATAGTGGCAGAATTGCTAGAAATGGCCACTGGACGCACTTCTTCCAAAAAAAATCCAAACATTTTTAGAAAATTGGATATTTTCAGAATTCTGGTGAACTTTTGGAAAATGTGTTTGCATATTCGGAAAGTACACACCGAGGGCTTTCTTGCGATATATATGACCATAGTGGCAGAATTGCTAGAAATGGCCACTAGACGCACTTCTTCCAAAAAAAATCCAAAAAATTTTAGAAAATTCGATATTTTCAGAATTCTGGTGAACTTTTGGAAAATGTGTTTGCATATTCGGAAAGTACACACCGAGGGCTTTCTTGCGATATATATGACCATAGTGGCAGAATTGCTAGAAATGGCCACTAGACGCACTTCTTCCAAAAAAATCTATATTTTCAAGCAAAAGTTATTTCTGTTTGGTGGCATAGCTCGCCTTTCTGTATGTTAACATACAAAGCTCCAGATTTCTTGTCTGTTATATTGAAGGTCTTTGATTCCCGCCAATTTTGATAACATGGTTAAAGCATATTACGATTCTGAAAAAAATTGTAAAGCTATTGAGAGAGCCATTGAGAGAGCCAGTGAGAGAGCCATTGAGAGAGAGCAGATTCCCGCCAATGTTTATATCTTAAAGTGAAAAATGAAAAAAACTTTTGAGAAAGGGAACAGAAAAATTATAAAGCTATTGAGAGAGCCATTGAGAGAGAGCAGATTCCCGCCAATTTTTAATTTTGGATATCTGTATGTTTATATGTTAAAGTGAAAAATGAAAAAAACTATTGAGAAAGGGAACAGAAAAATGGATTTTTACAGAATTCTGGTGGACTTTTGGAAAATGGCATGGTATGTTAACATACAAAAATCCAGATTTCTTGTCTGTTACATTGAAGGACTTAGATTTTTTGAAAATTAAATATTTTCAGAATTCTGGTGAACTTTTGGAAAATGTGTTTGCATATTCGGAAAGTACACACCGACGCACTTCTTCCAAAAAAAATCCAAAATTTTTTAGAAAATTGGATATTTTCAGAATTCTGGTGAACTTTTGAAAAATGTGTTTGCATATTCGGAAAGTACACACCGAGGGCTTTCTTGCGATATATATGACCATAGTGGCAGAATTGCTAGAAATGGCCACTAGACGCACTTCTTCCAAAAAAAATCCAAAATTTTTTAGAAAATTGGATATTTTCAGAATTCTGGTGAACTTTTGAAAAATGTTTTTGCATATTCGGAAAGTACACACCGAGGGCTTTCTTGCGATATATATGACCATAGTGGCAGAATTGCTAGAAATGGCCACTAGACGCACTTCTTCCAAAAAAAATCCAAAAAATTTTAGAAAATTCGATATTTTCAGAATTCTGGTGAACTTTTGGAAAATATGTTTGCATATTCGGAAAGTACACACCGAGGGCTTTCTTGCGATATATATGACCATAGTGGCAGAATTGCTAGAAATGGCCACTAGACGCACTTCTTAAAAAAAAAATCCAAAATTTTTTAGAAAATTGGATATTTTAAGAATTCTGGTGAACTTTTGGAAAATGTGTTTGCATATTCGGAAAGTACACACCGAGGGCTTTCTTGCGATATATATGACCATAGTGGCAGAATTGCTAGAAATGGCTACTAGACGCACTTCTTCCAAAAAAAATCCAAAATTCTTTAGAAAATTCGATATTTTCAGAATTCTGGTGAACTTTTGGAAAATATGTTTGCATATTCGGAAAGTACACACCGAGGGCTTTCTTGTGATATAAATATATGTGAGGCAGAATTGTTCATACGGACACAGTGGATGTAAATCTTTAAAAATAGTTTTCAGCTCTATACCTGCCATATACGTAGATTCTCTAAATATTTTGAGTAGATTCGTAATATATGTATCAAGGGTTATGCTTTTTGTGCATGATTTGTTAATTTCGATTATATATATTGTCAAAAGCAGTAAAAAATATATTATAAGGTGTACGTCCATATTTAACATATTTATGAAGAACTGTTAACCCGTTAACAGCCCACTGTTAAAAGAGGTGGTTTGTGTCTCCGCTAGTTAAATTCCGAATTTATCTTCACGCACATGTTAATCCTGCTGTCAAATTATGTTCGTCGGGTGAGAACCCATCTATTAAAAGTGTAAAAGTATAGTGCAATCTCCGAGGAAGTTCGGTATAACTCGGGAGAAGTCACTCCCAATACCAAAAGCGATGAGCTTTGAGTGCGCCGTGTCAGACTCTATCAAAGGCATTGGAGATATCTAGAGCAAAGATGGTTAACCATGCTCACCATAAGCTTTGAGAGTGCAGAGCAAGTCGCAATCGGGCTGAGTTAACTGGTTATTAGCCTCACTTTTTTTTGCGCTGGGGCTGGACGTTCGCAATCTTTCAACGCGCTGGGAAGACCTCTGCACGGTTGAAAAGGTTGAGAAGTGGACGGGCTAGCGTCGAATAGCACTTCCCTTACATAGGAAAGGTGCTGAAATGCCATCCAGGCCCGGAGATTTATTTACATCGTGATTTGCGAGAACCCTTTTAACTCCACGTGTTCGAAAAATATCTGAGGCGTGGAACTAGATACATATTCGATCACGGGTATTGGTTGATTGCAAGGCTGATTTTCTTGCAAACATTTCAGCCAATAGGTTAGCTTTGGCAACCAGGTTAGTGAATATCTTCTCATCTTTAACAATAATTGGAATAGATGAGGAGTTATGCTTTACTCTTCCTACAAATAATCAAAGGCTCTTACTTTCCCTGGGAGAAGAAATAACTTTGGTTGAAACTTTGCACGACTAAGTACCAAGCACACAAGGTTTTTGACCGCTTGTGGGGCAGATGAGTGGTGCGCTTTTATTTCATTCCAATTAAAATCACATTTTCGATCATTTCAGCCGCAAAGCTTCCAGTTACAGTGCTGGAAAAAGTTGTTCAGCTCGGCCCAACGTGGCTTTTGGGGATGGGGTCAAAGATCGCAATACAAAAAGGATGCTGAAACAATACAATGATCCGAATCAATCTCAACTGATGCGTTTATGATGATGCACTATAAAATCGACGTGTAGATGGCGCTATCGTTTCTGTTTTGGTTGTCAAATCAGCAGTTTTTTTGCGTACTTCGTACGAGGCTGTTATAACTGCTGAAATAAAATATTAAAAACCTATTTTGTGTTGTGCTTTTGTAGACTCCATCTAGGGGAGACAGTGCCATCAAACTGGTAGGACACCTGTTCGAATCGCAAGAACATTAACTTCATACTTTTCAGGATGTGAATTTAAGAAATGATCAAGATTATGTTGGTGTTCCTCTTGGACACACGGAATCTTTATACGCTGCAAAGAGCTTCTACGATTTAACAGTCTGTCAATTTAACCTCTACAATTTTCATAATTGAATTGGAAAGGTCGTCGAAACCAATTAGGGATGGCTCCCTTTCCACGTTTGGACATCTATCCAAATCAAAAATGAATTTAATCTAAAGGCTGATTTTCTTGTGCGGATCGATTCTAGTAAAAAATTAAGGAAGCAAATCTTTAGATTATCCTTTAGAAGACTGACAGACAGCACCTAGTTACACTAATCTCATTAGGATTTGTTTAAATCGTACTTACATCCCTATTTTAACATTTCAACTTCACTACTCCTTTCATTCATCACAACTTCCAGTTAATATCACCGATTATATCCTTCCTCTGCTATCCTCGTATTCCGATAATTCACCAACTCATGAATCACAAATCGAATGGAAAAGGGAATAATGTCGAAAGCAGGCATATGTACGTTGAGATTTCCAACGGCATGTTTTGCTTAAAATGCGTGAATTAAGGTTTTTTGTTTGTCATTTCATTTCGATTTTTTAACAGGATTGGCGCCAATGGTCTCTGCTGTTACCACGGTAACAGGGGAAGAAAGAAAGAAAGGAATTGAATTAAGAAAATGAAACGAAACGTAGAGACTGGGTGTGACAGTTGGCGGTGGTGGTAGATGCCACAAAAAGAACAAAAAATTAATAAATTTTGGTCTTTTCTTGGGCAACGAGTGAGGTTTTTAGCATTCAAAAACCATATTTCTTTCTGTTATCTGCGACTTTCAGATCTTTTTGTGCTGCACAGACATTGGGGAGACTTGTCAAAATAATAAAAACAAAAACAAAAATATTGGCTTCTTTTTCACTTTCGCAAATGAGGATGAATGGTACTCGTACATGTGTCATATTTAGCAGCCACCACCACACCACTCCATGCAGCAGCTGTTTTCCATCCATCCCGAATGAATGTTGGCCTTTTTTGTTTTGTTTGGTTTCGATGAGGCTCAGCAGCCTCCGGTATCCTCCGTTAACCACAAACCCATCCCAACCCATTCCTATTCCATATAATTATCTTAATTATCCACGTGTGTGTGTGTTTGTGCGTGTTTGTGTGGTGGTATTTCCTCAACAATCACCGTGAATGGGTAAAATTGTGCCGGTCCATTAACTCGTCATCGTCATCATCACCCGTTTACGTGGCATGTCCTTTGTATCTGATCAAGGCTCCACAGGGCGAGTGGAGTGCAGGAGCGAGCTTAGATGGCAGAGCAGCGCCACGCCACGCCGCCCGTTCATCATTCACATCTCTCGATATCTCGATAATTGGATTTACAGCTGCTGCCGCTGCTGTTGCAGTTGCTGCTGTTACATCACATTTCGTGGTTTCTATTGTCTGTCGATGTTGTCTGTTGCTGCTGCCGTAATAATGACTTTGATAAATGTTCTTTTAATCAGTAACAGCTGTTGTAGCTGTCGTGTTGCCGGTGATGTTGTGCGGTTGTCATGCTCCTTTCTTTTATCCTGTTTCAATTAAATGAAGTAGAAATTAGTACATCCGTGTTCATTACAAAGGACACAGGTCGTTGTTGCATTGCAATGTGGCAAATAATGGAATGAATGCAAGAATATTTTATTTAACTTGCATCGATTGAAGTTTTTATTTAGATTGAATGGAGTTGTAAAAAATATAAAGCTGCTATTACAAAAACATACAGCAAATACATTTATACCCAAAGGTCTTATTATTCAGAGCGACCCTTTACAGGGCTTTGTTAAATGTCGCCAACATTCTGGCCCTGCTTAAAAATAGTTAAATGATTAAAAAGAACTAAAAATGAAAAAATTGGACAATGAAGTTAAAATAAGTTTAGATGAACAAGAAAATATGAATAGATCAGGATAAGAAAGAATGTTGAAGTCGGCAAATGATGGAATAAGGAACTTTTGGATGAGCAAGACTATGAATTAGGAATTGGAGCGGGAACAAGCGGAGAAATATTTACACTGGAACTGTGTAAACAAAACTGAAATTGAAACGATATGTTGAAATAACTTCTATATCAAGAACATATGATTATGTGGGAACATTGTGTGGAATAGTTGGAGTAATGTTAGTGATTAGCTAGCCGAAGAGCAAGAACATATAACAGGAATCTACGCAGGATCAAGCAGGCCAATTAGAATCATGGTGTTGAAGTTGGATCAGGAACAGGAGTAATGATAATATTTGAATTATGTTGGAGCAGGAACACGAATCAGGTATGGAACGACGAAATATCAATGATACTTTATCATGGAACTACCGAAGAAAACGAAGCAGAAATTAGTGCAACAACCATATTATAACAGAAGCAAATGAAAATCAGCAATAATTGTATATCAGGAACAAATTATGAAGCGGGAAAAAGGATCAAACAATAAAGCATGAATATAAAATTGAAAAAAAAACAGGAACAAGCGGGAACCAGGTGATGAAATTACAACAGGAAAATAAGTATCAACGAAGTAATCAAAAATCAAGAATAATAGTATATCTAGAACTGGAAAAAATAAATTATAAATTAAACTAGTAAATCAAAAAAAAAATTTTTTTCAAATCCATGCTTTATGCAAGCAGAATTCTATTGGGCCTAGAAATTCTTTTTTAGTTATCTTTTGTAGAAGGAAAAATTACTGCAAAATTTCAGTTTTTTATCTGCCATAGAACGACATATATTCGAAAATGGGTTTTAACTTCGTATGGGAGGTGCCACGCCCACATTTCCATTACCGCCCATTTTTGTCACAACTACGCACATTAATGCTAGATGCACTTACACAAAATTACAGTAGGTGTAATTTTGGTTTTAGCTTCATATGGGAGGTGCCACGCCCACTTTTGCATTACCGCCCATTTTAGGCGCAACTACGCACATTGATGCTAGATGCACTTACACAAAATTTGAGCACTATACGTGTCATAGAACTGACACTATTCGATAATATGTTTTAACTTCGTATGGGAGGTGGTACGCCCACTATTCCAATACCGCCCATTTTTGGCAGAACTACGCACATTGATGGTAGATGCACTTACACAAAATTTCAGCACTCTAGGTGTCATAGAACTGACAATATTCAATAATAGGTTTTAACTTCGTATGGGAGGTGCCACGCCCACTTTTCCAATACCGCCCATTTTTGGCACAACTATGCACATTGATGCTAGATGCACTTACACAAAATTACAGCACTCTAGGTGTCATAGAACTGACAATATTCGATAATAGGTTTTAACTTCGTATGGGAGGTGCCACGCCCACTTTTCCAATACCGCCCCTTTTTGGCACAACTATGCACATTGATGCTAGATGCACTTACACAAAATTTCAGCACTCTAGGTGTCATAGAACTGACAATATTCAATAATAGGTTTTAACTTCGTATGGGAGGTGCCACGCCCACTTTTCCAATACCGCCCCTTTTTGGCACAACTATGCGAATTGATGCTAGATGCACTTACACAAAATTTCAGCACTCTAGGTGTCATAGAACTGACAATATTCAATAATAGGTTTTAACTTCGTATGGGAGATGCCACGCCCACTTTTCCAATACCGCCCATTTTTGGCACAACTATGCGAATTGATGCTAGATGCACTTACACAAAATTTCAGCACTCTAGGTGTCATAGAACTGACAATATTCAATAATAGGTTTTAACTTCGTATGGGAGGTGCCACGCCCACTTTTCCAATACCGCCCCTTTTTGGCACAACTATGCGAATTGATGCTAGATGCACTTACACAAAATTTCAGCACTCTAGGTGTCATAGAACTGACAATATTCAATAATAGGTTTTAACTTCGTATGGGAGGTGCCACGCCCCTTTGTCCAATTGGTCAAATTTTTCCATTTCCTTGTATTGTCATCGAAAATGATTAAGTGTGCAAAATTTGAGCAAAATTGGTTGAGAAAAA
Source organism: Polietes domitor (assembly GCA_947397865.1). Lineage (NCBI taxonomy): Eukaryota > Metazoa > Arthropoda > Insecta > Diptera > Muscidae > Polietes > Polietes domitor. The sequence goes on along the minus strand of OX377619.1, from coordinate 91,086,385 downwards.
AGCTTTCAAAAATTGATTTCAAATTTTGTGGCACACATATATAGAAAGTAACCTTATATAAAGCATGGAAAAAATGGTAAGAAAAGAAGTAATAAACATGAAAAGTCGGAAACCTTGGCTTCTAAATAGTATTTTAAACTACCCCCAATAGGTTAGGTTAGGTTGAAAGGGTTGCCCGCTGGTAGTATATACAACATCATGTGTATAGGCAACCAAGCGAGTTCACTCGGAGGCTTTTGGTCCATTGTGCTACCCTTGACAGATGATTATAGAAGAAATATATTAATGAAAAGAGGAGGAGGGTTATAGTGGGAGAAGAGAAGTTGATAGCAAGGAAGGTCCGGAAGGTTCATTATAGTGTCAGTCGTTATTAGATTGCCTGGTGTTTCTACTGGAGAACCAGTTGGCCTTGTCTATGAATTTATATAGGGGTTTTAGAGAAACGCTTGCTACTTCTGCCAGACTGCTAAAGAACCTGCTTCCAAGATAATGTAGCCTGAGCTCCTGCAGTCTATGGCATGAGCATAGCAGATGTTCCACCGACTCCTCTTCTTCTTCGTCGAGGCAGCTTCTGCAGTAGTCCATATGAGGGATTCCCATACGCTCTGCCATATGCTTGTGTCTCTTTTGTCGAGTGCCAGTAGTTCCTTTGTTCTACTAGGGTTGATTTTCGGCCATAAGTTACGTGTTATTTTGCAGTTATGAACGGAGTCCCATCGCAACTCTGTTTCTCGGTCTTCTATTTCGTCTATTTGATTGAGTATTTCGATGAAAGGCGTGTGTATGTTCGTATTACATGGAACGTCCGTCTCCTTGGAGCCATTCCGTGCACATTCGTCTGCCATTTCGTTTCCAGGTACATCGGTGTGACCCGGTACCCACACAAGTGTGACGTCATGTATTTGGAGTCGGTCTAGAGACTCTAAGCAGTCATGTACGCATCTTGATCTGATAGTCTTGGAGTTTAAGGCTTTAAGAGCTGCCATACTGTCCACATAAATTCTGAATTTTGATGGATCGATGTCCCGTTCCAGAATATTTCTCGCGGCTATATTGATGGCATATACTTCTGCCTGGAAGACTGTGCAAGTGGTTGGCAGTCGGATGGATATTTTAAGGTTTAAAGGTTCAGAAAAGACGCCCCGTACCTGTTTCCATTTTTGAGTCATCAGTGAAGATTGAGTTTTCCTCGTCGGTCATGACCATGTTGGATGCCCATTCTGGTTCAGACCATATGGTTCAGTGGCTTCTAAAATGGAGTTTTGCCCAAGCGTGTCGTTTTTCAGCATACCGAGTTCTCTGATACGCAATGCTACCCTTGCTGCACATCTCCTTACGAAAATGTCCACGGGTTGTATATTGAGTATAGTTTCTAGTCCGGCTTTGAGGAGCTGATCTCATTGTCCCAGCAATGCCCAAGCATGCCATCCTCTGTACCTTGTTGAGATTTGCTAGGAGTGATTTTCTTTTTACCGCGCTCCACCAGACCAATGCCCCGTATGAGAGTATTGGTCTTACTATCGCCGTGTACAGCCAGTGTACCATCTTTGGTTGTAGTCCCATACTTTTCCCGAACATCTTTTTGCAGGAACACCCAATAGGAATAATTCGTTTTATCATTGCGTAGAGTGAAATAAGATAAATGTTGGCTGTAAAATCAAAAATTGTGAAAAGTGCCTTTAGACAAACCTGTGTCAATTTTTATCATATGTGACAGCGCATAGAGAAAGGGACCTAAGGGTAAAAAATCAATTTTCACTTTTTTCTTTTTTTGATGTGGACAACATCTGATCATCGAATGAGACCGATCCCATGTCCCAAAAGTGTTCCCTCCCAGAGATATGCGCGTTTTATGAAAGTGAAGTACACCAAAGATACACGTATTTAAATCTTTAAAATGTCTCTCCTGAACAAAACTGGGTTTACCCTTAGGTCCCTTTCTATTGTGCGCGTCACATATATAGAATGCCAAAATATTTTTTGGCATATGATTCCTGACAAAATAGGGAATATTTGTGACAGAATTGTTTCAGAAACCAAGATTGAAAAAGTTGAAATAAATGCAATTGCAACCGGGAATTGTGAATTTTTGCAACAACTGCAGATTTTTTGTGCGACTGACTACATACATATTGGATAGATAGATAGGACATTAGATAGATACATACCGTTGGATAGATCGCGAGTAAATTACAAAACAAAAATGTGATGCATACCAATCATTTTTGGTTTTCATTGATGCATGAAATCTATTTTTTGTATAAATCGAGGCAAATATGGATAATATTATGAGAATCTTTGGCGGGATTATAATGTAGAGGATTAAATTTACTGTTACAATACTTGTTTCGGCTGATTATATTAAGTTTTGTTTACTTTTTCCGTCACAAGCAAAATAATGAAACTCTTTCCTAACCCGAATGTAACATTTCATTACCAGAATGAACTGGTATTTTTGGGTCGCATACAGGAAGTAAGATATAATTCTCATTCATTTTATAGTTCACTTAGCTTAAGTATTTCGGTTTCAGCGCCAAATAATTGCTGCAAACTATAAGTAGATGGCCCACAGCTAAATAAGCAATAACAAGGGTATTTTAGTATTAACTCCTTTTGATGCAGCAATGAAAAAATTTGCATTATATCAACGAATCAATGTCAATGTTAAATCAATGAAACTATTTCATTACAAAAAATCATTAATGAACATTTCGTTAATGAAACGTGCCTTTACATTGACTTAACCTGCTTCATTAATATAATGTCAATGTTTCATTGGATTAATGACACTTTACATCAATCTAATACTAATGAAACATTTTACATTGTATCAATGTAGCTCTACGTTGGTCCAAAAACAATGATATATTTCCTTGATGCAATGTAAAATTTCATTGGGGGGAATAAAGCTTTTTCTTGATTTGGTTTTAAGGACCAGAATGCTCCTGCATTCTGAACACTCGGAGACCCAGTTGGGTCCATTGTTCAAATCCTTTTGTTTTCTGAAAGTATAAGGTTATAGGAGAGGTATAGGGAGTGATGGGATTTAGGAAGGAGTGAGTGGTGTCAGATGATAGATGAGACGTGAAGGAAGTAAGGGGATATGGGAAAGGGATATGGGGGTAGGAGAGTATGGGGGTATTTTTAGTATTTCTGTGTGTGGGTGTTTTCCAATGTTGACGACTAGGTAAGAAAATTTGTCGAGAGTCATCCGGTATACCGTTGGCGGTATGCCTTTATGACTCTCTTTCTTTGTTAGCCGTCAACTGTCTATGCGGTTACATCCTTGTTCCTAATCAGCCACCACTGATCCGATTTAGCCGATCCGATTTAGAGAATCTCAAAAGGTCATAAATGGTGCGGGTTGCAATATCCTCTATGTTACTGATGAAATAACTTCCTAAATCTTTTTCTTTCAGTGTAGAAATCCTCCCGCGAAAACTAAAATTTTGCAAAATTATCCAATTTGTATTTTTTGCTTACCATGCTCTACCGAGACATCCCGACATTCTTGTCGAAAAGGTCGATCTTCCAAAAAAACATAGACCAATTTTAACGCTAGTAATTTTGTTGTATAAGCTGGCGTCTAATTTAGCTATTTACGCGGGAAGAGCTTTATTTACAACTTTGGTGTCTTCGCCGACCCCCACTGCTTTATGTAATATGAGAATTATCTCTTATTTTTTTTAATTAGGTACAACTGAATTATGGACGCTACAAAACGGACGGGACAAACATTTCCACTCGTAGTAAAAAATCAGTAATTTTCGTTATAACACTTCAACTTTTAATAAAAATAAAAGAGAACAAGTTAACTTCAAGTTTCATAATAAAAAAGTTGTCGAAATAAGGACAAAATAAAGTTAAAAGCCATTAGTGGGGTCTGATTTCATTTTTTGGTAGACCTTTTTTGGGAGATGCCCATATGCAACTCAATGATATGCTTGTAAGATGGCATGTGTACTTTATTACTTGGTGCGATTTTTTAAACGCATATTCGGCAAGTGAGTTGTGCTTCTCGTTCGTTTGTGAGAATCATTTCCTTAAAGAGGCCGGGTTTGATGTTGAAATGTCGCTGCGAAGCCACCTGAACGAAACCTTTAGACAGGATGGAAACCATGTTAGTGGTAGCTTGCAGCCAAGTAGTAAATGTCATCATGCCATTTGTAAATAAATTAGCATTCTATTAAATATAGATGTAAAATGGCAAAAAATAGAAACGAAAAAACTAAAAAAAATATTTTATTTTTTAATCGATGACAAACGGTTATTATAATTTCAAAAAATAACTTAAGATTATTATCGGCCTAATATTTACAAGCGCTCGCATGTCAAAAACCGTACATCCCTAAGGTATGCTTTAAATAAATTTTCCAAAATACATTAACAGAGAACAACGAAGAAAGTATTTGCTTCATTTTTGGCTTAGAAGGTTTTACAATTTCAGTAATTAAATTGATGTTTGCAGCTATAAGCAGAATATTATTTTTTAAATGAATAAATAAGACAATAGTTTAGCAATATTTGTAAATGCCGAGGAATCGATCGGCCTCGCGAATATAGTTTTATTTTGTAGAAATCTATCAATTCTAAATAAAAACAATCTTCAGGCAAATCACTGTCTGAAACGGAAAGCAAAAACGTAATTACATCTTTTCAAATGCAAAAGAACACCTAAAGACCTTCTATTTCTACGAAGTAAACGAACTTTCAATACGATAAATATTTTCCGAGATACATTTCAATAAAATAACCTCTATTATGATGAAATTGTAACTATTTTAGCATTTATGGACTTTAAATGCAGCGATATTGGCAAACTATTTAGGAATATACTTAATAGGAATGTTCTTTGCAAAATTCAATCGATAAAGTCGAGATTTGAGCGCATGCAATTTGGTAGTTTTTGCCGCTGATAATATACTGTGCGGCGCCATCGTATTGGGAAAACATGTCCTCAGTCAACATTACAGTCAATTGGGACACGAAATAATCCGCAATCAAGGCTCTATAGGAGAAGTAAGGACCAGAAATTCCACCTGCCACCTGATGTAATGTTGACTCGTAAATTTCTGGTCAATTTTCTTCACTCCAAATGCGTCAATTTTGTTTTTTTTTTTACATTTCCATTGAGCCAAAAATGAGACTCATCACTTAACACAACACTATTGTGAGTTATTGCGCTTCGCGAATTAATGAACAATTTTCACAACATACCAGCGTTTTTATGTCATTCATTCTATTCATGATAAAATGGCAAACCAAATTGTTTTATATATTCCCGAAACACCCTAACACACAGAGTAGCTCTCATTAATTGAGAACGCGTTCGTGTGTACTTTACAAAATGTTTATTTATATTCGAAAGTATGTGGTGGCATGTGAATACACTTATTAAATTACAAATCCTCTTATGACAGCAAACATAACAACAGCAACGACAACAACAGCAGCAGCAGCAACCGCAATAACCGGAACAATTACTACCGTGTAACTCCAACTCCACCTCCTCCTCCAAACATGCAGCATATCCTTGGAATGTTAATAATTTGAAACTTGTTGAAATAATTTGTTATTAACACCAAATCAGACACACACACACATCCCGGCATACCTATTCGCATGTTTGTGGAGGAATCATCATTGCCATGACATGGCTTTGTCTACGCCACCTCCAACACGAATGCCTCCTTCGCCCCCTCCTTGTTGACTGTGTCTTCTTCTTTCTAAGCCGCTTAATTGTGAATGATGATTATTGAACGAACATTGCCTAGCAAGGCAGGGATGGTATTCTTCTGCGACTCATCATCTGGAGGCAATAACTTCATTCATTCCCAGTGTGTGCTGCAGCTACTTCTTGAATAGCATTTGTGCGAGTGCGACCAAGAATAACAGAATCACTGGAGAAGAACAAAACACCGGCAACAAACCGATCAAATCAAATCGTAAAGTTTTAAAAGCTCTGCAGGGCGGGGGTGGGGAAGGGATAGTGTGTTGTGATGGTGCCTGTCAATTTTACAACACACTCAACGTAAAATGTTCGTCAATTCTGTCTATAATTACAAAAATCTCCAATCAAGAAGATTTCTAAGAGCTCAAAGGCATAGGATCCCAGTCAAATTCCAATCCAAATTGGAAGCAATAACGGAGACTATGCTATCACACGGCATAGAGTAAACTGGAGGAAGGCTGGAGGTCTTGAGGATGAGGTCAAATAAGGTTTACTTAGTTTCCAAAATTGTGTTCTATTCGCCAACCTTTTCGCGGAATACGAAATATTTACAGTCGAAACTATCTTCCATGCGAGTGCTAACTTTGAACATGACATACATCACGTCATCCAATTATAGGTGACTGGACCTGATTCCAACAAGAAAACGGAACGTGTGACACGTAGGTTGTAACAATGGAGTTGCAAGAAAGGTTGGTTGGTTGTTTTACGTGGCGCGTCAAGTAGTGCCTTCCAAAGGAAGGGTCTGAAGGATTAAGATATGTGCCAGTCTGAAAGGTTGAGTTATTTGATTAGATTTCCGATATCTCGCTAATGTCGTAAAATAAGTGCTTCCCATAGGCCCTGTGCCGTGGTTTTATCAGAGCTGGGCAGTCGCAAAAGAAGTGAATGAACTACATTCGTCGCTCAAAGTTTCCAATCGATCAATGATCCGTCAGCACTGCGATCACTCACGTTCCTTCTATTGTGGCTCAGAAGGTCTCTGACAGGTTTTTTGTTATATTGAGGCCAGGTTTGTCTGGGTATTTAACAAGTGTCCATGTTTTTCCTCTTGGAAGTATCTCGGTCTAGGTCTAGATACCCATTTTAACAGAACCTATTCAAGGATCCAGAGCGACTTCAGACGTTCAACGCAGTCTGGACAGCTCCTCAATGCACTGAACGTTGTTATGCGGTGAGATCTTCTAAAAGGCAAAAGAGCACCTTGACTGTCTACAAATATTACCATGTGACCCACAAGATTTCTGGATCGCAAGAAAAGTTCACTGACTGGGACTATTCTCGAATTTAGGCTGACCAAGTCCATTAATCTGATGCTAGCCTGACTATCCGAATAGATGTTGACGCCAGTGTTCGATCCAACCACTAAAATCCATAACTGTGGCTTGGTAAGTTGCAGGGAAATTAGCACCCAGCTCCTTAATATGGTCGTGAGTAAGGTCAAGTTTGGAGCTATTTGTGTAGAATTTAAAACATTAATCCATAGCTGGGGTGTGTAAGCTATAGTTATTGTCAGAGAGAGCTTGCAGCATGGTTTATGTGATAGCCCTTTGCGAACAATCCTCAGATGGCTTATGTCTATGTTGGTCCGAAGGGACAAATAAGTCTACCATTTGCGTGCCTTATGCATTTATCGTAATGTAGTGCTTCCGCAGCAGTTTTCCGTATCGCTGTGCTGATGTTGAGATAAGCCATTGAATTCTTGACAACAGATCCAACTAGAACGTCTTTTCAACACAGACCACCACACCAAGTTTCCGTGTATCGGAATTGCATGAACCATTTTATATTCAGCGAAAGATATTTTTCGAAAGTCCTCAGCGGGCCCCGATAAGCATTATGCAGGCAAGTTTTTCATTAAAGTGCAGCTCCTATTTGTGATGATGTTCAGATGCGAGGTCTCTGCTTTAGAAGTCTCGAAGCTCTGTTTTATTTATTATGAGTAGGTTTTTTGTGTGGTATTCTGTCCACCTCGACAATAGTATCAACTCTGCTTTGACCGGATTTACTCCTAGCCCATCATCCTTATTCCATATAAACTTATTTAGAGCAGAATATCCCACAGGTTTGACACATTTAATTATAATTTTTATTGACATTTACTTTTTACCTTTCCACCAAAAGGGAAACTAGATATCATATGGGTGTCAGGACACTGTATGATCAAGGGATCAGGCATCGAATCGGTCAACTTGGATGACGCTAAATCTTTCCCGACGACGAGGATTGAGCTGGTCAACTTCAGTCCATAGGATAACCTGGGACTCAGCCACATAAGACGGCTCGTCCAAAGTCTTATGTTACGAACCCAATGAGAGTGAAACCAGACCAGGCTGATGAGGTTGAGTAAAATCAAACACTTACCGCTAAGGGCGCATTTACGCATGGGGCGATCCGACTCGGATGAGTACCGCGCAAGCGGTGAGGACGTCGAAATAATTGAACGCTTTCTTTGTAACTTTACCGCCTTTTCGATGCTGAGAGCCAGCCAGCTTTCGGGATCGGTATTACCTCACCTTAAGGTCACAGGATGGTCAAGGTAGTAGTAAGGTAGTCCATGATCGATACAGAATTCCTAAAATAGGAAAAATTGCTCACTCTACTTTCCCCTGAGGGCATAAGAATTGCTCGACTACCTCTTCTTCCTTTTCATCGTCGCACAGTGTTTTAGAATCAAAATCCATCGGCCAAAATTCAATAACTTTTGTTCTAGGAGACATTTTCGAGTTCTGTAAAAAAAACAAAATTAGACAAGGATTATTTTGAGATATTAATGTTAAAAATCGGGAAATAGGACTTATTTTAGAAATCGGCCCAAAGTTGACTACTTTTTGTATTTTTCGATTTTAAAGAAAATTAAAATTTTTATTTTATATTCCCGGCGAATGATCTACGATTGTTATAAAATTTAGCATGAGGATAAAGGAAATTTTTTATCTAGTTAATGTTAATGAGACCAAAAAAATAAATTGCTTTTTGGAACTAAAAAATCGGACTTTTGTGCAAAAAAGTCATATCTTCCAAGGGTGCAATTTCGTACAGGCAAAAGTTACCCTACAATAGCGAGAAACCCTTCAACCTTTCCAAATATGTATATATTTCGTAAAAGGCTTTTAAAGGAAAAAAGTTGTGTTGCTCCAAATTCAGACATTCGTTCAAAAAGGATATTTTTTACAATATTCATTACAACCAAACTATATTTGCCACAAACATAGTTTTGGCATCATAATTAAGCTAAGAAATAAATTTGAGTGGAAAATATCTTAAAATGTGTGAGAAATAGTTCGACAAAGTCACAAAAATCTGTAATGCAAAAAATATTATTATACCCTCCACCTCCAGGATGGGGGTATATTCACTTTGTCATTCCGTTTGTAACACCTTGAAATATTTATCGGAGACCCCATAAAGTATATATATTCTGGGTCGTGGTAAAATTCTAAGACGATATAGCCATGTCCGTCTGTCCGTCTGTCTGTTGAAAGCACGATAGCGGCCGAACGAAATGAGCTAGAAGGTTCAAAATTTTCCTAAATGTGTCTTATGGTTGTAGATCGCTTGGGATTGAAAGTGGACGAAATCGGTCCAGAGGGAAAAATTTGTCCCTCACAAGTACTGAAAATACCCCTAATATTTAGAGTATTTCAGCATGTTTTTTGAACATATTAGCTTGTATTTACTTGATATTTGCAATTCGCATTCCCTCGACATTCTTTAATCTACCGGTAATACTGTGGAATGCACTCCGTGGTGGAGGGTATATAAGATTCGGCCCGGCCGAACTTAACGCCTTCTTACTTGTTTTTTTCTTAGCATTATGAACAAATTCGTAAAAATATGTTAAAAAACAAAAAAATAAACATTTTAATTTTCAGGAATTCTATTTTTTAAAAAACAATGAAAAACATACAAACAATAATGTTGCTCAACGAGGGACGAAATATTGAATAAATAAAACAAAATTCAAAGGAAAAAACATCAGACCTTGAGCTTGAATTATTTTTAAAAATTTGTTTTTCAAATGATACTTAACTAAAGGTCGTATACTCATAACAATTAATACATATATTTTAATTTTCTTTAAAATCGAAAAATACAAAAAGTAGTCAGCCGATTTCTATCTAAAATATATCCGATTTCCCGATTTTTAATGTTACTATATCAAAATAATCCTTGGGTCCTTGTCTAATTTTGTTTTTTTTACAGAAATCAAAAATGTCTACTAGAACCAAAGTTGTAGAATATTGGCCGATGGTTTTTTATTCTGAACTACTGTGCGTCGTACCTTCGGCAGTGACCGTTGAATTGTAGTTTTGTCGCGCATGATTTGCGGCCAGTCTTCCATTGTGGCTGGGTAGGATCTGGTGGACCTTTTGTTATATTCACGCCTTGTTTGTCTGGATATTTGACAAGTTTGAAAGTTGACGATTTTCCACTTTAAATTAGCTCGGCCAAGATCGCTGTTGCTACCGACACCACATCTTCGCCCACGCTACTTATTTATATCGTTAGCAGTGATTCATTATTCCATCAATCGTGAGGGTAATGTCATTACCTGGTATTGGAAATGGTAATGCAATGTACTTACCAAGTGTTCTTTCTCTCTCTCTCTCCTTCCATTTTCTGATATTCAGCGGTTTTTGGCTCAAAAAAACTTCTAGTTTGGGTTGAGCGATCGACATTTCTCCTATATCGACATGGTTCTCCTATAATTCGAATACATACTTGCGGTTGGAAGGTCGCCTAGCAACAATCATGGCAACACTTGGCAACATTGTTGCCACACTAAACTGAACATTTTCGTTGAGTGGCACGCACATCAGCACCACTTCACTTCACACTTGATGGCCGTAACATGTTGCCTGCCACTGCATTCCCGAGTAAAAGGTATAAACGACAACAAAAAGAAGAAGAATAAGAAGCGTTAATACACCACATTAACGCACACTCACACATACACGGCGTGCAGGGCATTGCGAAGTATTCGCTCCTCATTCTTTCTTCTTTTTTGTTGATGGCAGAGTGCCTTGGATGTGTGCAAAGTTTCACTTAAGTCCATTTTACAACTTTTGCTGAAATTGCAACACGCCCTCGCCCCCTGGGCCACCCAAAACATTCCTTCCCCGTTCACCGTTTGCTGGTGTCTTAAAAAAAACTTTTCGATTCCAACACAATTTTCAAATTGTTTCACTAGCATTTTTTATTGCCTTCGCATAGACACTCCTGGCTTTTCACACGCATCGTTCACTCATCGTACAAGACATGAGAGTAGCAAGCAAAGCAGTAGCAGTGGCAGACCAGCCATTAGAAGTTACACTTTATGTGAGCTGCAATGGCAGTTGCCGAGTAGGTTGGTATTTGCCTGCTGGCCAGCAATGTCTTCTCTTCGTCTTAATTATTTAAGACGTTTCGTTGGAGGATTTGTTGATGTAAAAAGGATTTTTATTGCAAATAAATCCTTCAAAATATGTTTTCACACTCGGAACGGAACGGAACGATGAGTGAATGGATGACTGTGCTTCTTCTGTCTGACGGTTTTATATCCAAGACAGTGTGGTGGTGCTGAGGAATATTTCGAAGGGACAAATTGGTGTTTTTAGAACATTGAAAATGTATCAAATTACCTAAATATTGATTATACGAAGATGGTGTCAGAACTGTAAACATCAACCTCTAAAATTTCGCCACTTTATTGTTGGAAAATCCTCTACCATCGATCAATTCCTCCGAATTAGACTCTATTTCGAGTTTTACATTTGTTAGACTGAGAATATTTATATGTTTTGATTTTCATCTTCTCTTTTGATTGTTTCACTATGAAAGCGCCAAATTAAAAAAATCAGAAATGATATAGGCGTATTTTCAGCTACATCCAATACAATTCCAAAAGTACAAATTGTGAAAATCGATTATATCTTGCGTACACAGTGCAAGGATAACCTAATTTAATGATTATAGCCTTTTGTGCCGTAAAAGTACGAATTTGGAAGAATGAATGGATACACCGAATTCCTTGATTCTAGCTGCGGCCATTTGTTTGGTATCATTGTTATCCCCTTTTTCCATTTTATACCCTTAAAAGTCCGAACCTCTCTATTTTACGTGCCTACGCAATTAGAGGGACGTACATACCAAAATCATCATTCCAGCTGTAGCCGTTTACTTGGTATAATTTTATCCATCTGTTCCCATTAATCCCTTCGAATTTGGAAAAACCTTTTTAATTTTCGTGTCTACGCAGTCAGAGGAATGTATGCAACGAATTTCATTATTCTAGGTGCAGCGGTTTGGTTGGTACCATTTTTATCCCTCTACTCCCATTTTAACATTTAAAAGTACGAATTTCGAAAAATACATACTTTTATATTGTGTGTCTACTCAATAAGAGGAATGTACACACCGAATTTCGTTTTTTTTTTTTTGTATCAGCTTTAGAGGGAGCTGAGGTGATAATCCTTTAGTCTGAATTGTACTAGACTTCGTTCCGGCATGTATCCGATTATCGCGGGAACCTTTGTTCATCATCGTTCTCATGTTGTCCGGCTGTTATTTGCATCTTCTACTTCAAGGTTGATGTTAATGTTAAGGGAATGGGATGTTAATCGAGTTGTACCCCTATCCTCCACTAGGGGCGCTGCATTTTTTATGCTAACAGCCATGTTATGTATCGCTAATGGCTATTAGTTTCTTCCCTGGACCTGGGAGCAATCGAAATGACTATTTTTTATGTGAAAGTGTGTTCGGGTGAGAAAATTGGCTGCAGAAACTCTTATTTTATGATGAAAAGTGAAAATTTGTTGATGTTGAATTTTACCAGTGCGCCGGCCGGGAATCGAACCCAGCACCTTCAGATTGCAAGACGCGCACACTTCCACTGAGCTATGAAGGCCACTCATACCGAATTTCGTGTTTCTAGTAGTTGTCGTTTGATAAGAACCATTTGTATCCCTTTTTGCCCACTTTATGGTGCACTTGGGAATGCGCATACCTAATATCAAGTAAATATAAGCAGGGGTATTTTGTCCGGGAAAAATTTGCAATCCCAACCGATCTACAACTATAGGCCGTATCGTTTCGTTTAGATGCTAGCGTACTTTCAACAGACGGACATTGCTAGATCGTCTTAGAATTTTATGAGGATCAAGGATATATATACTTTATAGGGTCTCATGTTGATACTTCAGGGTGTTACTAACGGAATTGCAAACTTATTATACCCCCATCCTGTGGTGGAGGGTAATAATGACCAAATTAAATAATTCTCAAACGTTTCTAACTTTTCTTCTGATATTATTAAGAGTAATCCTTTTCACTATGATTGCTGCGAGTGCTTGATTATGTAGATTATTATTCGGAGAATTTTAGATATAAGATTCGGCAAACGATCGAGAATTGCTTCTTAGGCCACAACTTAAGTATTTTCTAAACACATTGAACTTTATTATTATTTCTTTAACACGTACTTGAAATAAAATTTATTTTTAGAAATTTATTTAAATATTTAAATATTTAATATAAAATATTTAAAATGTCCTTAATATTTTTCCAACTTATGAGACATCGTTATATTCATTCTTTTTTGTACCACAAGTAGGAATATAAACAATTGTAAGTTTAATTTTCCTACTTTTAAGGGAATGTCAACTGAATTATTTTTTGGTATGGATTTTCCTGAGACTTAGGATAATTATTTTTCCGAGTGTAAGGTATAAAAGTACAGTGGTTCTGTTGTTGCCTTATTCTGCCACAGTATCCGACCCCTCTGCATTTTTCCTGCCGCCTACGCTCTTGGTTTTTTCGTCGAAATCGTCATTCTTTGGTTGTTTTATTTCGCGGAGCCGCGTTAATGCCGATGAATCATTGATATTGCAATTTTACAAAATAGGTGTTATCCTTAGTTGTTTACAACGACATTAAAATTTCAGTTGCTCTTTAACGAACACTGGTGGTGGTGGTGGATAAGTCATAAAAACTATTGTGAATTCTCTGAGAAGTGAGCAGGCAGCACCTTTTTACGACTATCTTGATTTAGGTTTAATAATTCAGAATGACTGTCTTCGCGAGAGGACTTCTGTCGGTAGATTTTTTTGCGTGTCCATTACCATTGTATTCAATGTCTGGCTGACCAATCGATCAGCCATTTTGTCGTGTTTAAAAGTGAGATTCCTATTTATCTTCATAATACTATGTATTTGCAACCATCGCGCAAATTAATGCTGAGTAGGAACTTACATAAATACTATTTCATGTTCATTTATGTTTTAAGGTTAAACATAATGAACCACCTATTTTTCATATATATTTATTGCTGCAACTATAGGCGGGCAATTTAAAATTAGAATGGTCTATGAAAAAGTACTGATAATTTTTTCAAATTTCTGGTTTTATTGGAAAGGTTGAACTTTGTCATTTAATAAGGGAACACAATATCTACCACGACTGGCTCGGCAGTACCTCATCCGAGCAACTCAATTTGTCAGTACATGGCCCAAATGATGCCGCAATCCCAAAATCCATCCACACCAAACAGTGGATGCATTAACTTCTCAATAGTCACCCCCATATGCGGCAGTTTTTCTTATTGTCATAGCCACCGAGATGAAAATGAGCTTGTTCTACTTCCCTACTGTCCACAATTTGTAATCCAGTGGGTTAAAATCAGTGCTGTATCATAGAAAATGAAAGCTAGAAATATTGTTTTGGTTGTCGCATTGTTTTGGTCTAGAAAAAATTTTTGAGTTCTGTAAAATATTTTAATTAAGGCAAGGACCCAAGGATTTTTTGATATATTGACTTTGCAAATCGGGCAATCCGGTATATTTTGTAAATTAGCCCAAAGTTGAATACTTTCCTTATTATACCCTCCACCTCCAGGATGGGGGTATATTCACTTTGTCATTCCGTTTGTAACACCTTGAAATATTCATCGGAGACCCCATAAAGTATATATATTCTTGGTCGTGGTAAAATTCTAAGACGATATAGCCATGTCCGTCTGTCTGACGGTCTGTTGAAAGCACGATAGCGGCCGAACGAAATGAGCTAGGAGGTTCAAACTTTTCCTAAATGTGTCTTATGGTTGTAGATCGGTTGGGATTGAAAGTGGACGTAATCGGCCCAGAGGGAAAAATTGTTCCCTCACAAGGACTGAAAATACCCCTAATATTTAGAGTATTTCAGCATATTTTTTGAACATAATAGCTTGTATTTACTTGATATTTGCAATGCGCATTCCCTTTATAGCATAAAAGGGCACCATAGAGTGATTTTTATTTGTAGGGGGCGAAAAGGGACGAAAAGGGATAAAAATAGTACCTATCAAACGACAACAGATAGAAACACGAAATTTGGCGTGTACATACCTCTAATATAGTAGATACATAATATACAAGTATTTTTTCTAAATTCGTACTTTTATGGGGTTAAATGGGGATAGTGGGATAAAAATAGTACCAACCAAACGGCTGCACCTAGAATAATGAAATTCGGTGTATATATTCCTCTGATTGCGTAGACACATAAAATAAAGGAAATTTTCGAAATTCGTACTTTTAGGGTGTAAAATGGAAAAAGGGGACAAAAATTGTACCAAACAAATGGATGCAGCTAGAACCATGAAATTCTCGGTATACATACCTCTGACTGAGTGACTCGAAAAAAAACGTTTTTCCTAATTCGTACTTTCAAGGGATTCAATGGTAGCAGAGGGATAAAAATGGTACCGACTAAAAGGCTACAGCTAGAATGATGAAATTTTCGAAAGTCGTACTTTTAAGGAGTAAAATGCGATAAAGGGGATAAAAATGGTAACAACAAAATGGCCGCAGATAGTATCATGGAATTGGGTATATACATTCCTCTGAGTGCATAGCCATGTAAAATAATTTTTTTTTCCAAATTCGTACTTTATTTTGTTGCTTTTACGACAAAAAATGGTAGAATCATGAAGTTGTCTTATACTGCGTACGTGAGAGATAAGGAATTTTTCAAAATGTATACTTTTGAATTTAAAATAGATGGAAATACAACCAACCAAAGAACTGCAGCTGAAAATACACTCTCTATCGCCCAATATTTAGGGTATTTATGATTGCTGCCTTATATTTACTTTATGAATTGAAGTATTATTTCCATTATATATATACAAAGTATAAAAATATTGGTAGCCTTGGCTTATTAATTATATTTCTGATTTTCATACATTTGAAGTTTGTTGCGGACATTCCTAAGAAAAGAAAATAAATGTTTTAGCGGGCGAAATGGGACAAAAATGGATAAAATATGGTACCAATGATACGACAACAGCTAGAATCATGAAATTTGGTGTGTACATCCCTCTAATTGCATAAACACGTAAAATAGAGGGATTTTTCCAAATTCGTTCTTTTAAGGGATATAATTGAAAAAGAGGGATACAAAATGGGACCTTCCAAACCGCTGAAGTTGATATCATGAAATTCGGTGTATATATTCGGTGTGTATTCTGTGTTCTGACTATGAAGACTCGAAATTTTTACATTTGGGCGGAGAATGGGGCGAATTGGGATATCTTTAAAATTTGTACTTTTCTTATCAAAATAATGCAGTCACTTTGTCTGTATCTGAAAATGCTTCTCCCTAATGGCGACTGACAATCGCCTAATATTTTCGGCATGTTCACTTTCACAAGCATTGTATTTATATATAGTATTAGATTTTAAACAGTGCGCATAAGTATACATTATAGTTTGAAATAGTAATCAAATATAGTAATGTGCATAAACATATCACAATTTTCGTAATATGGTTCTGTACTTCTATGTCGACATCCTTTAATCTGCTGGTAATACTGTGGAATTCACTCCGTGGTGGAGGGTATATAAGATTCGGCCCGGCCGAACTTAACGCCTTCTTACTTGTTTTTTGATTTAAAATGCTTTTTTGAATATTTTTACACATTTATACATAAATAAATATTTTCTTTTTCGCGTTACAGATTTTCACCTTTTTCAGGTTTGAACATTGAAAAATGTAATTTCATGATTCGAACTACGTTTTTTCTAGAAATGTAAGTCAGTGACTCCAACACATTTAAAATATTACTGAAAACAAACAAGTGCTTAACAAATTGTCTTTTTTCTCTCTTGAATGACAAGACAAGTGCTTAACAATTTGTCTTTTTTCTCTCTTGAATGAGCAGAAAGTTTGAATTTTAGAAAAAAATAAATATTCAAACAAAATGTATCAACGAAAAAAAGTTTTTAATATAATTTTTGATATATAAAATAATAAACTTTCCCTGCAAAAATTTGCATGATATAGATATCTTCAAGAAGATATTGCGGCGATATCTTCCATTTATCATATTGAAGAAATTAATCAAAATTATATTTTGTCATTATTGATTCGTATTGATAATGATACGAAATTGTTTTGCGTAGACGATATTTCGGCGACAGTTCTATTCGTATTGAGGAAGTAACCGCAAAGCAATATTTATCAACCATGGCCTTATGACGTGGATAAATATATCATTCAAAAGAAATCTAGATGATATCGCCAAAATATCGCCTGGAAGATAAAGATGGAATATCGCCGGATAACCACCAAGAAGAGAAGAAAAATGCAATTTTATATATTTTAATTCAATCAAAAATGAATAATTACTTGAAGTGGCAAATGAAGAACAACAATAACAACATAAATAATAATAAAACAGAAACCAAATAAGAGCTGCAATTTCATTCCACCGCTGTTTTCGCTTAATTCCATCATGAAATTGA
Source organism: Polietes domitor (assembly GCA_947397865.1). Taxonomy (NCBI): domain Eukaryota; kingdom Metazoa; phylum Arthropoda; class Insecta; order Diptera; family Muscidae; genus Polietes; species Polietes domitor. The sequence continues at coordinate 91,068,892 of OX377619.1, read as the reverse complement.
CATTTTTGGGAAAGAACCAAGGCATGTATCTAAAAATAAAACAAATAAAATACATAAAATGTATTCCAAATTCCTCTTATATACCTTTAATTGCAGAAAATAAGTTTAATTTTCAATTGATGGCTACTCTTTGGTGGACAAGCGGTCAATCAACAACGTTTTGGTAGCGTGTCTAATAAGGAATGTCTGATAGAGTGTTATGTGCAAAACATGTGTACACTCAGAAAAATAGCATCCTTAAATCTGAGTAAAAATCCATACTCCAATTTAGTTTAACAATCTTACTCCAGATTAGGTAAAATTTCCTTAGGAGAAGGAAAATTAAATAGATATGAGTACACTTTCCTTATTTCAAAGCCAGAAAAATAGTACATATACTCAAAATAGTGTAGTAAATTTACTTAAAAACATTTTATTGGATCTAGTAAAAACTTCTTACACTTAGTTGCTTCCGCACAAAAAAAATTTACTAGCGTTTAAGAAAGAAAATAATTCAGAATTTGTTTGTATGGAAAAATTCCAATTAGGAAGTTTTTACTTAAAAATGTTTTTATCACTTCAAATAAAGTAAATAAATGTAATTAAATGTATGCCATGTTCATCATACATTCAAGTATAAATGAACTTATAAAAATACTTCAGTGTGTTTAGAAAAATACATGAGTAGTAAGCAATTCTCGTTCGTTAGCCGAGACTTTCTTCATAAGTACTTCAAATATTACTCTAAACAATCACTGCGAAGGCGCCTACCTAGCCTCCGCAGCAGTCATGGTGAAATATCTCAACTCTTTATGGTATAAGTAAGATGAAACGTTTGAGAACTATACCATGTTGTCATTTTTCATATGAGTGTTGCATACTTTGAAGCGAAATAATTTATTTCAGTTATCAAGTAAAGTCGTAGTCAGGCTGAATACAAATTTTTCTTGGTTGAAAGAAAATTTTAGTCAGGCTTGAAAAATTTCCGAAAATTTTCCTCAGATTGAGTATAAATTTACTTGGCATGACTACAAATTTACTTAGTTTGAGTAACAACTTACTTGGATTGAGGAAAAAAATCGGAATATTTTCCTCAGTTTGAGTATAAATTTACTTGATTTGAGTGAAATTTCTTAAAATGTTTCCTCGGATTAACTAAAGATTTACTTGATTTGAAGAAAAATTTTCCTCAGTTTGAGTAAATTGTACATGTTTTGAGGAAAAGTTGAACTGGAATCAAGTTCAAAGCATGTCCTATTTTCAAGGAAAAGTTTGTACCTGATGTGAGAAATTATTGCCTTACCGCTATACAAAGTTTAATTTTCCTCAGTTTTGGTATGCCACGGATTAAGTGGCATACTTTTTTCTGAGTATAACAATTATTAACTTACCAATTGCCTTGTCATCAGTTCACTGGAAACCCTATCGCTATCGAATTCATTTCAAACTTCTTTATTGTTGCAACATCTCTTCTACTTGCTTGCCTACCTGCCTAAAAGTGTACGAGTTTGTTTTTCAGAACTTAACAAGGAAAGTTCAAAATATAGACGGATATTCAATAAAAAGGAAATCTCCCTTCATTGTTTCCAAACATTCATTCTATTTTTTATGACAAAAATCAATTTTTATCTCAATTTTTTGAGACTGTCCCTAAACCACTGTTTCTTTTTGTAGCCATCATAATTACCTTTAATGGGACATATAAGCGTGTGTAATCGGACCTGTATTTCCAAAATGAAAATACAAATTGTAAATGTACCTTCAGAGAAAATTGGTATTTTAATAAAAAATAAAAAAAATATTTTTTTTATTTTTTATTAAAATCAGTTTGCCTCAGAGCACTCAAAAATAAAGTTTTTGGTATCGAACACATTTTTTTGTTGCATCGTGTAATTAGAGATTACAGATAATATCAATTTCCATATTTTTTATTTCTATATTAAAATCTATAAAAAATCCGCACCAGGACATCTGGTTTATGTTCGATATTCAGTAATTATAAAATCTACCCCAAGCTGTGTAATGCATCGACGGTGTGTATACCATTCCCCACCCACCTCACCTACTACTCCACCTACTACTGTGACAGAGAACCTGTTCATTTGAATTTATTTCTAATTAACTTTAGACAATGTTAATGCCCAGAGAGTGCTGTGCTGACTGTGACCGACCAACCTGATAAGCACTGGCCTGCATTTAAACGGAATGGACCCGGAATGGAATAGAAATAAGGTTGCGTTGTGTTGGCTGGCACAGACTAACGTCGAAGCACAGTGTTTCGAATAGAAAATAATTTTTTTTAAAAGAGACTGTTCACATTGATTCACATCAGCGGCGGAGTCGTAAGAAAAACAAGTATTATAATGTTCGACATGCAATCAGAAAGTCACAAATTCGTTTCCTTACCAACTCAGCTAAAATTCTAAAAATTCAATAATAATTTAGAATTTATATCGGCGACAATATCAAATTCTAAAAATAAATACAAGAGAACACACGTTAGTAAGACGAAAGATTTTTCGTCAATTTTTAAAAACTATTTATTGGTCCGTAGTGACTAACGAAGTGGTTGGGTTGTGACATCCCCATGTTAAATTTGACAGTCAATGACATTGCTAGTGAATTGACGAGTAACTGGTGGCTGTTCTTCATGAATGACGAAATTGGCAGTTCGGGAACTAGTGCTGAACTACCCATTTCGTCATTCATTACCCGAGGAATTGTACACCTTCACGTCTTCTTAAAAGATTTAGACAGTTGGTCTACGTTGATTTCAGTATTGACACTGGGCACTGTGTGCCCAGAGGCATTGAGTCAAACGACTTTTGTGGGAGTCTTCAGGACGAGGAGGAGGATCACCCGGCTATGGCTGGAAGACTGGGCCTGTGTAGATACCGACAAGAAAAGTCGGTTTCTGTAGTCAAATCTATGTGAATCGACTGTATTTCTGACTGTGTGAACTTGGGAACAGCCTTTATATATTCCAATTCGTTAAGTGCAGTCCGAAAACACTGTGCAACGTTGTGAAAGAAATAAAAACATTAACATCTATTCAAATAGAGACACACTGTGGCAAAGCTCCATTCCACACTCCCCGTGCCGGTCCTATTTTAAGTAGTTTCGTTGCTGCTGCTGCTGCCTCCACCAGTTCGAGTTCGAGTTCGGAGTAATTATGATTCATTCCCCAAATGTAACACGACCATAAAGGTACACCCGGTTGCTTGGTTGGGTTGATGGCTCAGTTTACACAAATGTTTCGAAAGCAAAAAAAAAACAGAAAAATCCAAAATTTATAGAATGTGTGAGAGACACACATAAATACTGGGGGGTCCCGTTTATTTCGTCCGTCCGTTCGCAGCCTGTCCGTCCATAGCCAATGACCGTTGTGTTGCTTTAATGGAAAATGTTTTTTCTGTCTCTTTGTTTTACGAATTTGAGACACGTACTCGTGATATATGAATTTCTTCTGCATCGACAACAACACCACCAACAACAACAACAGAAAAAGCAAACACTACTAATGATAAATACGGGGAACACATAATGTTTGCGGTTGAGATTAATCACTCGACCGTCCAACAACATTTTCCAGAACTACAAAAATATTTCAATCGACATTTGAATAGTGATTGATTGTCCCTGGGAAAAACATTACTCTCCTCTGATGGCCACACAATCCAGGCATTCAAGTTCCTGAACATATTTTCATTTGTCGCTTATCTTTTATTTACTAACCAACTTGTGATCGATCGCAGTAGCTTTTGTTGAACATTATTATTAATTTCATTTGTATTTGTTTTCAAAACGCTAAAACAATTGCCCAGTTTCGGGGGAAATGCCTATAAATCGTAAATATACAGCCACATTAGGCAAATAATTAAAGAGTTTGGAATTGTTGTTGAATAATCGCTGTGAAGCCGAAGATGGTCGACACGGGCTCAAAAATCCTGATGAAGCTAGTGTGCAGCCAAGTAACAAAATTTCAAAAGATACAAAGAGGTCTTGAGCCAAGACAATATTCCAGTTCAAATAAAAAAAATAATTTTAATAACAAATTTGTTTGCCCAACAACAAACTTTTTGCCGTTCAAGAGTATGATGTGGCCAGACCTCGAGAAATAAATATTTGACACACTTCCTTTTTAAAAATTCGCCCACAATGAGGAACCCTTTTCAATTTCTTCAACACTTGTTTATCATAACAATTTAGTAAAGAAAAACAATATCTCTTTTTTGCAACTTCGACATTGTTTGTTTATCAAATATAGGGGTGGCCTAAACAAGACCCGCTGGCGAAATATGTATAACCATTAACTCAGTTGCAGATCTGAGGAAAAAGTTGCCCTGCTAAAAGGGGCAACCCTTCAACAGAGATACAAGCCGATCGATTTTGAGCCGACAAGCCGCCGCCGCCGCATGTTTCTGCACGAGCCGCGCCGCCGCCGATTTCATTGGCTCACATCGACTTCAACCACGCCGCCGATTTCATTCGCTCATATCAACTTCAACCACGCCGCCGATAATTTTTTTAGATCTGACGGATTTCTGAATCCGTCGTTCTTACTACCACAATAGACAATCCACTTAAAATTACAAAAGAAAATATAACTGTCGAATTAGACAAATAACTACTGCGAAATATATGGATCTTACTTTGAATTTGGTATCCCACTATATGATGACGTCAATATTAAATTGAATGATTAAATTTTGATTTGAAAGTCGCATTTATATAAATCAATTCCAGTATGTGAGGCCATGTGTTCCTATAAAAACAATAAACGATGGCTACTCTAGGCAAAGTGGAAGGCTTACTAGTTTATGGTGCACTTATGCTTCCTTTCATGGTTATCTTTAAACTGAAGATGTTTTGCTTTGGCCACTCTTGTATGGGGCACAAAGCCACAAATCTCGCAACGATGATCTTCGTCGGCACACAGATGTTTATTTAGGAAATGAAGTTGCACTGTCCTCCGACTATAATATCATTTGCACTGTTCGGACATTTTTGGAACATGAACCTTATTATTATGCTTCTTTGGTGTGTCAAAGTAGGCAGAGCTTTTGGAAGGATTGTGGATTTTCAAGATGTCTGATCAAATATGCTTCGCATGAAAATCTGTAATTGCAAACATTTTTATTAAATTCATCCATGTATGTATTTCCACTACCAAAAAATAATTGTATGGGATAATAATATTAAATTATAGGAACATTGGCTAATATTAACGAATATTGAACCACTTGCCAAAAAAAATTAAAAAAGTATTAAAACCCACTACAAATTGTTGGCAAATAAATTTCGTAATGAGAGAACGAGCCGAAAGCCGCCGACCCATTTTGGGTAGCGCCGCCGCCGATAATTCTGGGTCGACTTGTAACTCTGCCCTTCAACATTTCTACATATATATTCTTACAGGGTTTTGAAGGAAAGCCATTTTTTTTTCAAAAAGTAAACACAGTTTTGACGCCATAATAGAGGTAGGAAACCTCAATTTTTAACAAAATAAAAATCAATTAAAATGCGATAAAATCGAAATAATAAATTTATTTTTTTTTTCAATATTCAAAATCTGTATGCAAACAAAAAATATTTTTTTTACCTTCACTCTACAGAGTGGGGTATACTGTAGTACCTCCCAAACAATTGCCCCTATTCTAGATAAAATTAAATCCTTTAAATCCCACTGTGACTTGATATTTGATCATGTTTTTACAATTGTTTTATAAATGTGTCCCACGGACCTTCTAGTACTTTACACACAAATTAAGTTCTTATAACTGCCGTATATAGGTTCTCTGAGATTGAGGGTATATATAAGCCGCTTTAGCCGACTGAAGCTTACTTCCTTATTTTTTCTGCTCGTTGTGAACTTTACGTATTTGTTGTAGTCAAAAACGTAAAAACAAAAAATAAAAAATTTGCTTTTCTTTTAAATTGCAAAATATGAAAAGTAGTAAACTTTGGCTAATTTCTAAAATATTCTCGGATACCCGATTTTCAATGCTAATATTTCAAAATAATCCTTGGGTCCTTGCCTAATTTTATTTTTTTTTGAATCTAGATCAAAAGATATTGAATTTTGGTCGATAGAAATTGATTCTGTGCCATTAATTAAAAGAATTTATGTTCAAAATTCTTCCAAATGTACCAGGGCATGTAATAAGTGGTCGAATAGAGGTTTTCATTAAGTCGAACGAAGTTATTTTGTTCCTTGAGAAAACCATTTTTATTTTTATTTTAACAAATAATGTTTAGTTCTTACTATACATTTTAATTTAATTAATTAATTTAAACTATGTGCTAACAAATTCATATTAATTTATAGTTTAAATTAATACTATTTGACCCTATTTCGAGAAAATCAAAAAAGTCCTTTCAAAAGGACATTTAAGGATTAAAATGTTCTACGAAAAAAATGTCGGAAAATTGCAGTCCAAAAAACATGGACCAATATTAGCCCGTGTAATTTTGCCATGAATAGCTTTATTTAAAACTTTGGTGTCTGAAACTTTCCGACATTTTTTCGCAGATCATTTTAATCCTTAAATGTCCTTTTCGAAATGACTTTTATTTATTTTCTCGAAAAATGCTAAAATTGGCCCATAAAGAGGGGAGCTAATGATCCTCATAAAATTCAACAATATACTTCTGACAATAAGAATTCTCCCAGGCATTAACTTACAACACTTTCATCGCTTAGTATAGTGGTCCCTTCGACCCAAAAATTAAAACTCTGACCCGCTGTAAAAAGAAACACAGACCAGCTGCACTATAAGCTTATTCATCAAAAAAAAGGTCTACCCAACATGCGCTTTCAGAATTATAAGGTCACTGTTCTGTTCCATTTGGGAAGTCTTAATTTGTCAGTGTATTTACATTGTTAGATTTTTGAATGAATAAAACTTATAGCGCGCAGAAAGCACTGGGCGTGATCTTTCCGATATTAGCCCCACAGATTTCATTTTCGTTTATGTACAGTTGTTCAATAGGTTTTAAAAAAGCATTCGATACCGCCCATGCTGCGATCTGAAAGTCGTTGGAATGCAAACTAGGGCGCGTCTTAAGGTTAGGTTAAAAAGTAGGAGTAGGAATTCTTTGTCGCCAATAATCTTGCTTAATTTCGACCATCCTGTGCCCCAAAGGTGCCCCAGGATAGGTAATATCGATCCCGAAAGGTAACGGGCACGAAAAGGCGAGACCGTGACTAATACAGTGTTCCACCGTTTCGGTGTCCTCCTCGAATACCCGACACTCATCGGTTTCCGATAGCCCAATGCGGCGTAAATGCGCTCTTAGGTGTAAGTGTCGTGTAAGAAGTTCCATAGTACTCAAAGTTCAGCCTCATCAGCCACCTGGTTTCAATCAAATTAGACTTTGGTCAGGGGGTATGACCGCTGAAGAGTCCCAGGTTAATCTATGGGCTGCAGCTGTCTGTCCATTTCCCTAGTTCAATTCTTGTCGTCTGGAAGTTACTCGACCTCATCATAGCTTGCATGTCGACAGGGAAGCAAGTTCCGGTTCGTTCCTAGTCTGATAAGCTCGACAGCTTTACAGTTCCCTGGGATGTTCCTATGTCCTGACACTCAAATGAATATCGAACTGCATGTCCATCTCCTGAAGAAATGTGGGCTGTTCTTGAATTTTGGGCCCCAAGTCCATGGATCTGATGACAGCCTGACTACCCGAGTAGATGCAACATTGCAACGACTGATATACTGCAAAGACTGATATGATGCAACAACTTCGTTGCAGATTAATATCCAGTTCCTTGTTCCAGTATAGTCTCAACTTGAGATGGCGACTTCTTCAAGGAATTGCACCAACCCAGTCATCCCTAGAGTAAGAGAGAAGTTGATGGAAGGTAAAATATTGAAAAGCATAGATTGAATGGAACAGATTAGTGCGGTGGTAGTACTTTAGGAAATCTCGTTCATGTTTTCGGGTATTCGTCTACATGTTTTAGATCTACTAAAAAGCTGATCGTAAGATACAGGGTGGCTGATGAATTTTGCTACATTAAGAAACTCAAATAATTTTTTTTCAGTGTATGGAATTCATTTTTCTTTTATTCATGTAAAAGCTCATTCAATTTTATTAAATATAGCTTAATTAGTTTTAAAAATAATGGAATTTAAATTCCACCCCTGCTCGTTGATGCATATGCGGCATCTTACCAAAAAGTTGTTCATTACTGCTTGGAGAGTTGAGACAGGAATAGCCGCAATTGTTTCTCGAATGGATTGCCTTAGTTCATTCAAATTTGTGGTTTTGCTTTGTAGACTTCCTGTTTGCAATAACCCCACAAGAAAAAGTCAGGTGCAGTAAGGTCAGGCGACCTGGGTGGCCAACGGAATGTGGAGTTTCTGGATATCAGCTTATTGGGAAATTTTCGTCGCAATTCTGTCATAACAGGTTGGGCTATGTGAGGAGCTGCACCATCTTGCTGAAACCGCACAGAGTTGAAAGAAATTCTCATTCGGCGTAATTCTGGATAGAACAACTCTCTCAACATGCTCAAGTAACGGTCTCCAGTAACCGTAACGGTGTGACCGTTTTCTTCGAAGAAGTAGGGCCCGACAATGCAGCGTGATGAAACTGCACACCACACTGTGACACGAAGTGGATGCAATTCCGTCTCTTGGAGTATCTGTGGGTTGGAAGCACTCCATATTCGACAATTTTGTATGTTTATGTTGCCGTTTAAATCGAAATGGGCCTCGTCAGACATGAAAAGACAGTTCAGCATGTTTCCATCCTCTTCCACCATTTGAAGCATCTTCTGGCAAAATTCCAAGCGAATCGGCAAGTCTGCAGCGTTCAGTTTGTTGGCCATTTGAATTTTATATGGGAATAACATCAAATCTTTGTGCATAATTGACTGTAATGACTGTCTGCTTATACCCATTTGAGCAGATAAGCTTCTTGTCGAAATACGTGGAATGTTTTGTATGGCAGCAGCTACAGCAGCGATTGTTTCCTCCGTTCGAACTGAAGGGTTTCGATGGTAAGGTCTTCTGTTGACTGTCCCATGCTCGGCAAAATTGTTTACAAGTCTCATTATGGTCCATCTGATCGGAGGATTGCCGTCAAACGTGCTCCTATACTCTCTTTGAACCGAAACTACGGACTCCAGTGCGTGATAGCGGCGGACAATCCAAATTCTTGTTTCAGTGTCCCAGTTATCCATTTTTGTTAAATGTAAAAGTCAATCTGCAAAATAAAAAAAAATTACCAGATTCATTAACTAGAAAAAAAGTTATTCAATTTTTTTTTGGTAGCGGCTTTCATCAGCCACCCTGTATATGAGTCGATTTCTTTGCGGATCCTAACATATTCTTTTCTATTTATATTTGTCCATACACAGAGCCAAAACTGCCCAATAGAGTCAAGAAGATTTTCTCTATGAAACGTTTTTAGGCTAAGGGGTATCCCAGCAGAAAGAAACGAAGATTTTTTCAATGCGATTCCTTATTATTTTAATGTTGTAAATCTTTTTAATTTTATCAAGAAGGAAAAAACGTAAAATCAAGAAGGAGACATGTTATTCTCAATTTTTTTTACTCAATTTCCGTTATTTTTGACACCAAAAAAACAATCCATAGAGAAAAACTGTTTGATTTTAATAGGTTTTCTTATAAATTGTATACAACAAGGGTTTCTCCTTGATTTCCTTAGGATGTCTTATTGATTTCTTCAAAAAGGGTTCCTTTTTGATTTCATTAGGCGGTCTTATTGTTTTTTTCAAAAAGGGTTTCCTTATAGATTTTATTAGGCTCCTACATGATCTTGTGCAAATCATCTTCTTGAATTTATTAATAAGGCTTTCTTCTTGATTATATTAGCTTGCTTGTTATTTCAAATGCATATATTTGTTGTACGATTGACAAGGGGTATAGAGAAGTAGTGGAAGTAAAATATCGTCAAAATGCACTGGCATTGCGTTTGATAATTTTGGTTGGAATTTCTCTTTGTGCCCTAAAATAAATAGCAACAAAATCTACGTTGAGACTTGCTGTTGCCAAAGTGTACCAACAAAGCATACGAAAGAGATCTTCTTCTTTCCTTAAACTTGTGATAGACAAACGTACAGTGAGGTCGCGTTAACTTCAACTTGAGGTACCCAATAACTTGAATATTAGATTTTGGTCCAAACATTGAGGGATACATCTGTTAAGAGTTTACTTAGCAGTGCATGACAAAAACAATATTTATTTATAAGTGCATTATATAATTTATTATATAAGTAAAATTTGTTTCTTTGGACAAGTCTCGATTTTTAGAAGATTAGTAACAAAACCTAGTATACGTTAGTATATAAACCACATTGCTGAAAAATCGACAAATTAATTTACCCTGGTTTTTTTTGGTGTTCCAATTAATGGGACATTACTGTATTTCGTATGAAATGCTGTGTTGTGTGTGAGTAGAAGAATGTTCAGCCTATGCTTAGCGCATTAGAAAAACAAATATGCATATACATACATACATGTGACGCCGCTCATAACTGTAGTTCATAGTTCGTTTTGTTTGTTTTGTTTTTATTGCATATTTCCAATATTGAAGTTAAAGTTTTAGTTGAAAGTGAACAGGCATCATGGTAAGACGTTGTGGAGAAATAATTAGATATTTTTTGTGGAACAATTAAAAAAAATCAAAATATAGATTGATTTTTAGATTAATTTGTGAATTATTATGCTAATATATTATATAATACAGAGTTAAATGGAAGAAAAGAAAGTGAAAGTGAAAGAAAGTGTTTTTAAAAAAGTGTTTTTATACGCTCGCCTTACTGTAAGATCATTTGATACGAGTGACTGAAAGAAATACGTAGCAGAACTTTGTAAGTTGTTTTCGTCCGTCCGTCTGTCTGGTTGGTTCGCACGATAACTTTAGGAGGAAGTGACCTATCGACTTGAAATTTTGCACAGAATAATATTTTTCCATACCACTTTTGGTATTGTAATTGGAATATATCGGTCCACCTCTTCTGGTACCTCCCACACAAACGCCCATTCCGCCCACTTATGAAAATATAAATAATATATAATATAAATAGTTCACAAAAAACATAAAATTTCTGAAATTTGCAATTTTCAAATTTGAAAAAACATTAGTTTATCTGACTGAAATTTTCTCACTTGCTATATTAATATTTCAGTCCAAACAAATAATGGCGAGCAATAAGTGTTTAACGGAAGATATCGATCTTTTGCCTATTTTTAAATCGTGGGAACTGTGCGATGACACGTGCCAAATACTTTTTGGCTTTGGAATCACTTCAACAGCTATCATTAAAAAATGGAAATCGAAGACGTTAATTATTTATTTAACAAATTGGACAACAAATATACTGGGGAAATCATTAAGTTCAAAGCAGGCTTAAGGGAATGGAGGAAGAATAATGTACGTAAATAATCATTATTATGTAGAAATTTTCTTTTCATTTAAGTATTGTTGCAGAATTTACCATTTATATGAGAAAGAGATACTGCATCGGCAAATGATCAGATTTTGGAGTTGTTGGAAAGAATTTCTGACAGACTAAATAGTTTACGGAATCCCCACTCGGCTCACAGATGTCAGCAGAAAATCCTATAAACGGTGCTACTCTCGTAAACCTTTTGAAAAGTACTGTGAAAGGACAGCTTGTGATCAAAATAATTATATAGATTCAAAACATCAGAAAACATTAGTGCACTGCATTGTGGAGAATTATGTTGGCAATCGAGCTAAGTTCACATATGCTCATATGCAGCAATGGTCTAATGCCATCTGCGAAGTGTTCACCAAAGAAAAAGCGGTAGGTTTTTGTTCTAATTTATTATATGTCTATTATTTATTTTTGAACAATTCCGATTCTTCTAGGAAACATACTTTTTAAAACGGAAAGACGGGAAGAAAAATCCGACAGGAAAATTATTTTCTCGTTGGACCAATGCAGAAAAAGAAATATTTGATAATTGTCCTTCCACTGCGGCCGAATCCGTTACAGATTTGTATAGCGGTACGAATATTTCAAATTCTTTAAGTTACATGCTTTTGCAATTATCTGTCTCTGGTAATAGTACTTATTTATTATTATATTAAGTGTATATACATATATATATAAATTAAATCTAAAGTATTCATAAATAAATATATACAATAAAAATAAATGAAATCAAAAATTAAAATTTTTTAATGAAACGAGATGAAAAAATTAATAAGACAGCCTAATGAAATCAAGAAGAACCCCTTGTTGAAAAAATCAATAAGACAGCCTAATGAAATCAATAAGAACTTCTTTTGAAAAAATCAATAAGGCATCCTAATGAAATCAAGAAGAACACCTTCTTGAAAAAAATAATAAGACAGCCTAATGAAATCAATAAGAACTTCTTGTTGAAAAAATCAATAAGGCATCCTAATGAAATCAAGAAGAAACCCTTTTTGAAAAAATCGAGAAGAATACCTAATAAAAACCATAAGATTCCTTCTAAATTTTTTCAAAAAGTTTTTCCTAATTAAAGTAATACGACTTCCTTCTTGAAAAAAAATCATAGAGATATCTTATTGATTTTGTTCTATTTTATTAGGTATTTATTAGGCACTTTTCCCTCTGTGTAGTATGAATTTGACGCCCTACGTTCTTCGCGAATATTTTAATTAGTTATTATTAATATATATATATAGATGATTAAAGGACATATATAGTATGAATCACTCTGCAGGTTTATATTTGGTCCAACCTAGACTTCGACCTCATCCGTGTGGTTTCTTTGGTGTGATTCAATAAATTTTTGAAAGACATTCGAATGTGGGAGTTTTCAGAAACGCCCACTGTTTCTCGCAGTCTTGATTCGTGACTTCGTCGCTGTTGATAAGAAACACGCTTCGTCTCTGGCTTTGTTCTTTGGAAACACTTTGTGATGGAGTAGCATTTTTAGTCGCAAGAGTCACAAGTCGAGCGAGAAATTTGTTAGTTCTGAAAAAGAGGTCTCTTCTAAATACACATTTTTTATCCTCCTATGTTTTTGGGTTATATTTTATTTTCTTCGAGGGACAGTGGTCTCCGACTGTGGCACAATGACCGATTTCCCGCAGCCATAGTCAACGTGACTACGAGCTCAAGTTCTGCGTTAGGAGACACCACTTGGTTAACTAGGAGCTGCATAGTAAACAAATATTGAAAATATTATTTGGTCCACCAGCTGAACAATTTTGCCCTCCCCTGATTTAAAGACTCTTTTTTCATTTGTTCTTTAGAAAAGATAAACGGTCGAATAAACTAGTTTTGATGACAGATTCCAAATTATAAACACGAATCATTGTGGATTGTTGTGGTTTCAAGTCAACATTTGTGTCTTGATAATTGGTATCAAGTTTGTGCCGTGGGAAACATCGTCAAACATTGATATGAAACCAAGTTTCTTTTGAAAAATTAACAAAAATATCATACGAAAGAGCAAACATTCGTATTATTTATGGAACCCGATTTCATTCATGTTGCTGCTTAGATTCACCTTAAGTGGTGAATATCCAATCGGATTTTTATTTCGAAACACCAAAACGCTGACGGGTCGCTCCGAATCGAAGACATATTCCACCCAGAGATTTTTGGGTGGATGGTTCCCAAGTTAGAGATAACCTCTGGACACACTGCTGCACAGATAGAGTACTTTTCTTTAGAAAAATCATACCGTCTCCGGGACCATAACACTGTCTTTCAGGCAGAGATTGAAGCAATAACGAGATGTGTGAAATGGTTAAATAGATAAGACAGTGTTGGGAACGTGAGAATCTGCACGGATAGCCAAGCTGTGATCGAGGCGATCACTAAACAAAAGGCGGGCCATGACCCTATATGATCCAAAGTAACGAGAGAGCTGATGAACTAATTAGAAGAGGATGTGTTGCGCAACATTTCAAAATTCATTGACTCGTTCAAAAATTGTAGTTTGTTTACAACCTTCTCTCAGAATATTCCACTGTGCGCGATCGTATGGATAGCATTCTACCGGTTTTGGCTAAACCATTTGCGTATTTAGAAATTCCCAAAATAGTCTCATTCCGTCAGTGAAGCAGCAACAATGGCCAAAATAAAACCTCTGAGCCGAGAATTGCAAAAAATTGCCGCAGAAGAATTGGGTGAAGTTCCTTCGAGAGTAGACCACGACTTAGACGCCCTAAAGACATGGATTGGACAGCAGCCGCATCTCAAGGCGCGTATCGACGATCAATTTCTCCTGCAATTCCTCAGGGGCTGCAAATTCAACCTCGAGGAAGCCAAACACAAAGTGGACAACTTCTTTGCGTTCAAGACTATGTTTCCCGAAAGGGTTGACACCGATAGCGGCAACTTTCGGGAAATTCATAATCTCGGGTAAGAGATCTGGCCATTGATTTGAGATTTGTTATAACATCCATCTGTCAGTTGTGCAGCTGTGTTGCCCGTACCTTTGCATGGCTGCGGTCCACGCCTGGTGGTCTATCGCTACAATTACCCCACCGACAAGTACACCATGGAGGAGGTGATAGCGGTGTGCAACGCCATGAACGAGCTGTCCATCATCAACGATCCCTATGCCGGGGTGTGTGGCGTCATCTACATTATGGATATGACCAAGTTCAGCCTCAGGCACGTCCTGCAATACACGCTGACCACCATCAAGCGTCTCGTGGCATTCTACGAGAAGTCTCTGCCGCTACGCATCAAAAGTCTCTGCTTTGTTAACGTGCCCACGGTGGCCGAGCAATTCTTTAAACTGTTTTTGCCCTGTCTCTCGGCAAATTTGAGACAAAGGGTGAGTGAGTGACTGAGAGGGATTGCATTTATCAAAACTTTACCATTCTCAGGTTTTCATATGTGGCAGAAATATGGCCAAGCTAACCGATCAAATACCCCTCAAATATTTGCCTCAAGATTATGGCGGTGCCAACGGAGCTCTGGACCAACTCGTCGAAGATTATAACACGGTGTGGGACGAATATCGGGGATATTTCAGGGAAGACTCGGAATACGGCACCAATGAAAGTTTGCGTCTGGGCAAACCTTGTGATTTTGATGGCCTCTTTAAGTGAATTTGAGGTGGATTCATATGAACGAGGACTATGTTTCACCTCATATATAGAATAAGGTTGGAAGGCGGAAAGAGAGGCTTCGTGGAGATTGTTTACGACAAGAATATTATTTCAGTTAAGCAAGTCACCGAATTGCAATTATGAATAAATTAAAAGATACTAAACAAACAGTTTATTCTAAAACTCACCTCCTCAATTGAAATGCATGGCCTACAACTGGTTTAAATTTTAACAAAATCAATTATTTCATAACAGAGGGAGGATTGGTGGCTTAAAGCCTCCTACTTAAAAAGTGGCTTCAAGCAACAATAGCACATAGACCCATGCCCCTCATCTATTCTGACTTGAGAAAGAAATCGTTCAAAGCACTCGCTAGAGTAGCTGGTACTTGTGGTATAATTTTTACTTTCTCTCCTTCGCTGAACATCTTGGGATCCTCCTTATCTCTTTAACTTCATTGATTACATTCAAAGGAGTGATTCGCAACTAATCGCAAAGTAAGTTCATATTCTAAAATTATTATACCCTCACTCTACAGAGTAGGAGGGTATATATCATTTGGGACAGAAAAAAGTGTATCGCATTGAAGGAGCGACTTAAGACCCTAAGTATGGTTGGACCAAATCGGTTTCACGACTTCTGGTACCTCCCACACAAATAGCTCATATTACAATGTTAAATTAAAACCCATATAACATCCACACGAATACTCGGAATCAGCTATATTTTGGTATTTGATAATGTTTTTATAATCACTTTAAGTGTACTAAATATCACGGGTTTTGCCACGCCCCTTCCAGTACCTCCCACACAAATCACGCAAAACTATCAAAAATTAAAGCTGTTATAACTTCTATACCGATGATCGGAATACTGTGAAATTTGATATTTAGCAATGCTTTTTTAGTGGTTACATTCGCATGGAACATGGGCGAAATTGCCACACCCCCTCCTGGTACCTCCCACACCAAGTGGCCTAAACTTTTGTTACAATAAAACCAAAATAACATTTATACGGGCAGTCAATTTGATATTTAAAAATGTTTCTATAATCACTTTAAACCTAAAAAATATTTACGCTTTAGCCACGCCTCTTTTTGTACCTCCCACACAATTGTGTCTATCCTAGGTAATATTAAATCCTTTATAACTTATATACTGGTGTATGGAATCCACTATGACTTGATATTTGATCATGTTTTTACAATTGTTTTGTAAATGTGGAAGCTGGGATCCTAGGACCTTCCACACAAATTATTCTGTCCTACCTAAAATGTTATTCCTATAACTTCCGTATATATGTTCTCTGAGAGTGAGGGCATATATAAGCCGGTTTAGCCGACTGAAGTGTACTTACTTGTGTTTAAGTTGTTATTGTGTGCTTTTGAAATGGACAACAATCAGAGATAAATCTGAGCTATAGTCAGTCCACTCCATTCATCCATAGTCTGAAATAATGACCATTTGAAAAAAAAAAAAAACGAAAAATTAAAGAAGAAAGAAGCTAAATTTTAACACAGCTGTTTTTTCATTACTTTCGTAATAAAATATACTTACAGACAGCGAAAAATAAAATGAAATGAACTTCTTTTGATGTATACCCCAAATGCGTACTGGAATAGTTGCAACATTTCCCTCAAATGTAATCATTTGTTGTCATGAAAGACGAACTTGTTTTTCAAAAGAGATTGTTGTCGAAAAGAAGTTCAACTGTTATTTGTTTTTTAGAGCTAATTTCAAGTATGCCCCGTACGTGACACGATATAAAATATAAAACATATTTTCCGTTATAAATATCGTACTTTATTGAAAATCATTTGGCGCCAGCAGCTATATCAGATCTTAATCATAATTTGATTCTCAGACACTTATTCTCTTTGTGATATAGATTCGCTAAAATTT
Organism: Polietes domitor; assembly: GCA_947397865.1. Lineage (NCBI taxonomy): Eukaryota > Metazoa > Arthropoda > Insecta > Diptera > Muscidae > Polietes > Polietes domitor. The sequence continues at coordinate 91,051,948 of OX377619.1, read as the reverse complement.
GAATGCAACGACAACGGTAACAAATTCAGTGGAAGTGTGCGCGTCTTGCAATCTGAAGGTGCGTCTTGCAATCTGAAGGTTCCTGGCCGGCGCACTGATAAAATTCAACATTAACAAAATTTCACTTTTCATCATAAAATAAGAGTTTCTGCCGCCACTTTTCTCATCCGAACACACTTTCACATAAAAATTTTCATTTCGATTGCTTCAAGGTCCAGGCAAGAAACAAATAGCAATTAACGATACATAACATGGCTGTTAACATAAAAGGCAGCGCCCCTAGCGATGGATAGTGGTATAACTCGATTAACATCCCGTTCCCTTAACATTAACATCAACCTTGAAGAATATGTAAATAACAGCCGGACAACATGAGAACGAGATGAACAACGGTTCCCGCGATAATTAGATACATGCCGGAACGAAGTCTAGTACAATTCAGACTTAAGGATTGTCACCTCAGCTCCCTCTAAATCTGCTACAACAACAATTCTACTGTTGGTTGACTCGAAGCATCTGCTTTTTTTCCTTCAGCATTTCGTGAATTATCTGAAAAGATCCAATGTACGGGTATATCGTAATCTTTTAAATGGTATAAAAGGTTTTAGGTATATAATGAATCGATTAAGAATTATATCTAAAATAACACAAAGAAATAGCTAAATTTGTCTGTACGAGACGTTGGAATGGTCCATATCTTTATATCCATAAAATGACACAGCATGAAACTAATTGTTGATCACCCACATGTCTACATTTTTATTAAACTAGAAATCCAAAGCCAGAATTCTGGCCTTGTTTTCTTTCAACAGAAGTTAAATCCGAATTTACTGAACCGATTTGGCTCATTTTTTTCAATTTGTTCGTTACAGTATTGTCTATCGTCCATCGCAAGGTTTTTCTGATTTAAGGTCCTGTTCAAAAGTTATGAAATGTGTTGCCATTTATTTTGGTTTAAGGCCAAAGGTTGTGCTGAAGTCTTTAGCAGAACCTAAAATTAGCAAAAAGGCAAGTGAGTCCTTTATTGTTGCAGCTAAAAATTGACTGCGCAGATTTGATGGGCGCCACCCCATCTCGTCAGAACTTTCGCAACGAATGTGTGTCTTTGACTTAATTCACGGTTCATATTAGTACCAGCGTTCACATGTGACAAATGAGAAGCGCTGATAACCAAAATATTCCACCGAACATTAAAAGTTTTTTTCCTAAGTTTTATAATTACCGCACAATAAAAATTCCTTTTTATGTCTGCTTTTGAGCTGTCGGGTGGTGTAACTCCTTAAGGATGCAAGTCTTTCAAAGAAATTTGATAGATTTATTGTGGCAATTAAGTGAGAGCTCTATTGAGATGGAGTGGACATAATCAGTGCGTCGCGCAGTGGAATATTTCCATACAAGCTGTGGCAAAAAGTAGTAGGAATAGAGCTAGTACCCTCCAATTATGTGTATATGTCGTCGTATATTCTTTACACGCGCATCGCACAGTGGTTTAGAATAAAAATCCATCGGCCAAAATGCAATAACTTTTGTTCTAGTAGACATTTTTTAGTTCTGTAAAAACCCAAAATTAGACAAGGACCCAAGGATTATTTTGAGATATTAGCATTGAAAATCGGGAAATCTGATATATTTTAGAAATCGGGCAAAACTTGACTACTTTTCGATTTTAAAGAAAATTAAAATTTTTATTTTTATGTTTTTATGTTTTTTTTAACATTTTTTTACGTATTTGTTCATAATGCGAAGAACAAATTGTATTATTTATTTTTGTATTAGAGATTTTCATGTTTTTTTTTAGATTTTTCAAATTAAAACCGTAATTTCTTTTTTAACTTTGTCGAACAGATTCTCACACATTTTTAGAGATTTTGAACTCAGATCTTTTTATTAGAAGTTGTGGTTTCTTAGCTTTATTATTATTATTATAAAAATGGGACTTTTTTCACTAAATGTATCTTATCTTCCAAGGGTGCAATTTCGTGCAGGCCAAAGTTACCCTACAAAAACGGGGAACCCTTCAACCTTTCCAAATATGTATATGTAATAATATATCGTTAATGACTTTTGAAGGAAAAAAGTTGGTGTTGGTCCAATTTTGAAGGAAAAAAGTTGGTGTTGGTCCAATTTCAGACATTCGTTCAAAAATGATATTTTTTACAATATTCATTACAACCAAACTATATTTGGCACAAACATAGTCATCGTCGTCATAATAAAGCTAAGAAACCACAATTTCTAATAAAAAAGATCTGAGAGAAAAATCTCTAAAAATGTGTGAGAAACAGTTCAACAAAGTCAAAAAAAAAAAAAGAAATTACGTTTTTTCAATTTTCAAAATCTGAAAAACGTGAAAATCTGTAATACAAAAAAATTCAATTTTTTTCTTCGCATTCGCATGTAAATGTGAAAGTTTTCGTCTGAGTGTATAGTTTATGGTAGAATTAATATCTCGTCAACATTTTTCGACAAACTCCTACAATGGTCACTTCATTTTAGCACAATCTCGACTAGCCATAGTACACATATTTGATCATATCTCTGAATCAGATTCGTGTATGAGACCCATCAACATCTCATTTTAAAGGTATTGCAAGTACCTTTAAATTGGTATATAAAGTCATTCACTTTTCTGTACACATGTAGACATTTTTTATTATTTCCTGAAATAATTATTTAAATTGCAGTGTCAAGTAGAATATTTGTATTTTATATTTTGCTTTTGTAATAATGTTCTGAAAAACATTGTTCGTCGAAGGGAAATAAGTTTCATTATTTTATGCTTTCATAAAATTTTGTTTTTGGTCACCCTGTACTAATACAGGGTGATAATTATATTGGCTATATATTGAGTTTATATGGGAGGTGGTAGTGGGCGATCGGACCAATTTTATTTTTTAAGTGTGTTATGTCTAGCAAATGTGCAAAATTAAAACATTCTATCTTTATTTTTCAACTTTATGCCATAAAAATGGATTTGGGACCAGTGTGCAATGTTAGGGTTCTTATAATGACTTGCCGTTTTTTTAATTAATAAATCATTCCAAATATCCTACCAGGCCATTCCTCTAAACTTATAGACTGATTGGAACAAGTGCATATTGCTTAATTGTCAACAATTTCGGGTTGGATTTTACATTTTATTTCACCTTTTTTGTAATTAAATAAATGTTTGTAACTATAAGCAATGATTTTTTGAGTGTGTCAGTGTATCAATATTTGTAACTGCCAAGTCGGCCTCGCGATTATAGTTTTATACTGGAGAAAATGAATAAGCTTCAGATAAAAAAGTTTGAAAAGAAAACGAAATTACACATTTTTTGAAGCAAAAGAACATTTCTATGAACTTAAAGAAATGCCATGGTTTCCGAGATATAAGCCAATGAAATAACCTCTAATATGATGAACTTTGCAACTATTTAAACATTTATTAACATTAAATATTTCTCTTGAACTTGGATATTGTCCTGGCTCAAGACTATTTTGCATCTATATTTAATAGAATGCAAATTTATTAACAATTGGCATTGTGACATTTATTACTTGGCTGCAGACTACCACGATCATGATTTCGACCATGTCAAAAGTCTTTTCAAGTGGCTTCGCAGCGACTTTTCAACATAAAACCCGGCCTCTATAAGGAGATGATTCTCACAAACGAACGAGAAGTACAACTCACTTGCCGAATTTGCGTTTAAAAGGTCGCACCAAGTAATAAAGTACACATGCCATCTTACAAGCATCACATTGAGTTGCATATGTAAGTGTAAATATTTCTCACGAAATTTCCAAAATCTTGTAGAAACCGCTGGATTGGAATGTTCTTTGCAAAATTCGTACGCTTGTCTATTTATATAAAATCTATCAGAGATACTAGAGAAGAACAGATATTTAGTTTGCGGCGAATATATTGAATATAATTGCCGACTTAGATCGGCTTTTGACGAATGGATATTTCTCTTTTGTGACTTTACAAAACTTAGTTCAAAATCCAATCAACTAAAGTTATTTTCAAAAAGCAAAATAGAACATCATGAAATATATTAAAAAATTTCATGAAATTCATCCTTAAAAAGTGTTGACTTTCGAATGGATTAAAAATAAATACCTCATATTCCTGTTTGTTTTCATGATGTTCGTCATTTTGTTGCCAATTTGCGAAAATTTCGTTGTTTTGTTTTTTTAATTCTTAAATTCTTTGAAAATGTATGTCTCTTTGAATCTCCTCACTCTACATGTGGCAATTTCGATTATTGACATTTCCATTGAACTAAAAATTAGCATCGACACTGACGAAAATATTGCGATGAATAGTGGTGGAAATATATTTCAACGAACTGAGCACTATCCATATAGAGTTGCCCGATCAGACTAATTTTATAATTTATTTACAACATTTAATTCTGAAACTAAAACTCTGTATTTATATTTTTTCATTGCAGGTAAGCATAGAACCTTCTCGTAGTCCTTGGAATTGGTAAGAATTAGAAAGCCATGGCATCCAATCTTAGTTCATAATGTTAAGTATTAAATATTTACTTGCCGCTAAAATTACTTTAAAACTCGGAAAACTGTAGATACTACAATGAGAAATTTTGAAATGACGGCTATTTCGCTCTGGCGCTTTTGCCTGTAATACATTCGAATTCTATATAAAGGTTGGTTAAATTTAAAGGGCCGATGTTGATTTTGAATAAAACACAAAATATTTAGGAAATTATTGTCATATCGTTTTATTATGATAATATTGGTATGGTTCAATTATGTATGGAACAAAATATCGACCTAATGGCAGCCGCGACCTCGCGGCACTCCTCCATTCAATGATCCAAATTTTCGATGACGCTGAGGCATAATTGAGGTTCTATGCCGTTAATGTGCCGAATTATCTCATCCTTTAGCTCTTGAATTGTTGCTGGCTTATCGACGTACACCTTTTCTTTGAAATAACCCCAACGAAAGAAGTCCAACGGTGTCAAATCACATGATCTTGGCGGCCAATTGACATTGCCAGAGATACAGCCGACCGATTTTAAGCCGTCAAACCGCCGCCGCCGCATGTTTCTGCACGAGCAACGCCGCCGCCGATTTCATCGGCTCAAATCGACTTCAACCAGGCCGCCGATTTCATCGACTCATATCGACTTCAACCACGCCGCCGAGATTTGACGGAGTTCTAACTCAGTCAAATCTTACTAGCAAAACAGACAACCCACTTAAAATTACAAAAGAAAATATAAATGTCGACTTAGACAACCTACTGCTGTGAAATATATTGATCTTTCTTTGAATTTGGTATCCCACTATATGATGACGGCTATAGAAAATTGAATGATTGTATTTTGATTTGAAAGTCGCATTTAAATATATAAGTCAATTCCAGTACGTGTGGCCATGTGTTCCTATAAATAACAATGAACAACAGCTCCTCTATTGTGCTTCTTTAGTGTGTAGAAGTAGGAAGAGTATTATTATTCTTTGGAAGGATTATGATATTCAAGCCTCACATGAAAAGCTGTAATTGCAAAAATATTTATTAAATTCATCCATATTATAAATTTTGGGAATGGATTGCCACTCCCAAAAATAATTGTGTGGGACAACAATTAGGGTGTCCAACCGCGATTAACCGAATAATTTTTGTCAAATATTTGTTCGAATAATAAAAAATCATGATTTTCGAATAACGAATAATTCGAATAAAAAATTGTCCCAAATAATCGATATTATAAGTTTTGCCTTAAAAACTAATGAAATCGTCGTATGCTTTGTATGATAAATCGATTTTGAATAGCAGGTTTGCTCCATTTGGGTAAAAACTATGAAATACCAAATATAAAACCGCAATTTTTTCGATTTTAGATTTGTATGCTCCACAGATATTAAAATAACGATTTATATAAAGAATAGTAAATTCATAGAAAAATTGAGGTTAACACCGCGATAATAAAGTCAGTTCTGTTATAAATCATATGATCCATATTCGTAAAAAGTCAATGGATAACTTCTGATATTATGCTCACTTAAGGAAAGGTTCTTTATTTTGATAAGATATTAAAATTTTTGTCAACTTCTAATGAATTTCGAATTTGATATTACAATTTTTAAATAAAATCAGATACGTTATAAACGTTCAATATATAGTTGAACTACCCGTAAACTGGCGTGTCTTGTCTATATAACTCTTATTAATTATATTTTATTTAAGTTAGACAATTGTTCGATTAATCGAATACTCTCGACTTCATTATTCGATTAATTGGAAATTTTTTGTTTTACTACTACTTGTCAAAAAATAAAAGAAAATTGTTCCTTCCGTTTTCCCATTGTCAAATAAAAAGGGGTAATCGAATGACAGAACGAGCCGGCAAATCAGCTGAAAGCCGCCGCCGCCGATAATTATGGTTCGGCATGTAACTCTGGACACCACGTGAGATAGCACGGCCATTGAATTTGTCGCGCAGAAGAGCCATTGTTTCGTTAGCTGTGTGGCAAGTGGCACCGTCCTACCATATCTGCCAATTCGGGCCATCGTTATCATCTCACGATAGCGAAGACCATCCACAGTAACTTCCTGACCAGCCTCATGATGGAAAAAATATGGCCCGATGAAGCCGCCAGCCCATAAACCGCACCAAACAGTCACTCTTTGTGGGTGCATTGGTTTTTCGACAATCACTCTTGGATTATCATTCGCCCAAATGCGGCAATTCTGCTTATTGACGAATCCACTGAGGTGAAAATGTGCCTCATCACTAAAGATGAAAAAATCACGAAGTGCACGATATGCATTTTGATTTGAACGCCCATTGTCATAATAAGTCTGAATAACTTTAACGCGTTGCTCGATTGTGTGTCTTTCCATGGTTCAAATTGAGTTAGTCTGAAATTGAGAAATGTCAAATGAAATGCGGCAAAACACTTGACGTTTAGGTGTGGTTCAAATTCGAGCTAGTCGATTCTTCTTAAGAAGAAGATGTTTGTTTGGTAATGGAAAGGAGGAAAACCACACTGAACTATAGACACTTTGGCCATATACGTATTTCACATCCTGTGTGGGGATAACTCATCAATGGCGCTATTGTATAGAGTGCATTTTTTTTGAAACCTTATATACGCGTATTATATGCACACAGAGCTCACCTTTAACCTTTTTCTTAGAAAGGATTATTGTGGATTTTTTTTAAACAGACGGTCAAATTTTTCTCAGTACCGAGACTTCCAGATTTAAACCCTTACAACGCACAGAGGGTAGAAATCGCCAAAAATGGAGATTAATTCAAAAATCAAAATTTATTTTTTTTTTAATTTTTTATTATACGATTAAAGAATATAAAATTATACATCACTACCGAAAATATCAATGACATGTGTTATTTACTTTCCCAGTTGCACTACCTTAAAGACAAGACATTTTTTAGATTTACGCGATCAGTTGTGAAAAGTTCAAATTGACATATTTTAAAGGTTAATATCTTTTTGCCCATTGATAACAAGTAACACTTTGATTATGAAATCTTCAAGTTCAGTTATTTTAGAGTATTTAAAAAAATGTTTTAACGAAAGTATTGTAGAAATATTTTAAATTTTTTTTTGAAAATATGTCTAAATTTAAGGTATTTTCAATTTATATGTGGATGTTTAGATTTGAATTCTGTAACATACCGCCAGATGGTGAATTTCTAATTAAATTACAATGTGTTAGCTTCAATATTCCGCAATTACATGTTGCGCGTTTTTGCGCTAATGTATTTTATTGAATAAATTGTGGAAATATCCACTCTTTATGGGTGCTTATACATTAAGTTTTATTGTACAACTGGAATTTAGATTATGACGAAAACTTAATACTTAGGTATTTTGTAATGAAAAATAAGTCTTTTTATTTACTTAACACTTAAATGAAAAAAAAAAATATTTCTCATGAAAAGCATTCACAGAAGCAGAATGAGGTTCTAAGTAGCACAATAAATCTTAATTTATAAAAATCCCTATACAAAAACGAAGTGGTGTAGGGTATAACGAGTACGGAAAGACTAAAGTCACGCGATGCAGTTTCGGACACATTCGAATCATTGTGCTTTAGGAGCAAATGTCACCAAATCTGGTGGGTCATTTGTATGGGGCCTTTATCAAACAATGGACCGATGTCACCGAATTTAACTACAGCAGTTTCTAGGTACAATATAACGTTATGTGCCAAATGCGAATAAAATTGGGTAAACAATTTTGTTGCTAGAGCGGAAAAGTCAAATCTGGAACGACATTTGTATGGGAGCTATACCTAAATCTAAACCGATGTGACCCACTTTGTTTCATAACTCGAGAACGGCTGTCCCGATTTAGGTGAAATAAATGTTGAAAAATTAAGAATTATAATTCCTTTAATCTATTCCTATGCTCTTTCTCGATATTTTAAACAGTTTCGCAGATATAAATAAATTTATGAAAAAAAAATTGCGGGACTGTTTCTGTTAATGTTCAGTCTGACTACATTGCGTATGAGTGATATTACCCTCAATAACCAGTAAGTATACGTTACCTACACACACTAAATTATTTTTCTGTCTCTAGAAAGAGTATCATAACTAGGGTATCCAATTATTCCGACTTCTAAGATATTCGATTAATTGTTTATTCGAAAGCTAAAAATTTCCAATTAATCGAATAAACGCCTGAAGAGTTAATCATCAAATAATTGCTCAACTCATTAAAACATAATTAATATAGGTTAAATAGCTAGAACATTTTATTTTAATGTTAGTCACTACATTTCCATATTTATGTGTAAATATATTTCTAAATAAAACAAGAGTTTGCGGGTATTCCTTTTCTAAAGGGTGTTTTTTATTGGGGTATAGAACTTTAAGTTGGCATCACTTTTTTAACTGGCGGCCATTTTGTCAGCTGTCAAGTGATTAATATTTAGTTTGGTTTGCCATTTCATCATGAACAGGTTGACAAAAGAACAACGCTTGCAAATCGTGCAAATTTATTTCGAAAGTAATGGTTCAGTTCGCGAAGTTCACCGCAAGCTCCGTCCATTTTATGGTCGACATAATCGTCCATCAGAGCAATTAATTCGGTTAACCATGGATCGTTTTCGCACTACGTTTACTCTATGTGATAATACGCATCCGCAGAGACGTCGAACAGTGCGCACCGAAGAAACAATTGCCGCTGTAGAGCAAAGTGTTGAAGAGGACCCGAATGAATCGATTCGCCACCGTGCACAGCAATTGGAGCTTTGTCCATCAACTTTATGGAAGATTTTGCGCAAAGATCTTGGCTTGCGACCTTACAAGATCCAGCTTGTGCAAGAATTAAAGCCGCGAGACCATGCAATGCGTCGTGATTTTGGTGTATGGGCCGAAAATGAGATTCATCTCGATGCTGATTTTAATCACAAAATTTTGTTCAGTGATGAGGCTCATTTTTGGTTGAATGGCTACGTCAACAAGCAAAATTGCCGCATTTGGAGTGAAGAGAATCCACATGAGACCCTTGAGACGCCATTACATCCACAAAAACTGACTGTTTGGTGTGCTCTATGGGCTGGTGGAGTCATTGGGCCATACTTCTTCCGAAATAATGCTGGAGAGTCAGTTACCGTTAATGGAGACTGGTATAGAGCCATGATAACCGACTATTTTGTTCCCGAATTGTATGACATGAATGTGGATGAGTTGTGGTTCCAACAAGACGGCGCTACATGACACACAGCGCACGTCACAATCGAATTATTGAAGGAAACATTCGATGAGCGCATAATTTCGCGGAATGGACCTGTCAATTGGCCACCAAGATTGTGTGATTTGACACCATTGGATTATTTTCTTTGGGGATATGTGAAGTCGCTCGTCTACGCCAACAAACCAGAAACGTTAGGGGACTTGGAAGCCAACATTCGTGGCGTTATTGCCAACATACGGCCCCATATGCTCGAAAAAGTGGTTGAAAATTGGACCTGTAGAATTGGCTATATTCGAGCCAGCCGCGGCGGCCACATGCCCGAAATCGTATTTAAACATTAATGACATAAAATTATCCTTCCAATAAAGCCAAATTGATGGACATTAAAACGATTTTCTTGTGTTTTTTTTTTCAATTCCAAGTTCTATACCTCAATGAAAAACACCCTTTATATGGTAATAAGCCTTGACATATTTTTCCGTTTTGAATTTTTTATGATTTTTAAAATTTTATTAAATTAACTTATTTTCCAGGAAAAACTTTTTTCCCACTAAATTGTGTTTTCTTTTACTGATTATGGTATAAATATTGAAAAAATATAAATATTACCTATCCCGAAGGCTTCCCCGAATTAATCTCCATTTTTGGCGATTTCAACACATCTCAACTCGAAAACACTTTCACTTCACACTCTATGTGAAATCGCACCCGCCCTTTAGAAATACCAGATTTACTTCAAACCTAATCTGAACTCATCCACTGTGCGCTCCATAAGAAATTCCCAAAAAAAAAACAACATTTTTTAATTCCAGTCCCTTGGTTCGGGTGCTGTTCTTGTCTTCTTGTCAATTAAGATTAAGAAATTTGCACATTTAAGGCCAACGAGTTATTAAATTCCACCAGAACCTGTTACCCGTTTGAGAGTCTCTATATAAATCTCTGATGAAGGAACAAAATTATACAAAATATGGAATAAAATATGAACTCATCCACTGTGCGCTCCATTAGAAATTCCAAAAAAAAAACAACATTTTTGAATTCCATTCCCTTGGTTCGGGGCTGTTCATGTCTCCTTGTCAATTAAGCTTAAGATATTTTTGCACATTTAAGGTCAACGAGTTATCAAACCCCACCAGAACCTGTTACCCGTTTGAGAGTCTGATGAAGGAACAAAATTATACAAAATATGGAATAAAATATAAATTAAAATGAATGAAATACATTAGAGTGGATAAGGAAACAAGCAATTGCCAGCTGAATATGCAATTTGGAATGTTTTATGATGGATTTAAGCAATTCATAAAAAACATTGCTAGAATCGTTACATTCTCTTCGCCCATGGAGTCTAGAAAATTAGATGGGAGAAGTGAACTTCTCTAAAATCTTGTTCCGAAGGTAAAGAGTGATTTTTTTGAGGTTAGGATTTTCATGCATTAGTATTTGACAGATCACGTGGGATTTCAGACATGGTGTCAAAGAGAAAGATGCTCAGTATGCTTTGACATTTCATCATGAATCGTCTTACAAACGAACAACGCTTGCAAATTATTGAATTTTATTATCAAAATGCGTGCTCTGTTAAGAAAGTTCATTGCGCGCTTCCATTTTATGGTCAGTTTAATCGACCCACTGAAGCGGCTATTCGGGCTATTGTGACTAAATTTCGCACCAAATTTACATTGTTGGACATTAAACCACCAACACGCTTACGTAGAGTGCGAACTGAAGAAAATATCGCAGCTGTATCGGCCAGTGTTAATGATGACCACCAATTTTCGATTCGTCGCCGTTCGCACCAATTGGGTCTCTGTTACTCAAAAACGTGGAAATGCCAAAATTGGACTAAGCGGATGGACCACCTAAGACGCAGCCGCGGTCAACATTTAAATGAAATTATCTTCAAAAAGTAAATGTCATGGACCAATCTAACGTTTCAAATAAAAAACCGATGAGATTTTGCAAATTTTATGCGTTTTTTTTTTTTAAAAAAAGTTATCAAGCTCTTAAAAAATCACCCTTTATTAGCTCGTTATAAATAAAGAGTGATTTTTTTGAGGTTAGGATTTTCATGCATTAGTATTTGACAGATCACGTGGGATTTCAGACATGGTGTCAAAGAGAAAGATGCTCAGTATGCTTTGACATTTCATCATGAATAGACTTACTAACGAGCAACGCTTGCAAATCATTGAATTTTATTACCAAAATCAGTGTTCGGTTCGAAATGTGTTTCGCGCTTTACGTCCGATTTATGGTCTACATAATCGACCAAGTGAGCAAACAATTAATGCGATTGTGACCAAGTTTCGCACTCAGTTTACTTTATTGGACATTAAACCAACCACACGAATGCGTACAGTGCGTACAGAAGAGAATATTGCGTCTGTTTCTGAGAGTGTTGCTGAAGACCGTGAAATGTCGATTCGTCGCCGTTCGCAGCAATTGGGTTTGTGTTATTCGACCACATGGAAGATTTTACGCAAAGATCTTGGTGTAAAACCGTATAAAATACAGCTCGTGCAAGAACTGAAGCCAAACGATCTGCCACAACGTCGAATTTTCAGTGAATGGGCCCTAGAAAAGTTGGCAGAAAATCCGCTTTTTTATCGACAAATTTTGTTCAGCGATGAGGCTCATTTCTGGTTGAATGGCTACGTAAATAAACAAAATTGCCGCATTTGGAGTGAAGAGCAACCAGAAGCCGTTCAAGAACTGCCCATGCATCCCGAAAAATGCACTGTTTGGTGTGGTTTGTACGCTGGTGGAATCATTGGACCGTATTTTTTCAAAGATGCTGTTGGACGCAACGTTACGGTGAATGACGATCGCTATCGTTCGATGCTAACAAACTTTTTGTTGCCAAAAATGGAAGAACTGAACTTGGTTGACATGTGGTTTCAACAAGATGGCGCTACATGCCACACAGCTCGCGATTCTATGGCCATTTTGAGGGAAAACTTCGGAGAACAATTCATCTCAAGAAATGGACCGGTAAGTTGGCCACCAAGATCATGCGATTTGACGCCTTTAGACTATTTTTTGTGGGGCTACGTCAAGTCTAAAGTCTACAGAAATAAGCCAGCAACTATTCCAGCTTTGGAAGACAACATTTCCGAAGAAATTCGGGCTATTCCGGCCGAAATGCTCGAAAAAGTTGCCCAAAATTGGACTTTCCGAATGGACCACCTAAGACGCAGCCGCGGTCAACATTTAAATGAAATTATCTTCAAAAAGTAAATGTCATGGACCAATCTAACGTTTCAAATAAAGAACCGATGAGATTTTGCAAATTTTATGCGTTTTTTTTAAAAAAAAAGTTATCAAGCTCTTAAAAAATCACCCTTTATATAGTTGAACAGTTCCCGTAACAGATAGATATTCCAAATGAACTTGAGAACCACACTACTAAATTACTCGATATCTAAAATTCTACAATTGTCCCGTGTCTATTTGAATTGCTTTCACTTCACGTTATAGTCTGATTTTGGCATTCGCCAATTCAATTTGGTCTTGGAAACTGGAAAACTTGCGTTCCCCCGTGACCCACTCTAATAAATAATTAACATTTCAACAATTTAATACACGATTCACACTACTACCCCTGCCAATACACGCAACGGCGCGATCACAATCCAGACAGATATTTTGATTATCTGTTGTGCTGGGTGTATGCCGGCGGCATTGTTTTGAATAATTAAAATATATTTTAATAAAATAAATATTGAAAGAGGAAGAAAACAAGTCATCAGTCTCATTGTCATCATCGAATATGGCACAAGTTAGAGCTCCGCTCAGTGGGAAGTTGCAAAAGATCGCAATCGCGGAATTGGGCGAAGTGCCGGCGAGAACGTCGGAGGCTTTGCAGGCCCTTAGGACATGGATTCAGCAGCAGCCTCATCTCAAGGCACGCACCGACGATCAGTTTCTCATACAATTCCTGAGGTGCTGCAAATTCGACTTGGAGGCAGCTCAGAGCAAACTGGACTATTTCTATGCCTTCAAGACCAAGTTTGCACATTTCGCTGGAACCACGAACGTTGATAGACCGAAATTTCGAGAAATTCATAATCTGGGGTAAACCACAACCTTTTGTCCACTGTGCACACATTTCATTCGTACTACCTTTAGTTGCGCCGCCGTGCTGCCCACTCCTTTGAATGGCTGCGGTCCGCGGATTGTGGTCTTTCGTTATTTGTATCCCACCGACAAATATGACCTGGAGGAGATCCTGGAGATATGTTGTGCCACCATCGAAGTGTTCATTCTGAACGATCCTTATGCCTGTGTCTGTGGCATGATTTGTGTACTGGATATGGCCCAGTTTACGATGCGTCATGTCTTGCAGTATAGACCCATTGTCCTGCGGCGAATTGCCGCCTTCTATGAGAAGTATCTGCCGTTGCGCACCAACTCCATCTGCTTTGTCAATGTCCCCCTGGGAGTGGAGCAATTCTTTAAGCTCTACTTGCAGTCCGTGTCCGCCGAGTTTAGGGAACGGGTGAGTGTGAGACGAATCACTTGCATGGAAGTGATAAAAATGCATGCGTGTGTGTGTTTTCAGGTTTTCATATGCGGCAAAAATATGATCAAGTTAACGGAACAAATACCCCTCAAATATTTACCCGAAGATTATGGCGGTACAAATGGTTCGCTGGATCAACTCGTCCACGCGCACAACAAAGTGTGGGACGATAATCGAGAGTATTTTCAGCAGAATGTTGACTATGGCACCGATGAAGGTTTGCGTTTGCGTAGTGAACCGCACGATTTTGAGTATCTGTTGGATAAGGATGGGTCTTTAAGTGAAATCGAAGTGGACTAGGGCCGCAGGGAGATGTATTCGAGGGAAATCCCAACAGCAGCCCACCGTTAATTATTTTCTATAGAAATACATATTTTTTAATTTAATACGGATTTTGTGTGTTTTGATAGTTCCAGTTAATAATTTTCATTCGTCTCATAACTGGGTTAATACAGATGTACTCGCTGAGACAGCAGAATTTGTCGAATGAAAAAGAAATGGAGTCATAGTCTCCAATTTTTCTTGCGTTTTCAGCCGATTGTTTGCTAAAACAGCAAACAATATGTTATTTCAGCAAACAGTTTGTTATTTATATTAGCAGACAATTGTAACACTTTTTAACAAATAAATAAAAATCAATGTGTAAATGTGCTATTTTTATGTCACATCACCGGAGTGGTTGAGAGTGACGCATATACAGGAGCATACACCTTGGCCTGCAAGTCGACCCGAAGTTGGCTCTAAATAAAAACAGAAGGAATGTTCATGATCCATCATGAACCCCTTTAATGTTGGCCGTCTTGTGTTTCTATCGTGCTCCAGGTTAGATAATGTCGACCCCGAAAGGTGACGCGCTCTCAGTCTCGAAAAGGCGAGACAATGTCAAAGTAAATGTTCCACCGTTTCTGTGTCCTCTCCGCACGCCCTGCAAACATCCGAGTCCAATCGCTCCACGCGGTGTAAAAGCGTCCTTTGTGTAAGTGTCCTGTGAGAAGTCACATCGTGCTGCTAAGTCCGAGGTTATCCTATTCATTTTCCCAGTTCAATTCTCGTCGCCTGGTGAAGTTTTTCGCCTTCCATGTTGACCGAGGCCTCATACTCCTCTGGCCTCTCATTACCTGCGATCATACAGTATCCTGACACTCATATGATCTTTATTTGCTCTTTGGTGGAAAAATGCATTTCTTCCCTTGAATTCGCAACCCCTGAAGTTTTTTATGTCGCACTTAATTTCCATCGATGCTAACCATACTACAAAAATCTTAATAGGTCTGATTACTCTTGTGTTATAGCCAGTGGATATTTGAACTGAGGCCCCATTCGAGCCTTCTTCTTCCCTTCCCTTCTGCATAAGGCCCATCATCAGTTGGACTTATCTGTCCTACTGTTGATGTGGTCCTCCTTTCATCTTAGTGTTCGATCCATAATCACTCCCTGATATTTAACATCATCGGTAATTTTAATCGTCTTCCCCAAGAACATTGGATCGCTGTAAAGGTCAATATTTCTTTTCCTTGTAAATAAACAGATTTCGTTTTTTCTGGGTTTACGTTAAGACCCTTTGATCCTTCCCAGTTGTAAGATATGATAAGTACTTCCTTCAGTGGTGGTTAGAATTCTTTCCACTCCGGAGTCACTTCATCTGCGTAGCAGGCTGGTATGAATCTTTCTTCAGTCAGAATTCTCGGTCGACTATTTATGGTGGTGTACCTCATCATACCTGGACCGCAATGGTTATTAGGGGTGGGATAGTCTTGTATCGGAATTCGATTCAGATATGCTTTTGTGAGGTTTGGAAAAAATACATGAGCCAAGAAATGCGGATGGTTTGTTGGGTGCCAGGCGCTCATCGGGGTCAAAGGTGAGGGAAAAGGGGTAAAAATACACAAAAATGCCAAAAACTGCCTCGGATTCGCGCCCAGAGTGCTTAAATTTAAGACCGACCACGAATAATTTTCCCTCCCCAACATTTTATTCGAACACACCCTTACTCCTTAATGGGACTCCTATACAATTTTTAATTTTAATAAAATTTGCTCCCACTGTTCAAGTGACCCATGGAGGCTCCTAGCGGAGTATAATGTATGACCAACTCGCAATATTTGTTCAGATCCAATATTTTCTCACAACATACCTACCCTCCATCTTCAGTCCTTAAGGTGGCCCCCATAAATATTTTTTATACTTTTTTGAAAGAAAGGCCAACAACTGGCCCCGAATCACCCCTAGAGGGTAGACATTCACGACTAGTACTATTATTTTTTTCTCCTCAACATTTTCCCCAAACAAACCTTTCCCCTATCTTCACTCCTTTAGGGGGGCTACCATACAAAAACTAGTCCGTGGCAGTTTTGAGATTTTTTGTATATTTTTACCACTTTGGCCTCGATGAACGCCCACTTAAACTCACCCCATCCAACTCACAATAATTTTCAAATTTCTGGTTGGACTTTGTCATTTAATAATGGAACACAATATCATTCGTAAGACTACCACCACTGGCTCGGCACTACCTCATCCGATCAACCCAATTTTTCAGTAAATGACCCAATGATGCCGCCAGCCCAAAATCCACACCAAACAGTGACACGTTGCGTATGCATTGGCTTCTCAATAAGCACGTGTGGATTCTCTGAACCCCATATACGGCAATTTTGCTTATTGACATAGCCACCGAGATGAAAATGAGCTTCATCTGAAAACACGAACATTTTCCATGTAAATTTCTTCGTTAAAGGCTCGCTACATTGGAAGTAAGTTTTTAATATTTCCCAATTCTGTTCGAGCGTATAACGTCCCATTTTGCAAATGTCAAATATAAACTTGAAAACAAAAATAACAATTAATGTTATTATATCTTTCAAAGTCTATGGTTTTTGCACAATGTTTTTGACTAAATTCAAATTTTTGGCATCACTGGCCTAAGTTGAAACGTGATAAAAATGTTCAGCCAGGTTTCAAACCCATTCAATACATGTTAGTGGAGAATTGGAGATACAAGAGAGATAGATCGATTTTCGGCGAATGACTCGCGGTAGTTGAGTTGGTTACTTCCTCAAAGAAATGATGAATTGTGAAAATAACTCCCCCCCCCATTTGAATTATAAACAGTGGGGATAATAAATATACTTCAAGTTTTCAAGAATATGAAGTCCAAATTGTCTTCCGGCACTGATGATCGATGACATGATCCATGAAGTGGTGTCTGCAACAAAAGTTTTTCTTGTGGGGAATAATGAAATTTAATATCTCTCGTCTTGCACTCGTTACAAGAAAAACAAAAAAAAAACAAAAATCAAATGTCATGAAATTACCGTTATGGTTGGTATACTTAAAAAAATATAAAAATTCCAATTTAATCATAAAACGGTGTAAAAGATTAATTTTACCCCCAATTTGAATTGAAAATGAAACAAAAAATATGAAATTCCTTGAAATTCTTCATACAAAAAACACGACACACTCACACACACACACAGAGAGGGAAGACAAAACGAAATTTCTGTTTTCAGTCGATCTTTTCATTTATTAACTTTTTGTTTCTTCTTAAAAAGAAAACAAATTACCCAGAAATGTCCAAAAAATACAAATACATACAACAGACACAAATGGACATATGAACGGACATACAGTAGAGCTGAGAAAAATAGCAGCGATGGCGGGTTTTGACAAAGCAAAGCAAAGCAGTTATATTACACTGTGCGACAGTCCAAGAACTCTGGGAAGTGATAGTATTTTTCTGGTTGGTATTGTCGAGTAGAACAGGAATCTGTATTTGAAATTTGCCAGACACCCCCAAAATCTTGAGCTGCGGGTAGAAAACCGGTTTTTCGTTCCTTTGCACACTTATAAGTCTGCAACTTAGTTGGTTGTCAACCGATTTCACTTTTCTCTTCGGATTTGAAAACAGCTTTCGATAGATATGTATATACCCTACGGGAAATTGGTGGCAAATGCTATAAACGTACCTATTCTGGTATATGTCGATATGGATATATCACAGAACTGGTCCCTAAGTGTGAATAATTTGTCAATTGTCTTGAGGTGCGTTCAAAGGCATGTCCTTTGAAACCGATTCCAGGTCAAGTCCTTTGAGACCGATCCTAGGTCATGTCCAAGACATACCAATTTATCCCCTCAAATGACAAACCATGGTAAAAGGGACCGGTCCCCTTCATACATTTGGGTTAGAACCAGACCGGTCCTTACCCACCAGGGACAAGTTCTAGGACTTGTCCTGGGACAGTTCAGTTCCCGTAGGGTACTTACATATTTAAGAAAACTTATAATTAATTAATGCTTTTGTGCAGCCAGCACACTTTTTTAAGCACTTTTTAAACTTTTTTCAACTTTGGCAATGTTTTTGCACATTATTTTGTTTGGCAAAAAAAGTACCTCTTGTAAACTTACTTCAATAACACATCTAGTAAGGAATAAAACACCGCACAGTGGAATATTTTCATACAAGCTGCGGCAAAAATTAGAAGGAATAGAGCTAGTACCTTGAAATTTCGCACACATCCCTTATATCGTCCAATTAGATGAAAACCTATTTTTTGTTTAAATCCGGCCACAACCACGCCTACATCCCATGTAAGTTTAAATGAAAAAGCTTCATAAATTTCTTAATATTATATATATGTTAATAGATATAATTACTAGTGATATTATTTGAGTCCACAATTAAATGAAAATTGTCAGTGCCACACTCAACGACCAAATAATAATTTTAGTTTTTTTTTGCGATTTTCGAAATTTTTGATAAAAATTTTTATATTTTTTATCGATTGCAAAAGGCTATTATAACTTTATAAATAACTTAAGATTAATATCGGCCCAATATGCCCTCATATGCCATAAAATCTTACATCCCTAAGGTATGCTTTAAATAAATTTTCCAAAATACATTAACAGAGAACAATGAAGAAAGTATTGGCTTCATTTTTGGCTTAGAAGGTTTTACCATTTCAGTCATTAAATCGATGTTGGCAGCTATAAGCCGAATATTCTTTTTAAAATGAATAAATACGACAATAGTTTAACAATAGTTTTAAATGCCGAGGCATCGGTCGGCCTCGCGAATAAAGTTTTATACTGTAGAAAATTAACAATACTAAATAAATACAACCTTCCAGTGGTTTACCCTGTCTGAAAAGGAAAGCAAAAACTTATTACTCTTTTTAAAGGCAAAATAACACCTCAGCAGCTCCTTTTTCTACGAACTAACCGAAATTCCAATACGATATATGGTTTCCGAGATACATCCCAATAAAATAACCTCTATTATGAAGACATTTTCAACTATTTTAGCAGTTATGGACTTTAAATGCATCCACAGCTAAATTTACCCGTGACATTGACAGAATCTTTTAGAATATG
This sequence comes from Polietes domitor, assembly GCA_947397865.1. Taxonomy (NCBI): domain Eukaryota; kingdom Metazoa; phylum Arthropoda; class Insecta; order Diptera; family Muscidae; genus Polietes; species Polietes domitor. The sequence goes on along the minus strand of OX377619.1, from coordinate 91,032,357 downwards.
CTTAATACGAATGTTCTTTACAAATTTCAATCAGTAAAGTCGAGATTTGGGAGCATGAAATTTTGGAGTTTTTGCCGCTGATATTACACCGTTTTATTCTTTTAAATCCCTTAGTAATTCACTGAGTTATTGAAGTTTTTATAAATACAAAATTTTTGCAAAAATACAAGTTTTGGTAAAATCTCTCATTATTATTATATTACATATTATTTTACAAATTTTATTTTTTTTATTGAAAGTACTATCATCATCACAGGTAAAAATATACATTATTACGAACTAAATTTTGAGAATTTACATTATTGTATTACAGCAATTGTGATCATTTATAGAAATTTTACTACAAGATTATTTAAAATTAAATATATGTGGTTGCATTTCAAAGGCAAAAAGATAGGAAAAAACCTTTTTGATATTTTAAGGAATTTTGTGAAAACTCATTGATACAACTTCGCTGCCGAAGTTGCAAAATATAGTTAACTAATCAAATCCCTTATTTCCTCGTGTGTTGAATACATACAGGAGTCTTCAAATCTTTGTGTCAGTTCTTGAAAAAAGTTGCTGAGCGTTGGCTGGTTGGAGGTTTCATGTAGAGTATGTGTTGGAAAGCGTAGAGGTAGCTTATAAATTGTTTTCAAATTTTTATTCTGGATAATTTGCAGACGTTCTATATTTGTTTTTGCGCACATTTTGTACCACACTTGGCAGCCATAAGTCATAATAGGACGTATACACATATTGTAAAGAAGAACTTTATTTTTTAGATTTAATAGAGACTTCCTGTTGGTCAGTGGATACAAGGCTCTTCCATATCTTAAAGCTTTATTCGCTATATTTAAAACGTGTTGCTTGTAGTTCAATTTTTTATCAAAGCTTATCCCCTGATATTTTACAGATTCCTGTAATGGTATTACTGATCCATCGACTGAAAGAGTTTGTGTTGGAACTCTTTTTGGTGATTTATTAAACGGAAATAAAATTGCCTGCGTTTTGGTGTGGTTTATTTTAATTTTCCATTTTTTGAAGTATTTTTGAGAAGCTACTAAGGTTTTTTCATATTTTTTATAATTGCATTTGACACCTTCCCGCTTGAAATTAGAGCAGAATCATCAGCATAAAAAGCTACCGAATAGTTTCTCGAAATTTTGAAATCGGTGGTGAATATTGAATATAATATGGGAGATAAATTTCTGGTGGTTGATGTTTGTCCATTTAAAAATACAGAGAATGTCCTTTCGTGGAGAAAACTTTTTATTATTTTTTGCAAATAAGTAGGAAACCGGAATTCATTGAGTTTATAGACGATTCCATTATGCCATACCGTATCGAAAGCCTTTTCGATATCAAGCAATATAATTCCAGTAATTCCCATTATAAAAAACGAATTCACAAAGTGGGGAAAATATGTTCCAAAATTGGAGATTTTTTATTAAAATGGTCAATAGCTGTTTGAATTTTTTGTCTGTTTTGATGACTTTTAAGTATTTATACACTCCACGAGAGTATTATGTCTTTCTGCATTTGTTTGTAACACCCAAAAGGAAGGGAGTTAGAACCATTGTTAATTATACCGATCGACTTAGAAACACTTTTTGGCTCGATTTAGCCATGTCCGTCTGTCTGTCCATCTATTGTTGTAGAAAAATTGGCACAAGTAAGTTTTTTGGATCAAGGATGAACGCTATTTAATTTGAGGCATATCGGTTCAGATTTAGATATAGACCCCATACAAAAGTCGCTCCAGATTTGACTTTTGCGCTATAGAAACCACATATTGTACCCGATTTTCTTTAAGATTGGCACAACATCTTATAGTCCAACTAAACAAACCTATGGTGAAAGTGGGTAAGATCGTTTCAGATTTACATATAGCCCCAATACAAATGTTGTTCCCAAATGTTTAACCGATTTTGGCCAAACTATACATATTATATTTCACCTATTTCGTTCCAGATTTCAATATACCCCCATACAAATGTCCTTTCCGATTTGTCATTTTTTGTCAAACACATACACTTGCAGGATACAAAAATCCTTTCCGTTTTCACTTTATTACCGAATTGAATTGTATTCGAATAGAAAGTGGAGTGTATCATATAGTTGGCCCCGCTCGACTTTAGCCTTTCCTTACTTGTTTTATTAGACTTTTATTCTTTTTTGTAGCACTGTGTTATCAATAACACAAAAAAATAAAATATTTTTTTGTTTATGGATATTTTTTTTTAATTTTAATTTTCACATAGAATCAACGGTTCGGCAACAGTTTCCGAAAAATTGAGAATAAAATCTTAAAAAAAGTTTTTTAAATAACAGTGTGTTAAATAACCCCACTGTGCGGCCCCGGGAAAATACGATTGTGGCAAATGAAAAAATCCCCCCCCCCCAACTCATGTGTTCTGCTATTATTTTGACCACAACTGTACGTACATAGTCATCAACCATAAAACAATGAATAAGTTATAAAAAAGAAGAGGAAGAAGAAGCAGATGACGTGCCTCCTCCTTTTCGATGTTGTGCCGTGTTGACCATTTTTGTGGCCATTAAATGCAACAATAAGTCAACAAAACGAACTCGAATGATGATCATCATCATCCTCATCGTCACTCGGCAATCTCACTTCTCGACAAAAGTTATTGTGGCGGCTGTAATGGAACACCACCACTACCAACAACAACAACAATTAAATGCTATAAATTCGTTACACACTTTATTGGAATGACGATGAAGATGCTGCCGATGTTGTTCTTCAAAAAAATTTGTAATTTAACGAAGACAACTCCGGTATCTTTCGTAGAAGATGAAGATAGCCGTCGAAGAAAAAGTAAGTCACCACATGGATGGTGAATGGACGGAGTGGATTCGGGGATTTGAGTGTTTGTTGCGGTATCTTTCATTCAAATTGAATTATTACCCACTTTTTTCGGTTCATCAGTGAATGTGCACGGACGGACATGTGTCCGGGCAGACAGATGAATGGATGGATGGATGGACAGACGGCCAGGCAAATAAACATTATGATCATGATGTTGTACACGACGATTTTAGCAGTTAAATTAAAACACGAAATGCTCTTAAATTAACATAATTTGTTGGATTCTTCATAATTTCTGCGTTCGATGGAGAGGGGCGACATGGAAATATCATCTGATTAGAGACCACGGACCGATTGTAATAAAATATGGGCGTGGGGTTTCACATTGAAGAAAAAACAAATAAGAATTTGTTGTAAGAAATGTGGCATGCTTACTGCAAACAAAATAACGTTAACCACAAAGGAAATTCACAGAGGAGGTTTACTTGCCTAAAATTTTGTTTCGGCTTAATGATTTTTTTTTCTCTGAGTGTACTTGTGCGGAAGAAAATTTCCTAGAGTTTAAGTAAGAAAACAATAAATAATTTTTTGTGTCGAAATATCAATCATGGAACAGTAAAATTTCAACATTTATGCCAGAAGTATCATGAAATATTTGAGAATTATTTCATATTGTCATTTCATGTATTATTTGCAGGATCTTTATTGTGAAACAAAAATATCATACTGACAGTACCATGTCTGCATAGTGTTAATACTTATCCTCTCGTGTTGTCTGGTTTAACTTTAAATTTCATGTTTTCCAAGAAGAATCGACGAAATAAAAGCTGAAAATCTTCTCAACCAGAGCTGTTAAATTTCGATTACGATTAGTAATCAATTACATTACTTTTTAAAAAGAATCGTAATGATTATATAATCCAATATTCAACAATTTCTGATTACTAATTGATTACGATTGCAAATAATCAAAAAATAATCAGGATTACTTGCGATTACCGTTACCTTTCGGTTTTAGCTGGCAAAATAACGAGAACAGAAAAAATCAAAACTGACATATATTGAAAAGTCAAAAGTTTTGACAAACAGACTACTATGAGTCTCATACCGATTTCGCGAGAATCAAAAGTAATCACAAAAAATCAAAAGTAATCAAAAGTAATCAAAAGTAATCAAAAGTAATCTTTTAAAGTAGTCGAACTCATTTTTGATTATTTTTCAGTAATCGCAAGTAATCCTGATTATTTGTTGATTACTTTTAATTGTAATCAATTACTAATCGTATAAAACTGAATGTAATCGTATTGTAATCATTACTTATACTTAAAAAAAGTAATCTAATTACTAATGATTACGATTACTAATCATTACTTAACAGCTCTGTTCTCAACGAAGAATTTTCTTTACATATAAAACCAATGAGTAATGGTCTAACAAATAGGGAAGAGAAATCTTATCTTATATGTACCCTACGGTGTATTTAAATTACCCTTTGTAAGAACTAATGGCTGCTCCATTTAAATGTTTTTAGTTTTTATAAATTTATTTAATTAATATTAATGTATATATTGCTTTAACAGTTTAGAATATTTTCTGTCAAATTACCGTATTTCTATTCGTTCAAAGAAGTGGTGGTGGCCACTTTGGTTAGGCATTTTAGAATCATCCATAGTAAATGCTTTGAAGCTGAAATGCCTTGTAAATAAGAAGCTCGGTGGACCTAAAATTTCGATGTTGACATTTCGGGTGGACTTGGCAACGAGTTTGTTACTGACTGAAGCAGATGAACCAGCGGATGTTGAGATGGTTTCTGAATCTGATTATGATTGTACGACCACAGATAAATTGTTTCTGGTTCGTACACTTCCTCGTTTATCCGGTCATCACAAAATTATTAGTCATCCTGTAAAAAAGCCAGGCAGTGTAAAGTTTGCCATAAATCCATCTAAAGAAGTTGTTCTATGTGTCAAGTTCATTTGAACTTGGACGCATGTTTTGTCACGCACCACAAACATGAACAGGAATAAACAAAATTTTAAATAAATTAATAATTTAGAATCATTATTAGAAATAATGATGTAGTTTTATTTAATATTTGTATATGGGACAGTGATATTTTCCAAGAATACTCATGTAGCAGGTGTATGCACTCAGAAAAAAAAGTATGCCACGGATTAAGTAAATATGTACTAAAACTGAGGAAAATTGAACTTCGTATAGCGCTAAGGCAAACATTTCTCACATCAAGTACAAACTTTTCCTTGAAAATAGGACATGCTTTGAACTTGATTCCAGTTCAACTTTTCCTTAAAGCAAGTAAAATTTACTCAAGCTGAGGAACATTTTTCTTCGAATCAAGAAAATCTTTACTTAATCTGAGGATTTTTTTTTAAGAAATTTTACTCAAATCAAGTAAATTTATACTCAAACTGAGGTGAATATTTCGATATTTTTCCTCAATCCAAGTAAATTGTTACTCAAACTAAGTAAATTTGTAGTTATGCCAAGTAAATTTATACTCAATCTGAGAAAATTTTTCGGATTTTTTTTTTCCTTAAATCAAGTAAATTTGTACTCAGCCTGACTAAGATTGTCCTTAAACGAAGTAAATTTGTATTCAGCCTGACTACGACTATACTTGATAATTGAAATAAATTATTTCGCTTCAGAGTATGCAACACTTATATCAAAAATGACAACATGGTATAGTTCTCAAACGTTTCATCTTACTTATACCATAAAGAGTTGAGATATTTCACCATGACTGCTGCGGAGGCTAGGTAGGCGCCTTCGCAGTGATTGTTTAGAGTAATATTTGAAGTACTTATGAAGAAAGTCGCGGCTAACGAACGAGAAATGCTTCTTAGACTACTATTCATGTATTTTTCTATACACTGAAGTATTTTTTATAAGTTCATTTATACTTGAATGTATGAGGAACATGGCATACATTTAATTACATTTATTTTCTTTATTTGAAGTAATAAACACATTTTTAAGTAAAAACATCCATACTAAAAATTCTGCATTATTTTCTTTCTTAAACGCTAGTAAATTTTCTTCCGCATAAGTATGGATATACTTAATTATGAGAAGTTTTTACTAGATCCAAAAAAATGTTTTTAAGTAAATTTACTACCCTATTTTGAGTATATTTACTATTTTTTCTGGCTTTGAAATAAGGAAAGTGTACCCATATCTATTTAATTTTCCTTCTCGTAAGGAAATTTTACCTAATCTGGAGTAAAATTGTTAAACTAAATTGGAGTATGGATTTTACTCAGATTTAAGAATGCTATTTTTCTGAGTGTGTATATACGATCGGCCATTGTTCGACTAGTCGAACAGTCTCATCTGGCGAAACTATAACATGTAGGTAATTTTTGACGACGGATTCGAGTTTTCCGGGTCATATTTACCCTAGAAAAGTATCTTTTATCCTTTGTTTCGACAATGTTTGCAACCCGGTCGAAAATGGGTTAAAACGCTTTAAAAAACTCTCTTAAAACTCTTAATTCTGAATTTTTTTTTGCTGTAAACCAAGGACCAGACTCCCCCAGAGTAGATTAGATGAAGTTATACCTTTCAAATTAAAATATATTTTATATATTTTTCCCATGTTTAATAATTTACGTAAAGTGATAAATATTAACTTCAGCAGCTGTCACTGTTTTCAAAAAATGTTGTCACCGTTTGCGAATTCAATGGCTTTTGACACAGTAAATATTATTAATATAATTTATTTATTTATATTGATATGTATTGGATTCTTATTTGTAATTTTAATTATTTCAAACAACGACAACTCATTTTCTTTACAATTTATTATAATATGTATAAATAAATATTTTGTGTGTTTTATTTCTGGCGTGTAGTGTAGTGTCCCCTGTGTAGTCGCCTCATATCACCACTACGAGTACTCTTAATTTGGTTTTAATACCGGCAATATTGAAATAGTGCGATAAACGTTAATTTTCGTATTTGGGCATCATGATATTCAAGATGTTGACTTGACTTGATTGGGCTGATGATGATTGCGATGGGCGATGAAGATGATTCATTGGCCACAATCCGAAAATTTAATTTTGACCGAAACAACAACAAAAAACAGTGAAAACAAACTATTTATTGCTAGGGGTTTAAGCAAGCAAACTTACTACAGTAACAACAAAACAAATCCAATATTTCTGTCGTTTAATTAAGCGTTTTTTTTTGTAAAAGAAAGTGGGGATGGGAATAACAAAATAAAACAACAACAAAAATCAATAAACAAACAGCATTTAAACAGAGAGCTTTTTTCAGGTCTGCTCCTCAATTATTTATCCATCTGCGATCTTCGCGACTGTGATGTAAACAAAAGATTGAAGTTAATTAAAAATGTATAATTTTTAGATGATAACATAAGGGAAATTGATCGAAATAGTTAATATGTATTGGGAATGTTTTGATTGAAATGTTTGTTTATATTGTTTGCGCCTAAAAGCAGCCAATGTTTAATTTAATTAAAGTGAATTGGAATTTTTATAGAATAGGTGTAATAAAGCAAACAATATAATTCCCTTTCAATGGCTTTCAGATTTTCGGGATTTTTATAAACGACTTACTCTCACTGAATATGATGTCACAGATTGCATATCTATCCGTGATTTTTTTCACAAATTAATTATTTTCGATTCATCGTACATTCAGATGGTACATCCAATGTAAATAGTTCAAAAGACCGGAAAAATTCGAAATAAAAAGTTAAAATGTCACTCAAAACAAAACAAAAATTGTCGCCAACATCAATATGATATGATACAAATATTTATATTGTAGTTGACGACTATAGGAAAAAATATTTTTTATTTTGAGTAAAAAAAAAAATAACCTTTTATTAACGTTATCGCAGCTTGCTATCCCTAAGAAAAACAGCCCTATTGTAAATGCTTCTATAACAAATTAAACAATTGCTATCCTTTTTAGGAGTTTATGTAGACGAGGATCTTTTTTTTAATTTTTTTTTTTAAATTTCCTCCAATTGCATGGACCTACTGAATTAACATTTCAAATTATCACATTTCATTTATTTTCACATCTCGATAGCTACGCCAGTTATCGAACAATTTTACTTTACTTTTTCTGCTTGTATTTATTTAAGTTTTCTATAAAATTTTGTTTTTTTTTCGATATTTTTTATTTCGATAACCTGAAAGTTATTGAAAAGTTTTATCGGATTTTTTTTCCGTGCTTCCAATCAAAATAATAAAAATAAAAAAACTATTTTTATTGAAATTGAATAATAGTTTTCGAAAAAAAAATTAATTTTTCTGTTTTATATTGGCAACTTCCTGTTTTATGTTTTCTATAAAAGTCTTTTTTCGGATATTTTTTTGGATAACTCGAACCAGAGTTTTTCATTCAAATGAGCTAAAAATAAAAATGGGTTTTTGAATATTTAAGTTTGATAATTAAAGTAGTACTGATCGATTTTTTCCTGTTTTTTGGTTTTCTTGGTTTCGATAATTGAAAACTTGTCGAAAAAATTACAATAGTTCTTTCGATTCATTTCAATGAAATGAATCAAATCAAATCAATCAATGAATGAATCAAAAATCAATTTTTATTTTCAATATCGATAACTAAGATATTTATCGATAATATAGTTATCGATATTTTTAGTTTCTATAACTCAAAAAATCTTGAAAATTTTTACCAGTTTTTTTTTCAATCAAATGAGCTAAAAATGTTTATTTTTTAAATACGATTATTTAATTTTTTTTGTTTCTTTTTATTGACCCTTTTTTCTGTCTGTTTTTAAGTTTTGTTTTATAAAAATCAGTTTTTCCGATATTTTTAGTTTCGATAACTCGAAAGTTATCGACAAATTTTACCAGATTTTTTTCTATTTTTATACTTTCCACCTCCAGGGGTATACTAACTTTGTCATTCCGTTTGTAACACCTTGAAATATCGACAAGAGACCCTATAATGTCCGTCTGTTGAAAGCACGCTAGCATCTAAACGAAAGGAGCTAGAAAGTTCAAATTTTCCATAAATGCGTTTTATAGTCGTAGATCGGTTGGGATTGGCCCAAAGGGAAAAATGTTTCCCTCACAAGGACTAAAAAATACCCATAATAATCCCTAATATTTTAGCGTATTTAAGCATGTTTTTTTATATTTGCTTGATATTTGGTATGCGCATTCCCCTTATAGCAAAAACGTGCACCATAAAGTGATTCTTATTTGTAGGGGGTGAAGTGGGACAAAAAAGGGATAAAAATGGTACATATTAAACGACAACAGCTAGAAACATGAAATTGAGTAGATACATAATATAAAAGTAATTTTTTCAAATTCGTACTTTTAAGGGGTAAAATGGGAATAGAGGGTTAAAAATGGTACCAACAAAACTGTACCTAGAATAATGAAATTCGGTGTATACAGTCCTCTGATTGCGTAGGCACTTAAAATAAACGGATTTTTCGAAATTCGTACTTTATGGGGTTAAAATGAAAAAATTGGATAAAAATAGTACCAATCAAATGACCGCAGTTAGAGTCATGTAATTCGGAGTATACATTCCTCTGACTGCGTAGACACGGAAAATAAACGGATTTTTCGAAATTCGTACTTTCAAGGGATACTATGGGTACAGAGGGATAAAAATAGTACCAACTAAACGACTACAGCTAGAATGATGAAATTCTAATTGTGTATAAACGTCAAGGGGGTAAAAATTGTACCAACCAAATGGCCGCAGCTGGAATCATGGATTTCGGTGTATACGTTCCTCTGATTGCATAGACACGCAAAATAAAATGTTTTTTTTCCAAATTCGTACTTTTTATTTTACGGCAAAAATTGGTTGAATCATGAGGTTAGGTTATTTTGCACATGTACGTCTGATAATGGATTTTCAAAATTTTTTCTTTTGGAATTAAAATAGAATGGAAATACAACCAACTGTAGCACCCACTATCTACCAATATTTATGGCTTTGAAAATATAAATATAAGAATATTTATTTTTTGAATTGACGTATTGATAGCCTTGCCTTATAAGCGTGGTTTGAAATAATTAAAATATTATATTTATTTATAAAATTATTTTTTCAATATGTGTATTTGTTTTGGGTTGGCTATATTAAAAAATTTATATTTTCCTGTAATATTACTGCACTTCTACGAAAATCGACATCCTCTGTGAAATGCAATCCAGTGTGGAGGGTGTAGGGCCCGGCCGAACTTAACGCCGTTTTTACTTGTTTTCATTCAAATGAGCTAAAAAATTACAGCAAAAGCCGTTTTTTATTCAATTTCATAAACTAGAATAGTTTTTAAGTTTTCGAAAAGTCCGTTTTGTCCAATATTTTTAGTTTCGATAACTCAAAAGTTATCGCAAATTTTTACTAAATTTTTTTCATTCAAATGTGACAAAAATAATAAAATGTCCGGAAAAAAATCGATTTTTAATATTCAATTTCGATAACTAAGATATCGACAAATTTTAAATTTTTTCTGATTTTTATCCCCTTTTCTGTCTGTTTTACGGTTTTATATGGGGTCCGCCATCTAACATTTTTTTTCAACTATTCAACCGTTGGACTATTATTTGTGGGGTGCCCGAGGCAGCCATTTGAATGAAATTATTTTCCATTATTATCCGGAAGGATTGTACTTTCAAATAAAAAAAAGAAATTTGAGAAAATATAAATATATAAAAAAAGTTATTTGGCGGACCCTATATTAGTGTAATTTTTTCGGTATTTTTTAGTTTCGACAACTCAATTTTTTTTTTAATTTTTTCATTCAAATGAGATAAAATAATAAGAAAGCACACAATCAAAAGACAATTTTCAGTTTCAATAACTAAATTAGTTATCATTTTTTTTTAATTTTACTAAAATTCGCAATATTTTTCGATAACTCAATAACTAAGCAATATATCGATAACATGCCCACAATTTGATTATTATTTTGAGGTCTTCGGAGGCCCTCCTTTCGAAGCTTATCGTGCCTGCCATACAGACGGGCGGACTCAAACAACTTAAAAAGTCGTGAAACGAATTTTGTCCAAACATACTTAAGCCACTCCTTCGATGTGATACACTTTTTTCGGTCCCAAATGATATATACCGTCCACCTCTGTAGAGTGAGGATATGTTGAAGAATCATTTTAGTTGACAACACCTGCAACATTTCTCTATCCCATACAAAGGAAGTGCATCAGCATCGGGTTACTCTAATTTAGCCCAAGCACAAGACACTGTGCGTCCTCTTCACTAATTTACTTCGACCTCGACAACTCAACGAAAATTTACAAAGGCCACAAATTTCTTAACCAATCGAAAAAGCGGCATAAAATTGATGTCTTTAAGATGTTGTCGTTCTTGTTGTTGTTGTTGCAGTGTTTCTGCTTCTTCTTGGATATTGCATTAACTTTTATCGACTGAGAGGGAGTGGGAAAGGGAGTTGGGAGAGAGAACAAAGACACAAATTGCACATCATTCCATAATCATTATAAATTTCCAGTTCAGTTAAGTTACCGAGTTGCGGGATGGGGCGCGGGGAGTGGAGTCAGTGAATAGTGAATGGAAACGAATGCATTCAAAGAAATCACAGATACAGAACGTCATCATGACAGCCTGGCTGTCATTCTGATTATCAGACTGACTGGCAGTGCATTGCCTCCACTCTACTCTACATATGACAAGAGTTCATAGTCGGACAGAGGTTAGGGCGTCGCTAAATGGACTATTGTCAGAGACATTTATTAAACTTTGCGCTCAGGTTAGGATAAAGAATAAAACGAACCAAGTTCATGCAGATAGGCCTAGGCCAGCGTACACTTTGGCCACTGAGTCGTCTCATTGGAAAGCTTACTGTTCATGAATGTTATCATTCATATCATACCAGTTTAGTGTAGAATTTATAAAGTGTCCTCAGCCTCGAGAACGTGGGGCAATTGCTGAGAGAGTGTTCCACACTTTCAGTGTCTTCTTTACATGTCTACAATGTGAAATGACATGCCCTCCACATTAATTGCGTGGCCTCCAGTCCAAAATCGGCACCATTGTAAATGCATTTGTTGCTCAACAATAACTCTTGGATTTTCTGAACCTCAAAGGAGGCAATTTTAAAACGTCCTTCCAGATGTAAATAATAAATTGTTCGAAAAAAACCCGCCCTTATTCCGACCAACAGTGAAAACTCTAGGTTTCTTCATTTTCTAAAAAAAAAATTACATATTTCGTATGCTGTGTGTGGATAACTCATTAGTGGAACTTCATTTTTTAATTATTGATCGGTCATGTCATTGTCCATATATCACAAAGGTTCTTCCCCTGACTGGATCCATTCCCAGCTATAAAGATTTCCCCATATTTTTGCTACACATTATCTCAGTGTTTCGCAATTTCCTGACACATCAAAGTGACGTTCGTCGTAACAAGTCAACGACATCATCGGGCACAATTCGAGTATAAATGACGTTGTTATCGGACGCCGTCATCACATCGAGTACGACGGCCGAGATCTTTGGCCTAGTCTCTTCCTGAACTGGCTGAACGGCTGGTTAACGAAGCCTGTTGTGGCTGCTATTGTTGTCAGTCATTTAGGTTGTATGTCAAACTGACAAACTTAAATACACATCACATAGCGAAACTGGTACGAGAGGAGTATCAGCACGTGGGGCTGGGAAGGAAGATGCTGACGCTACAGCGTTGGCTGCCAGCCTGCCGTTGTCATTATTTCCATGCGAGACGCCGCCGACAATTGCCACTGCTACACAAGCATGTCTGCCCTGCAGAGTTCTTGTGGTGGGCTCCTCCATCCCCCTTTCGCATCGTCGCAATTTAATACAAAAGGCCGGCTCTTTGTGAGCCTTAATCTGCTCCCGAAACCCTTTCCCAGATTTTGTTGCTCAACTATGCCGCCGCACTCCGACCATTCAAAACTATTCTGAAAAGTTATGCCTCATTGTGTTGGTGCTGGAGGTGGTGGTGGTGGTGCTGCTGCTGCCTCCACCCTTCGCTTGGTTTTCGTCCTTTGTTCCTGCGGTCTGCAATATTTCCCAGCTGCTGTTGACGGAAGCGTGTGCGGTGCACTATCGCAGAGGAGACACTATGAAATTTATTGTGGCGTACAATGTGAAGCCCATCTTTGTGTTGTGGATTGTAATGCAACCGCTGCATCTGGCTGCCTCCTCCTCCTGCTCCCGGCCAATCATCCCAAACAAAGGAGACAAACGTGTCCAAGAAGGGTGGCGGCGGCTGGAACAGTGAGTGTACTACCCCCGTAGAGTCAGTCAGTGTTCAGCATTTGAAGATGTTCAGTTCATCTGCACTCGTGTGAACTGGGAAACGAAACCAAAGGAAATGTGCAGCAGATCCTCTTTATTTATATTCACGGTTGAAGTTTAGTTTTTTTTTTCAATTTGTTCTAGAGTTTAGCTGCAATTTGATTAAAGCAAAGGAAATAAATTAAATTAATTATAAATGGTATCATGATGGTAGCGAATGCTTGCAGCATTGCCATTTGACAGGACTAAGGGAATGTTTAGAATTCCACGCACATATATGCCAACCGCTTACTTTATTTAATACAGTTTGAATACAAGAGGACTTTAGTAATAAATAAAAAATAAAAAAATAAAATAATTAAAGACTTCCATAATTTATTATATACCTCTATTTATACCTTGTGGTTACTAGAACAAATTTAGAAAGAATTAAGTGATTATATTTATATCAACCTGAAATCAACAGAAAATTCTTTACATTAGCCATAAATCTTAACATTAGCTATAGCTCTAAAATGTATATTAGACAAGGTTTAGTTAACAATCCTTGTTGAAAATCGACCATATGATCGATCTCAGTTGATGTGTATGTGGCAACGCTGTATCATCAACATGCAGAAGATCAACCGTATAATCGATCTCAGCTGATGCGTTTATGGCAACACTCATATAGATGGCGGTATGGTGTCCTTTATGGTTGCAAAATCAGTAGTTTTGTGTACTTTGTACGAAGCAGTAATACTTGCTGGCATAAAATATTATAAACCCAGTTTGTCGTGTGTTTTAATAAATTGTCTCCTCTGGACTTCGTCAAGGGGGACCAACAGTGTCATCATCCTGTTAAACAAGAACATTTTTTGAAAATTGGACTGTATTGTGAAGGTATTTCACACTTTCCATTACTAAGCGGGATGGTAATTAAATCACAAATCAGTTTGTATACCACACAAAACCAAGTTTAATCTCATTTGTGAAAAGGTTTGAAATATATTTCGATCATTTCTCTAATAAATTTATTTTTTATTCATTTGAAAACAGTTTGAATTGAAACGAAAAAGTCTATATATTTTTTTCTATGTTGTGAATTATTCTAATTTGGTTATTATAAACGTGACCATCTCTTATTGGACAAAAGGCGGGATTTATGAATTCAGAAAGAGGGATTTGGCGGGATTTTCTAGAAAAAAAGCGGGATCGCAAAAATCTAACCAATAAACGTAAACATAAAAATTAAAATTATATTATAAATTAAGATAGCTGTGTTTAGAATACGACTGGCTGAAATTGTGGGCGTGCGAAACAAAAAATCCAAATTCATACTTTTTGGGTCACAATGGGAAAAGGAGACAGATGGTACCAATCAAACTGCTATATCTGGAATCATGAACTTCAGGCTACCCTGATAGTGTATACTGTTGGATTGTAAATAGTTAAAATTGGTCGAGAGTCATCAAGTTTTTCCCTAACAAGGACTGCAAATAACTAAATAAATAAAAATATTTAGTGTATTCAAGCACATTTTTGAAGATTGCTTTGTTCTTTGAAATTATTTAAAATTTTCCAATACAGTAAAAGCTCGATTTGCGCAACCGATAGGAAATCAAGGCAGTTGCATTAACTGAGATTGTTGCCCTTACCAAGACCCAAAATATTTAGATTTAAAAAGTAATATCGTTCTAATAGTAGTCGTAACGCGTTGTCAATAAGTAGCAACACCTTTTTGGGGAGACCTTTAGACTAGGGAAATGTGAAACCTAAACGAAATTTAATTTAAAGCATGCCTATAACATCCTGTTCGTCGGAAATTGACAGATCCCGAGCTCTTTTTTTTAACAACAAATTAAACATTTTTGTTTCTATTTCTGAAATTCAGCAGTTTTCAGAGATATTCGTTTTCCAGGTCAGAACTCTGTATCACAAACAAAAGTGACTATTTTTTAAAAAAAGTTGCACTTATAAAGACCTTAATGTAAAAGAAATGATGGTTGCGCTAATCGGGGAGCTGCGTAAATCGAGCTCGTTGTACTGTATATCACAAAGAAACATCACAATTTATTTAAAACAGTAAAAAGTCGACAGGCTAAAATCGGTAATACTGTGAAATTCACTCCATGGTGGAGGGTATATAAGATTAGGTGTGACCGAACTTAACTCCCTTTTACTAGTTTGTGGGTATATATTTTGTTAATAATAAAAAACAGGTGCTTGTAAACCGGTCAAACAAACGACTATATTATTGAAAGTGATGTTTTTACCAGCTAGTTATGGCTCATTATGGGTTCTTTTCATAAACTGTTTGACATTCTATAAAAATTCATCACTTTTTTAATATATGTTTAAAAATAATCAATTAAACAACGCAGCATTGTATTACATTTTATCAAATTATAGATTAAATTACTATTAATAATCTTAAATGTTCCCTTAAAAATTGAGCCAGAAATTGTGGACTTTTGTCGGTTGTCAACAATGTTTTAAGTGACAATTTTTAATGTAAAATTAGCCTTTATTTTGAATGTAATTTATAACTTGTTTTTGATAATAAAACTATTTAAAACACAAAACTGATTTCAAATTATTGGCGTACTATTTGTATTTGATTACAAAGGCACTTCTAAGTAGGGGTGTTTTCATCACTTATTAATTTTTTTTCTCAACTTTTTGTAAGCGTGCGTAGAAGTACTTATTATACCGTCCACCTCCAGGATGGGGGTATATTCACTCTGTCATTCCGTTTGTAACACCTTAAAATATTCATCGGAGACCCCGTAAAGTATATATATTCTGGGTCGTGGTAAAATTCTAAGACGATATAGCCATGTCCGTCTGTCTGTCTGTTGAAAGCAGCCGAAAGCGGCCGAACGAAATGAGCTAAGAGGTTCAAATTTTCCCTAAATGTGTCTTATGGTTGCAGATCGGTTGGGATTGAAATTGGGCGAAATCGGCCCAGAGGATAACATTTTTCCCTCACAAGGACTGAAAATACCCATAATATTTAGAGTATTTCAGCATGTTTTTTGAACATATTAGCTTGTATTTAGTTGATATTTGCAATGCGCATTCCCTCTATAGCATAAAAGGGCACAATAGAGTGATTTTTATTTGTAGGGGGCGAAAAGGGATAAAAATGGTACCTATCAAACGACAACAGCTAGAAACAAGAAATTTGGCGTGTACATACCTCTAATAGAATAGATACATAATATACAAGTATTTTTTTAAATTTGTACTTTTAAGGGGTTAAGTGGGGATAAGGGATAAAAATAGTACCAATAATGAAATTCGGTGTATATATTCCTCTGATTGCGTACACATAAAATAAAGGAAATTTTCGAAATTCGTACTTTTAGGGTGTAAAATGGAAAAAGGGGATAAAAATTGTACCAACCAAATGGATGCAGCTAGATGCAGCTACTTTTGAAATTAAAATAGGATGGAAATACAGCCAACAAAACAACTGTAGCTGAAAATACACTCTCTGTCCCCCAATATTTAGGGTATTTATGATTGCTGCCTTATATTTACTATCCAGCCATTCTATATACATATACATATTATAAAAATATTAATAGCCATGGTTTATTAATTACATTTCTGATTTTCATACATTTGAAATTTGTTGCGGACATTCCTCTTATAGCTTGGAAGCACCACAAATAAAATAAAAGTTTTAGCGGGCGAAATAGGACAAAAAGGGATAAAATATGGTACCAATGATACGCCAAAATATGGTACCAATGATACGTATTTAAGCATGTCTTTTTAATATGTCTTTTTATATTTGCTTGATATTTGGTATGCGCATTCCCCTTATAGCAAAAACGTTCACCATAAAGTGATTCTTATTTGTAGGGGGCGAAAAGGGACAAAAAACGGTTAAAAATGGTACATATTAAACGACAACAGCTAGAAACACGAAATTCGGTGTGTACATTTCTCTAATTGAGTAGATACATAATATAAAAGTATTTTTTCCAAATTCGTACTTTTAAGGGGTAAAATAGGAATAGAGGGATAAAAATGGTACCAACCAAACGGCTGTACCTAGAATAATGAAATTCGGTGTATACATTCCTCTGATTGCATAGATAAGTAAAATACACGAATTTTTCAAAATACAAATAGTACCAATCTAATGACCGCAGCTAGAGTCATGAAATTCGGAGTATACATTCCTCTGACTGCGTAGACACGGAAAATAAACTGATTTTTCGAAATTCGTACTTTTTGGGGTTAAAATAAAAAAGGGATAAAAATAGTACCAATCAAATGACCGCAGCTAGAGTCATGAAATTCGGAGTATACATTACTCTGACTGCGTAGACACGGAAAATATACGAATTTTTCGAAATTAGTACTTTCAAGGGATAAAAATAGTACCAACTAAACGACTACAGCTAGAATGATAAAATTATAATTGCGTAGAAACGTCAAGGGGGTAAAAATGGTACCAACCAAATGGGCGCAGCTGGAATCATGGAATTCGGTGTATACATTCCTCTGACTGCATAGACACGCAAAATAAAAAGTTGTTTTTCCAAATTCGTACTTTTTCTTTTACGGCAAAAATTGATTGAATCATGAAGTTAGATTATTTTGCACTATGTACGTCTGATAATGGATTTTCAAAATTTGTACTTTTGGAATTCAAATAGAATGGAAATACAACCAACTGCAGCACCCACTATCTACCAATATTTATGGCTTTGAAAATATTTTTGAAAATATAAATATAAGAATATTTATTTTTTGAATTGACGTATTGATAGCCTTGCCTTATAAGCGTGGTTTGAAATAATTAAAATATTATATTTATTTATAAAATTATTTTTTCAATATGTGTATTTGTTTTGGTTTGCCTATATTAAAAAATTATATTTTCCTGTAATAATACTGAACTTCTACGAAAACCGACAACCTCTGTTGAATGCAATCCATGGTGGAGGGTATATAAAGTTCGGTCCGGCCGAACTTAACGCCGTTTTTACTTGTTTATTATTTTGAACTCATTAAAAAAACTTTTCGACTTTTATCGTCGTATAACTCGATACCTATACAAGATATCGATAACTTGTCAACCAGTTTTTTTCTTATTATGAGGTCCTCTTTTCAAAAATATTGTCAGATCTTGGGACCTCTGATATTATACTCCTGACAAGCCGTAACAAACAGCGAAGAAGGCTAACCGTGTCTATCGAATTTAGTTTCAGTTTTTTATTAATTGATTAAAATATAGAAAATAAAGCATGTGAACATTTTCTGTTTCGACTAAACTCATTTTCTTTTTTTTCCTTTCATTGCAGGTAAGCATCACATTTAATATCCCTATGGATATACTAACCCCTTGCAGTCGGTGCATAAAGGACACCTTACACTTGCGAATTTGATGGACAAGCAAAACATCATCAAATTGTCACAATCAGTTTGTTCCCCATAACTTTTATAAATTTTCAGAATTGATTACAGACCAAAAAAAAAATCAAACTAAACTAAAACAATTTTCAGAATTTTAAAATTTTCGAAAATGATTTTTGATTGTAAATGAGTGTCTTCTAATTATCATTTTTTAAATCATTCTTTAAAGGTCTTTGAAGGGCAAAATTGTGTAGGTGCAAAATTTTATTTTTGAAAAAGGTTTATTTATAACAACTAAACTATATTTTTGAACAAATACAGTTTTTTGATGCGATAATAAAATTAAGAAACCATAATTTATAATAAACAAAATTGAGGTCAAAGGCTATATAAATGTATGCTCGAGAAAGTCGAAAAATTGATTGCGCGTTTTCAATTTTCAAAATCTGTGCATTATGAACAAATACGTAAAAATATGTCAATAAGCATAATACAAAAAGTTACAGACCAAAAAAATGCAAACGAAAAAACTAAAACAAATGAGCGTTGGCACGGCAGAAGTATTGCTGGGTAACTATACCTGCATATACACATACTTACATACGCAGCTCAATGAGATGCTTGTAAGATGGCATGTGTACTTTATTACTTGGTGCGATTTTTTAAACGCAAATTCGGCAAGTGAGTTGTGATTCTCGTTCATTTGTGAGAATCATCTCCTTATAGAGGCCGGGTTTGATGTTGAAAAGTCGCTGCGAAGCCACTTGAAAGACTTTTGACATGGACGAAATCATGATCGTGACCATGCCATTTGTTAATAAATTTGCATTCTATTAAATATAGAAGCAAAATGGTCTTGAGCCAGGACAATATCCCAGTTCAAATCAAATATTGATTACAGACCAAAAAAAAATGCAAACGAATAAACTTAAAAAAAAAACGAAAAAAGTTAAAATATTTATTTAAATCGAAAAATAAGAAAAATACTCAACATGGGTCTAATTTCTAAAAATATGAAATATATAATATTGCTCGATTTACAATATTAAAATTTTAAAATAATCCTTATTTTTTATAAAACTATTTTTGTGTCTTCTAGCACAATTTTGGTCGATTGAATTTAGTTCCAAAGCACGGTGTGGCTTTTTTTGTTCTAAAAATGTTAACATAAAAAAATAATTGTTTCTGCTATAATTAGTCGTCGTTTTGATTTTACACCAACATGTTAACGCAAATTATAAACCGTTGGTCCAACAAATCTGTCGGTGTAAGCCCTGCTTAAGAAAAACATATTCGACTTGGTCTCGTGTCGTCTTCCAAGCACTTCGCAATTCCGGCATTTCCGCCTGATTATTCATGAAGCCGAGAGCATAACTGCAGGCACAACTATCACGTTGGCCAAAGAACCAGCCATTAATATTGATTGCCAACAACACTGGCAACTGAAAAGTCGGTCATAACCGTCCCCTACCTCCCTCCCCCTCAATAATCCCACCGGCCGTGGCCAACCAAGTGTGAGTCAGAGCAGAACATATCAGCATCAGCAGTTAAACGTTAAAATGGGTTTGTTGACAACAGTTTTTTCGTTTTTGTTTTTGTTGCCAGTGGTCGGTCGCTGTTTATGATCCCAACTTTTCGGTTGTGTTGTCTTGTCTTTTAATCATTCTCGTGTGTCTGTGTGTGTGTGTGGTACGACATGAAAACATAATTTCTTTTTTTCTGCATCTTCTGCGTCATCCTCGGCACATGAGCTGGAGTTTTTCTTCTTTTTGCCCATGTTTGTCTGTTGTTGTTGTTGTTACATTGCATGTGGCAACATTACGCCGCTTTGCAATGTTGATTCAATCAGTTTGGCATCCGCCCGTTTCCGGTTTAGTTGGCCGTTGTGCGATGTCTGTCGATGGTCGTTGGTTGGTACACAAATAAAATACGTGCATTTGGGCCAACATGAACGCAGGAATGCCATGGCATTGGCCATGTTAGAGCATTTTCCCAAGCTAATCCAAACAAATGTAGGGCGTAACATCATCGCCATCGTCGTCCGTATCAGTATCGCCGTCATCGCCAGAATATTTGCGGCATCAGTCAGCCAGTCTTGTCGGAAACATGGCCAGTAGTTTGTTTGTTGCAACTTGGTGTATGTGGTGCAGTGTGTTGTCTGTGGCATGCAGGATAAATAAACGATGAGTGAGTGGTGTGCTGTTGCCTTGATTTTGATACCCTTCGTCATCATTATGCGATGTAGGAGTGTCATAATCATTTTGTCATAGACTGTGTATCGACTTTTTCGAAGATGTTTTTTTATGGTAAATATTTTTTTAACAATTCTAGAATTTGCCACAATTCCTGAAACGGGGAAAATCACAATATCATTTTTTTTGGAAAATAACCGCTATTCCTTCATTTCCATCGTGGATCGGAAAATGTATTATGTCCGTGAATAAAATGCTGTATTTTTTTGGGCTTTGTCATTGTGTCAAATTCCCGAATTTTGCTTCTACATAAAATGCAAAACGAATTTTTATTACGGAATGAAACCACTTTCAAAATTGTATTAAAGTTAAAAATGCAGATATTTAAAATGTCGGTTAGAAAATGGTCGAAATGCCATTTATTCCCGCGAAATTTCACAGAAGTGTTTATAATCAATGTATTAATTATCAAGCAAAACGAGGCTACATGTGTCATGATTCAATTATAATAAAAGTTTAAAATTACCAAGAATAGAAAATTGGAGCCAGGTGGCAACTCGATTAGCAACCATCAAGATAACTGCAATACATTTCAAAAATCTATCTGTAAGTGGATGTGGCAGTTGATCGATCAACTTAAAATTTTGCTAGACAACTTCAGTAAACACCATAAGTACATGTACGGAATTTAAAGTCTTATCTCTTTCCTAATGTATTTTCCTTCAAAAAAAACCAACTACCATCCCACTGTACGTGGTAGTAGGTTGATAAACTATTTTTCAAAACAACTTTTGTAAGCAGCATAAGTATATGTACGCAGTTTAAAATGTATATCTGTTTCCTAATGTATTTTAGCTAAAAAAAACCAACTACCATCCCACTGTAAATGGGCGTGACAGTAGGTTGAGAAACTTAATTTTATTCTACACAATTTTTGTAAGCAGCAATTAGACCCTTCCTAACCACTTGGCAACTCAACATTTTTATAGACGACTTTGGTAACCACCATATCTCCATGTACGAAATTGCAAAGGTGTAGCTGCCTCCAATTCTTTTTTATACCCTCCACCTCCAGGATGGGGGTACATATACTAACTTTGTCATTCAGTTTGTAACACCTTGAAATATCGACCTGAGACCCTATAAAGTATATACATACTTGATCGTCATAAAATTCTAAGACGATCTAGCCATGTCCGTCCGTCTGTCCGTCCGTCCGTATGTTGAATGCATGCTAGCATCTAAACGAAAGAAGCTAGAACGTTCAAATTTTCCATAAATGCGTCTTATAGTCGTAGATCGGTTGGGATTGAAATGGGGCGAAATCAGTCCCTCACAAGGACTACAAATACCCATAATAATCCCTAATATTTTAGCGTATTTAAGCATGTTTTTTAATATTTCTTTTTATATTTTCTTGATATTTGGTATGTGCATTTCCCTTATAGCAAAAAAGTGCACCATAAAGTGATTCTTATTTGTAGGGGGTGAAATGGAACAAAAAAGGGATAAAAATGGTACATATTGAACGACAACAGCTAGAAACACGAAATTCGAAATTTCGAAACTGAGTAGAGACATAATATGAAAGCATTTTTTCCAAATTCGTACTTTTAAGGGGTAAAATGGGAATAGAGGGAGAAAAATGGTACCAACCGAATGACTGTACCTAGAATAATGAAATTCGGTGTATACATTCCTCTGATTGCATAGATAAGTAAAATATACCGATTTTTCAAAATTCGTACTTTTTGGGGTTAAAATGGAAAAAGGGGATAAAAATAGTACCAATCAAATGACCGTAGCTAGAGTCATGAAATTGGGAGTATACATTCCTCTGACTGTGTAGACACGGAAAATAAACTGATTTTTCGAAATTCGTACTTTTTGGGGTTAAAATGGAAAAAGGGGATACAAATAGTACCAACCAAATGACCGCAGCTAGAGTCATGCAATTCGGAGTATACATTCCTCCGACTGCGTAGACACGAAAAATAAACGGATTTTTCGAAATTCGTACCTTCAAGGGATAAAAATAGTACCAACTAAACGACTGCAGTTAGAATGATGAAATTCTAATTGCGTAGAAATGTCAAGGGGGTAAAAATGGTACCAACCAAATGGGCGCAACTGGTATCATGGAATTCGGTGTATACATTCCTCTTTTCCAAATTCGTACTTTTACTTTTCTTTTACGGCAAAAATTGGTTGAATCATGAAGTTAGGTTATTTTGCACTTTGCACATATATGTCTGATAATGGATTTTCAAAATTTGAACTTATGGAATTAAAATAGAATGGTAGTACAACCAACTGTAGCACCCACTATCATCCATTATTTATGGTATTTAAGCTTTTTGAAAATATAAATATAAGAATATTTATTTTTTGTTTTGAAATAGATAATGGTTTGATATAATTAAAATATTATATTTATTTATATAATTATTTTTTCAATATTTGTATTTTTTTTGGTTTGGCTATATTACAAAATTTATATTTTCCTCTAATATTACTGCAGTTCTATGAAAACCGACAACCTCTGTGGAATGCAATCCATGGTGGAGGGTATATAAAGTTCGGCCCGGCCTAACTTAACGCCGTTTTTACTTGTTGCCTCTAAAACTGTCATCTGCCCCACCGTGCATAGTAGCGACCCTATAATTCTGAAAGAGGGCAAGTTCAATTCATTGGCGAAGAGCCCAATTTTCACAACTTCCGAATCATTTCGTCGAATAATCTCTCTTTGATGGGTTACTAATATCAAAAGATAAATTTTAATATAGCGTCGAAATTTGGACTTTCAGAATCCGCCCTAAATTATATTAAAACGTTATTGGCATAACATTATATTTCTAATAAACTAAATTTTCAATTTGAAATTATGTATTCGATTAAATCTCTCAAATATTAGCTACAAACTTTGAATTGATTTTGGTTCATGAGAGGTTGAGTTTTTTTCAAGGCTTTATGCGAACTAAAGCTAATTCATAATCACTCATAAAACTAATTCATAAGCTCATAATCTTCCCATTTTTAAATACCAGAGCTTTCGACTTTCCACAAAAGGTATGTCGAAATTTTCGCATTGAAGGAAGGAAAGGACAGCAACAAGTCCTCTTTGCCCTGGCACTCACACCTCACCCACCTACAATCGCCACAAATAGGTATGGCGGCCTTTACCAAATGCCACTCCACCCCACAAACCAACAGCAACAGCACTGACAGCCAGTCTATGGCAATTCTGGGCCCCTAAAAACTTTTATTAAAAACGGCCACTTTAGAGCCGTCCGTCCGTCCTCTTAATTCTAATTAGGATACGGACAGAGCCCCCACTTCAGCCGGGTGTGACTTAGAGGTCCGTAAACCCAAACGAAGAAGAAGGAGGAAGAACACAATATTCACATGTTTTGGTGGTGGTAGCCGGTAACCCTTAATTAATTTAATAAACATTATCATTAACGTTTCCCCACCAATCCCCACCAGCGAGTGGCAACAGCAGTCAGCAACTGCTGCCAACATAAATGTGGTCGTCGTCGTCGGTTTCATTATTAAAAATATTCAAAACAAAAAACGAAAAACTGAAAATGATTTTTGGCCAATTTTACAACAATTATACGCCGCACTACAACAACCATAACAACGATAATAATAATAATGTTTAAAATAGTTTTTAATAAATAACAACAAATCATGGGAAATTGCCAAAAGCTATTATGAGCCATACTTACTAACATGGATGGATGGATGGATGTATGGACAGACAGACAGACAGATGACTGGATGGATGCTTGTGCATTTGGCTGGCGATATTCCCAAAATAATATTTATTCATTCATTGAGAAGAGGAAGAGCCCCCTCTGAATGTGAAAGTTATGTGTGAATGGAGATATTTACTCGGAATAAGTGGATAATATTTGAAGCCATGCAAAAATCGGCATCAAGCTAAAGTTGGATACATAACAAGTCGAACCATATGACACTAGGGATGTATAGTTGAAGCAAAAAGTCGATTTTTCGACTTTTGCAAATATATGAAAAGTCGACTTTTGAAAAATCGACTTTTGAAAATTCGACTTTTCGACTGTTGCAAATAAATAAAAAGACGACATTGAAAATGAATGAAAAGACGAATAGACCGAATCAAAACCAAATCCAGAGACATTTATTTTGGATATATAAATCTGAACCGATCTTACCCACTTTTCGCATAGATGTTTCTAGTTGTTGTGCCAAATTTTAAGAAAATCGGATAAAGGATGTGTTTTCCAGAGCGAAAAAAGTAAAACCGGTATTCAATAACTTAAATTCATTGAAGCACAAAGTCGACTTTTCGACGTTTGGCAATGGTAAAGTCTATTTCGACTTTTGGACTTCTTCCGCCCATTAGTCGATTAATCGATTAGTCGAAAGTCGATTTATAGATTCCTATATGACACCCTACACACACACACACACACCATGTAAAGAGTGATTTTTTTGAGGTTAGGATTTTCATGCATTAGTATTTGACAGATCACGTGGGATTTCAGACATGGTGTCAAAGAGAAAGATGCTCAGTATGCTTTGACATTTCATCATGAATCGTCTTACAAACGAACAACGCTTGCAAATTATTGAATTTTATTATCAAAATGCGTGCTCTGTTAAGAAAGTTCATTGCGCGCTTCCATTTTATGGTCAGTTTAATCGACCCACTGAAGCGGCTATTCGGGCTATTGTGACTAAATTTCGCACCAAATTTACATTGTTGGACATTAAACCACCAACACGCTTACGTAGAGTGCGAACTGAAGAAAATATCGCAGCTGTATCGGCCAGTGTTAATGATGACCACCAATTTTCGATTCGTCGCCGTTCGCACCAATTGGGTCTCTGTTACTCAAAAACGTGGAAATGCCAAAATTGGACTAAGCGGATGGACCACCTAAGACGCAGCCGCGGTCAACATTTAAATGAAATTATCTTCAAAAAGTAAATGTCATGGACCAATCTAACGTTTCAAATAAAGAACCGATGAGATTTTGCAAATTTTATGCGTTTTTTTTTTTAAAAAAGTTATCAAGCTCTTAAAAAATCACCCTTTAGTTGGAAGTCCAAAAATATCTATCGATATTGGATATGTGACGGACAGCATGTGTACTGTTTATGCCGAGGAAAATTTAAATTTAATTTAAAATATTTCATGAAAATGGTTATTTAGTTGCTTTGCTCTTCCGCCTCCCCTTGAGTCCAATCTATGAACATACGCCGAATTTGGTAGTCTACGGATGCAAGACCGTAGAATTATCGCCAACGATCGTAGAAAATTAAACTGCATGAACACGGCAAGGGATCGATGGATTTGAATCTTAAACACTCCTTTTGACAGAAGAGCATTTCGAAATCGTTCAAGGGCTGTTCGATAAGCAACTGAATCGTTTTTCTCGAATTTCTTAATAATTCCTTAAAATTATAGCTCGGTCGGACGATCATTTCGAATGTCGCGAAAAGATTGGCGATTTTTATAGAACACATTTTGCACAATAAGGAGCACTTGGATGGTAAAATATTGACAAGCAGAGCAAATTTTTTATAACTACAGGGTTTTCCAACAAGAGGTGTTATTTTGGTTTCAAAGAAAAATTCCATTTTTTGAGATAATCGAGATCGAATGTTTATTTCATAATAAAGAGGAAGATATGCCCAGAGTTACAAGCCGAACCATAATTATCGGCGGCGGCGGTTTTCGGCTGATTTATCGGCTCGTTCTTGCATTTGATCACCCTATTACGAAATTTATTTGCCAATTTTGGGAAAAGGGAAGGGACAATATATATTTGCTTTTAATACGTTTTCTTTTATTTATTGATCAGTAAACTAATATTCATTAAAATTAACCGATATTGGCCAATGTTCCCATAATTTCATATTATTACAATTATTTTTTATACACTCCACGAGAGTATTATGTCTTTGTGCATTTGCTTGTAACACCCAAAAGGAAGCGAGATATACCCATTGTTAATTATACCGATCGACTTAGAATCACTTTTTGAATCGATTTATCAATATCCGTCTGTCTGTCTATCTGTTCGTCTGTCTGTCTGTGCGTCCGCCTACCTGTCTGTCTGTTCATCTATTCTTTGCACAACGAAATTTTTCGGTATAAGGACGAACTCTTTCATTTGAAAAAATATCGGTTCAGATTTTGATATAGCCCCCATACGAATTTCACTCCCGGTTAGACTCAATTCACTCTAGTTACCAGATATTATAACCGATTTTCTTCAAAATTGCCGTAACATCTTATATTTCTACTAGAAACACCCAAGGTGAAAATGGTTCAGATCGGTTCAGATTTACATACAAATTTCGGTCCCAGAAACCACGTATTTTCACCGAATTTCTTCAAATTGAGCATAACACGTTATACTTGAACTGGAAGCACCTATTGTGAAAGTGGATCACTTCACTCCATGTTTGGTGGATATAGGCCCAATACAAATATTCTTCTCGATATGACAAATTGGGTCAGATCATAGGATACGTACAAAAATCCTTCCCGTTTTCATTTTTTTACCGAATTGAATTGTATTGAATTGTGTGCCGGCGAAGATCATCGTTGCCACATTTGTGTGCCCTACACAAGAGTGGCCAAAACGAAACATAATCTTATATATTCTTGAAACACCATCTTTATGTACAATCTACTTTCATAAATACAAATTGGGTTAAACATTTAGATTTCGAGACCAAAATATGTATGTTTTCATAAATATATACAGGGTGGGTGGTTGTCTATTTTGATAGCAGAGAAAAATATCGGCGGCGTGGTTGAAGTCGATTTGAGCCGATGAAATCGGCGGCGGCGCGGCTCTTGCAGAAACATACATACATACGATATGTTACGGGACATTAACTTATTAGACCTGTTCAATTGGGCTTACCAGCTTACAATTAAGAGACAACATTTTTATCCATTGGTTTTATTTAAATACTTCAGAGATAAACATCTGGTACCACCTTACTCGGTAAGTAAGAGAGACAAATAAAAGCCAATCATACAGACCTATTATCAACTTTTTTGAAAGTTGTCCAAAAGAACTTCTTCAAATGCGGGAAATATGCAAGTTGGGATTTTGGCAAATATCCGAATGCATTTCTTAATTAATGGTATTAATAATTTTAATTATATTGAAGAAATACAAAATTCAATTTAAAATATGGACTTCACGTTCAAATACATCCAATCTCAATGTTGACATCATAGTAGCACAATAAATTATTTAGAGGAATGCTTTTAAATTTTAGCGTTAAGAGTGGCGTGAAGAAATCCGTTTACTTTAGAATCTCCAATTGTTATTAATTTTAAAAATCCAACACGACGACGCTTGACCCTGAATGAAAATCCAGCTCAAAAACGGAAAATCTCACGTAGACACGTAATTTCAAGTAATACAATTGTTGTCAGATTATTAAAAATTGTAAAGGAAAAACTGTGGAAAATTGGAAAAAGTATCAAATTTGCCACGGACTTTTGAGGTTCCAAACGTACCAAAAAAAGTTCTAAACTATCCACGTTTTCCTTACGTGCATGGACGATATCTGTGTGCATCATATCTTAATGTTTAAAAAAAATCTATTTAAAAAAGTATTTTTTAAAAAAAATTGAAAAAAAATGAAACCGCCCGAGCAGGGACTTGAACCCTGGACCCTTGGATTAAAAGTCCAATGCTCTACCGACTGAGCTACCCGGGCACATACATAGCGCGCAACAATCAGCGATGATATTCTTACATCTATTTTTAGACACACACACACATTCGCTGGCATTTCACTAACCCAGCAAACCAAATCTTAAGAATATTTTCTTAAGACAGATAGTTTTTAATATTTAATATTACAGTGTTGAGCATCAATTATCCGGGTTGGTAGGGACCGGAAGCGTATCGGATAATCGATTTTACCGGTTAATTGAGGTAACATTTTTACTTGTTTGTTTTATTTATTCGATATTTACACTTTTGGTTTGATTTATTTATTTCAACTTGTAATTCAAAGCCATCGGGCCAATTTAAAACAAATTACAAAATGCATATATAATACTTTTTTTTTAACATTTTAGCCATGTTAGCTACTTACATGATATAATACGTATATATTTTTAATTATTACCTACGTAATTACTGAAAAAAATCATTTAATGTGGTTTGTTTTTTCTTCTTAACCTGAATATTTTCTGCCAAAAGCTTCTCTTGGACACGGTAGATTTGAATTTTATCTTGTGCTGTTAGCTTTGTTCCCGGATAATTGAGGTAATATCGGTTAATCAATTGACATAAAAATATTTTCCTTTCGTTATCGATCCCGGTTAATTGAATCACGGATAATCGATGCTCAACTGTATTTAAAAAATAACTATTTTCAAAATTCCGGGAGCACAAAATTAATTTTTTCAACCAGAATTCATAACTTTCACAGAAACTCGTAGGGATTTCGAGACATTTGGTTTGCTGGGTAAGTAAGTGAGCGACCTTCATATTAACACAGTGGGAAGAGCAAGAAAGAGAGAGAGTGCCAGCTGCCCAAGCAAACCTTTCAATGTTCTTATCAACCGGTCATACGATATCGGCAACAACCGACCGAATTCGGAAGAAACTGTTTATATGTAGTCACTCTCCGTTGCTCATCATCTCTGTGAACCGCTCACATTGTGCTCTCTCTCTCACCCTTTCCCCTTCTGGTACTGCTGTTTGTTATTTTATTCTGTTTTAATTTGCTCTTTCGTAAACTAAACTAAACGAACGAAGGTGATATAAATTGTGTGGTAACGGTGTTCTCGCTCTATCCCTCTCTAGCAATTAGTGGTGTGTTAGTGTGCTCTTTTCTGTAGCATGCTAGAGTTTTTTCTGTAGGGTTGCCACGCGCTTATTTTCCATAGCATGCCACAGAAATGATGATTGTTGATAGAAAATTGTGCAATTTTGTTGAGTGTTTTCTGTGCTTGTGCTGTGAGGGCTGGCCAAGTGCCTGCTTTACGGGTACTTTGTTATGCTTTTCCCTCCACTCTTTTGGTTTCACGTGATTTATGCGAGAGGGGAACGGAAAAAGTGGAAAATGTTCACAGTATGGGGTCAATTTTATTCTAATTTGTCGTTTTCGTGGTTTTTGTTTGTTTTGTTTTCATTGACGCTGAAATTGTAGTTTCTTTGAAGATTATGTGTGAACATAAAGGCGATGACAAGATGATGATGTTTCGTGTCGTTGGCGGGCTGGGCATTTTTTATCATTTAATAATTTTAATCAGCATTATTACTTGTGTTTAATTTGTTTGTTTTTTTAATTAGTTTTTTTTTTAATTTGTTTCAAATAAAAGTCGTCACCCTAATTCAAGAAGGGCATAAGTAGCAACTTTTCATATTTGTATGGAAAACTACAGAATACATTGAAAACCCGCGATTTCGAAAAAAATATATGAACATTAGGCTGGGTCGCGGTCCATACAAAGAGAAAAACAATTTCCAGTTGTGGTGATGGTTGATGGATATAAATTTATTTTATATTTTATAAGAAAACTTCTTTTTTATTTGAAGTATAAATTCTGAATGAATAAGTATTTTCGGAAACAAATTGATAAACAAAATTTATAAAAACAAAGCATATTTGATTGCTTTAGATACTTATTATTTGCATATATTAGAGAGTTGAATAAAACTGTGATAAATAATGATTACATACATATATGAAGGTTTAGTACACTACACCTGTCACCCCACGAAAATAAAGTTTAGATAGTCTACTGATGATTTGCAAAATATTTCGTTCCTAGATCAATTCCTCTGTGAGCTAAACGCTCCTGAAAATACCCCTAAGAAGCATGTTTTCGCGTGTAATTATTTTTGTGCTGCATTTTTGTCAAATTATTTTTTCTGAAATAATAAACTCTTGAAAGCACTTTAAATATAAATTCTGATTCTTGTCTTAGAGTAACTTATTGGTCGAATTATTGGACCTTTATAGTAATTTTTTGTGTTTTTTCGTAGTGACAACTGAAACATTTTTCGCATTTGGTGCTAGTAAAGGGTGATTTTTTAAAAGCTATAGGAAAGTTTTTCAAAACAAAAAACATAAAATTCAGAAAAATGCATGAAATATTTGTTTGAATCGATAGTACGGTCCACATAATATAATGTTTGAAGATTATTTTATGCAAATGTTGACCTTGACTGCGCCTCAAATGGTCCATCCGCTTAGTCCAATTTTGGCATACTCTTTCCAACATTTCGGCCAGTATCTCACGAATAAATGCTTCAATGTTGTCTTCCAATCAATTGTCTTCCGTCAATTGAAGCGGGCTTGTCTGTATAGGCATGAGCTTTAACATAGCCCCACTAGTCTAAAGGCGTTAAATCGCACGATCTAGGCGGCCAATTGACCGGCCCCGAACGTGAAATAAAATGTTCACCGAACTCGCCTCTCAATAAGTCCATTGTTGCGCGTGTTGTGGGGCACCGTCTTGTTGAAACCACGTGTCATGCAAGTCAAGCTCTTGCATTTTGGGCAAAAAAAGTTGGATATCATATCACTGAAGCGCTCACCATTCACAGTTACGTTACGATTCGCATCATCTTTGAAGAAGTACGGTCCAATGATGCCACCAGCCCATAATCCGCACAAAACTTTGACTTTTTCTGGATGCATTGGTAGCTCTTGCAATGCTTCTGGCTGATATTCACTCCAAAATCGACAATTCTGCCTATTTACGTACCCATTGAGCCAAAAATGAGCTTCGTCGCTGAACACAATTTTTCGGTAAAAAAGTGCATCCTCGGCTTTCTTGAACTTTCTTCAATTCAATAATTTGCAAGCGTTGTTCGTTTGTAAGACGATTCATGGTAAAATTATAGACCAAACTGAAGATGTTTGACAGTGAAACAAAACACGAAACGTGCGTCAGCTGTTTAAACCAGTGTTGCCAAAAAGATAATAGCTAAAAAATCACCCTTTAATAAGTAGCGGCTTTCAATACCTTTTGAATGATGTCTAACTGGTGAACATCGGATTGAAATTGACGAACATTTTGGCTCTGAAAATCCATCTCCTGTATTAAATTATTTTGCAAACATGGAGTTAGTCACCCTATTTTTCGTCCTGTATTCATCATTTAGGAATCATTCGAAAGGTATTGATTCCTTGTTTCCAAGAAATATGAGTTTTTAGTTGTCAATAATACGACCAATGAGTTATTCTAAGACAAAAAATGTTTATTTAAAGTGCTTCCACATAAATGCAACATAAACAAGTAAAAGAGGCGTTAAGTTCGGCTGGGCCAAACTTTATATACCCTCCACCATGGATTGCATTCCACGAAGGATGTCGATTTTCGTAGAAGTGCAGTAATATTACAGAAAAATATATTTTTTTAATATAGCCAAAACAAATACAAATATTGAAAAAATAATTTTATAAATAAATAAGGCAAGTCTACCAATACCTTTACACTATATACATATATATATATCGAAATAAAACTTCAAGTCAATTCAAAAAGTAAAAAAAATTCAAAAATCTTAAATATCATAAATATTGATAGATAGTGGGTGCTACAGTTGCGTGTATTTCCATTCTATTTTAATTCCAAAAGTACAAATTTTGAAAATCTATTATCTCACGTACATAGTGCAAAATAATCTAACTTCATGATTCAACCAATTTTGTCGTAAAAGTAAAAAGTACGAATTTGGAAAAATCTTTTATTTTACGTGTCTATGCAGTCAGAGGAATATATACACCGAATTCTATGATTCTGTTCCCATTTCCCCCTTAAAAGTACGAATTTGGAAAAAATACTTTTATATTATGTATCTACTCAATTAGAGGAATGTACACATCAAATTTCGTGTTTCTAGCTGTTGTCGTTTAAAATGTACCATTTTTATCCCTTTTTGACCTATTTCTGCGCCTACGAATAAAAATCACCTTATGGTGCACGTTTTTGTTATAGGTGGAATGCGTATAGCCAATACCAAGTAAGCACAAGTAGAAATATTGAACAAATATGCTTAAATACTCTAAAATATTAAAATATATTATGGGTATTTTTAGTCCTTGTGAGGGAAAACTTTTTCCCTTTGGGCCGATTTCGCCCAGTTTCAATCCCAACCGATCTACGACTACAAGACGCATTGATGGAAAATTTGGACCTCCTAGCTCCTTTCGTTTAGATGCTAGCGTGCTTTCAACAGACGGACGGACATGGCTAGATCGTCTTAGAATTATATGACGTTCAAGAATATATATACTGTATAGGGTCACAGGTCGATATTTCACAGTTAGTATACCCCCATCCTGGAGGTGGAGGGTATAAAAAAATTACACGGGAAAAACATGGGTGTTTTCAGGGGCGTTTATCTCACAGATGGCTTGACCCAGCGACGAAATATTTTGCAGATCACCATTAAACAATCCAATCTCTATTTCCGGGGGGGGGGGGCGGGTGACCGTGACCCATCCTAA
The DNA here is from genome assembly GCA_947397865.1 of Polietes domitor. NCBI lineage: Eukaryota > Metazoa > Arthropoda > Insecta > Diptera > Muscidae > Polietes > Polietes domitor. The sequence goes on along the minus strand of OX377619.1, from coordinate 90,999,217 downwards.
CATACATACGTCCTTTTAGACTTAAAGTAACGCTCTGTACTTTTATGTGAAACAAATTGAAATAACAAATTAAACAGAAGCAATAATGCAACCTCACCTTTTCAAATAAATTGAAATAATTGAAATTAAACACAAGCAATAATGAATGGCTGCCTCTTAAAACTCCTCGTTCATCCTGAATTGTTATTATTATTATTAGATAAATGATAAGCGAAAAGTTCTCACGCAGCATTTTCCATCACTTCATTCATTCATTTACTTCGTCTTCTTCACTTATTATTATGGTAGGCATCCATCCATTCGAACATCTTTCTTTGATAGTTTTCTGTAAAAAAAACTATAAAAAAATCTGACGATCGTGCTTAGCATTCGAAATGTGAGATTAAATTGCCTCTTCCCCCTTCTCCCACCGCCTGTTTAATACTCTTTCAGGGAAAAAAAGGCTTTTCCAGTGTTTTTATGGCTGCGGACGACATAATAAAAATACGGAATATTAGGGATTCTCATGGTGTCATTGCATATGACCCAACAACGCTGTGCGCCAGAGATGCAGACGCTTAGTAATAATTTATTATCATTGCTTTGTTGTGGCAGGCGGAGGGGAAGTATCCCAAGACAAAGGCAGCGGTACAAATTATTCAAAAAAAATACAAATTTATTATAGAGACAAAAGTTTTTGATCGATAGCGTTTCAAAATTGAGAAGGTTTTTCTTTAGAAAACAAGTGAAGATCAGCAAGAATAGCAAAATCCCACAATTTAAACAGAGATAAGCATAATGTGATGCAGTAGACGCTCACACATTAGTTTTTTTTGTGTAATTTTAATTTCGAATATATTCTAATTCTTGGAAGTTTTTTTTTATAGAAGAAGAAAACAACTACATTAAAACACTATTGGGTAGGGTGATATCATCCGAGGCCCCAATATCTGACTATATTTTTGGACAAATGACTTCAAAATAACGACATTAGAGTTAAAAAAGATTTTTTCCAATGGACTCAAAATCAAAAATAGAAGAAAAAATCGTTACCCGGCAAAAAGAGAACTTCCGAAGAGGTGAAAAGGCGTGATTCGGAAGTTGTGAAAATTGGGCTCTTCTCCAATGAATTTAACATGGAATTGTCATAGGAGGGAATACAGTGGTGGCCACGAATTTAGCACATTCACCACGTGTAACTTTATAAAGCAATTATTTTAACTTCTTTTTATGTTTTCTTGCCCGGTATATTTTCTAAAGTTTTACGTACGATAAGATGACCATTTAACGTTGTTTTTGTTCGGTTCTTATGTTGCATTTTAGTTTATGCAATCTAAAGTACAAGTAATACGAAAAGTAATTGGACACAAATTAAAAAAACTTTAATCAAACCGGAAACAAACTGAACTAGCCAATACATTTTATTATAAACATAATATTTGGTTGGATAACCACTATTTTGAGTAATAGCTATACATCTTCTGGATATACTCTCCACTAGAGACATAAAACGCTCCATTGGATGGCATATCTGGAATTTTGAGTTTCATTCTAGAAATCGGGAAAATTTTTGGGTTTTATTGCTACAATATGTTGTTAAAGTCCACTCCACAGATTCTCCATAGGATTGAGATCCGGTGATTGTGCTGCACCATTTTTAAAAATCTATTCTGTTCAGCTCCAAACAGCTCTTCGCTGGCGTTAAGTGTGTTTTGGTTGGTTGTCGTGCATAAAACGCCACTTAATTGGCATGTTTTTATCTGAATATGTTATCATAGAATCAACAAGTAGATTTTTGTAAATATACTGATCCAATAGTGCATCGATTTTGTGTATCGTACCAATGCCGTGTCCAGAAAACACCATCAGATTTTCGGCAATAAGCTTTACCGTCTCATATTTGTACTTCGGGCTGTGCTGCATGTTTGGAGGGCACAATTCGTATTGTTTTCTATTAGATCCGAACCGAAATGTGTTCGATTCGCCAATCCAGACGATATTTTCCCAAAAATCTTGGATTCTTCTAAATACTCCTGAGCAAATGAAATTTGACACTGTAAGTCATATTTTGATACGTCCGGCTTATGTTGAACAATGCATCCAAGTAAATTTTTTCATTGGTTCTTCTTCTTATGGTTCTTGAGGAAATGCTAATGTCAAATTTGGCCGAAAAGTCTCTCTGAATCACGGTTGAGCTTTTAAATGGATCTGCTACGCAGGTTATATATATTAAAAAATCCGATTTATTGGTTGTTTTTCCCGGCGCAGGACATTGTGCGACATTTTTGAAGCTCCCATAAGTGCAAATATGGCTTAGTATATTGCATACAATCAGTCCGGATCAATTTAGAATGTATGCAATATCCCCAGCGGTACTCCACTATCGTTCAATTGCATAATAACCTGACGCTGCTCCTCAATGCACCATTTTCCTTTAGCCATGTCTAATTATAAATTCTTTACCCATACATACCAATTAATTAATTTAAACGCAAAAAGAGACAGAAAATAACAACATTTACCAAATTTGTGTCCAGCCCAGATTACGAATTACGTGCAAATACATGAGAGTACGAGAAAAAGGCACAAAAGAATATGAAAAAAATTATTGGGCTTACTGATCACACCATAAGCAACACATAAAAACCAATATTTTGCGCACAGTTCATTATCAGAACAAATTATTTGCTATTATAAACAACACATGTGAAGTGTGCTAAACTCGTGACCACCACTGTATATACCCTCACTCTCAGAGAACATAGTATGTAACTTATAAATTTCACTTAGGGCCAGATAATTTGTGTGGAACAATTGTAAAAAAATGTTCAAATATGAAGTCATCAGACACCAGTGTTCAAAATTTTCACAAAATGTTGGCTGAACGATAAGGTATAAATGTAATGCGTGACACCTACCTCTAATTCTAAGTACCCGCTTTACCACCACTCTTTGCATTTTCCATATTCATCATCTTAGGTTTCCTTCCCCCCTAAATATTCGTGCGTGTAATAATGACATTTTATTAAATGTTCGGAAGGGAAATTTAGTGTTCCTTCAATGTATTTTCTGCCTCTTGTAAGAATAAATTAAACACAAATAGAAAATTGAATTCAAGCATAACGAAGGGAACGAATGGAATCGTAAGAATGTAATTGAGAATCGATTCCAGCAAAGCAATGAACAGGAAATGGGGTCGGTGGTTCAGTCGACTCTGGTGTGTGACTCTCGAAAGAGGTCATCAAGACGAAGCAATAAATTAAAATGCATTCATTTTTCTCACCGCCATTAGAAGATGTTTATCGTCATCGCCATCCTCATCATCATACTGATTATCATGATGATGTTGTCCACACACGCACTCCACTTGAGTGGCTGAAGATCATTTGTCCCTTCCCAAAAAATGGAAATTTTTCATTTTTTTCCTGATCTGATCATGTGCAAAGTGAGTGAGTAAATGCAAGTGGGAAAAAACCCCTACGCTCACGCACAAAAGTGAAGTGATCGTCATCATCATGAGCAACTCCATCATCATCATCATGTTTTTTCTGAAAGGAAACCTTGTGAGTTTCTTCCAACTATGCGTGTGTGTGGACGGACATAAACAAATACAGCTGTTCTCTCCCCATCTCTCTCTCTCTCTTGCTCTTGCTCTTTAGTCTTCGGTATCAGGGCTCAACTGAACCTTTCAATGTTTACATTTCTCATTATCTTTGAACGGACAGACGGAGGTACGAATTAAGTACGAGTATGTACGACTGCATACAAACATGTATGAGTTGTGTTGTTGTTGTTGAAGTAGTTGTAGTTGTGTTTCCATTGTTTCAAATGTGCTGCATTTTGTTGTTTTAGGTCTCCCTCCCTCCCTCTCCCGCTCTCCGTGTAATTCTTTCTTGTTACAAAACAAAATTTGTTTGAAAGAGGTTTTATCGATATGTTCTTTCTTTTCTGTTCGATGTGTTTTGCTGCTGTTGTTGTTGTGCTTTCTTATTCTGAATAATCTTTGAAACTCTTCCAAATTGATGGATTTGTTCGAGTCCGAAAATGTTATCATCATGTTTTGAAATGTCAAAAAGAAAAGAATGATGATGGGGGTCGTGTCGTGTTTTTGTTGTTGTTGTTTTCTTTTTCTGATATTGATGGACACTTTTTGATGGTTTCGTACAAATAAAATGGAAATTGATTTATCACCTTCCCCAGGCCTAGGCCATTAGAGTTGGGTTAATTGTGGCTTTTGTTGTCAGTCCCTCTCTCTGTCTTATCGGAGTAACGGTAGGTTCGAAGTGGAAATATGTTCGAAATCTTCAACAATTTTAGGATTCGCCCATTTCCGGTGTGGAAATAGATTTTATTTTAAAATTTATTCAAAAACAAAACACACGGAATGTTGAATGTTTCCTAAACATTATCCCAGTAGTAAATTTCCTCTACACCAAAAAAGAAGAAAACTAAACAAATCCCATAAACATCTGTGTTAGAGTTAACGAAAGTTTCTGGCAACTTGTCAATATTTTTCAATACGACTCCTAAATTAGTCCCATAATGTGTAAAAATAACCTACTAAATTTGGGAAATTTAACTTCATAAAATGCTTTAACTTTTTATGAAGTTAAAGGCCTTTCTTTTCAGATGTTAAGGAGACCAAAATAACTAAATTGCGTTTTGGAACTAAAATGTCAGACCTGGGTCCTTGTCTAATTTTGTTTTTTACAGAACTCAAAAATGTCTACTAGAACAAAAGTTATTGAATGGGACACACTGGACACAAATTTAGCACATTTGACTCAAATGGAAGTTATTATTTAACAAAATTTATAATTAGACATTGCTAAAGGAAAATGGTGCATTGAGGGGAGCAGCGTCAGGTTATTATGCAATTGAACGATAGTGGAAGTACCGCTGGGGATATTGCAAACATTATAAATTGATCCAGACAGATTGTGTGCAATATTCTAAGCCATATTGGCACTTATGGGAGCTTCAAAAATGTTGCAAAATGTCTTACGCCGAGAAAACAAGCAATAAATTGGATTTTTTAATTTATAGAACCTGCGTAGCAAGCAGATCCATTTAAAAGCTCAACCGTGATTCAGAGAGACTTTTCGGCCAAATTTGACATTAGCATTTCCTCAAGAACCATAAGGAAAAGAACCAATGAAAAAAATTTACTTGGATGCATTGTTCAACATAAGCCAGACGTATCAAAATATGGCTACAGTGTCAAATTTAATCTGCTCAGGTTCATTTAGAAAAATCCAAGATTTTTGGGAAAATATCGCCTGGATTGGCGAATCGAACATTTGTCGGTTCGGATCTAATAGGAAACAATACGAATTGTTCCCTCCAAACTTGCAGCACAACCCGAAGTACAAATATTGGCGAAAATCTGATGGTGTATACTGCGTTTTCTGGATCCGATACACAAAATCGATGCACTAGTGGATCAGTATATTTACAAAAATCTACTTGTTGATACTCTGATAACATATTCAGTTAAAGACATGCCAATTAAGTGGCGTTTTATGCACGACAACCAACCTAAACACACTTAACGCCAGTAAAGAGCTGTTTGGAGCTGAACAGAATGGATTTTTAAAAATGGTGCAGCACAATCACCGGATCTCAATCCTATTGAGAATCTATGGAATGGACTTTAACAACATATTATAGCAATAAAACCCAAAAATTTGCCCGATTTCTTGAATGAAACTCAAAATTCCTGATATGCTATCCAATGGAGCGTTTTATGTCTCTAGTGGAGAGTATATCCAGAAGATGTACAGCTATTGCTCAAAATAGTGGTTATCCAAGCAAATATTAAGTTTATAATAAAATGTATTGGCTAGTTCAGTTTGTTTCCGGTTTGATTACAGTTTTTTAATTTGTGCTGAATAACTGTCCAATCACTTTTCGTATTATTTGTACTTTAGATTGCATAAAACTAAAATGCAGCATAAGAACCGAACAAAAACAACGTTAAATGGTCAACTTATCGTACGTAATATTTTAGAAAAAATGTGCTAAATTCGTGTTCACCACTGTATATATCTGACGCTACGGGCAAAGTGGAGTTAATTGGCGTTTTCAGTTTTTCATTTCCTCATCCTGTTGCCTTTTAAAAGGACTACAAAAGTATCAGGGGATAAAATATTTCAAATAATTATTTTGAATTCTTATTCTCATCCTACTATAATTTTCAATTTAAAGAGGACTATATATACTTCTATCTGTATTAATTTAGCATTGACAACCATTTAAAGTGTCCCCTCTTAAAAAGTAAAATATTAATAAACTACAAAACTAAGGGTGAAACTTGAAGTTGCTGATATTGCTAAACTAATACAAATAGAAACATGGAATTTGAAGTGATTTAACAGATATTTTTTCCTCTGTAAGTTGACACTTATCGGTATCGTAGGGCGAGAATAAGTATTCAAAATATTTTTTTGCCAAATGTTATACTGTGAAGTCCTTTAACCCAATAACTCCCAAAGAAAACTGAAGTGGTCCTTTCGGGTAACTCGTTCGAGCACAGCGACTGGAGAGGCCATTCACTGAAAATAACACTCAAATTTAAGTAGCCGTGCTTCTGAGAGCGACGACGAACCGATTCGCCACGTTCTTCTGTCTCCTAGATCGCTGCTTTTCGTAATACAGCTGAACATGTTGTATGTTGTGAGTCTTTCCATGATGACTTGCCAAACGATACTGAACACAAATGGCAAAGCAGTTTGATATGAGTCATGTGTGATATCTACAGCTTTCTTTAGTTGGGTGACTTCTAGTGAAATTTGACGTAGAATGTTCTTTCCATTTACACCATCCCATTAGAATTTAGTTTTTGGGACAGTTCAGCAACTATTCGAAAAAAAAAATCGAAATTAAACTAAAATGAATTTTAAGTTTTGAATTATTTCTTTGATCCATTCAGAGACTTATAGTAGAATTTTATGGCAAATATTTTTGTAGGACATTTTGAACTGGCCTTTTTTACTCTTTTGCCCTATTTTGTGGAGCTAGAGGGTTAAAATGTTCCACAAAAATTCTCAACGTATTTTTCCAAGTAAAATTGCTGAGCACATCCTATACTTAAAATGTAGGGTTCACAAGGTTTCCTATGACGATTCATCATAAGACTTTGCAAACAATGTTAAACAAGTAAGAAGGCGTTAAGTTCGGCCGGGCCGAATCTTATATACCCTTCATCATGGAGTGCATTCCACAGTATTACCAGCAGATTAAAGGATGTCGACTTTACATAGAAGCACAGTACCATATTACGAAAATTGTGATATTTTTGACACATTTACTATAATTGTTTACTATTTCAAACTATAATGTATACTTATGCGCACTGTTTATAATCGACTACTAAATATAAATAAAATGCTGAAATTGTAAAAGTGAACATGCCTAAATATTAGGCGATTGTCAGTCGTCATTAGAAAGAAACATTTTCAGATACAGACAAAGTGATAAGAAAAGTATAAATTTTAAAGATATCCCCATTCGCCCAAATGTACAAATTTCGAAAAAAAAACTTTTTCCCTTCATAGTCAGAATGTATACACCGAATTCCATGATTTTATCAGCGGCCATTTTGTTGGTACCATTTTTATCCCCTTTTTCCAATTTTGACCCCTCAAGAGTACGACTATCTAAAATCTCTTTATTTTACGTATCTACACAATTAGAGGGATGTACACACTGAATTTCATCATTCTTGCTGTATTCGTTTAGTTGGTACTATTTTTATCCCCTGTAGCCATTGTATCCCTTGAAAGTACGAATTTGGAAAAAACGTTTTATTTTTCGTATTTACGCAGTCAGAGGAATGTATACTCCGAATTTCATGATTCTAGCTGCTGTCATTTGGTAGGTACTATTTTTATCCCCCTTTTTCATTTGAACCCCAAAAAGTACGAATTTTGGAAAGTTCTTTTATTTTACGTGTCTACGCAATCAGAGGAATGCATATATCGAATTTCATTATTCTAGGTGCAGCCGTTAGGTTGGTACTATTTTTATCCCTCTATCCCCATTTAACCCCTTAAAAGTACCCCTTAGAAAAAATACTTTTATATCATGTATCTACTCTATTAGAGGAATGTACACGGCAAATTTCGTGTTTCTATCTGTTGTCGTTTGATAGGTACCATTTTTATCCCTTTTTGTCCCATTTCGCCCCCTACAAATAAAAATCACTCTATGGTGTCCTTTTATGCTATAAAGGGAATGCGCCTTGCAAATATCAAGTAAATACAAGCTAATATGTTCAAAAAACATGCTGAAATACTCTAAATATTATGGGTATTTTCAGTCCTTGTGAGGGAAAAAATTTTCCCTCTGTGCCGATTTCGTCCACTTTCAATCCCAACCGATCTACAACCATAAGACACATTTAGGAAAAATTTGAACCTCCTAGCTCATTTCGTTCGGCCGCTATCGTACTTTCAACAGACAGACGGACATGGCTATATCGTCTTAGAATTTTACCACGACCCAGAATATATATACTTTATGGGGTCTCCGATCAATATTTCAAGGTGTTACAAACGGAATGACAAAGTGAGGTGGAGGGTATAAAAACAAAAAATAAAAAAATTACTGTTCTTTAAAATCGAAAAATACGAAAAGTAGTAAACTTTAGGCTAATTTCTAAAATATGTTGGGTGATTTCCAATGTTAATAGCTCAAAATAATCCTTGGGTTCTTGTCTAATTTCAATTTTTTACAGAACTCAAAAATGTTTACTAGAACAAGAGTTGTTGAATTTTGGCCGATGGATTTGGCCCATAAACAAATTTTAATTTTTAACTTGGCTCTTATAATTGGCTCTTATAACTTAATAAATAACTAAGGCTTAATATGTCAGCTCAATATTTGCAAAATTTCAGGGGACTTATGGCCTACAGTTTGTCTGTTAATTAATATATCATTCCAAATATCCTGCCAAATCATTCCTATAAACTTATCGACTGATTGCAACATGAGTAATCGACAATAAATAAATAAATAAATTTACTGTTTGAAATCTTTCTTAAGATACAAATGAATGCACGCATTTGAATGCCACGAAAAATATTGCCCCTAAAGGTATGCTGCATTTTTTTAAATCTGCAACAAACATGAGCAATTTGCATTTTGTGGAAACATCCTCCACATGAAATTAAAAATAATAATGGAAAAATTATCAAAGTTTCAAATCTTAATTTAGATTTAATCCGTTCATCCAGTATATTGACGACATTCAGGATATTGTAAGTAATTGTCAGACTTCATAATAAGATTTCTTGGCGACAAGAAACGTTTGGAATTTAAATCTACTTTTCCACTATTTTCCATCGCATCCTTGCAACAATTTAATTTGAGCAATTCCGGTTTCATGTCAATACCCCAGGATTCACATCATGAGAATATCAAAATTCCTCTTCGTTCGTGTGTTCGTTGTTTCTTTGTATCGACGAACATCTTTTGTTGTCGTTGCCGTTGCTGTTGTTGTTTTGCTCGAGTTGAACGTTTCTTTACAATCAGCTGACATATCTAACGGATGTGTCAATACAATCGCCATGTCATGTGTCTGTCGTGGGATAGACAACATCGTCATGTGCGTCTTTTCCTTGGCATGTCGTCGCCCGTTCCATGCTCCACATCCTTGGCATGCATCCCATTCATTCATTCATGCTTTATTCTAAGTTACAGTTTATTTTTGTAACATATATGTCCCTCCCTCCCTCCGTCCGTCCGTGCGTCCGTCCGTCTGCCGCATGTCATTCATATTCTCTCCTACAACGGCGACGACATCATTTTCTCTCGTTCGTTCGTTCTTTAATGCTTTTCTTCTATAAATACTCCGCGTCGTCGTAGTTCTCCATTTATTCCCATTCACCCGCTGTCTTGACTTCCTTCATTTTGTTTTTTTTTTTGTATTATATCTGTTTGTGGATGTGGATGCAAAATGTTTATGGAACGGGTACTTTTTGCAGTTGTGTGTTGATGCCAATGTAAAAAGCGAAGGAAAGGAAGGAAAACATTTTAACAGCCACCCCCCCCCCCCCGATAGACAATATTAAAATTAACCCTTGTCAGGCACAAGGGAGAGAGACATGCAAAGAAGCTGAAACCATTTTTAAGTTTGATTTAAGCTGTGATAGTAGCACTGATTTTCGTAATTATTAATTGACCAATTTGTTTTTGTCGTGTTGTTGTTGTTTTAATTATACAAATCAATCATTAGTAAAAATGGGAGGAAAGATTAAATATTGTTGGAAAATAATGTTTTATTTGTAAGAAACCTGACCTTAAAAGACCATCTGGAAAATTCTAGATTTTAAAAATAAAACATTTTTTTAAAACTAGAAACATTCAGCTTTAGATATATGTAGCTCCCATTCAAATTTCGTTCTCCATTGAACTATTTGCGATCATATCCCTATGGGAAAATTAACTGTTCCAGGACAAGTCCCAGAACTGGTCCCTGGTGGGTAAGGACCGGTCCTGGTTCTAACCCAAATGTGTGAAGGGGACCGGTCCCTTTTCACATTTTGTGCCATTGGAGGGGGTGAATTGACCCCATGTGATAGTCTTGGACATGACCTAGGATCGGTCTCAAAGGATTTGACCTGGAACCGATCTTAGAGGACATGACTTGCACCATATCTCAAAAGACATGTCCTAGAATCGGTCTCAAAGGTTATGACCTGGAATCGGTTTCAAAGGACATGTCTTGGAACGCACCTCAAGAGAATTTACAATTTATTCACACTTAGGGACCAGTTCTGTGATATATCCATATCGATCTATCCCATGATAGGTACGTTTATAGCAATTGCCACCAATTTTCCGTAGGTATAGTTTAACCAACTTTTTTCAAATTTGGCACAAAACCTTATATTTCAACTAAAAACATCTGTGATAAAAGTGAGTCAGATCGCTTCAGGTTTAATTCGTCCCTATTTGACTTTTTCCCTTCTAGAAACTACACATTTTAACAAATTTTTTACAAATTGGGTATAAGACCTTATACTTGATTAAGCAAAATATCTGGTGAAAATGGGTCAGATCGGTTCAGATTTAGATATAGCTCCCATTAAAAATTTCGGCCTCCATTTAACTTTTTGTGCTCTAGAAACCACATATTTTAATCGATTTTCTTCAAAGTTGCCATAGCAATTTATATTTCAATTGGAAACACTAAGGTGAAAGTGGGTCAGTGGATACACTCAGAAAAAAGCGTACTAAATTAAAATTAAGTAAAAATGTACTAAAATGAAGGAAATTGGTATCTGTTTGGTACCCAGTATGCCTTTACTCAATTTAAGTTTATTTTTACTTGAATGTAGTACGTCCATACTCAAATCAAAATTTTTTCAAAATGTGTTTTATTTACTCATTTTAACTGCAAATGTACATAGATTGAGTACATTTCTCAGACTCAATTTTGGTGTGCTTCAGTATCAATTTTTTTTCAGTGTAGGCCTCATAAAAATGTCGCTCCCGATATGACTTTTTCCGCTTTAGACTTTTTGACCTTTTTCCGCTTTATTTTAACTGATGTTCTTCAAATTTGCAAAATATAATGTATTTCAATGCCTATATAGGAAAACCTATAGTGAAAGTAAGTCACATCTTTTCAGGTTTCAATACAACCCTCATACAAATGTCATTCCCGATTTAACTTTTCTCTCTCGAGGCTTAACAGATTTTCATCTAATTTAGCTGAACACGTCCAACATGTCAGCTGGAAACATACATTGTGGAAGTAGATCACATCGGTTCAGGAAACATAGTACCTACACAAAAATCGTTCCCAAATTAAATTGTAAAGGGGTAGATAGTGCAGGGTATCCTATAGTCGGCCCCGCCCGACTTTAGCCGTTCCTTGCTTGTTTTTGCGGAAAGAGCTTTATTAACAGCCACCCCCATTGAAATTTGAAATTTTCCGACAAATTTTTATCGTGGAATACTTTAAGCATTAAATGTCCCTTTTAAGGATTTTTTCGCAAGAAAGGTCGAATTGAATGAGAGGAGCTACAGGGTTAAGATCTTCCACAAAAATGATACTCATACAATTCCACAATATAGGTCTGACAATAAGAATTCTCTCAGACATTAGTTTACAACATTTTTTTCACTTAGTATTTATAATGATTCCTTCGACTAATAAATGAAAACTTTGACCCACTGTAAAAAGAAACTCGGACCAGCTGGAATAGGTTTATTCTACAAAAACGATCTACACTCAGAAAAAAGTGTACTAAATTCCAGTAAAAATGTACTTAAATTAAGGAAAATGGTATCTGTTTGGCACCCGGTATGCCTTTCCTCAAATTAAGTTTATTTTTTACTTGAATGTAGTACGTTCGTACTCAAATCAAGTAATTTTTATTCAAAATGACTTTTATTTACTCATTTTAACTACATTTCTCAGACTCGATTTTAGTATGATTCAGTATCAGATGTTTTTTTCAATGTACTCAACAAAATGCTGGTGGACATTGGTAATTAATAAAAAAAAAAATATCTGAAGTATAACAATAAATTTATAAAATTGTGAAACAGAATTTTTGAAATTAACAAAATTCGAACCCGAGACCTTCTGGTTGCAAAGCGGATACCTTACCTCTGTGAAAGTCCTTCCCACTCACTTGTGAAAGTGCTATTCTCAAAATGTTACGGGATAATATCATATTATCAACGTTGGAAGTTGTTCAAAAGAAATCTTCCTCAAATGTGCCAATTGGGATTTTGGGATGCCACTAAAATGAATCCTCCGTCCTGCGGAAGTACTTCCAATTAATTTGTGCTGGATAGTGTTATAAGCATTTAATTTCGGTGGGTAATTTCCATAGTTCTTCACATAATTTGTAGCTTTCCCACCACCACGGGTTAAAGCACCACCACCACCGCCACCACCATCATAACCATAAATAAAGAGTGATTTTTTTGAGGTTAGGATTTTCATGCATTAGTATTTGACAGATCACGTGGGATTTCAGACATGGTGTCAAAGAGAAAGATGCTCAGTATGCTTTGACATTTCATCATGAATCGTCTTACAAACGAACAACGCTTGCAAATTATTGAATTTTATTATCAAAATGCGTGCTCTGTTAAGAAAGTTCATTGCGCGCTTCCATTTTATGGTCAGTTTAATCGACCCACTGAAGCGGCTATTCGGGCTATTGTGACTAAATTTCGCACCAAATTTACATTGTTGGACATTAAACCACCAACACGCTTACGTAGAGTGCGAACTGAAGAAAATATCGCAGCTGTATCGGCCAGTGTTAATGATGACCACCAATTTTCGATTCGTCGCCGTTCGCACCAATTGGGTCTCTGTTACTCAAAAACGTGGAAATGCCAAAATTGGACTAAGCGGATGGACCACCTAAGACGCAGCCGCGGTCAACATTTAAATGAAATTATCTTCAAAAAGTAAATGTCATGGACCAATCTAACGTTTCAAATAAAGAACCGATGAGATTTTGCAAATTTTATGCGTTTTTTTTTTTAAAAAAGTTATCAAGCTCTTAAAAAATCACCCTTTATGTGCCGGGCATGTATGATTCCATTCATCTTTTCATTTATTTATTGCATTCATATTTTCCGCATTGAAAAGCGTTTAACATTATTTCACAGAATCAACAACTTTTTCCACATGTCAAAATAAGCAACTCAACACAGCCATAGCCAACAGCCAACAGCCACAGCCAGCCAGCCAGCTCTGACATATTTGAGGACTGTTTTTGGCCCGACTGGTGCTGGCATGTTCCAGAATAAAGGAGGGAGGGGGAGGGTGATAGAGTTTGAACTACTTTTCTCTGGGTAAATAACATTTAAAAAGTTTTTTTTATACAAGTCAAGCAGAACGATTTTTGTTAGTTGGAAATATATGTAAAACGGAAACCGGAAGTTGAATGAAAAGTTTTTAATTTTCGTCATGAAACACACTCGCAGAGACACACACAAATAGGCCTACTTTTTTGCAACATCTTTCAGAAAAGGAAAGAAAGGGCATGGAATTTTTATTATTGCCATGGACAACTAGTGGGGAGTTTGATCATATTTGCCAGGATCACTGTAAGGAAATTAAAGGAAGTGAATTTGGATGAATCGGGAACTGCAAAGAAGATGTAGCATAAAACGTGGACGAGGAAAGGAAAAGAATAAACTACAAATCTGGAATACAAGGGAAAACAAAATTTGACGTAGACATTATTAAGATATTTCAATAATATACTGAGTTAAGGCCGCCAACAAAAAGCTCGATCAACCTTTGAAGTAGGACATACTTTCTATGACTTCTGTTTTGCAAAATTCCCACATCATCACTTTTTGTGATTTAAAATTTAGACCGAAAAACGTCCACGAGAGCTTTAGCACAGTTTAGACGCTATTGATGGTTTGACCACATTGTGTATTGGCCATATTATCTTACTATCGTCAACTCCGTGGCCTTTTCTGTCACGTCATTCTTGCCTTATGTCGTCTTCTGACAAAAAGTGCAACATTTACTCTACTCTTACCCCTAATACTGTTGTTTTATCTGAATTCTGAAAATATTAAATGTTTCTCTCTCTAAAGGAGCAACCATTTCCCAGAAACAGGAATATTCCGATAGGATGTTGTTCAATCCTCTATGGAATAAAGCTGGAGGATTATTGCCGCAATCTAAGAATTTTTAGCTGACATTTTGTGATTCCGTTTGTAACACCTTGACATATTCATCGGAGACTCCAAACTCCTGTTGGAAATGTCGATAGTAAAACTGTACTGACTTTGTCACCAGTACTACTGACGAATTATACCCCAGGCAATGCTCTCTGCTGCTGACATTTAACATGTGTTTGTCCTTTAGAGTCCACCGAGTAGGTGGTACTAATGTCTCCACATGGAGATATTGGAACTACTGACTCAGTCTACACTTTTAATACATTTTGTCTACACATTTGGATTTTTTACTAGATTTCCACAATAGTAATATTGATACCCCTGCCAATATGCATAAGTTCCAACTGTTGTTATTTAATGTATTCGTCATAAACTACATTCGAATTTTACAATAACTATTCATGTGTAAACATCCCTAAAAGCAAAGCAAAAAGTAGTTGACAATGTCACCAAAATTGTCCCCAAAAGTGGTGACTTGGAGACACTTGACCCCAGGCTTCCAACAGGGTATATTCTGGGTCGCGGTAAAATTCTAAAACGATCTAGCCATGTTCGTCTGTCTGTTGAAAGCGCTCTAGCTGCCGAACGAAATGAGCTAAGGTTATCCGTAAATGTGTCTTTTGGTTGCAGGTCTGTTGGAATTGAAAGTGGACGAAATCGACCCAGACGAAAAAAATAAGGATTGAAAATAGAATATTTAAAAATTTTTTCCTTAATATGCGCTTGAAATTTGTGGCGTACATTCCTCGAAGCACCAAAAATTAAATACAATATTTAGCGGCTGAAATGGGGCAAAAGGGATAAAAAATGGTACCAATGAAACGACAACAGCTAGAAACGTGAAATTCTGTGTGTTCGTCTCTCTAATTGCGTAGAGGGATTTTTTTTCGAAGTTTGTACTTTTTAGGGATACAATTGATAAAGAGCGATACAAATGGTACCACCCAAACCGCTGAAGTTGAAATCATGAAAGTCGGTGTATGCATTCCACTGACTATGCAGACGAGAAACATAAAGCAATTTTTAGAAATTTGTACTTTTAGGCGGAAAATGGGGATAAAGGGATAAAAATGGTACCAATCAAACGGTTGCAGTTAGAAAAGTGAAATTCGGTGTGTGCATTGCTGTGAGTGCGTAGACACGAAAAATAGGGTTATCTTTTGACATTCGTACCTTTAGGATCCATGTGGGATAAAATTGGTACCAAGCGGCTGTAGCTAGAATCATGTTTACACTCGTCGGACTGCGTAGACGCGCATAAAAGAGGAATTTTCCAAATTCGTCCTTTTCGGATCAAACTGAAAAAAAGTAATAAAACTGCTATCAAGCAAACGGCTGTATCTAGAAACATGAAATTAGATAATAGTTTTTCAGTATTAGTACTCTTCGTGTGAAAATGGTACAGATCTGTAGTTGGGCACAACCTAGCAAACATTTGGAGTCCGATATGAGTCCGATTGGACTCATAATTCGGAGTGTGAGCGCTCATTATGAGTTCTTTTAGGAGTCCAATTTGAGTGTGTTTCCATTCTTGCGATGGTCGTCATATATGAGTCCGAATTCATATACCATATGAGCCTCTTTTAGGAGTGATATATGACTCATATTTTAGAGAAAATAAGAGTTCCTATAATATATCTGTTTCTTTTATAGTAAAACAACAGAAAATAATAGCAAGAACATAAATTATTTTTAATACTAAACAAAGAAAGTAAAATTCAGTTTTTATTCAATTTTTGGTAAAAAAAAAAAAAAACAAAAATTTTAAAATTATATAAAAATGTTCCTTTTTTTAAAAATACTTAAAAAATTAATTAGATTCCTTGTTTTGAGTTTTCTTATTTCTATATTTAACTCGGTCTCGCGCTTTTTGAAACCACTTTATTGTTATTTTCTTAAAATCCACCTCATTGCCAAATTTTCGAGAAAACGCTTCTATAACAATAATAAAAAGTGAATTAAGAGCACCAAACCGCATTTAAAAAGTATTACCCTTAAAAGCACTTGTTATGGCCATATTTTGAAGGGAAATTTTGCCTTCAACATCTATCCATGATATTTCGCAGGCCAACAACAACAACAGGCTATTGCCTCTTTATGGTCTTTTCTTCGTGACATTAAGTAGACAAAAACCTCTTAATGTTCTTTATATTTTAGATATTTATATTAAATTATATTTTTATTCACTAACCACACTGATTTTTAGAAAAATAAAGCTAGTTAATCTTTTTCTTTACACTTCAACAGTTGCACTTATACTGAAGTTTTGTTCATCGATGAACGCAGGTGTTCGTTGGTCGTTGAATTCGGGGAAACACAAGTAACGGCATTTCCAAAATACAATACACTCCGCTTCACTTGAATAGGTAATACATTTTTAGAAAACCCCAGACCATCACACCCCCTTTACGGCTATGATGGCGACACAAAAAACGTTCCTCTTTTCTAAAATCGTGATGATAATAATAGTTGAAATCATCAGGGCCATCAAAATTAAATTTATTTTCATCAGAGAACATCACTAAAGTTATAGGCCTTTCTTTGTATAAAAAATGTATTACCTATTCAACTGAAGCGGAGTGTAATTGCAAGAGATGATGACTCATAACTCTGAGCCTCATATTTCCTACATTGTTTCCACTCATTTCGGACTCATAACTCTGAGCCTCAAATTTCCGTCATATTTAATACTCATTTCGGACTCATAATTCTGAGCCTCACATTCCCTACATTCTTTACACACATTTCGGACTCATAACTCTGAGCCTCATATTCCCGTCATAATTTATACTCATTTCGGACTCATAATTCTGAGCCGTCCGAAAATGTTTGCTGGGAAATTATTCAAAAAAGTGCACATAATCACAATTTTCCTAGTATTGTAGTGCGTTTCTATGTCGACAGCCTCTAATCTACCGGCAATACTGTGGAATGCACTCCACGGTGTAGGGTATATAAGATTCGGCCGGGCCAAACTTAACGCTTTTTTTACTTTTGCTTCTACATAACGATATTTTTTACTGGGCTGCTCCCACAAAATATTGGAAGTACTTCCGTAGGAAGCGCATTGTAATCGCATCTTAAAATCCAAACGTGCATTTTTTCCGCTTTTGAGGAAGTTCTTTTAAACAACTTCCAAAAAAGTCAATAATATGTTAATATCCCGTAACATTTTACGAATAGCATTTTCACATGTTAATGGGAACGAATTTTTAGTATGGGGTCACAGAGGTAAGGTATCCGCTTTGCAACCAGAAGGTCTCGGGTTCGAATCGTGCCTCGGGAAAAAATTCTTTTTTTTTTCTTATTATTTACTTTTATAAATAAAAATATAATATATAATTTTGTATAATTTTTACAATTAAAAAATGTTTGTTTAAAATGTATTGTCATTTATTTTAGTTTAAGACCAAAGGTTGTGCTGAAGTCTTCAGCAGAACCCAAAATTAGCAAAAAGGGCAAAGTGAGACCTTTATTGTTGCAGCTAAAAGTTGACTGCGCAGTTTCGATGGGCGCTACCCCATCTCGTCAGAACGTTCGCAACGAATGTATGTCTTTGACTTAAATCATGGTTCATATTAGTACCAGCGGTCACATTAGACAAATGAGAAGCGCTGATAAACAAAAATATTCCATCGAGCTAAGTCGTTATGCATGTGCTCGCATTGTTTAAAATTTATTGCTTTATTAATGTATTTCAAATAATTATACTCATAATATCAGTAAAAATGTAGCGACGGATTTCTTAAAACAGAAATGGAAACTAGTGAAAAGTGGTTTCCCCTCAGCAACACTTTAACATAACTTTTAAGTCTTTCAAAATAAAGGATACTCTTCCATGTTCATTGCTGAAGATCCCAATTTGCACTACTTTCGAATCACAAGATGAACATCTTTTTCATTTCTTCGGGTGCTCGCTTTTTGCTGGGTTACGATGTTTTATTTACATCTATGTATCGTTACCCTAATAAACATAAATAGACTCAACCAACTTTTTTTGCAAATCGAGATTTTTGTATATTTTAACAAAATTGTTGCGATTTGATAAATTAATAATAAACAAACATCGATTTGCAAAAAAATGTTAGTTGAGTCTTTTTACATTTGGGTAACGGTATGTGTTATAAATAAATGGTATAAACGAGTATAAATAAATGGCATTCTTCTTCCAGTCCCTGTTTGTTAAATCCCTTAAATCACATGACATTTATAATGGCTTTGATTTGGGATCATTTGTTTAAATCTCACTGAAGAATCCCTTCACATTTCCTGTCACAACCCCAGTCAAATCAGTCAACCAACTCTACCCAAGCCACCAGCTCCGTCACTACCCTGAGCCTGTCAATTTTAATCAAACTTTCTTAATAAAAAAATCATCATTTCCAATGCTGTTGCTGTTGCCTGACACCAGCAACACTCACTCTGCTGGGTTGGGCTTCTCAAGTGTTTCCATCTTCCGTCAAATGATCGGCCTATTCTCGGAGCGGGGAATACTTGAAATTAAACAAAATGAAACATCATCATCTCCTCCTCCATCGCCAGCCTCATCATGGATATGTTTGCTTGGTACCCCGACCGATTTGTATTTCTCGTACAAATTTTGTCAGCTTTTTTAATAATAAATTCATCAAATTGTGTTTCGTTTGAAGCTGAAATGTATTCATTCATTTACAAGGCACAATTATGTGGTGGTGTTGTTTTTTGCTTTTCTCATTCGTTTGGTTTGTTTTGAAAGTATTTTTTATTTTAAATTAACCATAATTGCGCGTTCAAATTTACAAAGAATCTTTACAACATTTTGACAGTGGTTCCATTAGTGGATCATTTAACGCCCATCACAGGCGTTAATCATGGTTCATGATGATATGACTGAAGTTCGAGTGGCAGGCAGACACAGTGGGACAGAATGAATCAAAATGCGAAAAATGTTGGCAAGGGACGTCAAACATAATATTATAACTCGGTTAGCAAAAAATAAAAATGTTGTGTCCGAGAACAAAAAATATATTTTTTGTGTGCATTTAGGCATCCTGATTCATAAAATCAGCATGTAACATTTTGTATCCATATTTTTTTTAGTAAAATACCAATTTTCGTCGAGTACATTTTGACTGTTGACTAGTGTTATTGAAGTTACCACTCTACCTCACCAGACTGAAATATGCCCTCGGAACTTATATCGCCTTAAACTCTTCGTAATCGGCGATAACTCTAGAGGAAAATAATTGATTATTAAGTTATCTCTCACGAGGCTGAAATACATCCTCGCGTCATAGATTGTAATTCTCTACAACACATTTGTTTAACCCTCTCATGCCCGAATTTTCTTTTTAATAAATATATAAAACTTATTATGCTTTTTGATGAGGTATGCGCCTAAATATGATTTCTACAGAGTCTTGGGGATCTAATTCATACAGGACATGAGTAACGGAATGTTTGTTAAAATCATTATACAGCAGTTTCTTCATATTAAAAATCTTTGTTTTATATCACTTCGCATAACAAAGACAGTTTTTCTTGTACTCGAAGAAATCCAATAAAAATAAGAAGAATTTCTAAACAATTTCGAATTACCAGAAACTCAAACAATTGAAATTTGAGACTTCACTTTTGTTTTCGCCTTCCTACGCAGACCCACGTTACCGAATTTGTTGGTTCTCTTTTCAATATTCCTTGTTACATATGTAAAGAAAAATAAAAATTATTAATTCTGCAAAATATGTGATTTTAAAGATTTTATAGGAGTAACTCGCATTGTTGCCTATAGGCAACATTCGGCATAAAAGGGTTTAAACATTTTTCTAGATTTAGGGTAAATGGTACTATCAAATTCCATCCATTAATAGCATTTTTCCCAAGTTATCAGGCTAAAATAGGATAAATGTTGGCTATAAAGTAAACAAAATGTGAAAAGTATCTTTAGAAAAACCCGCGTAACTTTTTATCATATCAAGAATACCAAATATATTTTTGTCATGTGATTGCTGACTTCATGGTGAATATTTGTGTCAAAAGAGTTTCAGAATCCTCGATAGCAAATTTTGGATTTTTCCAACAATTGCAGCGATTTTCGCGACTGACTACATATATGTTACAAGCGACATTGGTTCTTAATAGACAAGCAAAAGATAATAGATCGCGAGAAAATTATAAAACAATAATGTCATGCTTAAAAATGAGAATTTTCCAGTTTGTATTTTTGTTTACCCTACCGTGCCCTACCGCAATATCCACTTTTTGTAAAAAGTTTGGAAAAAGGGATAAAAATGGTACCAATCTAACGGAAGAAGCTGGAATCGGTGAAAATGTATTTTCTACACAACATTTCATTAAAGACATTAACGACTTTACAATAAATCTATCTATATATATAAAAGAGTTGCGTTACTGACTGACTGACTTATCATTGACCAGTCCCCAGACCAAATATGAAGCAGACGTCGACTAAGAAAGGGTTTTACGAAATTCGAACTTTTAGGGGGTAAAATGGCCCAAAAAGGGATAAACATCGAACCTTCATCTTGAATAAACGGCAGTAGCTAGAAACATGTAATTCGGTGTGTTCCTTGCACTGACCATGCAGAAGAGATACAAGTAGGGATTTTTCGAAATTTGTACTTTAAAGGGAAGAAAGAGACAAAAAGGGATAAAAATGGTACCAATTTAAGAATTGCAGCTAGAATCGTGAAAATCGATATTTACATTTCTCTGACAACGTAGACTTGCAATATAAATGATTTTTCGAAATTTGTACTTATAAGGGGTGAGAGGGACAAAAAGGGATAAAAATGGTACCAACTAAAGTATTACACCTAGAATCGTGAAATTTGGTATGTAAATTCCTCTGACCACATAAAAGCGAAGTAAAATTGGATTTTTCGAAATTTTTACTTTCAAGGGGTGCGCGGGGCAAAAAGGGATACAAGTTGTACCAATTTAAGTATTGCAGCTATAGTCGTGAAATTTGGTATGTAAATTCCACTGACACCGTAGTAGCGCAAATCTAAATGGATTTTTCGAAATTTGTACTTATTAGGGGTGATTGGGACAAAAAGGGATAAAAATTGTACCAACCAAAGTATTGTAGCTACAATCGTGAAATTTGGAGTGTAAATTCCTCTGGCAACGGATAAAAGTAGTACCAACTAAAGTATTGACAATTTAGAAGCGCTAATCTAAAAGAATTTTTCGAAATTTGTACTTATAAACGGTGAGCGGGAAAAAATAGTGCAGTTAGAGTTGCGAAATTTGGAGTGTAAATTCCTCTGACAACCTAGACTTGCAACAGAAATGTAGTTCTTGAATTAGTTTGTAAATTCCTCTGACCACGTAGAAGCGCAGTAAAATTGGACTTTCGAAATTTGTACTTTTAAGGGATGCGCGGGACGAAAAGTGATAAAAATTGTGTACAGTCCTTTAATTACTTAAACGCGGAACATAAATGGATATTTCAAAATTTGTACTTAATACAACGGTACGTCCCGACAAGAAATAAATGTGTTACCCAATAAGGTACATATTTTTGGGGGAAGCAAAAACACATGTAACCTATAGTGGTTTAGCTACCTATAGTGGTAGCTGGCTGCATCTAGCATAAGATCGAGAATATAAATGGTGGTAATTTTTTGTTCAAAACTTGGTAGAAAATGATAAAATTTATACACACGAAGGAGTTCAGCTAAAATAGTGCACATCGACAAGCACATTACTTTGACTGTGTGTGAGTGCTAGCTAATAGGAGGTTTCCAAATTACTATTTCAGATTTATCTATATCCACCAAAAGAAAATTAAATAAATAAATAACAGAGACGGATAAAATTAACAAATAACTGGCTTTTTCGCGTGGGAAGCAGCAGGTACTGCTAGTCTTATTTATATATTTGGACATTAATGGCCATGTGTTTATTTCAACATTCATATTGCGCAATTTTAAAAATGTAAAAGTGGCTATGAACCAAAAATCCGCAAATAATGGGAAATTTTGAAAACTTTTTGATCGTATCAATTAGTAATCCTCTTTAGATTAAACTGATTAAACTAGATTGAATATAAGCCCTCCATAATACATAAGTCGTTTTAACGCTGGGGGAGATTTTTTAGACAAAAATAATATTTTCCATTTTAATTTATAATTTAAACAGTTCCATTCCTTTCTATTTTATTTTTTTTCTAATTTGTCCCACTGTTCCACTTGTAAGTTGCTGTACGAGAACTAATGTTTACAAACAACCGATTATGAGTTCGACAACGCCAGTGACTGTGAGTGCGACAGCGACTGCGAGTACAAGTGCTACAGCGAGATTACATTTATTTACGAGTATCACAACTTTATTTGGGATTTCAAGTGGTGTTGGTGTGGTCGGTGGTAGTGGCTTCACTTGGAATCTTAATCAAATTTACGATGCATCGTTCGCATGTTCATGCTCGATACTCGCCTCCACAAATAACGAGTGCAGCAGGCACAGGCAGGCAGGCTCTTGGAACGAATGACGCCCCTAACCGTCCAATCGCCACCACCACAACCACCATCAAATGAATGATGGATGGTGGATGCATGTTTTTTCCGGCTCACCACCCAGAGGGGCATGTTGTTGCTGTTGTTGTTGTTTATTTAGCTTATCTTTGTCAATTGTTTTGGTGGGGGGTTTCTGTGTGATTTCAACGGAAAGCTCCTCCGCGCGATGCCCTATCTTTCCACTCGTAAATCTGGACTGTCCCGTACCTCCCTCCTGCTCTTCCTAACCCAGTCAGCATGTCTGTCTGCCTGCCTTGATGCATTTGCTTAGTTGTGCGGCTGCATTTTGTATTTATTTATCTCTGTTTGTAAACTTTTTACATTTTGTTGTTATTTTTGTGTTTTTGTTTTTTTTTTTTGGTGGATTAACCCAAATAGTGTTTATTTGTTTTTCCTCATTTGGGCTGCTTTCGGTCGTTAATGGACATTTGTTCCAATTTCCCCCGGGTTTCTGGTCGAGGCCTCCATAAACCAAAACAATGGCCTGACGTTGTTATCTCATATTCACTCACCAACACCACCACTTCTGTCTCATTGCAGTCTTTGTTTGATACAGTTTCGATGTCGTTGCTGCTTTTTATATTTATTTATTTTCTGTTTTATTTGGTCGCTTTTTTTGTGAAACTTCAAGTTTTTGGACAGGTTTCCGATAAAGAAAATAGCTGTACACAGGCGTTACAACGTCCAGTACACCATTTCACAAGGTAACCCAATTCAAAGTATCGACAAGATAGAGGACCTTAAAATGGAGAGGCGTGTTGTCGATATATTGCTTAGTTATCGGACGTTATAGTTTAAAAAATAAAAAAAAATAATATTATTTTTTGTTAGGGGACCTCAATATGAAAAAAAGCGGAAAAAATAAAAGAACAATTTTCGATAATTTTTTTAACGAAATTGATTTTTTTATACTTTGTATTATTTTGATCCTATTTGAATGAATATTTGAATCGAGTAAAATTTGTCGATAACTTTCGAGTAACTGAGGAGGCGCGCCCTGACTGAGGTTGTCGCACACATAATTTCTTTGCCACTTTGCGGATTTTTTATATATCTTGGTAACACGCTAGTTATTGAAAATGTTATTTTTTCCAGGTTGCTTTTAAAATCTGATATTTTTAAATTCGATAACTCAAAAGTTATCGAAAATTTTTACCAGATTTTTACGCTTTTTTCATTCAAATGGAATCAATGTAATAAAAAAGTAAAAAAAAAAACAAATTTTTCAAATTCGGCATTTCGATAAATAAGTATCGATTTTTTTTATTATTTTCCGTTTTTTTTCATATTGAGGTCATTTTACAAAAAAAAAAAAAAACAATATTTTTTTTTTCAATTTGTATACCCTCCATTATACCCCAGGTCTTTGTGCATTTGTTTGTATCATCCAAAAGGAAGCGAGATACAGTGAGCGAAATTTGCTTAGCCGCATGCTATTTTTTTTACATTAACTGCTGTTCGTCTTTTCCAAAAATTTGTTTAGGTAACATTATATTTTTTTAAAGAAAACATCGAAGAAAAACAAACAAAAGAGAAAATGCAAACAAAATATGATCATAACGGTACTTAGATGTAGGTATGTATAAACAACCAAATAAATTAATGCGAAATTTATATAGCCGCAGTTGCTTTTAATGAGTCAAACCGGTAAGTTCTCTAAAAAGATTCCAACTCTTAACAAATATTTTGTAAGATTGTATTGTTTTAAATTATTTTTTATCAAGTTTGTGAATATTTGGTAAGCCGATGAAAAATGGCGCGCAATAAGTTTCTGGACGACATGGAAAAGGGACAAATCAAAATTTTAAAGGGGAATGGCTTTCAAATAGAGAAATTGTGAGACATATCAGTAGATCGGAGAAGGTGGTAAGAAATTCCTTACGATTAGATGACAAATACGGTGTTCCCACCCCAAAATGTATGCGAAATACGAAAGTCAACATTTTTAAGGAGGAGGCCACAAAAAATCGACTATCCTCATCCCAAATATTGGCTAAATTTCAGCTTCCAATTGGAAAGCGGAGAATCCAACAGATTTTAAGCGCTGACAAAAACATAAAGTGGAAAAAACCTACAAAAAACCCCCAATTGACAACAAAACATAAAGTGGCTAGATTAGCTTTTGCGAAAAAGCACATGGCGTGGACAGAAAATTGGCAAAGGTTATTTTTTCCGACGAAAAAAAAGTTTAATCTGGATGGACCGGATGGTTTCAGTTATTATTCTCGGTAATAACCCTCCACGACTAAGTCGTAACTTCGGAGGAGGTTCCGTCATGATATGGGAGCTTTTTCTTACCATGGAAAACTAAAGTTATGCTTTGTTCCAACAAAGATGGACTCTGCAAAATACATTGAAATATTAGACGATGTTTTAATTGAATATTTGGAAGAGAAGGACCATATAGAATTCACATTTCAACAGGACAATGCTAGCATTCACGTGTCTAAGCCATCTATCATCCCCTTCAATACCCTTACTTGACTGGCCAGCTTTAAGCCCTGACTTGAACCTAATCGAAAATCGTTGGGGAATTATTGCAAGAGCTGTATAGACCAATGGGAGACAATAATCAACGGTTCAGGAATTAAAAACATCAATTTTACAAGCTTGGATAGATTTGGACATTGATTTGCTTCGAAATCTTATTGACACACTCCCTGCTTGGATTTTTCAAACAATCAACAAAAATGGAGGGCCAACCAAATATTAAAAATTTAATTTTCATATCTAAGTTAAGTTAAACGTATTTTTTTGATATATTAGTAATGTGCGGCTAAACAAATTTCGCATAAAAAACTGAATTAATTGTGATTACTCTAATTTACCGTTATAGCTTGAACTTGAAACCCTTATTTTTTTTTGTTTTATAATAAAAAATAAATACAAAACAACTTATGTCCATATTTAATATTAAAATGATTGTTTTTATCAAATTAAAAAAAAACTATACGTGGCTAAGCAAATTTCGCTCACTGTAGACACATTGTTAATTATACCGATCGACTTAGTCATTTTTTTGATTCGATTTAGCAATGTCCGTCTGTCTGTCTGTCCATCTATTCTTGTAATCAAAATACAGGTCGCAATTATTAACCAATCCTAACACAAATTGGCACAAGTTAGTTTTGCGGTCCAACGACGAATCCAATTTAATTTGAAGCAAATCGGTTCAGATTTAGATATATCCCCCATACAAATGTCGTTCCCGATTTGAGTTTTTCCACTCTAGAAACCACATATTTGAACAGATTTGCTTTAAAGTTCGCACAGTACCTTATAATTCAACTAGAAATACCTGTTGTGAAAATGGGTCAGATCGGTTCAATTTTAGATATAGCTCCCATACAATGCTCTCAATATTATAACCGATCCTTTTCAAATTTGTGTCAACATTTTATATTTCAGATAGAAACAGCTAGTGAGTCAGATGGGTTCAGATTTATATATATTTTTCCCCTATAAATTTTGGTTCGGATTTGACTTTTTCCGCTCTGGAAACTAGATATGTTAACCGATTTTTCTTCAAATTTGCCACAGTACCTCATAATTGCTCTAGAAACACCTATGTTGAAAATGAGTCAGATCGGTTCAGATTTAGATATAGCTTTCATAAAAAATTAGCTCTCGATTTGACTTTTTCCGCTCTAGAGACAACATATTATAAACGGTCCTTTTCAAATTTGTGACAACGCCTTATATTTCAACTAGAAACATCTTTCCCGAAAGTGAGTCAGATCGGTTCAGATTTATGTGTAGCTGTAATAAAAATTTCGCTCCAGATTTGACTTTTTCAGCTCTAGAAACCAGATATTCTTCAAATTTGCTACAGTATTTTATATTTTTCTTCCGCTCTGTATCCCACATTTCTGTATTGGTACATATAGTACCCATACCCATATCGTTCCGATACCACTTTTTGTCCCAAATTCAATTGTAATGAGGTAGAAAGTGGAGGGTATCATATATTTGGCATCGCCCGACTTTAGCCTTTCCTTACTTGTTTCTGATAAAAACGTGCCGCTTAATATCACAGAAAATTTATTTTTTTGGTTTCAATTCCAAATTTTTTTATTTGTACGCCATAATATCGCATATAATTTCTAATTTTCATTAGTTAATATCACTTTCGATATTACAATCGTGAATTCCGATATGCGTTAAGTCCTGTGAAAAATACCTCGAGATTTTCAAATATCACAAGTAGTGCTCTCAATTTAATTTATGTGTTTTTCAATTTTTAATTTGAAATGGTGTAATCGCCGCCGTCGTGCACATCTGTCTAATGAGGCTTTATCGCTGACAAAGAAAAGGCTTTTCGTTAAACTTTAATGGCTGGCTTTGATGTCGGTGACAAAACAAAAAGGTACACCAAAATTCCGGACGGGGGTGTGTGGTGGTGGAGCAGATTCGTTGGTGGGTGGTTGGACGGTTGCTGGAAATAGGTCACGTCTTACCAGACCCTTATTTATGGTTTTCATTTTTGTCACATTTTCTTCCTGAAAGTACAGCAGAGAGAGAGAGACAAAGAGAGAAAGTTAATGTTAATTGGATTTCAGGCGGGTCTCTAAAGAGCCATAAATGACAGTCAGTTTGTTACAATTTCCGACCTTTTTGGAGTCACATGATGAGTGAGCGAGTAATTGCTGAAGTTTGAGGCACGTAAATCTACTAATTGCATTGACTAGGTACACGGTGTGATTTAATGAGGTGGTAAAAAGGTCCTAAGCTACACAAAACATAGAAGCCTAAGGTGATCCACCTCGTAAATTAATCTTGAATTTATTTTTATAAGGGTAACTCTTGTTTTTCATTGTTGTATCAAAAGGATTACATTGGGTATTCGATATTCAAATGGGTGCGTTTAGTATAAAATGTATGAATACTTTGGGGATCTCATTCCTATTTCAGCAAAGTCTGGCCCCAGGACGATAGCAAAGAGGAAGAAATCTGAATTGTTCAATCGGTTATAATTTATTTGGGTTATGAATCAAATAAATTTAAATCTCAACGCAGATGCTTAATTTCAGTATATTACGACCAATGGGCCAGAAAGAGCCAGGACAATGTCTTAGTTTAAATAAAATATTGGTTACAGATCGAAATAATAAAATAAAAAAAACATATTAGCGAAAAACGAAAAAAAAAATAATTTAAAAAACAAAATTTTAAATTATATTTTATGCAATATTTTTTAGAAAATGTATTTTTAAGTTTTTGAAAATATATTTTTTTTTTGTGATACATGAATACCAAATGTAAAATATATAGAAAATATATTCTCTTTCTATTTTTTGATATTAGAAAAAACCTAATTTAAATTTTTAGAATTATTTTTAGAGAATACTTTTTTCTTAATTTTTATTTTTGCTATTTTATCGATTTATGTTTTACGATTTTTCTATATTTAATATTTTCTAGAATATATTGTTTGTGGTGATTTTTATAAAGATGTTTTTGAAAATATTTTCTATTTTTTAAAGTTTTTACGACATTTTTATTTCAGAAATTATTTTTTATTTTATTTCAGATTTTATTTTTTGCATTGTTGCGAGCACATGAACAACATTGAATTGGCAAAGTGAGATTTTTAGTGTGTCGACTTAGTTCGGTGGAATATTTTGTTTATCAGCGTTTCTCATTTGAAATATGTGACCGCTGGTACTAATATGAACCCTGATTTAAGTCAAAGACATACATTCGTTGCGAAAGTTCTGATGAGACGGGATAGCGCCCATCGAAACTGCGCAGTCAACTTTTAGCTGCAACAATAAAGGTCTCACTTTGCCTTTTTTGCTAATTTTTGGGTTCTGCTGAAGACTTCAGCACAACCTATGGTCTTAAACCAAAATAAATGACAAGACATTTTTTAAAATTTTAATTAATATACTTTTAGAAATGTCGTTATCTTATTTCTAAAAAAATAAATTTTTCAATATTTATAAATTAATATATTTATTTTTCGCTTGGCATAATGCTCCCTTCGACAAAAAAATTAAAACTTTGAACCACTGTAAAAAGAAGTCCACACAACATGTCCTTTCAGAATTCTGTTCCATTCAAAAAGTCTTAATTTGTTAACTGAAAATAAAAATAATTTTAGAAAATTAGAAATGAATAAGAAAATATTTTTATAAATTAATTTTTATGAAATATTTTTTTGAAAATATTTTTTTTTAATAAAACACTATTTATTAATCTTTTTGAAGAAATATTTTCTAATTTTTCAAAAATTATATTTTTTAATTTTTAGAAAATATTTTATAAAAATATAACTAACCGAAATGTAAAATATATAGAAAATATATTCTCTTTTTATTTTTTTGATATTAGAAAAAAACTAATTTAAAATTTTAAAATTACTTTTAGAGAATACTTTATTCTTAATTTTTATTTATGTTTTACGATTTTTCTATTTTTAATATTTTCTAGAAAATATTTTTATGGTATTTTTTTTGCAATTAATATGCATTTAGAAATGTCGTTATCTTAATTGTAAAAATTAAAAAAATAAAAAAAAAACTTAATTTATTACATGAAAATATTTTCTAAAATATATTATAAAAAATAAAAATATAAAAAATATGTTCTAAAAATTATTTTTCAATAAAAATTAGAAAAATGTGTTTTCTAATATCAAAAATAAAATAAGAATACATGAATACCAAATAATAATTAATTATGATTTTATATTATTTCTTCTAGAAATTAAAAATAAAACAATTCCTGAAAATAAAAAATAAATAAGATTAAAAAAATAAAAATAGTTTAAAAATACAAAAAATCATAAAAAATAATTGAAAAAAAATCTTTTTTCAATAGGTATTTTGCCCTTTGAAAATAATGATCTGACATTTTAATCGAAATCGCGATTCGTACATGTTTCGATGTATGTCATCCTGATTCATAAAAATACAAAACTGCGAATTGTTGCAGTTATTATGTGAATATTTTTTTTGATATATTAATGTTTATGGCCCTATGCTCAACATTGCAACGACGGGAATAAATATATATTAATGTTTGTGTCGGTTTATGGTCTGTCTAAGAGAAACTATAAATTGATAGAAATATTAACCCATTTTGACCCAGTGTTCGATTAATGGCTGGGCTTTAATGCGTTAAAATTTAAACATGTTTTTGTCATAATGTTAGACAAAACAATTTTAGTTGCTTCTAATTTTTAAGTCTTTTTTGACATTTTAATAAAATTAAAAAATAAAAAAAAATTATAGAAAATATTTTTTTATTTTTTTTTTTAGAAAAATTTAAATATTTATAAAAAATATTTTTGAATTTCACAGGAACAAATTAATTGAATTCAAAACTAAAATTATAATTTCAAAATATTTACCATTCTTAATATTAGAAAATTCATTTTTTAGAATTTTTATAAACAAAAAAAACGAAAATATTTTTTTAAAATATTTTTTATGAAAATATTACGAAAGTTTTTATTTTGTTAATATTTTTTTTTTAATTTTTATAGATTATTTTTAAATTATTTTATTTTTTTTTAATTTTTATTTTTTATTTTTTTAATATATGTATTTTTAATTGTTTAGAACATATCTTTCTATTTTTTTTTTAATTTTTACATATTTCAATAAACGCAGGAATTCGGAGATTTTCTTATAATTTAAAAGTCTTCTTGAGTTGTTTGAAAATTAAAAAAAAATATTATTTAAATTATTTTTATGAAATATTTTTTTGAAAATAAACTTTTTTAATTTTTTGTGGAAAATGTTTTTTTTTGTTTTTTTTTGGAAAATGATTTTTTTTTGTTATTTTTTTTGGAAAATGTTTTTTTTTTGTTTTTTTTTTTTAGAAATATTTCTTTTTTTTTTGAATTTTAAATCTTTAAAAATATTTTTTAATTTCCTGAAACTATTTTTTAGTTTTTGTAAGAAAATATTTTATAAAATTATAATGATTCAGAATATTTATTATTTTTGATATTAGAAAATGCATTTTATCTTTTAGTAAGCAAATAATATACGTTTTACCTAATTTCCATCAAAAATATTTAAAAAAATATAATCATATATATGACAATAGATTTTTGGTTTATGTATTACGACAGTTTTTATTGGTATTGTTTTCGAACACATATCTATTTTCTTGGAAATATTTTTCTTTGAAATTTTTAAAAATGTTGTGTTATTCTTCATAGTTTTTATTTTTGAGAAAATTTTTTATTTTTAGAGCATTTTTTTATTTTTTTTAGAAAATATATTTTTTAAATTTTTCAAAATATATTTTTTTACAAATTTCGAGTGAAATATATAAAAAAGCAATTTCGAAGAAGTTTAATTCAAGTACAAATTATTTTAAAAGCAAAATGGAAAAAGAAATTGCCGAAACCAGGGATCGAACCAGGGACCTTTAGATCTTCAGTCTAACGCTCTCCCAACTGAGCTATTTCGGCCGTGTGTTAAACGATGCCAAACAACACATTTGCCCAACAAGCAGACGTCACCGAAGCAACAACGAGTGCCGAGTGCACGAGCAAACGACACAGTCTACCCCTCCCTCCTCCCTCTCTCGGCGACCATTGATAAGAAGAATAAAACACGATGCTAATGAGATAAAATTGAAAATTAAATTATTTCGTTTCGTTTCATTTTTTGTTTTGTTTTTGTTTCAATAAACGATGACTGAGCTAATAATAAACTACACATTTCCATTGTACTCGCTGGCTGGCTGGCTGGATGGTTGGCATTAATGCCAGGCTATCCTCCATTGTATGGCATTCTGCTTCTTCTACTTCTGTGGAATAGCACAAAGAAGCTGTCCGAGGGAGTCCCCCGCAGAGAGCCGATTCAGAAAAATGACGATAATAAATTGTTTGAGAATTAAAAGTTTTGGCCGAGTCTTTGTTAAAACCAATAATAAATTTTAATTACGCGAGCAAGCTAGCGA
This sequence comes from Polietes domitor, assembly GCA_947397865.1. Taxonomy (NCBI): domain Eukaryota; kingdom Metazoa; phylum Arthropoda; class Insecta; order Diptera; family Muscidae; genus Polietes; species Polietes domitor. The sequence goes on along the minus strand of OX377619.1, from coordinate 90,967,121 downwards.
ACGGTTCAGGTTCAATTCCAATTTCAGCAGGAATGGAATGACACTGGCCACGATAAATTAAAAGGTATGGGAAGGGAAATATCCACAGACTGTCTGTCCAGCTAGTGCTGAGAAGAATAATTCCTTAGAATTATGTAAACGAGTGGTTGGTTGGTGGAGGAGGTGTTGACCATGACACACACAAAGAAAATGCAAAGAAGCCAAGAAGAACGGACGGACAATGTATCGGCTGTAGGAGGGATGTGTCTTGTCTATGATGGGTGTGAACTGAACTCTTCTGGTCTACCAGCCAACAGCCAGGTCATGAGAATATTTTTCTTTTCTTTTGGTTTAATTTATTGTTTATGGAATGTGTGGACATTCTTGGCGGTGTTTAATTCGACCAAGAGTTGGCGCGGCGCTGTAATAAATGTCAGACAAAAGACCAGCAACAGGATGTCCGTTTATTTTATATTTTGTGAATTTCCTTTTTTGAGTTCCTTCTTCCACCAGCACCCAGTCAACCAACCAACCAACCAACGAAGAAACCCTAATTGGCGTTGATGTCCAAATGTCCGGTTTTGTCTGTTGACATGGATTTTGATAACCATCATCAAACACCACCACCGTACGTACCGTGGTCGTCCTCCATTCCAGGGCGATTCAATTCTCGAACGAGAACGGATCAACTTGTCTTGCCAAGAACCGCGGCGCGGCTGGCTATGGGCTTAAACTTATCATGCGAATTAACCACAAATTTTCATTTTGAAATTATTTTCTCGTCCAGGAATTTTCCATCGTCTGCCGCAAAACAAAGTTGATTTCATTGTTTGAAATCCAAGTGGAAGGGTGTTTTTGGTTTGGCATGATGTGATAGGATTAGATCATCCTAAAAAATGAAAATGACACCATTTTTTACTCAGTCAGAGTAAAAACACAAAATTTATGGATTTTTTTTTATTAAAATTTCGATTTCCGTTGAAGTTACTTTTGATATTTGTACTCTAATTTTGGATCAGACCTGCTTATATGTCCAATTAAATTTAATTATGATGGCTACAAATTTTGTGAATTTCACAACTGTGGTTCAGGACAGTTTTCAAAATATTGAAAATTTTTCCGAAAAATCTTTTTTTTTTCTAGCACGAAAAAATCATTAAAAGTTGAAATAATAGGAAGCAAATATTTTATTTCTGTAGCTATAATTCTAACGCAGAAAATAATGTCTACATATAAAAGATCCACGCATAAAGGTAGAAGTTATAATAAAACTTTTATTAAAAAAATCATGATTTTTTAATTTTTGTTTAAATATCACTAAAAAATCCTTTACAAATTAGATCACAGAATTTTGTTATATTTTGCAAAAGCTGGAGAGAAGAATAGCTTAACGAAGAACACAGACCTATTTGGAAAAAAATATGCATAATGTTATGCAAGTTATGGCCCTTCTTGTAGAAGCAAAACTTGGTAAACAATTACAAACGTTTTTTTTAAATTCCCTCCCTTCTACGAGAAGGGTAATAACTTCTACATTTACCATAGATTTTCTTCAAATATGTCTCGTTTTCTTCGTTAAGATCCCAGATATTGCAAAAATAAAATATTCTGTTATTTAATTTGTAATGAGTTGTTTATGCTATTCAAACAAAAAATAAAAAAAAAAACATATTTTTATCAGCGGCAAAAACTCCCAAATTTCGACTTCGCTGATTGAATTTTGCAAAAAAATCCTATTAAAAGATTTCAACAATATCGCGGCTAAATTTAGCTGTGGACGCCTTTAAAGTGCATAAATGTTTTATTGGATGTATTATTGGAATGTACATATATCGGAAAACACGTATTGTATTGTTGTATTTATTTAGTATTGTTAATTTTCTACAGTAAAAAACTATATTCGCGAGGCCGACCGATCCATCGGCTTATACATATATTGTTAAAATATTGTCGTATTTGTTCATTTAAAAAATATTCTGCTTATGGCTGCAAACATCAATTTAATTACTGAAAAGGCAAAACCTCCTAAGCCAAAAATGAAGCAATATTCCTTCGTTGTTCTCTGTTAATGTATTTTGGAAAATTTATTTAAAGCATACTTTAGGGATGTAAGGTCTTATAATATGTGAGCGCATACAAATATTGAGCCGATATATTAATATTAATTTATTTACTAAGTTATATAGTCGTTTGTCATCGATTAAAAATGAATATAATTGTATTGTCATTTATTTTGGTTTAAGGCCAAAGGTTGTGCTGAACCCAAAATTAGCAAAAAGGCAAAGTGAGACCTTTATTGGTGCAGCTAAAATTTGACTACGCTGTTTCGATGGGCGCTACCCCATCTCGTCAGAACTTTCGCAACGAATGTATGTCTTTGACTTAAATCTCGGTTCATATTAGTACCAGCGGTCACATATTTCCAATGAGAAGCGCTGATAAACAAAATATTCCACCGAACTAAGTCGACACACTAAAAGTCTCTCTTTGCCATTTCAATGTTATGCATGTGCTCGCATCGCTCGAAACAATGCAAAGGTTGTTGTTGTACGGTATGGTCCGTCTTCACTGTACCTCGTGTGTATTGTTGTTGTTGAAGTTGGTCAGACCAACTATACATACAAACAACAATTAATATAATTTTTATCAAAAATTTCGAAAATTGCAAAAAACTAAAATTTTGATGTGGGCGTTAGGCGTGGCACTGACAATTTTCATTTAATTGTGGAATCAAATGAATTCCCTGGGAATAAGTTGCATTAACATATATATTAAATTAAGAAAATGATGACATTCTTTCATATTATGTTACATGGGAGGTAGGCGTGGTTGCGGGAGGATTTAAAAAAAATAAAATTAAAAAAAAAGCGAAAAAAGGTCTTAGCTCTATTCCTTGTAATTTTTGCCACAGCTTGTATGAAAATATTCCACTGTGTGTCGTAACATCAACATTTATCCATAGAAAAGTATTCTTCCGGGGTTACCTTTATTTTAGAAACATAAAGCCCTCTCTCTTAAATGTGCCGAAACCTGGGAAACGTTATTGTTCGGAAAAAATCGAATTTTTCCTTCCAATGGACTCAAAATTGAAAATTAGAAGAAATAATTGAAAAAATATATAACTTTTTTAGTTATCGGTACCTGGCATAGTAATTGAAAATTATGTGTATTTTTTAAATAAAAAATTACATGAAATAAACATTTTTTAAATAATTTTTCTCCGACTATGATGTAAATAGTTTCGAAGGCTTTACACGACAGCCTCTTTTGTAAATACCACCTTTGTAAAGAATGTTTCTTTTATACTTCCTAGAATTGCCTTATTTGAGAACCAACGTCATTCTTGTAATTTATTTCGATACAATTTCATTAAAATAGACAAAATTGATGAACAATTTTCTAAATTTGCAGATTTTACATTTTTGCCAAATATATTTCCGAATTGCCAAAGTGGGGAAGTGTGTTCCGAAATATGGAATGCTAGAAAGTAACTTAGCAATGCTAGAATGTTATCAAAAAGTTATACTTGTTTTGTCGCTCCTTTCGTTCAAATGTGCTAAAAATAATAAAAAAGTAAAAATCATATAGATATTTTCAATTATATATAACTATATTATAATTATCGACTATTTTAATTTTATTTTATTGAATTCTTCAATAAACAATTTCGATTGATATTGCATTTTTAAGGAGAGCTCTATAAAATCTAAAACAATCCCCCACCTTTTTGGGAACATAAGTCAATTTTTCGAATTGTTATTTATATTTCGATAACTGCGCCCTTTATCGAAGTTATCGAAAAATTTTACTTGATTTTTTTCGTTTTAAATATTGTAATATAGTAAAAAAATCGATTTTTTCTACTTCGATAACTATAATTATCGAAAAACTCTTTCCGTTTTCTTTATATCCAGCTCATTTACATCGGAATATTTTTTATTTTTCCTGCCAAGTTTTCCTTAAAAATCATTTTTTTTATATTTTCTGTTTTGATAACTAGAAAGTTATCGAAAAAATTTAGCTGATTTTTTTTTCTCAAAAATCAAAATAATGAAAAAGTAAAAAAATCGATTTCAATATTTCGATTATATAATTATCGAAAAATTAAATTTTATTTTTCGTTTTCAGAGTTTTCAAGCTCATTTTAAGCAAAAATCAATATTTTGTTAGATTTTTTAAATATATCGATAAAAAGTGCACCAATTTATATTCTAATTTTAAGATCCTGCATCTGATCGACAGTCAGATCGTGGGGCCTCGGATATCACATAATTTTTTATTGTTACAGTAAACTTTCGGTAATGTGAACTTCCACAATAGTGAACTTATTTCTTTGTATGAACAACATTTTTTTGGAAATTTTTGGTTGTTTATTAATCATCAGAACTCTTTCGTCGGATGTAGAGGTGCACTTACACTCAATTTCATCGTTCATATATGTTTAGTACGGGAGATGTCCAAGGAAAAGCGAAAGTTTTTAACCATGGAATAGATTTCACTATCTGTATTAACACTAGTATTTGAAGGTTCTTTCAATCTATTCTATCACGTCAACAAGGAACGCCCTTCGTTTCATGTTTTTTTTTTTCAAACATCGAACAAGAAAACAATGGTTTTATAATTTAGCAACTTTAGCTGGAAATAATCTCTGATCCTGAACGGAAAACTCTGTCGTTGGCATTTATTTTTTTACTTTTTTATCTTTATCTCTCTACACCACTTTTATTCAAATTCATTTTGCTTTTAATTCGTTCGCAGTTTGCAATTCAGAATTCTGGCAAATGAAGTCGTCTTTTGCTCGCTTCACTTCACGGCTACGCCAACCTTGACTCCTCATCCTCACTCAGCGACTTCCTTTTACACCCATTCCAAGTGGCAGTGGCAATGGCTGGTTGGCGATGTTATGGCTGTTATGGTTGACTTTAAGATTTTCTAATGAGAAGGCGTTAAAATTATAGCCTTACTTTGAGAAGTCATTTATTTTCGCAAATAATGGCCTCTTCGCGTGAAATATGACGCTGTAAATAAGAAATTTTAAAGAGGTGTTTTAGAACTAAATTTATGTGCAAATGCAAATTTGAAAAATTAATTATAAATACTAATAAATTCTCAATAAATTGCATGGCAGCGAAAGAGGAGAGTCACATGAATATATTAAAAGTTAAACAGTGGGTATTAAATTTTTAATTTAAAATTTAATCTCATTCGTATCATGTTTGTAATTCTGTGAACACTGAACTTTATGTTGAGATATTAGAAAATTGGAATTTTTCCTCCAATTTGAGATGAATCTTCTAAAACAAACTCCCACCTTTTTCCTCAGCTCGATCTCTCAGTGTCTATTTAAACATCCACATCTCTAGTGGACGCAATTTATTGAATCCACAACCACAACAGCTCCAACATTACTGCCACCACCACCAGCACCGTCACCAACAATAGCAACAAGATCTACAAACAGCACTTAATAAATTACCTCCCGATGTACATGCGGACGGAGAAGAGAAGAAGGAAAAAAGAGACATTTTTCCAGTGAATTACCGAAAGCGAAACCAATTGAAAGTCATGTAGAAAAATATAGATTAATCAAAAAATGTATGTTAAATTCAAGAAATCAAGCAACAACAGCAACAGCCACAACAATGGGGCAGAATGAATTGAAACTTTTTAAGTGGTACAACCGACAATCGCCATTCCAGTGAGTGGTGTATACGCACAGTGGTTTGAAGGACCTCTGAATACGAATTAAATTCTTTACTCCAAGCCATGGTGATCGGAGTAAGGATAGGTTTAGGATAGGATGTTGGAAGCGGCAGCCTTCGAAAATATATTAAAATTCAATCCTGCCAGATTTTGTAACAAGTTTCGAGACATAGTGATTTGATAGTTAGATTAGGTACAGTACATCCTGATATCCTGGCAAATGAGTACGAGAGTTAGTGTTGGGTTAGGTTGGGATGAGAATAAGAGTCACCTCAACCGGAATGGTTTATACCAGCTCATGTCTAGTGGCCAGCTTGTCGTATAGACCAATATTGCTTTGGGTACAGTAGGCAAGTGTCTTGAGAAGATTATATGCAATAGACAGGAGGAGGTTTTTTTGCATCACTTACCACAATTGCTTTTTGAGTTTCTTCCTCTGTCCTTAGCACCTGGTTCAACTGAATGTCATCAGTTATCTTCTGAACTTATCATGGTATCGATTATAGTTTCCACGCTCAAGCTTTTGTCTATATGAAGCTGTTGCCTCACTCTGAACGCGTCGAACCGAGTACTCTGTACCACTGTCTCATCTTCTTCCACGCACACTGGGCATATTGGTGAACTATCGTGCCTACTTTTCCACTTTTCTATATTTGGTACGAGCCTAAATATCCACCAGCCTTTTTGCGAGTTTCCCCACCTGCTTTGCAATTTTGCATAGATTTTCGGCGTTGGACCTTTCTTAGGTTCGCTATGCTAACTTCTGGTGTCTCCTTTTGTGTCCTATATAGTTCCACCTGTTCAATTGCTGCTAGGTCGATTGGCATTAGTCTTGCCACTACGATAGCTGCATCCAGAGATATTGTTAGATATCCGCAGCAGACACTGAGACAACTTCTTCGAAATATAGACAGCTTTGTTCTTTGTAGTCTTGCACTTAAGCTTCTTCTTCAACGTTATTGCCCATATTGGTGATCCATAGAGGATTACTTACTCTTGAAATCATTATCCTACTTCCAAAAGACAAAGTCAACAATCGATGCCGTGAAATTTGTGACAAGTATGACCAAAAATGCTATTCAATAGCATAATATATCAATAGCTTCAACTCAGCAGATTGGAATCACTTCGTACCGGCTCTGAGAAAATAAAGGTGCCAGAATAACTGATACAAATATTAAAGAACTACTTGTCAGATGTGACACTATGGTATGAAACTGATAGAGGTAGAAAGCAGAAGTTCCCCAAGATTCGATTCTAGGTCCCCTACTGTGGCATATCATGTTTGACGGCATAAGATACCGAAGTAAGCGACCATTGTGAGTTTTACAGACGACGTCGCGGTAATAGTAAAAGTGAGACACGCACACGAAGTCCAGTTATATACGAATGAAGCCATCAGGACAAATTAAATAGGGCCGGAGTCAATGAACCTGGACCTGGCAGAACATAAGACATAGTCTGTACTCATTAACATGAACCAAATAATCTCATCGGCTGCTATAGAGTATCTTGGTATGATGATAGACTTTTAAAGGTATAAGGACTTCGTGTGCAATAAGGCAACTAGTGTCGCAAATGCTTGGGTGAGAGTGTTGCTGAATGTAGGCCGACCCTGGCGGAGTAGAAGACTGTTGCTCTCACTGGTGACGAACTCCGTACTGCTCTATGGATTCCCAGTTGGGGCGAGAGTACAACCAAGAAGGACATCTTTCCTATCCATCTTCGGAAAAAGCTGCATTAGAGTTTGTAGCGAATATCGCACAATTTCTTTGGAGGCAGGAATCGGAAATATATGTATACTTGGAACACCTGAAGAGCAGAAAGATATGATAAAATGGCAAAGGTCATTGGACCTGTGAACTGATCCCAAACATCTGTGAAAAAGGTCAGCTAGTCGGCATGTTCTACGTCCTAACCATTCTTTGTCGGAAAGTCCCTAAGTTTCAGGAATTCTGTGCTCGTCAGAAAATTCCTTATCTTAACCCATCCCTGATATTCTTCATCTAAGGGAGTATCGGATCCGAAATGTTCCGAGCTGTCGGGCTCGAGAAAGCGGGCAATAACGAAGAAAGTGTTCCACCGTTTCGGTGTGTTCTCCGTGTCCGACCGCCCATGAGAATTCCGATAGTGGTGCTGAGTTCGATTTTACACAAACTCAACAGACGTGTGGTTCCATTCTCATTGGTCATAATACTTTGGTTGTACGGGTCATCTTATGGACTGGAATTTATTGATCATTCTTTCAATTCCTTTTTCATTTTCCATTCGATGTGAAATGGATCACTTCTTGCCAATTCATCTGCTTCCTCGTTTCCTAAGATCATGTCCTGCACCCTATGATCTCTACTTTCTATTTCTTCGATTCGAAGCACTTCTGCCTAATAGACAGTGTTATGGTTTGGGAGACGGTGGTAGTCAATTTAAAATTTAGAATCGGCTATAAAGGAGAACTGATTATTTTTTAAATTTATGGTTTTATTGTATGAAATTTGTCATTTAATAATGGAACACAATATCTGTCATACCACGACTGGCTCGGCAGTACCTCACCTGATCAACCCAATTTTTCAGTACATGGCCCAATGAGGACGCCAGCCCAAAATCCACACCAAGCAGTAATTCTCAATAGTCCCTGAAGCCCATGTGCGGCAATTTTGCTTATTGACATAGCCACCGAGATGAAAATGAGCTTCATCTGGAAACACGTAATTTTTTACAGTTTTCGTTAAAGACTCACTACTTTGGAAGTAAGTTTTTAACATTTCCCAATTTTGTTCGAGTCAAACATAAACCTGAAAATAAAATCGGCAGCTCAAATTTAAAATGTTAAATGATAGTACTCCTCGGTCGACCTCTGCCTCGATTGCCTTGCGGGTTGAATGTTAGTGCTGCCTTAGTTATGATGCAGTCTATAATCAACTTTTATTTAATAACATTTTCTGCCCTCCCAACCACTGTGTCCGATACGATCAAGTCGACCTTCTTAAGCCAAAGGGGGGGAGGGGGGGACGAAAACCCGAAGCAGAAGAAGAAGAAAAGTGCCGCATATATCATTGTTTACCAAACACAGCATGGAAGCGTGTTATTTGTTGCCGATGTTGTTCCAAGTTGTCCATCTTGGCCGTTGCCCATGGTCTGTTGTCCGCGTACACACCGAGTCCGTTCTTGTCGTAGTGGTTGTAGTTGGTGTCGTTGAAGAATGTATCCGATGATGTGATCAATTATTGAACGTTTTACGTTTTTCTTGCCAACAACAACAACAGCAGCAGCAGCAGCCGCATTAACATCGATCCATCCAACCATCCGTCCATCTATCCATCCGCCGGGTGATTAATGAGTCACACACGAAAACACACACGTTGATCTCGAGAAGACAACAACGGCAACGACATCAGGAGCAGCAGCACCATCACCAATGTTATTTTTTCATTAATTCTTTTATTTTATCACTTATTATTGATAAGACGTCTCTGTCTGGCTTGGCCGACTGACTGACGGACTGTGACTTTCTGCAGCTCTTCTCTGTCCCTTTCTTTCGCTTGTTTCATAATTGACACCGCAGAGAAAGGCGACCTGTGGACGGACTCTCATTGTTGTGCGTTAGCTTCGTACCCTCACTTTTCGGATTGAGAGGCGTTACTAATGTTTTTACAAAATTTAAATGTTTGTTAAGAAATTGTTTTATTTTTTTCTTTCGTTGGTCTGTTTCTTTGTCTTTTGCGGTCATGAGGACGGGACGAACGGGAATGGGGATCATTTGTGATGATAATCCTGGCATTGAATATGGATTTAAAGAAAATTAAGAAATTTCGAAGGCTATTTATTTAGTAATTCCCAGAAGAATTCCAATCTTTTCATATCTTTTGGTCCATCAACAGAGAATTTGAATATGTTGACGATATGAACGTTCAGGATGTTGATAGTTCGGGAAAATTGAATATGATTAGCGGAACAAGAAAAGTAGGACCATTGTTCAGCCCACCTGGAACAGTGTTAAGTTTGGTGGAGGACTTGAAGTTTCAGTTCATTTATCTGAATCTTATGCGGTTACGCCATCTTGAGCTGACAGAAAGGATGATGAGTTAATTGAGATTATGGATATTATGATTATGGATGAGTTAATTGAGAGCAGCTAAAATATTTTCAATTGCCCCCAAGTTTCGGCCTCAAACAGCGGCTGTTCGATCAACAACTGAACCAGTTTGTTCTAATTTCGCGATAATTCGACTAATTTATCGCTCCACTCGGTTTGACGATTACTGTAAATATCTTGAAGCTTGTCTCGATCATAGCTCTGGCAATTCCCTTTATTAATCCAGGAGAGTCGTTCGATTGGAAAGTTTCATGTCATGTTTCCTAGAGAAAAAATCATAATTCATCACAAGCTAAGTTCAAATTTACCCTAAGGCTGGTGTTAAGGCTCATGTTATTCCAGGAGAAAATAATCGTACTTCTCTAGGAGGATCAGTATATATACATTGGGAGCTGGCTTTGGTTTGCAGCACCCGAATGCTTCCACATTCTGAACACTTTGAGATCCATCTGGATCCATTGTGCGTGTCCTTGGTGTCTGAAAAGGAACAAGAGGAAGTAGAGGAAATAAAGGGCAGATGATTATGCGAAGACGTTGAGTCTTATGACTTTGTAGAAAGTGAGATATAGGATAATAAGAGTGAAACTGAAAATAAACGCAAGGAACGCTCAACCTTTCCTTCTCCAACACCAATCGATAGAAGATATCACATCCTTCGTGTATGTGGGCTGCAAAATTACCAAGGCCCTAGACAAGACAGGCATTTGACATGTTAATCTGCGTGTGGCGTTCCTCTCAACTGTTGACTAACACAAAGCTTTGAATCCTCAATTTTAACGTGAAGTCTGTACTACTCTGTAGTTAGCGAATCCTGGAAAGCTACACTATAGCCAACACCATTCAAGTCTTTGTTAACAGTTGCCTTCGTAAAATCCAACGTATATTTTGGTCCGAAAAAAAGAAACGTTGAACTCTGACACACCACCCACCAAATCCCCATTCAGGCAGTGATCCGCATGCGGAAGTAGCGTTGGATTCGGTACATACTCTGGAAATCGCCAGAAGACATTAACAGAGTTGCCATCGATTGGAATCCTCAAGACCAGAAACGTTTAGGCAGACCTAGCCATAAATGGAGAAAGCAGCTACATTTTGAAATCAAAACTTCAGGGCATAGTTGAAGTGAAATAACTTGTTTGGCAAATGAAGACAGAGAGAGTTGAACGTCTGCACAATAAATGCTCGATCATCTCTAACTCTACGGCAGTGACTGCCAGCCACCTCGCTAATCTGCCCTGTCTATATACCTATCATTGTTTAATTTTCAGGTTTACTTAATTCAAGAAGAATTTATGTCGGCCTTTGGCCATGTGGACCTACTGCTCCATATTGAGTTCAATGAGGACCATTTGCTTGACTGAATCACTCGGTAGAGCTTGCTAATGAGATGTCTGATTATGGTAGGCTTCCAATGATGAACCCTGTCTAGCCAGTTTGTCTGATATGTCCTTTCCTCTATGTCCCCGGGAATTCATCAGAGAGGGACAGAGTCATCTCGTCACCTACAACTCAGCTCGACCATGGGCTTAATTGTGTGTGACATTCTGAATGATCTGAGTATCCACAGTGATTCAATATAGAAACTGGCACCTGTGCCTATTTCCATTTTTGAACCGTCTGTGTGAACATACAAACAGTAGGGGGCTCGCCATTATCCCAATTGTCTCTCTTTCGTATGATTATCTGTGGGAGTAGTGATAAGTTCAGAACGGGCACCATATATTCGATGAATGGACCCCGTGGGTCATGTTGGCGTGGTCATAAGACCTCCTGCCTGATTCTCTGAGCCTTATAGCACTTTTGACAGCTACTATCCCGCCACAATAAACAGCAAACAAATTGGAAGTACTTCGTTAGGAAGCATCTTAAGATCCAAATGTGCATTTGACCCGCTTTTGAGAAAGTTTTTTTAAACAACTTCCAAAAAATGGATAATATGTAACATTTTACGAAGTAAATTGGAATGAATTTTTCGTATGGGTTCACAGAGAAAAGGTATCCGCTTTGCCCCAGAAGGTCTCGGGTTCGAATCGTGGCACGGGAAAACTCCTTTTTTATGTTTTTTATTATTTTTTAAATAAACAACTTTTAATTTTGTATAATTTTAATAATTTAAACATTTTCGTTTAAAAAATACAAATTTATTATTATTATATTAATGTAGTTCAAATATATAATTTTTCTTAATTTTTATTAATACTATTACTAAAATTAAGTAGTGTTAATTTATTTATTGATAATTTAATATTAATATGTGTTATATATTACATTCTATCTAAATATTTTGATAAGTTTCCTATTGTCGGTTCTAACAAAAATAAAATGGTTAGCTTTAGTTATTCAACGCTCACAACAGAGGATAGCTGAGATGGTTAGAGTGCCGTAGTAGCAACCTCAAGATCTACTCGCGGTGGATTTTTTAAAACAGAAATGGAAACTAGTGAAAAAGTGGTTCCTTTGCAACACTTTAAAATAACTTTTAAATCTTTCCAAATAAAGGACAACCCTCTTAACTCCATGTTAAATTCATTGGCGAAGATCCAAATCTTCACTGCATCCGAATCAGAAGATGAACATCTTATTCACTTATTTTTGATGGGAAGTAGTGATAGGCCTGACGACTATTTTAGGTTTCTGCCACCAGTTCTTTCCTATGGACTCGTAGAGTGAATTGCTGCATTGTTTCTTCTTTCTTTTGTGTTCCTGTTCTAGTTCAGTTTCCGGGTTGACGATAACATCCAGATATTTGGCCTCCTCGGAGAGGTGAAGCTCAGTGTCATCCAGAATTGGTTTTCCGAATGGTTCTTTCCTTTTGGTTTTTCTACTTCCTTTTGAAGAGAACAAGTTCAATTTCCTAGGATTAACAACTAGACCACAATGGAAAGAACGAGAAGCACATTCAACTTTGGTCATATACGTATTTCATATCTTGTGTGGGGATAACTCATCAGTGGCGCTTCTGTATAGAGGGCTTGCGTTACCCTGCTGTTAAGAGCCGTATATATATATTTATTTTTTGCAAATTTACTGGAAAACCTTATTTTCATAGACTTCAGGCAAAAAGTTAGTTTCTGCATTGTTACCTTGGTTGAATTGGATATTCTATGAACGTAGGTTTTGGTCCTATCCCATTCCCAAAATTCCTTGTTTGAATCACGAACACAATCTCTCATGTCTTTGATCCACAAAAACACTAATTTCCTGCCCATAAAAAATCTCTGAAAATTTGTTTTCTACAACCACCAAGAAGAAGAAAATGAAGAAGAAAGACAAATAACTTTTTCTTTCTTTCCAATTATCGAGACAAATGGCAGTAGATTTTGCTTTAGGCCAAAAAGCGACGAAAACGAAACTTTAATTCCTTCTCCAGCTCCACCAACACCATCACCATTGGCACCATGTGGCCATTTCTCCATCCCGCCCATTCCATTGGGCCTTGGAATTGTGTTCAAAAGAGTCGTGCTTTTCGTCGTCTTTTCTTTTTCTAGTTTTCTAGCTTTCGTTGCCGTGTCTGTCTGTATGTCTGTCGTTTTCTTTGACATCGACATTACGCCGGCGGTTAAACTTTAGTTTGGAACTTTTATTATTTGTCACCTCTCAAACTCGTTTCAATGTCTGTACGTCCTCCGCTTCCCTGCCTTGTGACTCCCTCTTCACTGACAATTGACAAATTCGTAGTCGCTGTCGTTGCCGCGTTGTTGTTGTGAATGTCACCCGCTTGTCAAACAAATTTTCTTCTCTGTTGATTCTGTGTGGCGGCGGGTGTTTTTAACCATGTTCACCGTTGCTGCTGTTGTTGTTGTCGGTGGAGGTGCACCTTGTTCGGGGTTTTTTTGCAGGTACTCACTCAACTCGCTCGAAATTTGCTTAGGGCGGATATTGATAAATTACAAAGCAAAATACCCAGTTAATAGTGTTTTAAAGATACCAATTCCAGTTCAAATACTTTCGTTTTTTGTTTTGTGAGTTTTTGGCTTGAGCAAAATCGATTTGTAATGGCAGTGATTGGAGGAGAAATGAAATGAATCTCTGTGCCCTGCGGGAGTTGGAGCATTTTTGGCTGATGTCTATATGGTCGGGTAATATTCTGTGACAAACAATGAAAGTGATCGAAAAAGACTGAGTTTGCTTTTCGCAGAGATACCGAAGTTGATTAATTTTTCTCGGAATGGGCAGTGGATTCATATTTTTAAGATGTTTAAATAAAAATATCCCCCAGCTGTGGGATATTTTAATATTTTGCCGTGATAATGTTTAGAGCTCTTTCATAGCAAAATTCGCTGCGACTACGAAGTAATTTTTCTCTCTAAAAGTGTGATGCATTTACAACAATTTTCAATTTTTTCTTAACGAAATATGACACTCCCGTATAACTTTTAAAATTTTGACACGTCTTAAATTATGCCACTCAAAGCACTCCACCTCCTCCCCACAAAAGTTTTGTATGCAATTCGATACTTGAAATTTTTGAATTTAATTTTTCATGATTTCTTTTCACAACAAACTCTCGCAACATAAGAGTTGTTGGGTTGTGTGTTGTGCCTTTGTCTGTCTGTCTGTACTCATTTACATGGTCTTTATGGTTCTGTCCTACCCTTTCCTCGTTCTCCTCATCAGCCGGGAGTTATAAATATTTTCAATTAAAATCGTTTTAATGTCAGTCACGCCAATCCACGAAAATTATTTCTCTACATCATCCGCACATTACATGAAAAAATGAAGTGAAATAAAAATAAAAAAAAAAAAACAAAATTGTGTTAAATTTGTGTGCGTGCATGTGTTTGTTTGTTTTTGTAAATTTAACACACTTTTCACATGATTTGCTGTAGCAGCTTGTAGGTCCGTCCAACCGTCCGTCCGCCTCTGAGCGAGTGAACGTGTAAACTTTCTTACAATCATAACCCAGCTCAACTGGATCGAAGTCCAAGTAGACCGTAAGTAAGCCTGGTAATATCGTCATCCACGTCCACATCCCCAACCACACCATCATCATCATCGCCATCGTCATCGTTGTGGTCGCCGTCATACATAATCGTATTTTTCAAAATTTATTTCTTTAAAATTGAAATTGAAAGGAAGTGAAAGTCAATTAATGTTACATTAATCACACACATGAGCGGACACGACAGAGCAGACGATGTCTGAGCGAACGAAGCCTTGGTTCTGCTTGAAATGAGTTACGAGAATGCCTGTCTCTGCCTAGAAATATGTTCATAATTTATGGACACTCTATTGGCGAGAAAGATCCTCCTGATAGACAGATATCGTAGTATGGAGGGTGAATGCCCCCCTATATTGCATATATTCAATCGTATTGATACAAAAATTCATAGTTTTATAGAGGAAACTTAGCTTTAACATAGGAAAGAGAAGGACCGATCTTATGATACGATTCAAGTGGCCTTCAGCGTTTTTTTTTTTGACAATTCGTCCATTCCATTAATGAAGTGCAATTTTATAGTATTCTGTTGTATAACTCGGGCGGGATCGAGATATAAAAAATGTCACATCACGCAATCTCCTCGCTGAAGCTCATTTCTGTTGGTTGTTTAAAGCTGTCGTACATATCTGAGCTCAGGAGGGACGCAAAGGTTATCCTTATCCCAATGGTGGGCTTATCAGCCAAACCTCATTTCTTCTGAAAACATTGAAGAGGTTAGTGGACACCAGCTGGACAAGGATGTTAATATAGAATAGCCAACACGGCAAGTCAACAGAATCTGCTCTTCTGGAACTGGTGAGAACTATTGAATCATCCCTTTATTATAAGGTATTCGCAATGTAGGAGGTGCCTTCAGTAACATACACTCTGGTGCGATAATAACGGCGTTGTCCAATCTTGACTTCCTTGGGAATCGATCTGCGGGGGACCTGATGACACTGCTGTTCGAAAAGTGGAATTGTTCCAGTTTGGTGAGCACTCATAAAAAAGCCCATTGCTTGTGGTGTTGGAAGTGACTTCTCTCGATTTATGTGGAGCTTTCTCAGAGATCGCACTATACGTGTTGTTGTAGATGGGTTCTCATCCGACGAGCATAGGTAACAGCAGTAATACCATGGGGTTCTGTCCTTTCCCTCTCCCTTTTTCTTATTTTCATCGACGACCTCTTGGATCGGACTTTGAATCTTCATTTGCGGATAACAGCAACCTCTGTTATTCATACTCATTCGATCATAGATCAAGTCGTCAATAAATTGAGGACAAAAGGCGATTGATGGATGATTCACTCAGCCAGGATTTACTGGCCATTTCCGAATGGGGTCGAGTGAAAATTGGAGATTTTAATGTACGTTAGACCCAGTGCTCCTTATTGTCTGACAAGCGATTCACAGATCTCACGGCGTCGTCGATTGCAATGAACGGCGTGGATATTGAGCCAACAGATACTCTTCATGTTCTACGCATGAAAATAGATTGCTTTGTTCGTTGGACAAAACATGTATTCGATGTTTGAAAGGAAGCATTCAAGTATCTAGGCTTTTTAAATCGATGTAAGAAATACTTCACTTCCTCCGATCTTCCCAGTATCTACATCGGACCTAAGATGGAATACAACTCTCATATACGGTCGGCTGCTCTAAAATCTTCCTTGGAGCTACTTGATCGTGTTCTAAGGAGGGCGATGGTCGTGATAGATGACAGTTAGATATCCTATTCTATTGACTCTTATGATCATCGTCATAATGTGGGATGTGTGTCGTTGTTCTATCGATACTTTGTTCCTCGGATATACGTGATCTCATACTGGACGTGAGGACGTTCGTTAGGAATACGCGATTTTCATCTATTTGTTGTCGATTGGACAGCTGGCCGCACTACACATTACAGATTGAATTCGTTCTTTGCTTGTGCAACTCGAATGTGGAATCGACTTCCCGCAAATATCTTCCCTGTCAATTATGACACAGATTCAAAACAGACGTCCAGAAATACTTCTTCCTCCTTCCAACTCCTTATCTTCCTCTGACCAACGCAATGGACTGCATTTATGGGGGACATCCCCTGAGTGTTGGTTCAGTGAAAAAACTCTAGCACTCAAGCAAGTATTGCTGGATTTGGAGAAAGGTGAATATAAGGTGGCTGCGTTCGCGGACGCCTTAGGGATATTCTACAGAATGCTCTAAACAACCTGATAAGATGGGCCAGGAGTAGTGAGTTGGTCCTCTTTACGAGGAGGAACAAAATACATCACCTAAACCTCCTACAATAACCAGCTCAGAGCTCCTTGATAGAAGGCTTTATTTCATCAACTTATATACATACAGGATGGCTATTGGAGCCCACCGGGAACTCTCTGCTGTTTGTAGTCTTGATTTGGTGGTCGGCTACTTAGATCCGCTGAAAAGGGTGCAGAGAGTGGCGTGCATTAGCATAAGCAGAGCAATTAGGACAACAGCTACGAAGGCTTCGTTTTTCCGATTGATATAAAAGGAAAGTATATGATAGCTACAGCGCCAATTAAAATTAATTCTCTTTCCTTTTGAACTAATGGGACATAGGTCATATGATGACTTCTCGTCAATGATCATCGCTGTCCATGACCGCTTCCAATTGGCCATTGACCATTGAAACCATGCGAGGCGAATGAAGCTGAAATTCAACGATCGCTGTCATAGCTGCGACAACGAAGAGTGGAACATTTCTTATGCGACTGCCCGACTTTAATAAACCTACGGCAGAGGGCCTTTGGGAAGCAATAACTACACGACATTGACGAGATAACCAAATTTGATATTAGACATCTAATCAAATATCTCAATCTTTCAGGCTGGATATAACTGATGTTTATGAGTGAAGTGATCAATTGAGAACGGACCAAAAAGGTACGCTAAGCCGAAGTCTATTAGAAAAGTTGTGCAGTGGTTGCGTCGTAATGTTGAGTTTAACACTGGCCTCAACATCTACTCGGATAGTAGGGCGCCATCAGATCCTTGGACTTGGTGACCCCAAATTCATGAACAGCCCAATACTGCCGTGCATCGTTATTCACCTCATTTGGATGCCATGTATAAGGACATCCCAGGGAACTGTAAGCAAGGTTCCACCGGAACTTGCTTCTATAGGTACACCCATGTCGACATGCCAAAATGATAGCGTTGTCATCTAAAACGCCAGGGCAATAAACGCCCAGTGTACCACATGTTTTTTCACATTCGAGATCGGTACACTGTGTAACACATCATAGGCTGACCCAAAACTTGATTTATTGAGAGTTTACACCTTGATAAATAAACAATACTCTTTACTGAGATCAACTAAGTACCTACATTCTGAGACATTGAATTATTTTAAGATTTTTCTTCACAAGAACCATTGTTTAAAGACTAGATTTATATCATTAAATGGCCAAAATATTTGCCCGTCATGGTAACCTTGCTAAGCTCATTGGATTCCAAAATCCCCTCTCTGTCCTTTGATATTGAGCGATACGTGTGGCGTGGGAGTGGGATATCCTTGTAAGTACTCTAATGACACTTTGTCATCGAAGAGACATCAGCGATAATCAGCAGATGATATTCATGCTCGTTATGAACATAACAAGGAATTGATTTCGTAGCGAAGTTTCGGTGAAACCATAAAAGAATGTTTCAAGTTTTCTTTTTTTTTTGCTTTTTCTGTTTTGTGGCGCAACATGTGGCAATGCTATTAAATGTCTGCCCTCGCTCGACTCACTCGACAATAATTGAGTTTTTTTTTTGCATACATAGCTTGTTAACACTGGCTGGCAAATGTTCGGGGGCTTCAAGGGTCATATCCTTGTAGCTATTTAATATTTAAGGGTAACAGCGGCGGCGGCAGCAACCGCAACACACAAATTCATGGAATATCAACACTTTGAAGGTGCGACACGACGAGAGAAGCCTGCCAAAAGTGTGAGGATTATTCCGACAACAAAAAAAACAACAAAAGTAAGAATTCAAAATATTCGCTTCGAGGGTGCAAATAAACTCTCGAGGAATTTCAAGTGGTGAACTTGAAGCAAGTGTTGACAAAATGTTAAGATACTATTTTTTTCGAGGTACCCTACATCTCACACACACATACACACTGATAGTGTAGTATTTGATGTGAGGGGGGAAAGTAATTTTTTTTGGGGCACTGAGTGTAAAGGAAGTCCTGTGTATCATTTTTAAGATCGAGTACAATCTCTCATATGTATTTTTCGAATTTGTTCTTAACCCATTAACGGTCAGAAAAAGCTGTGGTTCCAATATCTGGCATTAAACAGGGACAGGAGACGGAAATGGGTTAAGCAAAAAGTTGGCTATTAATTAGGAAAGAAAGACATGTTCTGTACCAGTTAGCAAAGGAAATTTCTAACTGCGAATGGTATCAGTTGTAAAATGAAGATTTGAAATATGAAAAGTTATGTCTTGGGTTCATGACCTCCATTCATGATTCCATCGTCTTTGCATTCGGAACTGCACTCCATTCATGCATCCAATTATCCGCCACTTGAATTGCGACCTTTTGCAATCTTTATCTTTTTTTCCAAAATCTTTTAACACTTTTTCCCCTTTTCAAAAAACTAATCATCATGTTTTCCTTCTCACATTTATTTCTTTTCAGCGTCGTCGCGAACGTGGTCGCATACCCGTTAAAGGTGTCCGACTTGTGGAGACAGCCACAGTGAATGGTGAGGGCGGAGATCCTTTTGCGCCGGATGTGAGTAGCCCCTTTTTTATTTAGCGATTGCTTTTGTTATTCTCTCATTGCTTTTTATTTGATTTTAATTTAATTTTTGTTTTCTTTTCGCTGCGATTTCTGTGTGTGCGTCTGTGTGTTCTGCTTTGAAGGGTTATCCTTTTCAAGTAGGCTACTGCGAGTCGTCCGATGATCAATCTCAACGCACTGTTCCTCAGTATACCCTGTATTTGGTAGCAAATAGTGAAAAAGAGCGAATTGATTGGATACGTGCCATAAGACAAGGTGAGTTTCGCTTCTTTCTTCCTTTTCTTTTTGTTGCCGAGTATCTCGCTTGTATTGTTTTCATAATTAATGCTGAAAGAACTTGAAAGGAAATCATTTTTTGTATGTTATTTGAGATTTTTATTTTAGATGTTTTCCGTTTTTTCATGTTCTTTTTGTGTTGATGTTTGTCAGCGGACGTACATATGTTTTTGATTTTAAAGGGCTAAATTTAGTGAGTGTGAGTGAGTTCATCAAACTGTTTCTGATCCATTCAATCTGTTAAATTCAGAGGGCTTTTATGGACTGCATGCCAAGCGATCCCACAAGCTTCCACGTGGGGATACCTCAGTGAACATGTGAGTGTCAAACATCGTCTTTCAAAGTTGGTATTGAGTCTGCAACCCAATTTAAAAAATAACTCAGAAACATGAGCGGAACCTCATAAAAAGGGATGAACAAAGTATTATTGCTCAATATATGTACAGTCAAACACGGTTATAACGAACTCGAAGGGACCGGGTATCTTAGTTCGTTATAATCATAGTAATTTGTAAGAAACAAAATCCTTTAGACCTCAAATATTCGTTCGTTATAGACATAGTTCGTTATAACCGGTGTACGTTATAACCATGTTCGACTGTACAAGGAATGCCCAGGGTCACAGTAGGAAAGGTGTCTCTATCCGTCGGAGAGAATACAGAGCTGACCTTATCATCAGAACATATTTTGAGACATCAAGACATGAGAAAAAAAATATTACAATCCTTCGATGAAGACATAGCCGTGCGGATACACCATTTTATGGTGTTGAATAAGTACCTCCTGGGTTGGTACTTGTATGATTGAATAGGCTCCTTCTCACGAACTAGAGCCCGTGGTCCAACGGTATAAAAGAGATCCTCTAGATCGTTGAGCGTACCAAGCACGTTTGAACGAGATTCTCGCCGACTAAGTGGCAGCAGCAGTTAACAACTGCCGCGAGAACATTGAGAGCATCCTGCACCAGTGGCATCACAAGAAGAGATGCTGCCGCGGCGAACAAGAACAGTTCTGGCACAGCTCAGATCAATTCATACTTGGCTGGAATTAAGGACAATGTGACGAATACCTGCGCAACGTGCAATCAAGAACTGTTGCCCAGCACATCCTACCCAGCTTGTTCCCAGACCTCGAACTTCCTAAAACTGGAAACTAGTAAAGCAGATCTTCAAGCAGACGGCAGCTCAAACTCATTTGTCCATATTGTTGCTATAACAACAACCCTTCAATGAAAACTATAGGAACTATGGCCGCTGTGGACATGAGACATCGTCATCTGGTTTATAGTCTCAAGCCGGTAGACGAATTCTGATAACAGCTCTTCTCAACGACTAACTTTATCAAACGAGGAGCAGAGAACATACGAATGCGAACTTGTGAAGCACTTAATGAATGCATTCAACATTCCAACAACCTGATGAAGGTAAACTCATCAACTGATATTCGTTTCAGATGGTCCCGAGAGCTGAGAGTTACTATAGTTTAGACACTTCTGAGATTTTATAGAAGAATTCAGGGAACAAAACATCCTACCAGGACATAATTCTTCTAGAGATTATGAATGATTCTGCTAATACACACTATGTTCAGTCGGAGTCAGGAGATTCGGAGCCGTTTAACACAATAAATAGAAAAGGAAATGTACGACTGTTTCAAATTCATGAACACTGCCGCGCATCGTTATTCACCTCTGTAAACAAGGTTCCACCGGAACTTGCTTCTATAGGTACACCCCTATACGCCAGATTATTTTCAAGGATCTAGGCTGTGGTGCTAGTCGGAAAGTAAGCATCTGATTCACTCAAACCAGAAGAGGTTCAAAGATCTAAGTATACAGCTCTCACCAACAATAAACCTCATCTGAGACATAACATGATTTCGAAGCTTGGAATTAATATATTTACGATTGCCGCCACGATTCCGGGGTTTTTGATGTCAACATCCACTAAAACTGTCCCAGATCTCAACTCAACTCTGGAGTCGGTAATTTGCATACCGTTTTCAAAACTCAAGAGATAACCACTCGTAAATATTAAACAATTTTGTTACTGGCAGGTCCATGTCAAGGCATCATTATTTAACAAGAAAGTGGTTGGTTACATTTTTAAATCGATTGAATCAAACCAATTTTTTACTTATTTCATTTTCAGAGCTTCGTACAGTAGTTTGAATAGTTTGTAGTTTGAATCTTAGTGAACTTCGCCAGTCCATCCAACATATTCTTTAGATTACCATCCTGCAATTATTTGCTGTGAATTGGTCTTAAAACTTGGATCGTCTAAAAGGGATTTGTCTTCACTTGAAGGGGTAGAAAATTAATAAATTTTGAACGGTACATAGATGGGCATTCCAGGGAACTGTAATGCTGATTAAATTCTTAGATTAGGAACGACTTTACAAGTTCCACCGGAGGTAGAAGGCACTGGTGCTGGCGAACAGCAGATGGGCAGATAGTCTTCATTTTCTCATAGCTGAAGCAAATGAAGTAGTATTTGACAAAAAATAGTATTGATATTTTATTTATATATATTATATCTACAGCTTTCTTTAGTTCAGCGACTTCTAGTGAAGTTTGACGTAGAATATTTTTTCCATTCACACCACGCCCCACAGTGGTCAATTTCGCGAGATAGCGGTCAAAACTCTATAACTTTTGGCCGGATTGGTATTTTTTACGCAAATTGTTTTGTTCAATAGGAGGGACTTTAAGCTTCAATTTGCGTGTTCAAACGTAAAAATCGACTGATAGGAACGTAAGTAATGTGGAGTTAAAAATGCATTTTAATTTTTTGTTGAGTTTCCATGTAAAAGTTGAATATTTTGACATTTTAAATAGGTATATTTTTTATAATTTCTTATTTTCTTCAATCGTATTTTACAACCAATACTTATTTATTATTCCTAAACTTACTTTTGGTCAGAAAATGCCAACATTTGGCCCCTGACATTTATTTAGTCTCAATATTCACAGGGGCCAAAGGTTGGTTTTTGTGGAAGAAAGCTAATTCTTGTGAGGATTAAACTGAAAAATAACACTGAAATTCCCAACAATATCAATACCATTTGGATATATTATATACAGAACACAACATCGATAAAATTTTAAGTAAACTTTTACTATTGATTTAAAGTGCACATATATTTTATTTAAATGTATTAATAAAAATTTATACTAAAATTAGAAACAAATTATAATCTTTAAACTAGTGTTAATTAAACAATATTAGTAAAAATTTCTTCCAAATAGCTTTGATTTTCATTTTGCAGTAGTTGTTTAGCTTCTTCATCTAACTCTAATGAGGTTGATTTCCATTTTTGTCGAATACTGGACATATATGGGTCTGATGTGCACAACAAAATATTAATAAGATCTTCATTAGTACAATATCTGGAAATTTTTCTTGTATTGTGCTCGCGAAAGAATCTGTAGTCTTTGTTCCTTTTTTCTTGCGCTTCTTCATATTGTGCTGAATTATTTGTTCCCCATGGAACAAAATTTTGTGAACTGTGGTTGGCATATGTCTCCAAGAATATTTTTGGTTATAAAGGGTTGCTGTCTCATTAGCATACTGACCAAATTTTTTTGCATCTATCTTTTTGCTACATGCTATAACTTCTAATATGATTTGGAATCGTCGTATTAAATCATAATCTACTCCAGTTATAGAAGCTGCAGTTTCTGGATCGGAAAAAAATCTCCTTGCTGTGTTTCCATCATTAGAATTTCCTTCTCCTTGCTTTGGCTGGTCAATTATAAGGCCTATCTCACGGTATTTTTCTTGAATATCTTTTTTTTGCTTTCTTTTTTCCAAATTTTCTTTGTTGTTTCTCACTGTTTCGCCTAATGGGCCAAATTCCAAATCGTATCCCAATTTAAGAATATGCTCCATAAAACGAATTCTAGCATGAAGAGGTGGCATTCCAAATTCATATGCTTCATTAAAACTATCGTCTTGTGTTGGTGGTTGGCTCAATTGACTTGATGTTTTTTGGCATATGGTGCAGCTTGACGAAGACTTTGTTTCGGTTAAAGCTTGTGCAACTTTTCCATCGATCATTGTAAGTGACATTTTAAAGTTAACTTCGATGCATTGGTCATTAAATTCAAATATCACTGGTTGAAGTTCTTTAATTTCATCTCTTATTTTGCCAACTTCTTCAGTTATGACATCTTTAGTTTCTTTTTTGTAAGCAAACTTTATTGGTCTACAAAATTTTGTTGACGAGGGAATTTCATTCTTCCATACATCTATCTCTGCAGCTCTACTAGTTGACGGCTCTGAACCAATATAAGTTTTTGTTAAACGTAATGGAACGAAAGAAATCATGAATAAATTGGCATCTGATG
Organism: Polietes domitor; assembly: GCA_947397865.1. Classification (NCBI taxonomy): domain Eukaryota; kingdom Metazoa; phylum Arthropoda; class Insecta; order Diptera; family Muscidae; genus Polietes; species Polietes domitor. The sequence goes on along the minus strand of OX377619.1, from coordinate 90,943,043 downwards.
AATTTTCCGCATTACATTGTTTGTATTGTTTCTGGCCAGAGGACCCATCACATCCCCATTCAGAAATTAAAGTCATGCTGCAATTTTTAAACTTCTTTAAATAGTCAGCATCAAATGTCTTTAATAATCGTTCTGCAGTGTGTTCAAGAAGATCCTGCAATTTTATTTCTGCTGAACTTGAAGTTACACTAATAGCAGTTGGTGAATCAATTGGCTTTGCTGGTCGACCACCTTTTCCAGTTTCCGTGGTAGTTACTGATGGCTTTTCAAAAATAAGTTTATTTCTTAGCCATTCTTGGTTGCGTGAGTAAAACAATTTCTTGTTTCTGGAACATTGATTGTACCGTTTTCTTAAAGTATTTAAAAAGTTTTTTATTTTTAACTTATGAATTTTAATTTCTTGTTTGTCGGATATTTTGAAGAATGGATTATTCATTATATGTAAAATAATGTCGTTTTCATCTTTCCGTTCAAAATATATATCAGATAGAACACTATAACTGAATTTAGCCATTGTTTAAACAATAATTATATATAATTATATAATTCACTATTAAAAACTGCACTTTCAAAATATTGACTTGTACTTTTCGCGTTCGTCGACACTAGTTGAATGAGTAAAATCGATCAATGCACACCTATTTATACTGTGTATTGTTCACTATTTTACTGACAGGTACTTGTAAATGGGTGCATATTTTTTTACCGTCGCTATATACCTGTTAGGGGTCGTCATTATTCGCAAATGTATTTAAAACAGGTATTCTGAACGGACCTGATATTCGGAAATTGATCAAAAGTGATTCTTTCATGAACAACCTACGAAGAAAACAAGATCATCAGAACCACAAGCGTCAACTTCTGCAAGCATGGATATTGCCAATAATTGAAAAAATGTTCTGAATTTGGTTTTTATGCATATTATTATTGCGTATTAATTGCATATTATTTTATTTTCATAAAGTTTTTATAAATATTTTTTTTTGCATGATAATTTTTTAATTTTTATTTTATTTTTTGAAATTGCGAATAAAAGCGAAACGCGTGCATCGATTTTCATGATCTTTGTCTCATTTTGCTCATAGGTTATGTGACTTTGCGAAAAAGTAACTACACTTGAAACTTATTTCCGTTTTGTATTTTTTATGAATTTAAAAAAAATTTTCTTCATTTTTTATTGGAAACTTATTTTTAACTTGTAAACTGTTGCTTGTATAGGAAAACAATATATGAACAGATTAAGGGAATTGTAATTCTTAATTTTTTAAAATTTATTTCAACTAAATCGGGCTAGTGGCTGTCGAGCTATGTCAAACAACAGGGCCTAAAACGTGATAAATTCCCCTATACGATAGTACTAACTTCAAATCGATATTAAAAATATTTCGGCAGGTAAGAAGACAAAACGAATGATGCAGAAATTTCACATACTGTTCTCAGAATTGAGTTGGCAAATCATGTGTTGTACTGTGTAATGAATAATAATGACTTTGGATGATATGTACGTCAATCGTTTCGTTTGTTTTCGTGCACTGGATAGCACTAAGTTGTGACAGTGCTGTTGTCTCTTTCATTTTTGTGATTCATTCTCGTTTCTAATGTTCTCTTCGTTGTGTTCTGTCGTTAATATTGGTAAAAATTGAATTTAATGTTCTATTTGGTTTGTAAGCAAAGCGAATGTTGTCAGATTCTATTGTCATTTTTGTCAAAATTTTGATACACCCTTCTATGTGGACTAGGTCCAAATATGGGCCAAATTCTCCTAATTTCAACAGAATTATTTTTTGGGTCAATAAGAACTCTTCTACAAAATTTCATCAAAATATATGCATAATAGCCACTTTCACATACAAATAAATATGACGTGCATTTGTACCGAATATCTTACCTTGGGTCAGAAAAATTGCTGTAGCTCAAAAAGTGCAGTCCCGATGCATGGACATGTATATATAGGAATGTAGGGGAGGGTTAGGACTACAAAATAGTAAATTTGTGTTTTGACTCAGCTTGACTCACAGGAGTTGTGCTCTATGAAGTAGGAAATTTCCGATAAATTAGACCTTTTTAAAAAAAAATATTTAAATTGTTCTGCAAACAGTAGAGCTTCAATTTTTATGGGATAGGATAAGGATGTGATAGGAAGTAAGTTAAGTTACAACACAAAATTTATTTCGTCCAAAAATCTTGAAAAACAAAAAAGTTATGATCATTTCTGAAAAAGCCCATTTTGGACCACCCTGTTCTCAGTGAAATAGTTAAAATAGAGTTCTAATTTTTTGGCACCCGAGGTTTACTACTGTCTACTTTCATATAAGTCTAATAACTTTAAAATCGGAGAACAAAAACCAAAAGGAGTTTTGGCCGCTATCTCAAAATAATGACCACAGTGCGCCCCTAAAATTCGAAATTAACCCTAAAATGAAATTTAAGTTTTTACTTATATCTAGCATTCAAGTTGAGTTTTGAGTTTTGGTGTATTCAGGACTTTAGTAAAATTGTTTGGGAAATATTTTTGTAGAACATTTTGATCCGTTAAACCCCTCTTTTATTGGCGCTTATTTACCCTTTTATACAAAAAGGACCAAAAAGGTCCATATATGGAGGAGCTAGTGGGTTAAAATTTTTCAAAAAAATGTTCCTCATAGTGTTCTAAATATGACCAATGTTCAAGTTATGACCAATTTTTCTGTGGTGAAATGTGGTGATCTTTTCAAAAAGATGTGTTCATTCAATCGCAGGTAACTCGTGAAATACTTGGCCGATTTTAATGTAATATATCTTGTTTGAAAGGTAATGTTACTTACTTTATTTAAGTGGTATGTTATCGTCGCTTTACAATTTTATTTTGATTTTCGAAATGATAACATTAATTCACCTTCTTGTAATTTTGTAGTTGTGTTCTTAGAAATACTTTTAACGACCTTGTGAGTGTGGACGTGGTGAAATGATGGGATTTATTTTTTATGATTTTTTTTTCGCAAAATCAACCAAAATTTCAATGATAAATCGTCAGATAAAATAAAGTAATGAAGATGATACATTTCTTCATTAGTTTATTAACACGAGGTATACAAAAATTACAAATTCAATATAAACAAGTAAGGAAAGGCTAAAGTCAGGCGGAGCCGACTATATGATACACTCCACTTTCTATCGGAATACAATTCAATTCAGTAAAAAGTGAAAACGGGAAAATTTGTTGTATGTTTCCTAATCACAGGCTAATATGGCCTGGTCCAATTTATCAAATCGATAATAATATTTGTATCGGGGCTATGTACAAACATGGAATGAAGTGACTAACTTTCACAATAAGTTCTTCTAGTTGAAGTATAACGTGTTATGTTCAATTTTAAGAAATTCTCTGAAAATACGCGGTTTCTGGGGGAACGAAATTTGTATGAGAGCTATGTGTAAATCTGAACCGATGTGACCCATTCACCTATGGTGAAGGTGTTCCTAGTTTAAATATAAGGTTTCTTGCGAATTTAGAAGAAAATCTGTTAAAATATGTGGATTCTAAAGCGGAAAAATTCAAATTGGGAACGAAATTTGTATGGGAGATATATATTAATCTGAACCGACCTAACACATTTTTACCACATTTGTTTCCAGTTGAAATATAAGGTGTTTTGCGAATTTAGAAGAAAATCTGTTGAAATATGTGGATTCTAGAGTGAAAGGGTAAAATCGGGAGTGAAATTCGTATGGGGGATATATCTAACTATGAACCGATTTTCTTCAAATTAGATAGCGTTCGTCGTGCAAAGTTTCGTTTGCGTCTGACTACAATTGCGACCTGTATCGTGATTACAACAATAGATGGACAGAGGGACATTGCTAAAACGACTCAGAAAGTGATTCTAAGCCGATCGGTATAATTAACAATGGGTCTATCTCCCTTCCTTTTGGGTGTTACAAAAAAATGCACAAGGACATAATACTCTCGTGGAGTGTATAAATAGTCAATGGTAAAATATATAATTTTTATTTTTCTGATAGTGTAATCGGTCACTAATAAAAATTTTGAATCAACTACATTTTCTAAGATTTTGTATTTTTATACCCTCCACCTCCAGGATGGGGGTATAAAGTTAGTATACCACCATCCGTCATTCCGTTGACATATCGACCTGAGACCCTATAAAGTATATATATTCTTGATCGTCATACAATTCTAAGACGATCTAGCCATGTCCGTCCGCCCGTCCGTCCATCTGTCCGTCTGTTGAAAGCACGCTAGCATCTAAACGAAAGGAGCTATAACGTTCAAATTTTCCATAAATGCGTCTTATAGTCGTAGATCGGTTGGGATGGGCGAAATCGGTCCCAAGGGAAAAATTTTTCCCTCACAAGGACTAAAAATACACATAATAATCCCTAATATTTTAACGTATTTAAGCATGTTTTTTGAACATGTCTGTTTATATTTGCTTGATATTTGGTATGCGCATTCCCCTTATAGCAAAAACGTGCACCATAAAGTGATTCTTATTTGTAGGGGGTGAAATGGGGCAAAAAGGGATAAAAATTGTACATATTAAACGACAACAGCTGGAAACACGAAATTCGGTTTGTACATTCCTCTAATTGAGTAGATACATAATATAAAAGTATTTTTTCCAAATTCGTACTTTTAAGGGGTAAAATAGGAATAGAGTGATATAAATTGTACCAACCAAACGGCTGTACCTAGAATAATGAAATTCGGTGTATACATTCCTCTGATTGCATAGACAAGTAAAATACACGGATTTTTCAAAATTCGTACTTTTTGGGGTTACAATGACATAAAGGTATAAAAATAGTACCAATCAAATGACCGCAGCTAGAGTCATGAAATTCGGAGTATACAATCCTCTGACTGCGTAGACACGGAAAATATACGAATTTTTCGAAATTAGTACTTTCAATGGATACAATGGCACAGAGGGATAGAAATAGTACTAACTAAACGACTACAGCTAGAATGATAAAATTCTAATTGCGTAGAAACGTCAAGGGGGTAAAAATGGTACCAACCAAATGGGCGCAGCTGGAATCATGGAATTCGGTGTATACATTCCTCTGACTGCATAGACACGCAAAATAAAAAGTTTTTTTTCCAAAATTCGTACTTTTTCTTTTACGGCAAAAATTGGTTGAATCATGAAGTTAGGTTATTTTGCACTATGTACGTCTGATAATGGATTTTCAAAATTTGTATTTTTGGAATTCAAATAGAATGGAAATACAACCAACTGTAGCACCCACTATCTACCAATATTTATGGCTTTGAAAATATTTTTGAATGAATTTATTACTTGGTGCGATTTTTTAAACGCAAATTCGGCAAGTGAGTTGTGCTTCTCGTTCGTTTGTGAGAATCAACTCCTTATAGAGGCCGGGATTGATGTTGAAAAGTCGCTGCGAAGCCACTTGAAAAGACTTTTGACATGGTCGAAATCATGATCGTGGTAGTCTGCAGACAAGTAATAAATGTCACCATGCCATTTGTAAAAAATTTGCATTCTATTAAATATAGAAGCAAAATGGTCTTGAGCCAGGACAATATCCCAGTTCAAATCAAATTTTTGAAAATATAAATATAAGAATATTTATTTTTTGAATTGACTTCTTGGTAGCATTACCTTATAAGCGTGGTTTGAAATAATTAAAATATTATATTTATTTATAAAATTAATTTTTCAATATTTGTATTTGTTTTGGTTTGGCTATATTAAAAAAAATATATTTTCCTGTAATAAAGAGTGATTTTTTTGAGGTTAGGATTTTCATGCATTAGTATTTGACAGATCACGTGGGATTTCAGACATGGTGTCAAAGAGAAAGATGCTCAGTATGCTTTGACATTTCATCATGAATCGTCTTACAAACGAACAACGCTTGCAAATTATTGAATTTTATTATCAAAATGCGTGCTCTGTTAAGAAAGTTCATTGCGCGCTTCCATTTTATAGTCAGTTTAATCGACCCACTGAAGCGGCTATTCAGGCTATTGTGACTAAATTTCGCACCAAATTTACATTGTTGGACATTAAACCACCAACACGCTTACGTAGAGTGCGAACTGAAGAAAATATCGCAGCTGTATCGGCCAGTGTTAATGATGACCACCAATTTTCGATTCGTCGCCGTTCGCACCAATTGGGTCTCTGTTACTCAAAAACGTGGAAATGCCAAAATTGGACTAAGCGGATGGACCACCTAAGACGCAGCCGCGGTCAACATTTAAATGAAATTATCTTCAAAAAGTAAATGTCATGGACCAATCTAACGTTTCAAATAAAGAACCGATGAGATTTTGCAAATTTTATGCGTTTTTTTTTAAAAAAAAGTTATCAAGCTCTTAAAAAATCACCCTTTATTACTGCACTTCTACGAAAACCGGCAACCTCTGTGGAATGCAATCCATGGTGGAGGGTATATAAATTTCGGCCCGGCGAACTTAACGCCGTTTTTGTTTGTTTTATTTCCAACTATTATTGTGATTTTTTTTGTTCCACAGTTATCTACATTTATTTCTATATTGAAATTCTGATTTAAGGGGCCGAACACCTCTGTTCAGCTAGGCTTGGGCGATTTGGGCCTGAACTAAAGGAAAGCACCGAAAGGGACGAACTCATTTTTCAAACCTGGAACATTGTAACCCATAACCCATATTTCTTGTGGATCACATAAATATCTAAGTTTAGTTGTCCTCAACCCACTGCTGTTTAGCACAATCCTAAAAATGTAATACTTTCCGCTTCATCTATTTCTCATGTGGGATGGAACTTTGCTGTGATTCTATATCCAATATTGTTAAACAGCGTTCCATATACCATGCTTATGGAAACATACATATACCATTATCTTGCCTTTCTCCTTGGTAGACCTTTCTCCGAAACTCAGCGGCATAGGGTGGTTGAACGAACACCGCTGTTCCATTCGATTCTTTCGCTCATAAAACATTCAACATAACTCCCATCGACCTCTCTCCTGTCAATGGACATCCAACTGACTTTACGACTCACTCTACCTTCAAAACTATCCCAGCACTTCTTGTGGTTCTGCCTACTTTCAGGCAACCTCTTGATGAAGTTTCGTTCTTTGGGTTTTCGTTCAGACGGAGCTAATAGCCTCCCCGGAGACTAATTTCAGTGCTTTTTTACGATTATTATGCACATTTTGCAAATGAACGATGGAAATGATGGAAGAAGTCAGAAGAAGAGAAACGCGCGAAGGAAGGAAAATAAATTCAATTATTTTGTGATATTACTTCATATTTACATAATTTGCTCTTAAATTAATTTTATTAATCCGCCCACCACAATCAACAGCAACAACAACAACAACAACGGCCACATCGGCTGAATGGCATCAATTCAAATTCAATTTATTACCGCAAACATTTTTCACAAACAAAACACAAACACACGAAAATCTGCCATCAGCAACCGCAGCAGCGACCTAAAAAAGCTGCAGAGACCCCGTCCCCGGCATGAGTTCACGTGGAGCGGGAGCGGGAGCTGGAGACGACGACGCCGCCAAAGATTGTCCGTGTTGAGTTTCTGGCTTGGTTTGGTTTTGGTGGTGTCGTGGTGTGTATTGGAAACCATAAAGTGAGTGGGGCACAAAAAATAAATTGAATTGAATTCAATTGAATTGAATTTGTGCGTGCTTTTTAGAATTTGCGCCACAAAGAATACCGTTTATTATTTATTGAGTTGCGGGTTATTTATCGGCAATGTGCGAGGATCGCAACGAAAGTTTTCGACGGCCGAAGAAATAGTCACTTACTTCTCATACTCTGAGAAAACATGCTCATACTTTGCTCTGGGCAATACAAATACGATGTTGAGCTAGATAGAATTATGATATAATTCTCCAAATAACAAGAAGGAAGTGGAAATTGATAGAACATACTTTGCGGAAACAGCAGACACCCTGGTCCGAAAAAAAACTTGGCGACCAGGGTTGTCAGATTATTTTGTACCTTTATCGCCAAATCAATTGTTAGAAATCGCCAAAAACCGCCAAATTTAAAAAACTTCAGTTTTTGTTCAAAAAACGACAAATTCAATATTTAGTTCTTGTAAAAAATTTATGGAATTCAGATATTGTATTTGAATTGAATATTTACAACAATTCATGATAAAGACTTGATATATATATATAAATAGAATTTAAAAAAAATTCTTATACCCTGACCTTGTTTAGGCAATTCATAATGCAGAATAAACATTCAACTGGTTAAGAAAGAATTAACATTAAAAAATATACCTTTTCTTATTTATGAAGCAGTTTCTAATATTGAGTTTATCTCTTTCTCTCGTTTTCATGGTTTCTTTCTTAAAAGCTAGTAAATTGCCTTCCACACAAGTATAAATATACTTTAATCGTAAGAAGTTTTTACTAGATATTTACAAAAAAATGTTTTTAAGTAAGTTTACTACCCTATTTCGAGTATATCGTTACCAAAATATAAAAAAGACTCAACTAAAATTTTTTTGTAAATCGAGATTTTTGGTTATTTTAACATCGGTCATAATAAAGAAAAATAAAATATCGGATTGCATAAAATGCAAGTTGAGTCTATTTTATATGTTGGTAACGATATGTACTATTTCATCTGACTTTGAAATAAGGAATCTGTACTCATATCTACATGATTTCCCTTCTCCTAAGAAACTTTTAACTAAACGTGAGTAAAATTGTTAAACTAAATTGGAGTATGGATTTTACTCCGATATAAGAATTGTATTTTTCTGAGTGTAGGCATCTTTTCAATCTGCCCCTCCGTCTCTAAGATCTAATCGTATAACATGGAGGAGCACTCCAAAATGAGTTGTTTATCTGGAGTCACTCTTATCTGGATCCCTGGATATAGGGTCTATAAAGGGAACGAACGAGTAGACCAATTGGCGAGGATTGGTCTACTTTAAGTACCTACGCTACGAAGTTAGTGCCAACACCGATAAGGACTGTTAGAAGTTGTGGAAAAACTTTATCCCAGATAAACCTGTCCTCAATATAACAAAAAAAACGTACCAGAGACCTTCTAATCCAAAATTGGCCAAGTGGAAACCATGCGGGACGAATGAAGCTCCAATTCAATGATCACTGCCGTAGCTGCGACAACAAAGAGGATGCAGAGATAGTCGAACACTTCTTAAACGACTACTACACGATATAGACAACATATCTGAAATTAATATTAGAAATCTAATCAAATATCTTTCAGGTTCACTCAAAACGGTGCCTTATGGCCAACCAACCATCCTAGGATAACTATGGATCTGATGGCAGTATGATTATCTCTGTAGATATTGATGTCAGAGTTCGTCGAAACATTGCACCTATCCAAATGCAAATTTAGGTAGCCTTCGAGCCTAGTTAGCGTTCAGTTCCTTTCACCGCATGTTTAGAGTCAACTGTGTAGAATTTTCATTAATCCCCTCCCCCTCAGTCATCCATATCCGGTATTTATTTCCGCTTTCTAGATATTTTTAAATGCCCAGTTTTTCAGTCAGAGATCATCCCGTTTCTGAGTTAATCTCAGATTAAACTTTCCGATGTCTTGGAATGGTATTGAAGTAAATGATATTTTTGTGTAGGACTTTAAATTGAAACGAAATAAAGATATTACACAACTTCAAATCGATACTTAACTTTATACAAAAAGATTATTTTATGTAATTAATGTTGAAGTATAATTTGCGGCATGCGTATCTAGGTCCAAAGTTTCCATAAACCAATGTCTTCGCATAACTTCATAGAATGAAATCTGGAGTCGTTAATCACACGATCTCCTTCAAACGTTAAGTTAACTTCATTGAATAAGTTGTGAGAAGCCCTGCATGACATGTGGCGCCATCATGTCTTGTCTTCAGTCAACTTTACATTCAATTGGGGAAAGCAATAATCGTCAATCATGATTCCATAGCGTTTGCCGTTTTTCTCCACTCCAAATGTGACAATTTTGCTTATTGACATGTCCATTGAGCCAAAAACGAGTCTCATCACTGAACTGAATATGGAGTACTGAAAGAGAAGAATATATTAGCCTCATCTGGCCGTTTAACCCGAATAGTGCAGTAATTATTTTTTTCGAATTTTGAGATAAAATATCCATGTTATCAGTGGTCCACACCATAAGCGTTGGTCAACATCTTTTGTGTGTGACCATATGGTCACGTTAGCACCATTCGGGTTAAACGTTGTTGGAAAATGGAACGATACAAGTGGATTAAAATACATGGGGTAGGTAAGATGTTTCTCGGCTGCATCTAAGATGTTTCTCATCTTCCATAGCTGCGACAACGAAGAGAAAGAAGATATAGTCGAGCACTTCTTATGCGACTGTCCGGCTTTAACCCTAGAACGCTAACCTTAGTCGATTCGACTAACATCGCTTACATATTAACGCATAACGCATCAAAAGCAGCTTTAATAAATATATATTTTTGAATGAATTGTTTTATAAAAATGAAAATTGTTTGTTTTAATTAAGTCAAAAGTAACCAAATATCAATCTTTATAAGATGCTTTGACGGTTTATATATAAATAACTACAAAATCGGTTATATATATATATATGTTAGTCGATTCGACTAATGATTAGTGTTAAAGTATAAAAAATAACGTTAGTGTTCTAGGGTTAATAAACCCACGATTCAGGGCCTTGGGAAGCAATTACTACACGACATTGTCGAGATATCGGCAAATACTATTTGGGATCTAATCATGAATCTTAATCTTTCAGGCAGGTCTGATCCATTGAAAACGGTGCCTTAATGCACTGCTTGGCGCTCCCATGAGAGCGGCCACGTAAAGCAACCAAACAAACCAATTTTCCTCTACCGCGTTCACACTTCAATTTCTGGTTAAGCCGATAATTTCCAGACCGATCCTCGTCTCCAAAGCTTACAATGCACACATTAATGATTTTTATTTTAATTTGAATAAAAAACCACAACGAAATTATTTCACAGTCGCCACCATGAAGAGCTGCTGTCAGATGCAGACGTCGTTCCCAAGCCGTTGACGGCCAAAACAAACTTTAAACCCGCCACCACTGAACGGCTGGCTCGAGGGATGGGTACGGAGCTGAACGGCTGATGTTCTATCAAAAGTGAACACCATCGGACGGTATAAAGTAATCGATTTATGACCTTGGGCAATGTTATGGAAAACTGCGAACTCGAACGACGACGACGACGTTGACCTGGTCCAGACATAGACCAAGCAGCAGAGCATGTTGTGGCATGATCTAACAAGATTTACACTGAAATTGGCTAAGAATGGCGGAGAAACAAAAGAGGCAAACACCTCTTCGTCTGTGGGAGAAATTTCAAAAGATAATTGCTACCCTCACAGCCTTCCTTCCATCTCCATCAAACGTTACCACTGGAATTGGTTCATGTCTTGCCATAGACTTGTTCCTCTTTCCAAAAGTGTTGTTGTTGCCTTGCACTTGTTTAAATGGCTGCCAATTTCCTAACGGTTATTATTGCCATATGCCACGAGAGAGAGATGAGTGTTGGTCTGTATGATTTTAGCCATTATTCGCAGACAATTTTTTGTCTGTCTGAGATGATTGGCTTTTTCGGTTGGGTAGTCGGAGTGGTTCATGTTGATGTGGTGGTGCTGGCATGGCATGGTGCGGTTTCTTCTCCCATTGTGCGGGGCGTCGATGGTGATGCTGAGGCTGCTGATGATGATGACGACGATGCCGTTGCCGATGTCGTGATCTTTTGACTCTTGATAATTTGAACTATTCGTTTATGTCTTGACCCAATTTCTAATCCTGTATCTTTTGAGGTCTCAGCCCTCACTCTGACTCAGGCTCTTTGTGTTCGTTTTTGTTGTTGTTTCAATGGCTGTGTCTTTATCTTTATCTGGCTTCTTTGGCGGTTACTGTTCGTCGTCGTCGTCGTTTCATGGAATGTCTTGTCTCGTCTTCTTCTTGTTGTTGTCTTTGTGTTTTGGGGAGTTTTCTGTGGGTTTTGTTGTTCACTAAAGTTTAGAGTTTTTAGAGGTTTTTAATGATTATCTTTTTTCTTCGTTCTTTTGTCGATTGGCTGTTGTCTGTTTTCTATTTGATTTTTTTATTGATATTTTATTGTGGATTCTTAAAAGAAATTGGTTAATAAATTTACGTTTAAATCTAAATAGTTTGGGAGGGAGGTAGTAGGCCGTCGATGGCTGCTGGATACAACGTATTATCGTTAAACAGTGGACACATTTTATGCTGCCATAAAAAATTATTGAAACATTCATCGACACGTTTTAGCAGCCAGACACTCTAACGTACACACACACACCTACTGGTACTTGGTTGCTTTCCAAAATGTGTCACTCCCTCTTTTCCATAACTTTTAAAGTGAAAAAATCTATCTTTTGTGAGGTGTTTCTACAAGAAAAAGGGGCGATAAAGGTGAATTTGTGCTTTTGGTCGCCCTGTTGCAATATAGAGTGGTGTTACTTTAACCCATTAACGTCCAGAAAATATTGGTGTTCGTATGTTTCGCACTAAACAGGTGTTCCCATATGGGGGGACAGAGGGCGGTAATGGGTTAAAGTAAAAAAAACTTACAATCAATATATCCACTCAAATTTCCATCCACTCATGATGGTCGTCACGGTACATTCTCGCGATATAGCCGATGAACAGTCACATTTCGAAGTATAAGAATTTTTTACGTTCCACAGAAGCAACTGGCCACAAACTCGTTCGATAAGATTTCAAGAATTCTATCGAATGAGATCGCTAAGAGGTTTGGGGAAATTCAAGTTCGGTTGTGGAAAACCGCGGCACTCCTAAACTGATGTAGTATTTGATGGACTATTTTGTGTCAGATAGGAACAGATTTTCTATCAAATATTTCTTCAACCTTTTCCCAAATACCAATCATAGTTAATAACCCAAAAGGGGTTTTAACTTCCTGTTTCTGAATTCCACATATAGCCGGAGTTATCACTAAAAGTTAATAATCCAAAATTTAAAAAGAGAATTCCTTCCAGAGCTCTATGGTCCCAAATCCATTTTTTTTTTGGCAGAAATTCAAAAAAATTAAAATTGGAAAGTTGTAAATGTGTATATATTTTCTTTATGGCAACGCTCCAAGCAATCAAGAATATATAATGGAGAAAATTAGGTGGCAACACCACAAGCCTGAATGGTACTTAAACTTTGTGGTGGGATTAATTTTGATATAAAGCAGTTTTACAAATTAATTAAAATCAAGACTTAAAAAGAAAATAATAAAGTGACTATATTATGAAAATTGACGGCAAGAGTTAGTAGTTGAAAAATTATATTTAACATTTTATGATTATTGTGGTCTTGTAAGTATTCATAGTTATTGTAATTTTGTGATTTGTAGAGAACATAATATATAAATGTCGTGGACCAAAAGTTATATGTATGACTCAACTTGACTTAAAGTGTAAATGTGAAAGTGTTCATCTGAGGTTGTAGTTTATGGTGGAATTAATATCTCGTCAGCATTTTTCGGCAAACTCCACAAATTGTCATTTTATTTTAGCACAGTAGCGGGATTTCCCGCGGGAAAATTTCCGGGAATTCGCACATTTTTCATTTCCCGTATCCCGGGAAATTCGTACGGGAATTCAGTAGAAAATTTTACATATTTCTTTGCATATTTTTTCCATCATTTCCACAATAAAATTAAAAATGTTTTATAAAAATTTAGATCACATAGCTTTTAATCATGTCAAGTATGTCAAATATTGCAGTTGGATGACAAAATATTTTTAAGCTGCATTCGGATGTAGACTCAAAATCCAATTTTTCGGATTTTTCCTGTCAAGCTCCATATGAAAAAAATCCGAGAAAAATAGATTTTGGGCGTGTATCCGAACGCCAAAAATAAAGAATTTAAAGTTTTCGATGCGACAAGATAAAGAACAAACATTTCATTTAATGCTCTACTCACTATTAATGTGAACGATCGTTCTCCGTCGCGTCCACATTTTCCAATAAAATAAGAAACATCTGATCTTTAATTAATTTTGAAACTTGAAAATATTTGATTTGAACTGGGATATTGTCCTGGCTCAATAGCATTTGCATCTATATTTAATAGAATGCAAATTTATTTACAAATGATATGGTGACATTTATTACTTGTCATTACTTGGTGCGATTTTTGAAACGCAAATTTGGCAGGTGAGTTGTGCTTCTCGTTCGTTTGTGAGAATCATCTCCGTATAGAGGCCGGGTTTGATGTTGAAAATTTGCTGCGAAGCCACTTGAAAAGACTTTTGACATGGTCGAAATCACGATCGTGGTTGTCTGCAGCCAAGTAATATATTGATTACAGACCAAAAAATGCAAACGAAAAAACTAAAACTTGAAAAGATGTTTGAATTGATCTCACATTGCGCTTTATTATATGAATTCTGTAACATAAAATTTTGTTTTTGGTCACCCTGTACCAATACAGGGTGATAATTATGTTGGTTATATATTGAGTTTATATGGGAGGTGCTAGTGGGCGTGGTCCGATCGGCCCTATTTTATTTTTATTTTTTGCGTATGATATGTGTAGCAAATGTGCAAAATTACAAGACTGTATCTTTATTTTTCGACTTTATGCCATAAAAAATGGATTTGGGACCAGTGTGCAGAGGTTAAGTAATACAAGCACCACCTATTGCATGATGTGTTCCGTCGTAGGGTGGTTAAATTTTAAGGGCCGATGTTGATTTTGAATAAAACACAAATTATTTAGGAAATTATTGTCATTTGTTTTTATTATGATAATATTGGTATGGTTCAATTATGTGTGGAACAAAATATAGGCCAAATAGCCGCCGCGACCTCGGCGGCACACCTCCATCCGATGGTTCCAATTTTCGGTGACGCATAATTAAGGTTCTATGCCGTTAATGTGCCGAATTATCTCATCCTTTAGCTCTTGAATTGTTGCTGGCTTATCGACGTACACCTTTTCTTTCAAATAACCCCAAAGAAAGAAGTCCAACGGTGTCAAAACACATGATCGTGGCGGCCAATTGACATCGCCACCACGTGAGATAACACGGCCATTGAATTTGTGGCACCGTCCTGTTGAAACCACATATCGTCCACATCCATATCTTCCAATTCGGGCCATAAAAAGTTCGTTATCATCTCACGATAGCGAAGACCATTCACTGTAACTGCTTGACTGGCCTCATTTTGGATAAAATACGGCCCGATGATGCCGCCAGCACTCTTTGTGGGTGCATTGGTTTTTCGACAATCACTTTAGGATTATCATTCGCCCAAATCCGGCAATTCTGCTTATTGACGAATCCACTGAGGTGAAAATGTGCCTCATCATGTGCCGAAAAAATCACGAAGTGCGCGATATGCATTTTGATTTGAACGCCCATTTCCATAATAAGCCTGAATTACTTTAACTTTCGTTTCACATTCACTTGTAAAAAAGCTATTCTAAAAATATTACGGGATACATGTTATCATGTTTTTTTAAGATTTTCAATAGAACTTTCGCTAATGCGAGAAATATGCAATTTTGGATGCGACTAAAATGTGCTTCATGCGGAATTACTTCCTGTTTTTTGCTGGGAAGGAAATACTTCCTCTCAAAATGTGACTTTGATGCACCTCATCAACACCAATCTGCAAATGTCCGCACTTTGCAAGCCCTAGCCGGACAGAAACAGTCAATATGTTGGACACTTAACCTCCATCTCGTTCTCACAACTCCTACTAAAGTCATTTGAATCAATATTAGTCTGGATCGGAAATCAACGTAGACAATTGATATCTTTAAAATCAAATAATCTAACTCTTCCTCTTCATATCAATGTTTGGCCAGCCAAGTTTCGTTCTTAATCTGGCAGGCTTGTCAGCTTTACATTTCTTTCCTCTTTGCCGTAGCCCCCAAATAAGTTGAATATCGGCAGTATTGGGCTGTTCTTGAATTTAATGTCACACAGGTTGGTTCCGAGGAGGGGTCTAAAAGCACTTAGACCTCTTCTGGTCTAAGTGAGCCAGATGCTTATTTTCTGACAGGCAGTCGACGATTTCTATGAAGAATGTTTCAAGAGAGGATAAAAGGGTTATTGGTGAAAGTGGCTTCTTTAGCGGGATTACCAATAAAATGACCAAGATAAGCTCGGGGTTTTGATATGGTTCGGATCATTCAATAGCATCATGAAAGAAATAGTTTATCGGACTGTCCACTTTGCGGTAAGACCTCCTTGTTTTGGGCACCTCTTTTATATCCCATCGTATGTGTAGTATCGATGTTAGATGTTCTCGAACATTCGACTTAGCTTCTCAATCAAATTGTCTTTTGTTATTGTTCGGCAAACTATAGATAAACTTACAAAAGCCTCTATTAATATAATCATTAATTATTTCTTTACAAAACGGCTGTTCTTTTTCTTTCTAGTTTGTGAAGATACAAATACACCGAAATCCTATCGTTTCCACCCGGGTCTTTGGTCGGGCAAACGATGGTCCTGCTGTAAAGGCATAAGTCGTGCAACATTTGGATGTCAAGCGGCAACGCACTGGCGTGAAACCAACAATAATCCAAGTAAGTATCCCATCCCATTGAATTGAACCACATTAACATGAGTGTGCATGCAGGTAAGCACCTCTCACTCCAAATCGAAATGGTGGCCATAAATGCACGGTCACATTACTCCATGACTTCAGTTTATCAGAGAGTGTGACCCAGCAACCATAAGTGTCGATTGACTTTAGCTGCCCGCCCCAGTCTCCTCATGACTCGCTGGCTGGCTAATCCACCTGTCACACATTTATGCTGTCCCTGTTTTTCCAAATAGTTTTGTTTCGAATGTTTAGCCTTTGTCATTTAGTTGTTGTGGAGGCATGAAAGGGAACCTAATTAATACACCAACGTATGACTGGGCGAGGAGCCCTGGGAGCAGGGTGCTGGAGTCGACGCAGTCTTCGGTGTGTTTGTTTGTTGTGCGCTTAAGCAGGAAATGCGTGCCATACATCACAAATTCGGTCTTCGTCTAGGTCTGGGTTGCGATGGCTGCTCCTCAACATCAAATCATCATTTGTTAGTGTCGTTTCTCTTTGGGCTGGAGAATATCCATTCGGATTATTATTATTATTCTCGTTCTTGGGGACTTTATGACCTCTCTGGCTTTACGTTGCTGTTCTTCTTCATTTTTTTCCACACTTTAAAGGCAAGACAACGAACAAAATTTATAACCGCAACGAATTTTCCTCAACTTGCCTAGAAAAGTAATATTCGTTTGTTTTTTGTTTATTTTCTGATTGAGTTTTGTTGGCATGATGTAAAGACATGTTGAGGTATATTTTGTTATTTTTTCATGATATTTAGTTTAAAACACTTTTGTGTGAAAGGCGGTTGTGGTTTTGGGGTGATAGCACACTTGCAGAGATAGAACTGTCTCGCATATCAATTAAAATGAAACTTGATGAGTTCAGGCATTATCTCTGGATCAGGAATGTATTTAGTCAGTAGTGCTAAAGAAGCTGCGTTTCTTAAATCTCGTTCTACTGACTTCGAGTTTAGACTACGATCTAGTTAATTCGACAGTATCCTAGTAGGAGAGCCCCATGGTGGCGAACGCTGCATGTATTGAATGTCCGTTTACCTGTATTCTTCGAGTACAGTGTCTCAAGGGATACTCGTTATCCCCCGCGGACCAAAAACTGGATAGAGAATGAATGAAAATAAATTATGAATAGTAAGGAAGACAATAATAATGGTACGTTACAGGGCTTAATAAACCCAGTGTCAGCGGTGAATGACATTATTGTGGACCTCGAGCAAACGACCACAAGAGTTTTACAGAGGATGGTATCTACGGAGATCCTAAATGCGACAAGTACATACCTAGCCTTTGGCCACATAACTAAAGATGCGGAATCTTCGGACACTGCAGACTGCTCCAAACAGATGAAGATTCATTTTTTTGCTTGGATCGAGTAAGAATGTGAACGAAGTGGTGAGGTGAGATGACGCAAAACGAAAGATACTCTCTGGGGCACAAAACGGTGCATAGTAGTAGTAGTAGTACCTTACTTGATTCTCCCCGAATTCCCACGTAAACTCAGGGCCTAAAAACGCGAGATGGCAAAGCAAAAGCGGAAGAGAAAGTTGGTAGAAGGGTTGGATTTACGAAGGACCCAGGAGCGTCCATTGACACCTCCCCGGAGGCTGGTGAAAGAGTCGACTTTCCGGAACACTGCATTGCGACAACTTCCTCTAATACCTTGAAGGAAGGATCGCTGAATTCACTCATTAAGGGGGCGGATGAATTTCTCGATATTTATCTTAAGGGCATGAGTTTTTAATGCATTCGTGGCCTAAAAGTCGAAAGGCCCAATGACATCGCCTGATTAC
Source organism: Polietes domitor (assembly GCA_947397865.1). NCBI lineage: Eukaryota > Metazoa > Arthropoda > Insecta > Diptera > Muscidae > Polietes > Polietes domitor. The sequence goes on along the minus strand of OX377619.1, from coordinate 90,924,669 downwards.
CAAACTTGTCGCGCAAAAGGTCGCTTGTGACGTGGGCTGTGTGGCATGGTTCGATCGACCATGTCTTCAATCTCCGGCCACAAAAAAATGATTTGTTATGCCTCTGTTAACCGAAATCTAGCTACATTTTCAAAGAAAAAAATCTGTCAATGAAGACAAGTTCGCACCACCATCTCCGACGATGCATTGGTTTCTCAACAATCATGTTAGAGTGCCGTCGATATTAAAATGGGCCATGTCAGAAAATATGATTTCTCGATGTCAATTTCGAGCTGATTTAACTGAGAAGCAAACACAAAGCAATTGGACTGTAAGAGAATATTGCGAGGTTTTAATTATGATGATCTTAGTATCCCGCCTTTACGGCGATGTCAATTAACGACTAACGAACTTAAAAAAAGGCCGTAAAGATCGATTGTGGCGTGGGTTGTGTGGCATGGTGCACCATCTTGCTGAAACCAAAGATACATGTGATCGATCTCCGGCCACAAAAGTGGTTTGTCTTGCCTCTGTTAATGGAAATCTAGCAACATTAAAAATGAATGGGCTACAGATAAATGCTCGCCTAGGATTTATCTGCCTTTCCTTTATACGGTAGTTTTGCTTGCTAAAATAACCGCCAAGCTTAAAATGGTCTTCATCAGAAAAAATGATTTTTTCGAGCATAATCGTTGGCGGTTTCGAGGTAATTTAAGGCCAGAACTGAGAAGCAATAACGAAACGGATGATCTATGCCTTCAATTGGATCTTCTAAGAGAATAAAGCGAGGTCTTTGTCCAAAATTCGCATCAGGTTGGAGCTTGAATACTACTCCAGTACTGAGTTGTACACTGTCGGCTACTGCAGCCACGTTCTCGACGGTACGGTCAGTCTTACGAACTTTCTGCGCAAATCTGCAATGCACCGCAGATGTCTCATTTCGGTCAAAGCTTTATTTATTTATTTGAATTGGGAGATGTGCTTGCTTTATTTCCCAGCATTGTTCAAGTGTAAAGCGATTCATTTCGATCCACAGAAATATGATACTGACTTTCAGCCAAGATGTCGAGCGGTCACAGTCAAAAGACATGTGATTCAAAGAGAAACCACAAGATGGAGCACCCTGTGTATTGTGAACCTTGGCAACCCAGAGTGTTGTCAGATGCCAACTGACATTTCTCATGGAAAGTTTGACTGTTGATGACCATAACCGTATTCGAAGTGATTTAACGTTGCTTAAAAGTTGTGTGTCAGCAAAAAATGGCTTGTGAAAATTTTCGATATGGATCAAGACAAGGTTCGAGTGCCGACATAAGAATCTCCACCCTTAGCCATTGTGAAACGCTGATAAAAAAGTTTGAGCGCGGTCGGCTGAAGAACGAATATCATGTGAGGGTGCCCAGATTGTCGGCAGATAAAGACCTGTCGCATTGTGAAACCTCGTATTTTATCACACCAAAAAAGACCGCTTTTTGCAGAACCAAAAAGAAACACACGCAGGCATTTTCATACTTCGGAATAAGTCTCCTATTTTTAGTCTGCCACCTCATAATTTTCCAAGTGCTGCACCGCCACCGCAATTCAATATCCCGAAGCATCATTCATGTGCCAGGCTGTGGCAGCACACACAGCTTCCTTATGTGGTTGTGGGTAACAAATTATTGTATATCTTTCTCTCACTGTCGGTGCCGGTGCCGCTGCCACAGCTTTCGGGGTTTGTCCGTCCGACGGTCCCTCCGCCTGTGGGTCGTTTCTGAAACAGTAGCAGACTAATGGCAGGGCAGTGCGCACCGTGTCCCTAACTCCCGGTGGCAGAAACAAACAAAAAAGTTGCAAGCGGCGTCGTGTTAATGCAACATGGGGCATATATCACTTTAGTCATGGCAGTGGCACAGACACACTCACACATATGATTTCGGTGTTGTTGTCATTTCAATGCAATTCGAGTCTCTTTTCGGATGATGATGAAGCTGCCGAAGTCGTTTTGTTTTTTGTTGTTGTTTCCACATTTTTCGCGCTCCTGTTGGTCTTAAGACCATCTCCAATCCAATATCCACCCATCCATCCATCTATCCGCCCATATTCGATTTACAGCGTCGCGGTCGTCGTCGTAATTTCCACATTCATTTCATTTCATTTCGTTTCGTTTAGTTGTGCGTCAGACTTTATTTTTATTGCCGTTTTTTGCGGTTGTTGTTGTTGGTGTCGGTGTCGCAGCGTTGTTTGCAACACATGGAGTTTTGCAATTAGTTTGGATTTGGATTTGTCTTTGTTTATTGTAAATTGCAGAATTTTTATGGTCGGAATTTCATTAGGTTGAAGTGCCGAGGACAACGCTTTTCCCACCCATCACTCAAAGGCTTATGGAAATCCTGCAGCATTCCCACCGAACCTAAAGCACCCACTGTTTGGGCAATAAATCCATCACATGTTCGTCACGGTCGCCAATTAAAAAATAGAAAATGTTGTGATTCATAAACTGGAAATAGAATTGCTTATAACAAAGAATAAAGTATAGAATAAATACTTGCCCACTTTTTGGAGATGGAGGTGGTGGATTCATCAGTAGGCCAGTTGATTTGTATTTATATATCCAAACCTTACAGTGTAGGTAAAGAACGCATCGGCGAGTTTGGACAATGTTCAAGACTTTTAAACAAACGTGCTATAGTTTCATGCAAAATGTAATCCACACTGCCTGCTGTGGTTCTATTCAAGACATAGTGCGTAGAAAAAAATATTAAATGTCCAATTCAAATATTAACAATATTGTTTGTATTGATTACTTTTTAAATGAATTTGATTAAGTTTTACTTGAATTTATTATTTTTTAATCGCTTTGTTGAGTTGTCAATTGAATTGATTAATTTTTAATTGGATTAATTATTTAATCAATTAATTAATTTTTAAATGCATTTTTTAATTGATTAATTTTTAACTGGATTAATTTATTAACTAATTTTTAAATGAATTGTTTAATTTTTACTTTATTTTTTAATTGAATTGATTAATTTATTAATTGAATTAATTATTTTTTATTTGAATTGATTAATTTTTACTTGAAGTGATCACTTCTAATTGATTTGATTAATTTTTAATTGAATTGAGTGTTTTAATCGAATTTGTTAATTTTAATAAAATTGATTATTTTTTTAATTATATTTATTAATTTTTTCTTGAATAATTTTTAATTCAATTGATTACTTTGTTAATTGAACTGATTTTTTCAATTGAATTGATTAATTTGGTAATTGAATTGATTACTTTGTTAATTGAATTGATTATTTTTTAATCAATTTGATTAATTTGGTAATTGAATTGATTATTTTGTTAATTCAAATATATAATTATTAATTTAATAATTAAAAATTTAATCGATTTTTAATTGTATTGATTATTTTTTTAATGATAAGAAATTATAAATTTTATTAAAAAATAATCAATTAAAAATTAATTAATTAATCAATTAGCAAATTAATCAATTCAATTGAAAAGTAATAATTTCAAGTAAAAACTATTTAATGAATTAACAAATTAATCAATTCAATAATAAATTCAAGTAAAAATCAATCAATTTAATAAATATTTGGTTTGAATAATATTTAATGGAATTGATTATTTTTTTAATTGGGGTCAGGTTTTCCTTTTTTGGTGTTTTATTTACATTCGGTTGGCCGTGAGGGCATATGTTAAATATCAGTTACTTATTGAAAGCTGTGGGGTGTCATATGTCCAACCTGTCCGATTTTAGCTCTTACTTACTTCTTTGAATATTTTTGTTGAACAGGCTCCAAGTCTCATCAAAATCACTGACACTTTACCGATGGCTTAACATGGAATTAGTCAGTCTCAGTCTCACTTCGACTCCTGCCACGGATACGCCCAATACACTTAACATTGCATCTGTCAATGTAATGGCTGAGCGATGTTGCAGTTGCCTGGAATTATTCTTAAATTGCAGTAACAGCATTTCTTGGCGCGTAAGACACCACTCAGTCAGCCAGTCAGTCAGTCATGCACTTGACATTGAAAGATGACAAATTGTCATCCCGACAACAATTGCCATTGTCAAACATTACGACGACTGACTGCTGCTGTTGTGAACTGCAGTCTATGTTGCTTTGCTTATTGTTTTGGTAGAAGGTGGCAGAGCTTAAGTGTGAGAGATGCAGACCGACAGCCAGTCAGCATGCAATTGTCAATTGTGTCACATGAAACATTAGCATGCAACTGCAACTGCTGCAGCCACAGAGGTAACAGCAACAGGAACAATTGACACTGTACTTGTCATGTTAAAGCAGCAGTAGCTGTAGAGTAGCCAACAGCATTCAGCATCCATCGATTCCAGACATGCGGCATTATCGACCCTAAGACGACAACGCATCCACATCCTTAGCTGCAGACAGATGTACCAGAAGACAGACAGACACATGTGTATGCCGGAGACTGGATTTTGGAATACACAGACATTGAGTGTAAATGTTACAACAAAATTGCATTTGCATGATGATGCATCCGGGGTAGCAACAACAGCAGCAGCACAAATGACAGTCACCACCATCATCACCACTACATGTGATGGTGGTGGCGACGGTGGAACGACGAACCAAACAACAGAATTTAATGCACAATTTGACAGGAACAGAAGTTCCTTTGATGACAGTCTATTTGGAAGAACAAAACGTAACCCAAATGGGATGAATGGATGGATGACATGGTGCAGGAAGGAATGAATGTCTTCTTTCGTCTTTAATGCGTGCTAAGTTGAGATTTGTCATTTTTCCCTTTGCTCCGCAGAGGGGATGAACGCCGTATAATAATTAAGGTCTTAAATTTTGCCACGTTAACCAGATGGACGTGGATCAAATGACTAAAAGAGTCGGATTTGATACAAACATACTCTGTGTCTTAGTGACTCTTTCTGCCCTTTTCAAAATGAAGTATATCCAGGTAGAGGATGCAAAAATAAACTTTGTAAAAAAGAACAGAATATTCTGCACTTCATCGCCATCTATATCTATTTTTTTTTTAATTTCAGGCGCCGTAGCACAGGTCGCTTAGAGATCTAAAAGCTTAAAGACTGGAAATGGAATGAGAAAAAAATGGCACAAAACTTGTAAACATTCACCATCATTGACGGTTGAATATTCCAATAATATCATACTTTGGCGACATCTATGTCACATTCTAACAATTTCTTCTCAATTCTGTCAGAAATCATACTGAAAATCGGAAATGTTTTCAATTTGGGGTTTCAAACATCTTAACGAAGTCGTACCGATTTGTCTGTGTGAAATTCGGAAGAGAATGACGACAATTTTTGCCATCACTTATTTATTGGGATATTTTCATTGTTTTTGTTCCTTCGATCCCTTCCTCTCCAACTTCCAATAATTATCATACCACTCTCGATTGTGCAGCAGGTACTTGAAAGTGTTCGTATTTACGAGAGCAAAAGTGTGTGCGTGTACGTACGTGCGTGTGCTAGTGTGTGAGTGATTTGTAAAAAGGACTACTTAATGCACATCTCCAGTAACAGGCACTTGATGACACTTCTGCTGCAGCTACTACCGCCGCCGCTGCTGCTCTTCAGTGAAAACCAAGGAGACTCAAGTGTTGTCATTGTCAGTGATTTGTTGCAATTGTTCCTTCATTCTGTCACTTCATTGTGTTGTTGTTGCTGTTATTTGCTTTCCATTTAAAGGTCGATGAGGAAAGGAAGAGGGAGGAAACCACGAGAGCAGGCAGGATAAAACGTGTCTTGAGTGCATTAGTGTGTTATTGTTTTCACACATTTCTATTTTGAAAAACATTTTAAATTTAACACTTGTTTTTTCTTCTTCTTCTGCCTCTACTTCTTCTTCTTCTTCTTGATGTCAGGCCAGCCATGGCATGCCATCCATCCATCCATCTATCCATCCATGCATTCGTCGTCGTGCATCCATTTCCATGTTGTTTTGGTGCACTTCCAAAGCCATCTGCATCAGCAACATGACACAGTGGTTCGCAAATGGAAAACAGGAGCTAATCTCTTTAATCACAAAACTATTGTTCCTCAAACATAATAGAAACTAGGGTGTTTCAGACAGTATGAAAAGCTTAGTTGGACATTTGGAGACAACAAGTAAGGGAAGCCTGAAATCGGATGATATTCTCCATCCGGTCTCTATCCAACACACAACACAAGACCAATTACTATCTAGAAATGAAAAATGATAATGTAATAATTTTTTGGAGGGAAAGATATTAGCATGAAGTCTATTCCACATACGGAGAATGCGGGCGAAAAACGAATTCATTCTGTAATGCGTGGTGCGGTCGGTTGTCCAATCGACCACTGATGGGTGAGAGATCCTGGAAAGTCGCGTATCTCTACCGAACGTTCTCATGGGCGGTACAGGATCAGGAATAACCGAAGAACAAACACCCTGAAAGTATCGATAGAACAATGAAACACAACCAAGATTACGACGGTGTTCAAGGGAGATAATAGAATTGGATATCCTACCGTCACCTATCAACACCATCGCCCTCCTCTGGACAAGCTCCAGGGAAGATCCTGGAGAACCTGAGCATAATATTAGAGACGACAAGGATTAAAGTCTACTCTATTCACTCGGCCCCATTCGAAAATGACCAGCAAATCCTGGCTAAGTGACTCATACATCAATCGACTTTTATCCTCAGTTTCTTGACGACTTGGTCTATGATCGAATGAGTATAAATGACAGAGGTTGCTGTCATCCGCGAATGAGTATATTGGATTCGAAGTCCTATCGAAGAGGTCGTTGATGAAAATAAGAAAAAGGGAGGGGAAAATGACTGAGCCCTGCTGTTACCCTTTACTCGTCGCACGAGAACCCATCTACAAAAACTCGTATAGTGCGATCTCTGAGGAAGCTCGATATAAATCGAGCACCAAAAGCAATAAGCTTTGATATGAATGCGCCGAGCCAGACTCTATCAAACGCCTTGGATATATCTAGAGCAACGACCTTACTCTCACCAAGCTGGTGGATGGATCGATTCCACTTTTCGGATGGCAGTGTCATCAGGTCTCCCGTAGATAGATTCCTACGGAAGCCATACTGTCGATCATTAAGTAAGTCATTAGTTTCTAAATACCTCACAAGATGGTGGTTAACCATACTCTCCATAACCTTCGAGAGCGCTGAGAAAATTGCGATCGGTCGATAGTTTGCAGGGTTATTAGTCTCACCTTTTTTAGGGATGGGCTGGATGTTCGCAATCTTCCAACGCGCTGGGAAGACCTCTGCACGGTATGCAAGGTTAAAAAGGATGAACGAAGTGGACGGTCAAGCGCCGATTAGCACTTGCATAGGACAAGTGCTGAAATGTCATCCGGTCCCGGAGATTTATTTACGTCCAGATTTGCGAAAAGCCTTTCATCTCCACGTATTCGAAAAATATCTGAGGCATGGAACTAGATACATTCTCAGTCACGGGGATTGATTGATTGCTTTCCGGCCAGGATGAATTCCTTGCAAACATTTCAGTCAATATGTTAGATTTAGCAACCGGGTTAGTGAATATCTGGTCATCTTTAACAAGAGTTGGGATAGGAGGAGGAGTTGTCCTTTGCTCCTCTTACAAATCACCAAGAGCTCTTACTTCCCCTGGGTGAAGTAAGAACTTAGGTACGAAGACTTTGTTCGTGCAGAAGCTCTCCATGTCTAAGTACCCTGGTAGACATGCTTCTTATCTGCTTGCGTAGCAGATCAGTGGTGACATTTTTATGCAAACGCCATTTCCTGAATGTTTCCTCTTTGGATGGGTTATCCGAAATATCTTTAGTTGGAATAAATGACTTCATTCCAATCAAGATAATATTTTCAATAATATCAGCGCAGCATCTATATCGTTGTTTAGAAAGCAAAGCTTCCAATTGAAATGCTAGGAAAAGTTGTTGAGCTCGGCCCAACGTGCCGAGTTTAATTTAAACTGTCCGGTTTAGGGCTGGGGTCGAAGCGACACGAAGAGCGGAATACTTGAAGGACGCAGAAATAATACAATGATCCGAGTTACCCAGATATGTTAGAAGATTAACTTCATACTTTTCAGGGTGTGAAGTTATGAAAAGATAAAGAGTATTTAGGTGTTGCCCTTGGACACACGGAATGTGAGTTGGTTCGTTCACTAATCGCGTCAAATCTTTATGCGCAGCAAGCTCGACGTACTGACCCTCTGGAGTTGAGTGACTCGAATGGCCAAGCCAAGAAGAGTTATGGACATTGAAATCGCCAGTAACCACAATTTCACTGTCCGGACAATCCTCTAAAATTTTTGATATTGAGTTGGAAAGGGCGTCGAAGCCATTGAGGGATGCCTCCCATTCCAAATCCGAAATGCAGTGCGTGTGTCCTGAATCCTGGATTTAACCCAAAGGAAGTCAAATTCTGTATTTTCTGAGCTCAAGTGTTGCTGGCTCTGGAACACTATACCGTTATGTACGTATACCACAAGACCTCTGTGGGGGATAAAAAGAGACAGGGAGTGATATCCAGGAACGTAAAATCCTGTGGATCAGAATCCTCACACATCTGAGTTAATAATATCACCCCTTAATTACCTTTAATGTAATCTGAAATAGGAAAAAAGTCGGGCGAAAATGAAACGGTTTTTACTTCATACTTCAAAAATTGACCCAAAGTAAAGACATGTTTTCAAATGTTCCCCAAGTCAACTTTGAAGTTAAATTGTTACCACTTTGTTTCTGCCAGCAACCACTGTGTGTAACAATAGTTGAGTACATCTAAGCAGCAGCACCATCATCACCATCGTCGTCGTCATTATTGTGTTCCATTAAATGGTGTCGTCGTATTGACACTTTTCATTTGGTCCGGCCAGAGAGACGGAGAGGAACAAATAATTTGCATTTTCGATATTTGGTGAAACAATATTGACAACAACACAATGTTGCTAGCTCGTTCGTGGTGCTGTTGTTGTCGCCGTCGTCGTCGTTTCTTCTTCAATTCATTCCGTTGCGTTTGTTTTGTATTTGCCCAGCGTTTGTTTTGTTTATTTGTCAAAATTCACATGTTTTCTTGTTGTTGTTGCTGTTGTTTCATTTGGCCGGATTAGCATCGTCGCCGTCGGTGTTGCTACGCTTCCCTTGGATTTTTTTCGGAGGGTTACCATCATTAAACAAATAAAGGCGCCCGCCCTGATAAAGACCAAATAAAATTTTCCAACTTTAAAGTCTTCCAAAGAGAGGCAAATATTTGCTCACTTTAAGTTTCCGAACTCCCCCAAGTTGTTTGCCGGCATTGTTGTTTTTGTTGTTGGTGTAGACTAACATGATTCATTGGCAAACAATTTATATAAATAAGTGAACGTCGGACGGGATTATAAATTCACTTTACTAAATTAAGTAAGACCTCTTCCCTTGCCAGGGAAAGGGAAAAACATCATGTTTACCTCCCGCATTTAATTAATCTCGAGAGAGAGAAAGAGAGAGAGAGAATGTTGCTGCAGGCAGTTGTGTCCAACGTTTATTGTCGCATTTATGCCCCTCTAATTGTCGCCTAATTGTTAGAGTCGCTTTAATCTAACTCAGGCTTGCCGGATGTGAGTGTTTGTGTTAAATGTTGGGGATTTTATCATAGTTAAAAGGGCAAATTAAGAGCGGTGGTTTTATAAAATATTTACTGAGAACTAGAGTATAACAATTGGCGTCTTTTATTTATAAACTATGCCATTTCTTCGTTAAAGTTTATTTTTTGTGGTTTCGGCTGCTTATAACTCAAGCAATGTACAGAAGCACCTCTGATGAGTTGTCCCCACACAGGATATGAAAATTTCCTCCGGAAAAAGAAATAACTTGATCGAAATAGCTGGCATTCGAATGTATTATATTCAAAATAAGCCTAAAAACAAATATTGAATGAAGAAATACAAACAAATCCCCCAAACCCCTTAATTAGGTAAGTTTTTAGCATTTGTTGGACAGCTCTGTTCTGCAAATCCCCCTACATCCCTGACGTTCTTCCCCATTTCCCCCATGTGTATGCGCACAATGGCGCAATGTGGTAAAGTGCAACGTCCTTATAAATCAATGCCAGCCAGCCACCCTATCATCACCGACTGACTTTATTCCAATTTACTCGCATTTCTTTGGAAAGAGTTGATGGTGGCGGCGGAAGGGTGGCGGGGTCGTAATGAATGCAATTACATCGTTGTGGTGACATTCACTCCTCCTTTTCCTCCTCTCGCACTGCCGCTGTAGCGGCTTCTTCAAGTTGGTTGGTTATTGCCTGCCACACATTTAAATGCCACACAATTTATTGCCGATAATTTCGTTTCTTTGCATTTCTTGCAGTTTGCACTGTGAGACTACTGTGACTGTGTGTTGTGCTGTTTTCATTGCTTAGGGTGTAACTTTGCACAAGTTTTTGCTCCTGGTTGGTGCAGGGGTGCTTGGTTATCGAGTGCTGCGAACAACAAATAAACTTACAGTGGAGGATATTGATTTAGATTTTGGCAATGACACGAGCAACAAAACAAGGCAATAAGTTTCAGTAGGTTGAACTGAAGATTGCTCCGAAATTCGCCAAAGAACTTGAGTTTTTTTATTTAAAAAATATTTTTACTCAGAGTTTGGCATTACTCTTGGACTGAAGGAATTCAAAGATATGTGCAGAACACTCCCTCTTCCTAAAATGTGGACAAATACGATTTCCTATACCATAATAATGTGCCAGAAGGGCACAACTTGAACCCTTCCCCAGAATTTATAGTTTCAGACATATAACTTTGTTTGGTCCAGAATTCTTTGGTCGAACCTTGTTATAAGTTTGATTTTGAAGTACAGCGTTATCAAGTCGCCTTATGGAGCACAGACCTGCATCGTCATCCCTACCAAACATTGGTATGTTGTGGATAATTTTCTCAACAACCACTCTTCTTCGAAGCCCAAATGCGGCAAATTCAAAAACTCCTGCTCCGTTTTCAGGAGATTATTAAGTGAGAGATGCAGTATCTCTCACTTACTAACCTGCAGATTAACCATTGAATTTTGTCTCGAATTAGAGCAGTTGCTAGGATGCAATAAATGCATATATAGCTATATATGATATGCCTCGACCAGGATTTGAACAGGGCATCACGCAATGGGATAGTTATAACCAAAGCGCCACAGTAACTAACGAGGGTGTATGTGTGACTTTTTTCATTTTCCTCTTGTATTGCAACCAAAGCATGCTGAGATTCAGCTCTATCCGAATTTTCGGCCTCTGCATGACTACTTCACCATGACTCTATTGCATCCAAGTCATGCCGAATTAATGATAATGTTTCTGCAATTTAGTGCGATTTTAGGTATGCCACCAGGTTCTTCAAAACCGTATCAAGTCGCACATTTGAAATTCCCTCGTCTGAATGTGTTAAGAATGGGCCACTTGCCCAGGAAGTGTTGTATTTTTCGTATATTACACAAGGAACATAAATCATAGTACTTAATGCTAGTAGACAATTTCTTGCCATTAAGATATATGAGATCACATTATCGAATGGCGTTCATTTTTCTACAAAAAATAAAATTTTTGGGATATATTTTCCCCTTTTTGGGATTTGTTGGATTTTTATATGTATGAGGTATCACAAAAACTGTTTTTGAAATCAAAAGGAATATGCAATCATGTTACTTTTGAAAAATCCCACAATTCTCAAATTCTGACCTATTTTCACCACTGGTGTTCCTAGTTTAAATATAAGCTACTTTGCCAAATTTGCAGGCAACAAAATATGTTGTTTCTAGAGCGGAAAAACTCAAATATATAAATCTGAACTGATTTTCTCCAAATTAAATAGCGTTCGTTCTTATCCCGAAAACTTCGTTGTGAAAGTTTCATTTGGTTCTAGCTACAATTGCGACCTGTACTCTGATTAGATGGACAGACGGACATTGCTAAATCGATTCAAAAAGTGATTCTAAGTCGATCGGTATAATGGACAATGTGTCTATCTCGCTTCCTTATGGGTGTTACAAACAAATGCACATAATACTCTTGTGGAGTGTATACCAACTTGTCAGTCAACGAATATTTTTTACAAACAGCAGTTTAAAGCTCTCAAAAAATGTTAGCCGCCGAAAACTATTTTCCATTTGGTTCAATAGGAATTCTCAATTCTAGCAGATAGAGTTTTGTGGTTGAAATAAAAGAGTGGCATGATTTTATTCTATTATTTATTTTTTAGATAAAACCTAGAGGAAAATGATTTAATTTGCATTAAACTATGTGGAAGATAGCATTAATTATTTACTTAACATATAGTTTCGTAGGAAATAAGTAACAGGTTGTCTGAATTCTCCAAGTCATATTATTTTTGGTTTTAAATAACAAATTTAAATCTCTTGGTAATCGGTACGTTTAAGTCTAAATTAAGTCTTCTTTACACTAAATAACAAAAATAAAAAAAAAATTACAAGTGAAACTTCCATAACTTTCGATGTATTCATATTGACTTCTAGTTTCCATATATCACAGTAGCTTTATAAATTCAAAAGTCATGTTTAGCATAGTTTTTATACCCTCACTCTACAGAGTGGGAGGGTATATAGCATTTGGGACAGAAAAAAAGTGTAACGCATTGAAGGAGTGACTTAAGACCCCAAATTTGTTTGGACCAAATCCGTTTCACGACTTTTTAAGGTGTTTGAGCTATGTTACGATAACTCTCGAAAGGAGTTAAGGAATCAATTCAAACTATGCACATGGCAATATTTTTCCCAAACTTATTTTAAGTTCGAAGATGGGCCCCTTCTGGCACCTCCCACACAAATGACCTATATTGCTAATGTTAAATTAAACTAATGTAACTTCCTCGCGGATATTCGGAATTAGCTATATTTTGGTATTTTATAATGTTTTAATAATCAGTTTTAGTGTACTAATATATGACGGATTTTGCCACGCCCCTTCCAGTACCTCCCACACAAATCACGTAAAACTACATAAAATTAAAGCTGTTATAATTTCTACACTGATGGTCGGAATAATGTGATATTTGATATTTGGCAATACTTTTATGGTGGTTACATTCGCATGTTATATGGGCGATATTGCCACACCCCTTCTGGTACCTCCAACACAAAGTGACATAAACGTTGGTTAAAATAAAACCGACATAACATCCATACGGGTAGTCAAACTCATTTGCAATTTGATATTTAAAAATGTTTCTATTATCACTTTAAACTTAAAAAATATTTACGTTTTAGCCACGCCCTTCTTGTACCTCCCACACAATTATCTCTATTCTAGATATCCTGATATTTGATCTTGTTTTAACAATTGATTTATAAATTTAATTCCTTATAACTTCCGTATATATGTATGTATGTTGCGAATATTGGTCCTTCAATATTATCTAGATATAGCATCAATGAGATCCTTAATGCTGGAAATATTTCCTTGGCGCTGAGCCCTTTGCAGGTTTGAGTTCGGATTTATTTTGTATTAGTCTTTAGTGGAACATTTCCATATCAATTTAGGATCAATATTGCGAGGGCAATTGTGAAATGATCTGACCAATTGTTATGATTACCGAAGCCATATCAAGATGAAAATGAGGTCGATTTTGTTCCCCGCTCCAGCCTGTATAACCCTTTCGGGTGTGTCACCCTGTGTTTTCCCAAAAACAACAACAAATAAGTTTTCTGGGCGCAGTTTGGACATTTGCTCTTCATTTTCTTTTTTTTTGTGACTGGCGATCCCAGTGGCATATCATTAAAATTGGGTCCAGCCAATTGGAAAGGGCTGATTAAATTATTTGTTTTCTTTTCAAAAAAGCAAATCTCCCACTGTGAATCTGTTCTTAACTTAAAGAAAAGTTAATGAACATGTTTTACTGTGGACTCATCTTCATTATGCTCTTGGTTTCATTATTAATTGTCGATGTTGTTGTGGAATTGTTGCTTTGTAAAGTTTTGTAAACAATCTCGGTAGTCTCTGTGTGTAGACGGCAAGACTGCACAGTGTTCCGACCGACCGAGATGGCCGAGTTGCTGCGCATTTAAAATTTAGCATTAAATTTTAAACGAAGTGTTAAAGTAATCAATGGTGCGTAACTGTTACGGCTGGTTGTCATTGTGGCAGCAGATAATCTGCCGCCTCTGCATGGAGTCGCTGGGAAAAGGGTCCATCCATCCAGTCGACAGACTGTGGATTTGTTTGTTTACAATTAAATCGTTTGGGATCGTTTTCATGGGCTGCACACAAATGTACAGAGATACTCCGATGATGATGTTTAAATATTTACTCAGATGCCATGAATCATTACACGAATGCTACAGATAAATAAATTATGCATTTAATGCAGAATGGAAACATTAGGACACATTTACACTGAAGCTACGGCACTTGGATAGTGGAATTGGACAACATGTATTTGAGTAGAAGAAATAGACTGGAAGTCTTCAGAAATGTAAAAGTATTAACTGACCTATCCTCGCTTAAAAATAAAATATATACGAAGTACCAATAAAACAGGCCTTCTTGTAAAACAAAAATTGATGTAAAAGTGCTCTAAAAAACAAAAATCCTGTAAATACTTTGATTTTTCTAGTCAAACTGCTGTATTTGCTCTAAAATAAAATACGAAATTTCAATAAAATCAGTTTAAAAAATAAAAATACTGTAAACAAATATAAATTGGCTGAGCTTATCGGGATCCTTTCCTTCCCTATCGCATTGAACAAGCTGCTGCAATAGATACGAGTCAGTCCAGTGACTACCGACTACTCGTATTCGTAGTTCGCCATCTCCATCGCCACCGCAGCTCAGCACCACACAAGTTCAATGCACGTGTGCGTTAAATTATCGTATCTGCCTGCCTGCCACTGCCGCGGACACACAGCCGTTGTTGTGGCTGTTCTTGTTTTCGTTGTAGTTGTTATTGTTGTAGTTTAACAAGTATCTGATTATTATGTACGTACGACGGCTTGAGTACGACTTCGAGTCGAGTACAAGTGATATTGTTTACTTTTCATTTAACTACGAATAGTTTACCCGAAAAAAAAACAAAAACAACAACTAAATCAAAAAAAGAAAAAAGCATTTTCATATATACACACATGAAAATTAAACGCCAAAATAAACTAAAAACACCTGAAAAACGAGTTTGAGTTTCGGACTCACTCTCCATTGCCTCGCTCAATCGAGCGAAAACAACACACACAAAAAAGAAAACAAACACAAATGTCTTGCAGAAGAGAGCTTAGAAAGAAGTTTTTCTTGAGAGCTTCTTTTAAGGGAATTTCAATTTTTAAGAGAAGTGTTGTTTTCAGTTTGCATAGTTTCAGAGATAGAGAGAGAGAAGATGGTAGACAGATAGGGGAGAGAGCGACAGCATTTAGAGACCATTTAGCACAAAGTCTTGCTGGCTTGCCAGATTTGGGGATTTATCACTCAATCTTGGAGATGCTGGGGAAAAATTTATTAGTAGATAATAAAAAATATTTCATCTTCTTCAAAGAAAATCGAAAAGTCTTTGATGTTCTTATATATCAAAATTTACGAGTATAGGGATTAGAGAATATCTTTTAATAAAAACAAACACAAAACACGCTTTAGGTATTATGAAATCAATATGCTAGTTGAAATCCAACTTAGAATCAAAAACAACTCCTACGTCTAAGGTGCACCACAACATGATTTCTAATATAATAATTTAAATTTAGCACATTAGTACGCTCACCAAAAGGGATATGAAAAAAAGTTTAGTGGTAAATGATTTAATTCATACCAAGCCACCTAGCGATTAATATCTTCCTGAACTAGAAAAGTATCAGAGGAAGTAACAAAAAAAAGCCGATAAGTTCGTTTATCCCTCTTTTCCAATTGTATCCCTTAAAAGAACGAATTTTGAAAAATCCGTCTATTTTACGTATCTACGCAAATGAAGGGATAACATTCTAAATTTCATGTTTCTAGCTGTTGTCGTATCATTTGTACCATACTTCTTGGTGTTTTTAGACTACTAGAGGAATGCACGCAACAAATTTCAAGTGCATATAAAGCAGGAATTAAGAAATGCTTAAATAGTCTAAATATTAGGGGTCCTTGTTGAGGAAAAATTTTTCCATCTGGCCGATTTCGCCCACTTTCAATCCCAACCGATCTGCAACCATAAGACACATTTAGGGAAATTTCGTTCGGCGGCTGGCGTGCTTTCAACAGACTGACAGACGGACATGGCTAGATCGTCTAAGAATTTTACCACGACCCAGAATAGATATAATTTATGGAGTCTCCGATGAATATTTGAAGGTGTTACAAACAGAATGACAAAGTGAAAATACCCCCATCCTTAGGTGGAGGTTATACAAATAAGGGAAATAAGGTTATGCAAAATACTCCCTTGTGGAATACTCGATATATATCCGACAACGCATTATTAATTGCCACAAAACAATGTCTATTGCTTAAGTAAGATCTAAACCACTTAAACAGAGCAATCCAATTTTAACAAATTTCAAGAGGAGAATTGTGACGACCCGTCCACTTGGCCCTACCTCCTCGGGAAATGGCTACCTTCTGGTCCCCGGCCGTGCTCAGTCTTGGGGCAGTTCTTTTCCCTTGGAGTGAGATTTGGGTACGTCCACATAAAAGAAAATTATATAAGGTAGCTCTTTACAGAAAAGGCGAAAAAAAAGAAAATTTCAGAAGAAAAAGTGAGTCACGATGTTAATAGGTATATGTAGCATTAGATGTCATACTGCCACTTTTGTTTTCTTTACCCGCCCTGCCATGCTGACTATTCCGAAATCGGCCGACGTCAGCCCGAGAAGGTATCCTTTATCTAGTCCTCATCATCTTTCGTGGTTGAAAATAACAAGATTCTAAAATATCATTTCAACAACAAATTATATATTAGACATATTAATACTGATTTTAACAGAAAATAAATTTAATGAGAAAATAATGACGATTTCAAATATCTTATTTTAAGTTGTAAGGAAAACTGAGGTTGTGTAAATGAACTTATTTTACATTAAACAGTTAATAAAGTATGTCTTTTTAATAAAAAAAATACAAATTATTTCTGAATTTTAGTGAATTACTACCTTTGATAGTTGTTTAAGGAATCTGTGTTCATAAAAAGAGCTTATACAGTATGAAAGAATCGAAATATTGGACTTACCATTTACATCCTCGTAGTCCCAGGCCTGTTGACGGAGGTTCTTTATTCCAATATGGTATGATCTATTTTATCGTAAGGTTTTGTACTTATGCATTCAGAATGTATAGCTCGATGTGTGTGAAATTGCTTATATGATAAACGTATGGCTTAAAATGTGATTATGTTGGTTTCTTTTGTAATTTCCGGTTCATGTTGGTTTTTTTTTATATATAACTCGTGACATCGGAGTAATTTGTTGCTCCAAATGGTTGCATTCATCAAACAATGCGTTTGATGACTAATGGAGACATGCAATATAAAATGAGGTGTGATATAGGGTTAGGAATCCCACGAATCCATCCGGGTGCAAGACCACACTGGATTGATCCTCACGATGTCCGTCCAATATTATATAAAATGGATACCCTTTTCACAATATATGCGGTTGAATCCTCTACTCCCGTTATTGCAACTAAATGCTATACCTCGGTTGAAAAATCTTCACCTTCAATTCCCTGGACTTGGACCACAAATGTATAGAATATTTGGGCACACGATTCCTCCACAAGTAATTCACCAAACACGCGCAAAGAAAAACTCACGAATGCAAGTAACGGAAGAAAAACAAACGTCTGTATTCTTCAAGAAAATTTTCGATTTTAATATAAAAATCCGAAAACTGTCAATTAAATTTTCATAAAATTTATAAAATGTTCAATCGAAGGAAGCTAAACATATCAAAAAGTAAAATACAGTAGCCTCCAGATAAAGTGTTCTCCCTGATAACACGTCGAACATATTGCGATCAAATACTTTCCAAATTAGTAAATACCAACAGATTAGATGCCGTTGAATGATTTTTCATAAACCATTGGCAACATTAGCTAATTTAGAAATAGGCTTATAATTATAAATGTCCTCCTTAGGGCCAGATTTAAGAATAGGAGTAAAAGAGGGGGTTTTCCAGCAATATACTGAAGTGGGAAACTGACGGAAAAACAACATTTTTTTAGGAAATAGGTCTGAAATGTCATCTCTATTTAACCTTAAAGATTCATTAAGATTAGAAAAATTTAATAGAATATCACTCTTAGAAATTAAAAAAAAAAATAATTAAACAACTTAGAATCTGAGACTACAGTAATATAGTGAATTGTGAACTTTATTCAAAAATATAACTAAAGAAATTAGCAAATAAAATAGCTTACTCAAGAGCTGAGCTAGCCCGCTCCTCACCATTAAACATAGAAGAAGGGAAATAACTACGGCTCTTTTTGATTTTATGAAGCTCCAAAATGCCTTAGATATTTGTTCAAAAATTAAAATTGTCTAAAATAATGTTCGTGTATTCTTTTACTGCACGAACTTTACATTGGCGAACACAACTAAGTTATTAATAAAATCAGACTAACAATCATGAATTGATTATCTCTAAAAAATCTTCGAGATAAGTTGGTTAATTAATTCAAAATCATATCAGAACTAAAGAAACTAGGAAAAGAATTTAATACAATATTCATAACAATCGCCACATGATGCATATCACACGTACAAAATGGACTATCACACTTAAAAACGGAGAATTTTATATTTCTGCCACAAAACCTAGATCATGTAATCTACCCAGTGAGTTATGTATATAAATTAATAATTTGCACAAGAGATAAACTTGGCATTGTGTCAATGATATTAACTTCAGGAAACGAATTTATTTGTATTAGGAAGTACTGCCAATATGATATTAATTAAATTATTAATTCACCTAGAATAAAACATCTTGCATTATTTTCACTTCAAAAACCGAAAATGTTTCTTATGTCGATTGAGCCAAAAATGAGCAACACTAAATTGCAAATTGCGCTGTAACATTTTCGAACTGAGGCATGATTTTGGAAGTCTCTAGAACAAATGCGAGTAGCACTGCCAGATCTGACTAATTTAAGACAGTTAAATCGATATCCGATGGAACCTCTAACAAATCTTTAAATACTTAATTTCACTTGCATTTAGTACATTTCTTTAAGTGTAAGCGTTTGCAAATAGCGATCTTGTTTCAGAACGCATCCTATTTCAATGTATAATTCTACCCACCACCAATTCCTATAGTATTTTGGATTATTTTTGTGCACAATCCTTCCCATCATAGATTAGGTTGAAAAAGAGGAGTCAAATCAACCGGAGTGGTGGATGAGGGTGATTGATAACCAGGGGCATACACCTAGCCCCGCAGTCGACCTGTTCTGCGCTCTAAATTCAAAACCGAATGGGGAGTTTTTTTTACAGTTTTTTATGAATTCTGTACCTCTAAAATGCGACCCTGGGAGGATGCGGGCTCTCATCATAGAAAATGCGTGAAAATGACAAAGGAAGTGTTCCACCCTTTCGTGGAACGTGCCCGCACGCCCTGCATTCATCTGAGTCCGATCGCCCCAAGGCGGCGTAGTTGCGCCCTCAGGAGTAAGTGTCCTGTGAGAAGTCTCATCGTGCTGCTGAGTTCGATTTTACTCAAGCTCATCAGCCGTCACCAAATAAGAGATTGCCCATTTTTCCTGTTTAATTCTCGTTTGGCACCTACCATGTTGACCGATTGAAGGCCTGATCCTCTTCTGACCAGTTCATCAGCCCTCTCGTTACCTTCGATGATAAAGTGTAATGATTTCTAGTTGACTTTTGATGGAAAATCAATTTATTTCCTCCTTACATTCTAATATGGTTCGCGGACGACATAAGGGTCCAACCTAATACCGCACGGTCAGCCGCTGCCTATTTTAATGTCTATTTCCGTCGCACTATCAAAATTTGAATTTTCAATTTTAGCCCCTGCGGATTTAGGTAGCTACCATAATAATACATTTAATCGAAATTATCCGCTTGCTTGCTTTATTGAATCCGATGTCCTTAATACAATATTTAAATGCGCTTAAGAGTTAACATTAGCCATTCTTACATTATTACTAACATACTTAAAGTATTTTTCTAGTACTATATATTCTAACGTTTATATGTTGTAGTTATACATACATGTCACTTATACTAAATCTATAATCTATCAACAAATTTCCCCCAAAATACGTATTACTAAAAAGGGAATTGCTCATCATTAAATTAATACTTAACACTATCACTTATAACTACTATTTACAATATTCGAAATTATCCGCATGGGCCGACCGTAGGGATTTAAGATATGTGATTGTGTTAAATGAATTGGGTTTTGTAATTTTGGGATTTTTCGCGATTGAGACAGGGATCGAATCTGTGGCAAAGCTGCAATTTCTGTCTTTGTCCCCGCGATTTTTTTTTTTGTTGCGGCGATTATTGTCTTCGAATTTGAAATATATAAACCTGTTTCGAGGATAAGGAAAAATGTGTTAGGACAAAAGGTGTTGTATCTGTGGAATGATTGAATATGAATTTCGACGACTCCATGAAAACTTGAACTTGTTTGAAAGGGACACATCAGAACAGAGAACTTAGAATTTGGTGGAGATGGACAGAAGAATGTTCCAAAATTCACACAAAATGCTATTTTTGCAGCAAACATTGGATTTCCTCGTAATACTTCTTCGTTTAAAAAGCCTCCAGGGTTTTGCCCTCTTTTGTCGAAATTGTCAGAAGAAGGCCTCCCACATATTTGAAGGGGGTATCTGCCTTAGAAGGTGCATTTCCAGGCCTCACAATTCTCATAACTGGACACCTTAAGTCACTTATCTGTGTCGCCCTTCAACTTGCGTCGCCCATCCTCTATCACTTCAACTGCAAACCCTGTCTGATGCTGCCCCGAAGGCAGTATCTGCTGTTTTAGTTGTCCAACCAAAACTTAAAAGGACAAAAAATCGAGAGCAAAGTTTAAACATATGTTTCGTGTTTCAAATCGAATTTAACTGCAATTTAATTTAATTGTTATTTCTGTTACCCTTGACACTTATTTGGATTTGGTTGTTTTGTTCAAACCTAAATCAAATCCAAGTGAATTTATGATTTTTCTAAAACAAATTACTCACATGATTGGGCAAAAAGCAAATGCTGGAAGTGTTAGCGCCGTTGTTTTGCTTTTGCTGCGATAATTGAATATTTTTCAATTCGCTAAAGAACTTTTACGACTTGTCATGCCATGCCATGTGCCAGTCATGTTGCTGGTCATAAATGCCAAATCATATTTCGACAAAAACGCCCCTAAATGTCGCCACCCCCTGTCCTCAATCACTTTATGATTGCTAGTCAAATAGAAAGTCGAATATTAGGTCATTAATGAATTGCAGATGGATACCATTTTAATTGACAACCAGAAGTCTCAAAACTCCTTTTGACGTTTTATCGATGCGGGCTCCAGCATGGCCTCTAATATGGCTAAATTTTTCCCAGGCTGGCTGCCTTCTTCAAATCGATCATTTGATATTGCCACGAATGTTTACTGTGTCGAGTTTACACCCTCACACTTTGTGTTCTCATATGGTTGGCTGACTGATGTGGTGGTGGTGGTTGTTACACAATTCCATTCCATTCGATTCGAATTGATCGATTCGTCTTCGATTGCCATCATTCTTCGGTGTAATTTGAGTTGTCTCCCCTGTTCTCTGTTCTCGTCTTCATCATCAGCCACAGCTTTGATGGTCTTATCTGCTCCGTGAGCGTTGTGTGTTTGTTTTATGATTGTGCCATGGATGCGTGGTACGTACGATACGTATGGTCGTAATCTCATGTACAACGTTCAATTTCAATTTCCATTTCCATTTTTTATTATCTGTTGAGCGTATGTTGCAGCCTTCCTGCCTGCCTCCATATCTGCTGTGCGCAATGAGCGACTGAGTGAGTGAAGTACAGCGCGCAGCAGCACGCCCGAGTACCGAGTGTGCGCCTGCCTGCCTGCCTGCCTGCCGGCCTGCATACATCTGGTTTGTATTATTTACATCTCCAGATGTACGTTGAGAATGTGTTCGCCCTACTCGCCCTACATGCAGTATGTATGGAAGTGTGTATACATACTTATGTACTTTAAAGTGGTTTTATTGCCACAGGAGTTTTTTAAAAATACATTCTAAATGTTTCGATGGGGCTACTAATGTTTATTTTCCTTCAATCTAAAAATAATTGAAAGAGAATTTGGAGGCAATTGTACGACAAGGCAACCTAGAGTTCGGTCATATATATTCATTTCAATTAAACATTAGCCTCGAATTTAAGAAATTATGTTTATCGTCTAATAAGAACATGACAAGCTCTCCTACTATTTATTTTACAATGACGCACAGAGAGTTGGTATCGCCAAAAATGAAAAAAGGATATTAATTCTGTGGAGCCTTCGGGTCATGTAATCTTTATATTTTTCAATATGCCAGGTAAATAATACAAAATTGAAAGCAAATCGATTCATAATGTCACTGCCGAATAGATTTTTCGATCTATTTATTATATATCTATCAGATTATGTTAAAATTTAGCACACAACATAACTTTTCAATTAGAAGCTTCTGTTGTGAAAAAAGGTCCCCTCGGTTTAGATTTAGATATAGTCGACATAAATATAGCTGGCAAATGCCACTTCCGATTTGTCCTTGTCGTTAAACATCGCTTCGATTGTATCCTCTCACAGATATTTGAAAAGATCTATTACTTACTTGTAATAAGATAGAAAGTGTTGCGTATCGTATACTAGATTTTCTAGTAGATTTTTTTTCTAGATTTTTATCACTTTTTGCTCTCCTTTCCTAAAAAGTATACATTTTGAGAAATCACTATATCATTTGTTCTTGCTTGTGCTGGGTATCTAGTTTGGTACTTTATTTGGTACCATGTTAATCCCTATTCGTCCGCACCCCCTTAAAAATAACAATTTGAAAAAAAAAAAACATATATGTTCCGCGTCTTTGTAGTTAAAAGTAAAAAATTCCAAAAAATCACTTATGTTGTGACACCAAATTAACGTTTCTAGCTTCTGCCGTTTAGTCAGGATGAAGGTTGGATGTTTATCCCCTTTTGTCTCAGTTTACCCCCTAAAAGTACGAAATTTAATTTCGAAAAACCCTTTCTTAGCCCGCCTCTCCGTCATGTTTGGGAACTACCTACCCTCCAAATAGAGTGATCAATGCCGAGATCGAAAACCGGGTCAACCGGTTTTCCAACGGAGATCGACCGTCGGGTTTTTGAAAATCGCCGTTTTCGAAAAACGGGAAACCCGGGGTTTTTAAGTCTGTCTCAACCGGTTTTCATTGTGGAAAATATCTCTTTTCGGTACAATTTTGACTTTTTATATAATCACATGTCTCATAGAGCGTTTTTTTATTAGGTGGGCACTAATTGACTAAAACAAAAATCAGAGTCTAACATGTCGGCGTTCATCGTAGGCTCCTCAAGTATTTCTTATGGGCACATAAATATATATATGGATTTATATTTTTATAAATTAGCATATTCCGAGTACTGTTGCAGCGAGAGTCTTGAATTTTGGTGAAAGTTCACTAATTGTTAGTCTGCGTAGTTGTGTCAAAAATGGGCGCTATTGGGAAAGTGGGCGTGGTACCTCATATACGAAGTTAAAATCTATTATCGAATATTCTCAGTTCTATAACACCTAGAGTGCTGACATTTTGTGTGAGTAGATCCAGTGTCAATAGTTGTGCAAATATGGTCGGAAAGTAGGCGTGACCCTGCCCATATGAAATTAAAACTGGTTTTAGAGTATATTCGACAGCGAGATGACCGGAAAGTGGCCGTGACCCTTCCCATACGAAATTAAAACCTTTTTTTGAGTATATTCGACACCGGTATTCCTATATTGTTGTGTGAGTTAATTTAGTTGTAACCTGCTTAGCCAATATACAAATGGGCGGGATTTGAAAGATGGGACGTTTTTGATTTGAATTTTGTAAAATTACACGTTATCTTTGGATTTTCTTAGCACAATTGTAAAGAAAGGTTACAAAAAAAGGTTTGGTACATATATTACCGATCACAAGAAAAAACTATATGAAACCTGATTTTAATCTTATCGTTTGTTTTTCTGTCTGGCGAAGCGGGCGGGGTCCAGCTAGTATATATATATATACATATATATGAGCGAACGCAGTCAGATTACTTGACTCTGACAAGTTCAGTAACATTAATTTTAATTTAATTTATTTTCAAAAAGTGCCCTACACAGTTGTACATATTTACCGAATGTACTAGTTAGGGTTTACATTTTCCCGGGAAACGGGAATTATTTTTTCAATTTCCCGGGATCCAGGGACAGCACGGGAAATCGTCAACATACTGTTTACCATGAGTTAAGCTTATTTTTGCCAGTGAAACATTCACATTTTATTAAAGTAAAATAAATTTATATTTCACAACGAACCTGTTACAGAACTCATATAATAAAGCGCAATGTGAGATCAATTCAAACATCTTTTCAAGTTTCAAAATTAATTAAAGATCAGATATTTCTTATTTTATTGGAAAATCGTTCACATTAATCGTATTAAATTAAATGTTTGTTCTTTCTCCTGTCGCTTCGGAAACTTTAAATTCTTTATTTTTGGCGTTCGGATACACGCCCAAAATCTATTTTTCCCGGAGTTTAATTTTTTCATAAAAAAGTGGATTTTGAGTCTACATCCGAACGCAGCTTAAAAATATTTTGTCATCCAACTGCAATATTAGACATACCTGATTAAAAGCTATGTGATCTAAATTTGTATACAACATTTTTAATTTTATTGTGGAAATGATGGAAAAAATATGCGAAGAAATATGTAAAAATTTCTACTGAATTCCTGTGGGATTCCCGTACGAATTTCCCGGGATACGGGAAATGAAAAATGTGCGAATTCGCGGGAATTTTCCCGCGGTATGCAAACCCTAGTACTAATAGACTGGAAGCCAGCAGCATACAGGGTGGCTGATGAATACTGCTACCATGCTACTTAATGCTGTTGTTAAAGGACTTATTCTTTGCAGAACTGCATCGAAAGTGAATCCCTTTCAACACTGTGTGGTTTCAACAGGATGATGCGACTTTTTCACATAGCCACGTCCTGCTATGAGAGAGAATTGCTGCGAAAGTTCCCCAAGAAGGTGATTTCTAGACACTCGACATTTCGTTGGCCCCCAAAGTCTCGCGACCTCACTGCACCTATCTTTTTCTTGTGGGGTTATTTCATCTGGAAGTTTACAAACCAAATCAAAAAATGGATGATTTAAAGCAATGCATTCGAACAACAATTGAGAAAATTCTTACTGCAACTCTGCATGATGTAATGAATAATGAATTTTGCACATACGTCACCGGCTGTCGTCATGTCATTTAAATTCTTTTATTTTTAAACCCGTTAAAAAGGTTTAATAAAAATGTATCGGTTGTCAAATGAACAAAGAAAAAGTAATTTACATGAATTAAACAAAAAGTTATTTTAGTTTCTTAATGTAGTGTTATTCATCAGCCACCCTGTATATGAACCAGTTCCTCTTATTATAGGCATCCTCAGTGCACCCTCTAATTTTTATGAACATTTACTATTTTAGTAAAAAAATCTCATATTTTGGAACCCATTTTCCTCCGTTTGGGTATTTCTTAAATGCAAAAACGTTTTTTCTTAGCCCTTATTTTTTGTGTTTGGTAAGGAGGAGAACCACATTCAACTACACACACTTGGCCATATACGATTTTCATATCCTGTGGGGGATTTCATCACCGTAAAGCTTTTTGAAGATAGTATTTGGATTTACCCAGATTTACGGTTTTTCGTTCATTTACACACTTATATCGATTACACAGGCAACAAAAATTCTGTCAAAGAGTTGTGTATAACATTTTCGGATGTATTTTGACGTTCTAAACTCGAAAACGATATTAATTTTTTATGGTAATTTAAAAAATACTAAAATTCCAATTGTCAGTGAAGCTACCTTAAATATTTGTACTCTCATATTGGAAATATAAGGCCGATATCACTCGGTTTTATGTGTTAAATTAAAGGTGCTCATGATGACCACAAATATTGCGAATTACACTTTCAAATATAAACAATGGTTTAGGATTTTTTTTTTCGAAAAAAAAACTATTTTTGCTGGCACGAAAAAAATCATAAAAAATTAGAAAAAACATTTTCTTTTATTTTTTAATAGCAAAAAACATCGTTTATATCTGATCTATGGATAAGTGCAGAAGTTGTTGGCCTTTTATTTTTTACTAAACGCCATTGTTAAATAAATTGACCAATAAAATGGTTTCTTTACAAAATAATAAATAAAAACATCGCCAAAGTTCGAAAAAATTGAAAAGTGTGTACTGGCTCGACAAAATCTTCCCATGGTTTTTGAACTGCCCTACAATGTAATCAAGTCGCTGAATGATGATGATGATGGCTTAAGAACTTTGACAGATTGCCAATAAAAGCGTTTTCTACACACCTTTTGCCTAATACCTCTGTAGCCTCTGAAACAAAAAATGGGCAGCAAAATAGTAGGCAGACCTGTAATTTTAAACCTCTCTTAATTGTTTCTAAATTTAAAATAAAAGCCTTTGTTTTTCTTTTGTTTTGTTCTTTGTCTTTGTTCGGCACCGGTTGCTTTTATTTTGGTCTTTTGTTTTGTGATTTGTCAAAGAAAGAATAAGAAAAGAAAACTGAAGAAATTCCAATTTAATCCCATGAATTTCTATCTTTCTATCTACAAATATTGTCTTTGTTGATGTTATTCTTGTACAGTTTTGAATCCAGGCCTAGGCCTAATCCATCATTTATTAAGCGGATAATATGCGAGCGATTGTGCTCAAGACATGATCTCATGCAAACATGTTCTCGTGGATGTATGTATGTTTGTCATATATGTATGAATGGCAAGGTGTCTGCGTGTATGGATTTGTACGAATTGGCTTTACAACAGTGTCTCCCAGCTTGCTGGGCTATTTGGCATTACCGAATCTCATACATCCTTCACCACACGCAGCGAAGACGACATATGATTGTTGCAAACATAAAATGATTACTACCAAGGGAATTGAAGGCCATCATAACATAACATCAAATGGTCTAATCTAATCATATTATGATACTATGACCATAATCCCAATCATAATATGATGCTCTTCGAATATGTTTGCAGCAATCATATCTGGAGTGATCAAAAACCCGGTTTTTCTATGATGTCGGGTTTTCGAAAACCGTGATTTTGAAAAACTTTTCTTTTTCGAAAAAGTAAGAAACAGGAAATTTTGATTTTTATGTCGAAATCATAAATAACAATTCCTTCGATTTATTATTTAATCTCAGCAAAGCATATCGATGGCTTATAGTCAAAAGTGGTTATGAATGCAAATGTTGACATAACTTTTCAGGAGAGCGAAAAAACTGAGTTTCTCCTTAATTTTAAGAGCAATTATTAATCGTTCTTCTACAGTTTAATCTAAAGAGGATTACTAGTTGCTACGATTAAAAAGGTTTTATGGATCATAGCCACTTTTGCTTGCTTAAAATTGACCAATATGAATGTTGAAATAGGCACATAGCCATTTATGCCCAAATAAAGGGTGATTTTTTAGCTATTATCTTTTTGGCAACACTGGTTTAAACGGCTGACGCACGTTTCGTGTTTTGTTTCACTGTCAAACATCTTCAGTTTGGTCTATAATTTAAGCATGAATCGTCTTACAAACGAAAAACGCTTGCAAATTATTGAATTTTATTATCATTTTTTATTTCTGTTAAGAAAGTTCATCGCGCGCTTCCATTTTATGGTCAGTTTAGTCGACCCACTGAAGCGGCTATTCGGGCTATTGTGACTAAATTTCCCACCAAATTTACATTGTTGGACATTAAACCACCAACACGCTTACGTAGAGTGCGAACTGAAGAAAATATCGCAGCTGTATCGGCCAGTGTTAATGATGACCATCAATTATCGATTCGTCGCCGTTCGCAGCAATTGGGCCTCTGTTACTCAAAAACGTGGAAATGCCAAAATTGGACTAAGCGGATGGACCATTTGAGGCGCAGTCAAGGTCAACATTTGCATGAAATAATCTTCAAACATTAAATTATATGGACCGTACTATCGATTCAAATAAAGATTTCATGCATTTTTGTGAATTTTATGTGTTTTTTTTAAATCATCATGAAAAGTTGGCAATGTTGTGTAGAAAACCCATTTTCTGGGATGTACTCAGCGAATTTAAGGATTCCAGCTTCATCCGTCAGATTGCTATCATTTTTATCACTTTTTCAATTTTTTTTTACAAAAAGAGGACATTGTGGTAGGGCACGGTAAACAAAAAATACAAATTGGATATTTTTGGAAAATTTTCATTTTCGCGGGAAATATGGCAACATGATTTTCGTGCATGACTCTTTTGTTTTTTGTAACATATAAATCTAGAAAAATGTTTTAAACAAAATCGTTGTAGCTAGTTTATTCTTATTTATTTTTATGTTCATAGCCACTTTTGCAGTCACAAACTAATGTGTGAGAAGATAGCCAATTCAGAAAAAAAGGGTTTAAAAAATTTCTTCTCCAAATTTATATGACAGATGGCATCGCATCCAAATCTGAGAAGAGTTTGGCATCCAAAACTCATTTTCGAGAAAATGGTTCATAGCCACGTTTGAATATAAGCCCTCGATATGAAATATATCAAATACAAATATTTCATTTAAAAAAAATATGTTGGGTGTTTTTACCTTTTATAGAACATTCGAACTGTCATACAGGGACCTGTCGCAAATCATTATGAATAGATTTACGCGCTACCGAATAATACAAATTTACTTTGAAAAATCAGTCATCAATTCACGAAAATTATAGGCGCCTTCGTGATTTTTATGGCACACGTAATCCAGTCCAGTATGTGGAAAATTTCGCTCAAAGATCTTGTTATTTTTTGCCGATTGGGCTCTACAGCTGTGTGTCATAATCAAAAATCACGAAGGCGTCGTCCAGAGAAAGGAGCCGAGGTGGCGCAAGTCTTTTTCTTATCAGCCACGCCGCCGCTGATGAATACGGCTGAAAACGGCACAGAAAAAACTAAAATTATAGGTTAAAGACATTTTGATCTTTTTTAATCATATCCGAAATAACTACTAAATATTACAAGCGGCTTACATAAACTGCCGTTAAAAACGCACAAAAGCCACATCAAAAATAATAAAATAAAACTAAATATGACACACCAATAGGGTTTGGGGTCCGGGAATTCCCGGGAAAAAAATTCAATTTCCCGGGAATACGGGAAATATTAAAAAAATAATTTGTTTATTATGTTGATCAATAATTTAATGTTACTATATAAATTGGAATTTTTAGTTGTATTTCAAATTCATATATGTATTTACATTACTGACAATAATGAGTATTTGTTGAGTATTTGTTTATATTATATTGCTACAAACAAAACTTTTTAAATTCGCTAAATAGCCATATAATACCATGCCGACAATACTATGGCTTACATAAAGTAATTTTTCTTGTTTTCCTAGAATAATCGAATATCTTCTTCAAGAACAATTTACTTTACATATGTAGCCAGAAAGAAATGATCTAAAAATAGGAATACAATAAAAATTGTTCGCCTGGAAACATTCAAGAGAAATCTAATAGGAATATAAATATATGCTACGGTGTATTTAAATGGCCCTTTGTTAGAATTAATGACTGGACTATTTCAATATTTTTATTTTTTATGAATTTATTAAATTAATATTAATTTTTTATGTTTCTATTGTTTTTACAGTTTAGAATATTCCCCCCTGTTGTATTGAGTTATTTGTTTCCTTAATCGTTTTCAATTTTGAATCTAGTGTAGGTGCCAGTCACTTCTACCTGCGAAATAAATGTCCAATTCTGACGATTAGTCGACAACTTTTCAAGTTTATAATGAGAAAATGTAATTTATAATCGGAATATGTAAGTTCACGATGAGAAATGTAAATTCATTATAGGAGCATGATAATTCATAATCAGCACTGTAAATTCGTAATGTGAAACGTAAATTCATATTGAGAAATATAAATTCATAATTAGAACATACAAATTGATAATGAGATATATAAATACAAAATGAGAAAATCCAAATTGATAATGAGAAAATATAAATTCTTATTCAGGAATATATATTCATAAAATATAAATTCATAATCAGGAACTCTAAAATTTATAATCGAAGCTATGTATGTACGTTTTTCTATGGATATTTTCGTAGAAACACATATTTTATCAATGTTCTGATTTTTTATTTTCTCATTATGAATTCATATTTTCTGAATATGAAAACGTATTTTCTGATTATGAATTTGGATTTTCTGATTAAAAACTTGTATATTTCATTATGAATTGGTATGTTCCTATTATGAATTAATTGTTCTCGATGAATTATGATTTATATATCTCATTATGAATTAAAATGTTCTTATTATAAATGTAAATTTATATGTCCCTAATATGAATTTACATTTCTCAATATAAATTTTTATGTTCCGAATATAATCTTGAAAAGGTGTAGAGTAAAATATTTGTAAAATGACAATAACATTCGTTTTTAATTTCTAATATGACAGTATTGAAAAAAAAACACACACCAGTTATTAAATGTTGATATTTTAAACCATATTGAACATACCTATAAATAAATTACTTTTTCCCGGGTATTCCCGGGATTCCCGGGAATGAAATTTTTCATTCCCGTTTACCCGGGAATTGACAAAAGTCCGGGAAACCCCAAACCCTACACACCATCCATCTATTATTAAGTTTTTCGCCAATAAGAAATGGGTTTATGGATTAAGACAAAGAATTGAAAAATATGGAATCTACAAGAATCGTAATATCATCCAGACCTGGCGCTGAATGTTGGAAATTGCAAACTGAGAATAGGATTATGAAAGGGTGAGATAACTTTAAATAACAGGACTGTTCGATTGGACTTACTAGCTTAGTATTTGTATGGAATTTACTCACTTCACAAGAAAGTAGCTCACTACTCTCTTATTTACCAAGTAAGGCGGAGCCATGTGTTTATCTGTGATTTATACCCTCCACCAGGGTATTATGTCTTTGCGCATTTGTTTGTAACACCCAAAAGGAAACTAGTTAGACCCATCGTTTATTATACAGAGCGGCTTAGAATCACTCTCAGAGTCGATCTAGCAATGTCCGTCTGTCCATCTATTGATGTAATCAAATTACAGGTCGCAACTATTGTCCGATCTTAACAAAAATTGGCATATGTAAGTTTTATGGATCAAGGACGAACGCTATTTAATTTGAAGCAAATCGGTTCAGATTTAGATATAGACCCCCCCCCCCATACAAATGTCGCTCCCAACTTTACTTTTTTCGCTCTAGAACCCACATATTGTACCCAATTTTCTCTATATTCTGCACAACATCTTATAATCTAACTAGAAACGCCAATAATAAAATCGGATAAGATCGGTTTAGATTTAGATATAGCCCCCATACAAATGTTGCTCCCGATTTGTCTTTTTCCAATCTGGAAACCACATATTGTACCCGATTTTCTTCAAATTTGGCACAACAGCTTATAGTGGTACAACATCTTATAGTCCAACTAAAAACTCTTATGGTGAAAGTGGGTAAGATCGGTTCAGATTTAGATATGTTGCTCCCTATTTTGGCCAAATTCACCTATAAAAATGCATGGGAAATGCGGGTCATATCGTTCCAGGTTAACATTTTTTGTCAAACACATACATTTACAGCATACAAAAATCATTCCCGATTTCACTTTTTTACCGAATTGAATTGTAATGGGATAGAAAGAAGAGGGTATCATAGTCGGCCCCGTCCGACTTTAGCCTTTCCTTACTTGTTTTAAATAAAACCAATGGATAGAAATTTTGCCTCCGTATCAAGTCTCTTAATTGTAAGCTAGTAATCCCAATCGATCTGACCTATGATTTTCATACATACATGTCATACAGTAAAGGGCTAAAAAAAGGCTAAAGACGGCCTGGTCTGACTGTACGATACCCCACTCTATGTTAAATACACCGAGCGAAAAAAACAATATCAAATTGATATTTTCGTTAACGAATTGATATTAAACGTTAACAAAATGGGGCTAAGTGCGAAAAATATCAATATGATATCGTTCAATATCAAATGTCTCGGTCGCTATTTTCTCTTGGAATAAATAAATAATAAATTATAATAAACTTTTTTCTTGAAAGTCAACCGAGCCATTTGATATTGATCAAATGGTATTGATATTATAAATGTCAAAATAAAAATGCCAATTGATATTCATTAATATCGAATTGATATTAACCAACATCAAATTGATATTGATCAATATCAAATTGACATCTAAAATGTCAAAATAAAAATGCCAATTGATATTCATCAATATCGAATTGATATTAACCAACATCAAATTGATATTGATCAAAATCAAATTGATATCTAAAATTTTAAATCAAAAATTAATAAATTTAAATACGAAATCTATAATTTGATTTTAAAAATAAAACAAATTTAATATATATTTTTATTAAATTTTTTATTTACATTTATATTTAGTACATATAACTTAGACAAACTTTCAAAGTTTTCAAAAATAATAAGATATTTAAACAAATTAAAATTGATTTCAGTTCAAAAAGTTCAATTAAATGTTAAATAATTAATAAGAGATGAAATTTTTGAGTTTTTTACATTGAATTCAGTGGAAATTTCGAAAAAATATAATTGAATGAAATTCCAAACAAGTTCCGAAGCTGCTGGATTGGATATTGTAAACAAAAAATTTGAAAAATATGAAAACAACAAACTATTGCGTCGAGAAATTAATCAAATTTATACATATTCTTATCAAAATAAATATAATAATTTTCTATAACACTTTCGGAATAGCCTTCGCAAATAACAAAGGTTGTATAGTTAGTCCTGAAGAATAAAACTTATCTCGAATTGCAGTTACCTGACGATCTAAATCATTTAATGATGGAAGTCTTAGAACTAGACTGTCCTGGGCATCCGAAATAGTCATCTTTTTGTGTCCCTTTCCATCAGCGAGTTTAAAACGGGCAGTGGGTTGCAGTACTCCAACCAACAAAATTATTATTAAATAGTTTTGTATCTCTGCAAAGATTTTTAATTTATTAATGAGAAACTAACTAACCGATGCAAATTTTACCTTGATTCTTTGTTGCTTTGTAAGATAAGAGCTGCCCTTTGCAGGCTGAATTATGGAGGTTTTTTCTATGTATTCAACAATTTTTGACTTACTGCAGTCCCATTGTTCCTTAAACGAGTTACCTTTTCCAGGATAGAGGTAATTAAAATCAATCGCGAACTATGAAAAAAATTAATTATTGGAAAATATTTAAAAAACAATATAATATAGTAAATATAATAATAATTTAGTAAATAAAATTGGTTTTTTTTTTGCTAAAATCACTTAATAAATTAGTAAAACAAATTGATGTTGGACTAGATTAATAATAATAGCCGATTTTTTGTGCGCTAAAAAATTAATAGCTTACTTTTTAATAAAGGATATACTTCTGGCAGCTCAAATTCTGCAAGCAGCTGCATTAATTTATCCTCCATTTGAAAAACTTTCTACAATTAACTTTTTATAATTAACTTTTATTTGAATTTAAATGTTTTGCTTATTTATTTATTCACTTTATTCACTTTCTTTATTTATTCTTTTGTTAATACGACAATAAGCAATTAACACCACACTGATTAAATGTCACTTTTCAACTGAGCCGATAGGCAATATCATTTTTGCATATAAGCATAGGCAAGAAATATCATGGGTAATGCTGCCGCGACGTCAGAAAAAATGTATCAGGCAAAAATCAAATATATATTTGGTTTTGTAAATTTTTTTTACCACAGAAAATGCGTGTGATATACAGCCAAACAATTTCGCAAAAACAATACATATATGTGTATGTACATATATGTGTATGTGTTTTACAGGTTCATGCATTAACATGAAATTGATACCGTAAGCTAAGAGAAATAAAAAAATAACAACAAACATTTAATTGTTGTACTTGGGTGACCGAGCGTTTTGATATTGATCAATATCAAATTGATATTATAAATATCAAATTGATATTATAAATATCAAACACGACGCTTACGTCGCATCAAAAATAAAATTAACAACAACCATATGAAAAAAGTGGTTACGCCAGCGTCAAAAAATATCATTTTGTGCAATATCAAATCAATATTTCAAAATATCAATATGATATTGCTATTTTTCGCTCGGTGTACTCTATGCAGAATTCATTGGGACGATTTTAGGGATCCAATTATGAATTACACCGCCGCCGACCTGTCAAAATACTGCGCCGCCGTCGCCGACAATTTTAGCTCGGCTCCTTTCTCTGGCGTCGTCTATAAGTTTCGAGAATAGGGCGGCCATCTGTCAACGCCATCAATGTTTATACAAGTAGGGCATTTCGATTTCATACAACCGAAATAAATGTAGACATACGTCACACGAAACGGATTTTGATTATGTAGAACCCTAAAAACGAGGGCGAACGCCTCCAACATGATTGTTGTTTCGTTTAGTATTTTTTGAAATAATGGCAAAGCATTCCGTGAAGTGAAGAATTATTAAGTCATACAAAAAAACAGGAATATTTTCAATAAGGGAAAACCGGTCGAGACCGACTTAAAAACCGGTTTACCCGGTTTTCGTAAAGCCGTGATTCTTGGCTCGTGACGGTTGGCTCGGTTTTCGGTTTCGGGTCTAGTCAGAGCCTCTTCTCTGTGTGCATTGACGTTGGATTTCTAATCATAATCATTGTTCTCCTTTTATTTTACGTGTCTACGCAATCAGATGAATGTATACACCGAATTTCATTATTCTAGGTGCAGCCGTTTGGTTGGAACCGTTTTTATCCCTCTATTCCCATTCTACCCCTTAAAAGTACGAACTTGGAAAAAATAACTACTAAATTAGAGGAATGTACACACCGAATTTCGTGTTTCTAGCTGTTGTCGTTTATGTACCTTTTTTATCCCTTTTTGCCCCCATTTCTTCGCCAATTACGTATCGGAATCACTTTATGGTGTACGTTTTTTTTGTTATAGGGGAATGCGAATACCCAATATCAAGTACGTACAAGCTGAGATATTAAAAAATATGCTTTTCAGTCATTGTGAGGGAAAATTCTTTGGACCGAGTTTAGCCCAGTTGCAATCCCAACCGATCTATGGCTATAAGACACATTTATGGAAAATATGGACATCCTAGCTCCTTTCGTTTAGATGCTAGCGTGCTTTCAACAGACGGACGGACGGACATGGATAGATCGTCTTTGAATTTGATGACGATCAAGAATATATATACTTTATAGGGTCACATGTCGATATTTCAGAGTGTTACAAACGGATTAACAAAGTTAGTATACCCAGGATTTTGTAACAGCCTCTTAAAAAGAAGGACTAAACCTTTCTGAACTGGCATTAAATGAATCCACAGCGCATAGTTCAAGGATTGAGAGGAGAAACCTCCTTGTCCAGTGATATTTGGATTTAAGCTTTGTGTGTTCCAACCTGAATTACAAATTTAATATGCCCATCAACCATTCATCCATCAATAGCGTAGGGTACGGAAAAAAGAAACGTTCGATTGAAGAACGAGAAAACATTTAAATGCTGTCCGTTGACATTTAAGGGATTGTATGATTAATGAAATATTTATTATAATCGCAACATTGTCGTCTCCATTGCCATCAATCGAAATCGATGATAATTCATATTTTTGGCGTCTGCCTTTCTCAACGCCAAACTAGAGACAATCGTAGACGTCTGTCGTACACCTTAAGCCTGGTTTGGTTGATGGGTCAACGATTTGTTAGAAACAAAAGCCAAATAGAAAGGCCTTCTTTCTTTCATGGGTGCGTAAAATGGAGAGATGGTGAAACAAAGAGGTGTCTCTGGTTGAAACGCCTGCTAAACTCATGGACTTGGAACGAAATCAATTTGTCCAAATTTCAAAATAGCGACCTTGAGAGCATTTGGAGAAAGCTTTGCGGCAAAGGCGAAGATTTCAGTACCATCCAGAAGGGGGAGGAGACTGTTTTCAAAGCTAACACATGTGATGGGAGGGTTTTGGAGTCCAAACAAAGATCTCATGGGGAGACTGCTTCGAACATAACACATGTAATGGGAGGGTATTTGAGCTTGCTTCCTCAAAACCATGGGGAGACAGTTTTCAAATTTACACAAGTAATGGGAGGGGTTTCGAGTTTGTTCTCCCAGATTAATGGGAGGGTTTTTGGGATCTCCTCAAGACGTAACAAACATCTCATATTATGCTGATGTGGTTGGATGTCACTTTTTATTGCGATCGACACTTCAAACTTGTTCAGGGAGGCAGCAACCTTCGTACATGAGCCCAACTATGATTGGGACACTGTCGTCCGTACACATGACAGTTTTGGGTTTTCTCGGACATTCAATGAAAGCTTCATAAATTTGCCCACTATTCACACAGATCACATGTGGCAGCCAATTCCAATGATTTCAGTCAGTCACTCCGGCTATCTGTCATCCAAACCAAAAAAAAATGGTTTTGCTTCTGCTTTCCATTCTTCATCGTTTTGTATGTCCCTCCAGCAGCAAGAATCGCTAGCCGCTAACCTTTAAGTCATGTTCAGACAATTCTTTCTATTCTGTTGGCTGTGCGTATCGCAGTCAGTTGCGCGAATCTTTCAAGTCCAGAATCGGGTTCTCTTGTCTTCTGGTCTCTCTTCGTCGTACACTCTGTGTGTCCCGTAGAAACAGAATTGAAAAACGAAAAAGTTTTGTTTCGGTTACGTTTTGTTTTTTCTTCTTTTCTTGTTTACAATTTTGAAAGTCAAGGTAGATTTCCCACGTTTAGGAATCATAACAAAACGCATCATTAATCATTAATGGTTTTTTACTTGTAGTGTCTGCTGCTTGTTCGGTTCTTTCGGTTCATATTCATTTTTATTGTATCTTTCATTGTCTGTTTGAATGTGGAACCAACGAAACGAACGAGCGACCGAAACTTAGAGACGCAGGCTTTACGTAGGTTGGGTTTTGCGTTACGATTACGTTGGCTGTGGTACCCTACAGCAGGCTTTTGTGACAAGGTCATATCGTGCACATATCGTACGTGCATGGATCCGAATAGCGCAATGAGAACTGGTTTTTTAAATGTTTATTTTTTAAATTGTGCTTCGTGATATTCTTAGTTGTGATTTTGAGATCAGTTTAGCCATATCAGTGATTTTCTGAAAATAAAAAACATATAAAAAGACGGGATCGTATGGAAGAAAGACTTTTCCATAATGAGTCTAACTGATAAAGCAAACTGCTATGCACAGTGTATTATCAGCGGCAAAAACCCTCAAATTTCAAGCGCTCAAATCTCGACTTTACTGATTGAATTTTGCAAAGAACATTCCTATTAATCATATTCTAAAATATTTTGCCAATATCGCTAAAATAGTTTAAAATTTCATCATAATAGAGGTTATTTTATTGGGATGTATCTCGGAAACCATACGATACCTATTGAAATTCCGTTTATTTTGTAGAAAACAAGACCTCATGAGATGTTCTTTTGCATTTAAAAAAGTATAATTACAATTTCGCTTTCCTTTTCAGCCAGTGTTTTACCTGAAGATTGTATTTATTCAGTCTTGGTAATTTTCTGCAGCATAAAAAAATATTCGCGAGGCTGACCGATGCCTCCGCATTTACAAATATTGTTAAACTTTTGTCTTATTTATTCACTTTAAAAAGAATATTCTGCTTATATTTAGCTGCAAACATAGATTTAATTACTGAAATGGCAAAACCTTCTAAGCTATCAATGAAGCAATACTTTCTTCGTTGTTGTCTGTTAAAGTATTTTGAAAAATATTTAAATTTGTATGTGGACATTGGGTGTGGCACTGACAATTTTCATTCAATTGTGGACTGAAATTAAATCACTGGTAATGATTTATTTTGACATATATATAAACGTAAGAAATTTACGACGTTTTTTCATTTTATGTTACATGGGAGGTAGGCGTGGTTGTGGGCGGATTTAAACAAAAACTTGTGTTTGATATAATTTGACGATATTCATTCTAATTTCTGCTGAAGCCTGTATGAAAATATTCCACTGTGCGATGAGGCGTTACTCTTTTGGGAAAGAATCCTAGCCACCTATGCACATGACTGGGTACTGCCAAAGGGGTCTTTTTGTTCATTAGGAAAAGAAAGATCGGCCTTTACAAAGATCCAATATTTCTGGGGAAGACGATTAAAATTACCGGATTTAATTACTGGGAGTGATCCTGGATCTCAAACTATTATGGAAAGACCACATCAACAGCAGGGCAAAGAAAGCCCGCAGACGATGCGCCTTATGCAGAAGGGCAATAGGCTCTAAATGGGGTCAAAGTCCAAAGATTACACACTGGCTTTACACAAGCGTAATCAGACCTTTTATGACATATGCTTCTGTAGTCTAAAGGACATTAACGGAAGTTATGTTCAACGCAAGCTTTCAATGCAAACAATGCCCCGGAGTCGATAACATAGCCCCAGATATGCTTAAAGTAGATAGCGAAACGACAACTAATCTTCTACTACAACTCATCGAGCTGTTTTGGACCGCCAACTAACTAGATCCTAAGCTCAAAGAGGCGTAATCGCAAATATCCCTAAAAAAAAGAGGAGGGGTATAACAATTCTTAACTCTGTAAATAAGATTATTTCACACATCATAAACAGCAGATTATCCCAAGCTGTTCTTCCAAACATCTGGTGCGACCAAGTTGGATTTCGACGGCAGAATTCCTGTGTCGATCACATTAATAGTTCGGATAATAGTGGAACATTGCACCGAGTGGCAGAGTCCCAACGTAAAAAAACTCGAAAAAGTTCAACTGATGTGCTGCCTTGGCATCAGCGGAGCCATTCGAACAACATCATTGAAGGCAATGGAGACCATACTGTCGCTACGCCCTATAGAGAAAAAGGACAAGTACGATGCTGGAGTCCCCAATAGATTCAATCTGATGATTATTTCGAAATACCAAAATATAGTGGGCAATCAAATGGGTCTCTCCGAATCGAAGTATATAACCGACAGTCGATAAGTGGAAGCTCAAGGGACAGGTCGTTTATTCCTACTAACTAACCCAGTTTCCCATTTATCCCGTCAATTTGTCTGTTGTCTCACTTAAAGATGTAAAGCCAGCGACGTTTTGAGAGATGCCGGCCACAGTTACAAATAAATATCTCTGAAAAAAGTCTCACTTATAGAAGACCGTAATGAAACGAAATCCAACTCCTAGAGGTAAACTAGGAAAAAGTTCGAGAAGAGATCGGTCTTCAGTTCAGCCTTCATGAAGATCATTTTCATCTCGGAGGCTATGCCAATAAACAAAAATGGCGCATATGGGGTTCAGAGAACCCACGCGTGACTATTGAGAAGCCAATGCATCCACTGTTTGGTGTGGATTTTGGGTTGGCGACATCATTGGGACATGTACTGAAAAAAGTGGGATGATCGGATGAGGTACTGCCGATCTTCAGTACTTTTTATAGCAGATTCTAATTTAAAATAGACAACAGAAGCCAAGTTTACACAAACAGTAATACACAAATTCGGTTCAGAGATACTCGGGTGGATGGTTCTCCAGGCAGAAATAATAAAAATTATCAGACAGAAATAAACTCTGGACACAACAGTTCTAAGAGTCTATATAGTGCAATTCTTTCTAGAAAAATCATACTGCCTCAAGAATCGTAACATCGTCCCTTTTCTTCACGTTATCCCTATTCTATCCTTTATCTCCCCTACTTGCTTCTCTTTTATTAAACAGGATAAATCAAGTTGGAGGGATTCACAATGGATCCGATGAGTCTCCGAGTGGAGGTGCCTTTAGCCTTGACTTTTCAATTAAGAAGCATATATCTCTTCTGTGTATATTAAATATTTTCTTATTTCTTCCTCTCGCCCTTCGCTCTTTGATAGAGTGTTAGCTGGTCGGTTTACACCGCATCTCCTTATCATAGGTGTGTTTCCATTTTCTATCTCAATCTCTGGTGTAGCATCATTTGATAGCCGCCTCGGAGCTTCTCTCACTTTTACAACAACCAACACTTCATTATGATCATCTTGTGGTCAATCAACCCTAGACGACTAGCCCAGCTACCACCACAACTACTGGCGGCCTGGCCTGGCCTAAGCACTCCTCCCCTCCAAAAAAGAGAAGCAACTGAAATGAAACCAAACATCAGAGTCACATCACAAACGGCACCGAAAATGAAATGAAATCAAATTATTATAATTTTGTCTTTAGACAAATATCAATTTTTCTAGATAAGCCAACAGCCAAAGAATTGGATTAGAGATTTTCCTCTTAAATCATTAAACCATTCAACACAGGCACAGACACAGACACAGGCTGTGTGTTATGACCAGTTGTACCGTTCTACGTCTACTTTTCTCTGAGGGTGATTGTCTATCTCTGGTTACGTTTTGTTGTGTCGCGTCTTCTTCCCAGATCATATCTTCAGGTTCATGTTAATTTCTAAAATACATTCAGAGATAGCAACGAACGAACGTACGTTCGCTCGCTGTAAAGGCTGTCATCAGTGTATGTGTTTCGATTTTTATGTGGAGGGGAAGGGGTAGATTTTCTTAGGAATTATTCAAAGGTCATGTGTAGCTTGGGCTGTTTGTCGAAGTTGAGAACTACCGGGGCACGAGTTGACACTGACCGCCCGTCCTTTGTAATTGTTTGCCAATGAAATTATTGGAAAGGTGTTAAAATCTTGGGTTGCTTTTATTGCTTTACGATCTTAATCGAAGAGTTTAAAAAGTTTGTTATGAAAATAATTATGAAGAAGTTTTCGTTCTTAGAATTACAGCTGGGCCTCATAAAAACGGGAGTAGCCAAAACGACAAGTGTAAAGCGGTCGAACATCAGTTATTTGAAAGATTGATCGAGAGAATACATTTTTATTTTTATAACCCTCACGTTCTTCGAGCTATTGAACAAATAAAAATGCGACTGAACGTCGACAAGTGCGAGGGAATTATGTTCAAGGGTAGGAGGGGCTTCCTCTGTCCTAGTGCAAGTGGGTATTAACCTGGGGCCAAATCACGGCATTCGAAAACGAGAATCTAACGATCGAAAAGTGCTTTTATTTATTGTAAAAAGGGTATAAATTTGAACAAAAATTATAGAAAATCTAATTAGATTATCTCCAATAGTCTTAATCTCGACATCCTATTTGGTTTTGTTGGAAATTTCCAATTTTTTCATAGAAATTAAAAATTGATTTCGATCGTAACTTATCGATATCGGATCGTGTGATTTGCCCCCTCCTCTTTGTCTATTGGGGGCAACATGATTCATACATCCGATAGAATCAACTATCTGGAAGTAAGCTTCCATGGTAAATTTGAATTCTAAACTATTGA
Source organism: Polietes domitor (assembly GCA_947397865.1). Taxonomy (NCBI): domain Eukaryota; kingdom Metazoa; phylum Arthropoda; class Insecta; order Diptera; family Muscidae; genus Polietes; species Polietes domitor. Next base: position 90,883,124 of record OX377619.1, on the reverse strand, counting down.
TCTACAAACAAATCATTAGGACCGAGACTAACGACGGTCAACTACACACCGCCGATCAGTATTCTGATCTTAGATAGGGATGATAGGCTTCAGTTCACAATTACTCTAGAATTGATCTTTCACCTTGGCTCTAGAACCTCCGAAGGCTCTTAGAAATGGCTCAACTATCTTTCAGCTCAGTTCTCTCGATGGAAGTTATCTCACGATGTTCTCATATTTCAGTTTCATTGAATGATAAATGATCCCACACCATAAGATTTGGATTCGAAAGCGATTGCCTTCGCCTTTTTGAAAGACTGTCCCAGAAAATCCAGCAGAAGAGAAATACCTATTTTAAAGCCCTGTGTCAGGTTCTCAGAGCTACTGAGTCTTAGTAAACTTCTGCGCCAAATGTACTCCTTCGACAATTATTTTTGAATATCACAAATCGGCAATAATGAGACGAAACCGTCCCTGAATAAACTTGGATGCTTTGCTCAGATTTCAATATGGAGGTATGTTGATGGTTGGTTGGCTTACGTGGCCATTCCCACGGGAGCGTTTTGAATGAACTATGCCACTCGGAAAGGTCTGTTATATCCAGCTTGAAAGATTGACATATATGATTAGATCTCTAATATCAATTTCCGACATATCGTCAATGTCGTGTAGTTATTTCTTCCCAAATGCCCTGTGCCGTGGGTTTCCTAGAGGTAGGATATCGCATAAGGGTGCTCAACTGTTTCCTCTTCGTTGTCGCAGCTACGGCAGTTATCGTTGAATTGCATCTTCATCAGTCCCACATGGTTTCCAATTGGTCACTCTTGTTACGTTCTTTCTATTTCTATTTTAGAAGGTGTGCCAGAGACCTTCTTTTTGTTATATTGAGGTGAGGTCTGTCTGGATATTTCTACTTGGAATTAGCTCGGTCTAGTATGAAAATACCACTTTTAAAAGAGTCTATCTATTCGTGTTGCGATAAACTCCGTAGTGAGGGTACATAAAGTAGATCCCATCCTCGCCAACTCGCCTGCTCGTTCGATCCCATGAAAGTCCCTTTGTCCCATGATCCATATTAGAGTGACTGCAGACAACTAAGTCTGGAGAGCTCCTCAATGCACTGGCCTACTAATGTAAATCTTAGAGATGAAAGCACAGCTAGACTATCTACAAAAATGCATATGCGACCCGTAGTGCCTAAAGATGATAGGTTACAATATTGCTTCCTTAATTTCAAAGTCTTCCGCCTGAAAGACGCTGCAGCTGTCCAGAAGTCGTAATGAACTGCTGGAGGTATCTACATCGTAAGCCACATCGTTCCAGCCCATCCGCAGACTGTGCTGCAATGAATTCGAGGGGTTTGAACTGCATGACAAATATGACAATAGTAATTCCAGAACAAGTCGACCTAGCCAGGAATTCCAGCTTTGATCTTTGATTTTTTGGTAATTGTAAAAACGGATGTGAGAACTGGAGCAACGGATGTGTAAAAATGAGACAACAACCTCTGCATGCAAGATTTGTCATGCGACAATTTTGTCGATTAACGAAGCCGTCAATATGAAAATGATCCAGGACTTTGGCGAGTAAATGGCGAACATTTTTGATTTTTTAAATATCAATCATATTTATATGTTAGTGGGTCATTATTTATTAATTACAAGTAATGGTGAGTGTATGTGGGATGTCATTACAAGTTGGTAATACAATGTACCTGCCAAATGTTTGCTGGATCAAATCCCAACGATCTTTCTTATATTTTCCAAATTATCCTTCTCTCAAGACTTGACGATATGCTCTTCAAATCCTCTGACAATCGATGACTTTTGACAACAGCCAACAAAAACGAAACTAATTTCCACATCCATTTTAAAACAAAGTACCGACAATACTTTTGTGAAGACAATTGCTGCCGAAGTAGTTGTAATTGCCGCAGTAGCACTGGCAGCAGCCAGCCAGCCAGCAGTCAACCAGCATCCTAAAAATGTATTGACAAGTTTGACCACAAGTGGTAGAGTAGGCACCACACACCGCCGGCCAGAGGAAGGAGGGAGGGCGAGGACATTTAAAAGATGTTTTGTTCGCATTGTTCGCCACCAAAACAAAGAACACACAAAAATGCAACGTCGTCTTGTGTCGGCAACTATATGATCAAATGTTGCTGCGGCTCACGTTGCCGATGTTGGTGGTGCTGTTGCTGTTGTTGGTGGTGATGGTGATGGCGGGCTAATGGCGTTGCATTATTTTCAGTCGTTTTTGAACTGTTTGAATGTGTTTTTTCATCTCGTCTCCTTCATTTCTTTTTCTTTTGTTTGTTTGTTTATGTGTCGTTGTTTTGTATTGCGGAAATTTTCAACAATTTCCTAATGACTCCTATTTGTTGGTGATTATTTGTTATTGTTGCTGCTGCTGGCGGAGATGCCCTGATCACAACATACAACCAACCAGCCAACCAACCAGTGCCGTCAGACACGGAACGGCCTGGCCTGTTGCTCTGAACTCTACTACTCAGTAGAGCGTACCAGGTTACAAGTAAAAAAAAAAAGTTCGCCGTACACCTTCGAATATGAAGTATTATTGAAAGGTAGTTTCAAAAAAATTTTTTTTATTTTTTTATGCCGAACGTAGGGGTCGCGCTTTTACATTTTTCTATATAACTTCTGCATTTATAAACGGATTTTAAAGTGTGATACATCGATGTTTTTGTCCGATTTTTTTGTCTTTGAAGTCATTGAGCTCAAACATGATTCATGATTTTATGCGAGCTTTAATTTTCGATTATTAGAGTGGTACATTAGGGTAGTAGCAACTGAGAAATGATGGGTAAGTACCAGAAGGGGGTGCTTGAGCTCAATGACTTCAAAGACAAAAAAATCGGCCTCGTCGAGACAAAAACATCGATGTATCACACTTTAAAATCCGTTTATAAATACAAGTTATATAGAAAAATGTAAAAGCGCGACCCCTACGTTCGGCATAAAAAAATAAAAATTTTTTTTTGAAACTACCTTTCAATAATACTTCATATTCGAAGGTGTACGGCGAACTTTTTTTTTGAGGTACGCCCTACTACTCAGTGCTCTGTGTGTATGTGTATGTGAGAGAGCGACTTCCTCCTGAACATCTTCAATTCATACCAGAAAAATTGTACAACATTAAGAAATATTTGCAGTGTTTTTTCCCATTTTCGCTAATTTTAACAAATTTCTGCTGTCAACGAGGGGTGTTAACTTAAGTTTGGAAATTTTTACACGGGAAGGTACTACAACTGTCAAGGGAAGTGAATTAGTTAGGCATAGGCCTTGACTGCGATGTGTCCTGGAAGAGGAATATAGAAGAAAGGGTATTGATATAAAGGTAAATGTTCGGGATTCTAACCGAAAATGATGTACTGGCTGTATACAGCGATACTAAGACCGATGCTCACAGGGAAGGCAAATGTACAGACCCTTATATGCGCCGGTACAACGGGCACCAGAGGTGATGCTGAGCCCGACGAAAGCGGTCTTGCAGTTGGGGAATCGGGTATGCCATTCAATGCGATACCCGGCCCTAAACTGCATGAATGTCATTAGGCGAAAATAAACAGGATCAGAATGAAATCTTTAAAGTAAGGATACCTAGCCGCGAAGATTGTTCGCTAAAAAAACGTTATGAAAGCTAATGAAATCTGAATCTTCACTGACGGCTCAAAATTAGTGACGAGCACGGAATCATGTCTATCGTCTTCTATCCGAAGACGAATGTACGGTCCTACAGGCAGAGATTTACGCCATTAATGCTGTTGCAGAATAGACTTTGGAACAGGATATATCTCCAGCTAAATTCAAAATATATTTCGACAGCCAAACAGCTCTCAAGGCCGTAGACTAAAAAACCTTCAAATCACAATAAACCATGGACTGGATGGACATGGACATGGATTTCTCTGCTCAACCCAAATTCAGGCCTATGACATTATGCATTGCTGGGTACTTACCAGGATATAATAACATAGCAAACGAGTGTGCCAGGCTAGGCTCCAGTGCTTTAATAGAAACCGCGATCCTCTTGACGTTCTCATTCCGTTCGTGGAACTCATTGACGAAATCGATGTGGGAATAATTCTAAACTGCAGCGAAGCTCTATTGTTCTCTGAACCTCAAATGGGACAATATTGTTCTTTAACGAAGCCATCAAAATGAAAATATTCTAAAAAAATGGCGCTTTGTTCAAATCTTGGTGGTATTTGGTGGCTGTCTTTATACACCTTCCTAGCCTGTATGATTACTATTTACAATATTTCTTAGATTTATTTCGTTTTTAGCCAATTCAACTGCACTCAACTGAAGTTTTCATTAACAGACTTTATTTTGGTTGGTGGTTAGTTTCTGTGGCTGCTCTCACGGGAACGTCAAGTAGACCCTGAAGCTACTATTTTAAATGCACCACTCTGAACGGTCTGTAATATCCAGCCAGGAAGATTGTGATATTTGATTAGATATCTAATATCAATTTCCGATATCACCTCAATGTCGTGCAGAAATTGCTTCGCAAAGGCTGTACCGTGGGTTTATTAGAGCTGGACATTCGCATCAAGGTACTGTTTCTTCCTCCCCTTCGTAGCTATGGTTTCCAATTGGCCAATGATTCGTCACTCTTGCTACGTTCTTTCTATTTTGCTTTAGAAGGTCTCTGATACGTTTTTTTTTTGGATCCATATAAGAGCGACTATCTAAGAAACAATAAAGCAGCCGTAAGGAAGTCGGAAAGAAGAAAAGTATACCTCAGTCTCTCCATTCTTGAAAGGAATTTGACCTCGAATGGACTTTATTTAATGTAGCACTTCTTCGCCATGAACCCCTAGGACTGCTGCGACCTCGCACTCGTTGTGGGTGCTTCTTTCGCGATGTTAAAATTTGATTTTCACAATATGTTCTCATCTTCTGTGCAGCTCAGCGTTGGCTGTCTGGTTGCGTAGCCACCAAATGAAAAAAGCTATTTGCAGCTTCCACAGAGACCAGTAACATTTCGCTCCCATAAATAGAATTTGAATATTTTTGGATAATTTTACGAATGCTCTTTGTGCCTGAATAAGCACTACCATTGGGTGTTATCTGACTGTGCAGCAACCCAAACGATCCGACATTGGCTGATATCCGACAAGACTGTACATTAGAGCGTACCAGGTTACAAGTAAAAAAAAAAAAGTTCGCCGTACACCTTCGAATATGAAGTATTATTGAAAGGTAGTTTCAAAAAAATTTTTTTTATTTTTTTATGCCGAACGTAGGGGTCGCGCTTTTACATTTTTCTATATAACTTCTGCATTTATAAACGGATTTTAAAGTGTGATACATCGATGTTTTTGTCCGATTTTTTTGTCTTTGAAGTCATTGAGCTCAAACATGATTCATGATTTTATGCGAGCTTTAATTTTCGATTATTAGAGTGGTACATTAGGGTAGTAGCAACTGAGAAATGATGGGTAAGTACCAGAAGGGGGTGCTTGAGCTCAATGACTTCAAAGACAAAAAAATCGGCCTCGTCGAGACAAAAACATCGATGTATCACACTTTAAAATCCGTTTATAAATACAAGTTATATAGAAAAATGTAAAAGCGCGACCCCTACGTTCGGCATAAAAAAATAAAAATTTTTTTTTTGAAACTACCTTTCAATAATACTTCATATTCGAAGGTGTACGGCGAACTTTTTTTTTGAGGTACGCCCTACTGTACATCCTTCGTCTGATCTGACCGAATTAAGAACCGAATTTTATTTAATAATCCCCCCGAATTAAGAAATTTAAAAAAATATATAATATTTCACAGATGACGTGAAAGAATATTTTAAATAAAATTTGTAGAACATACGTTCAGGAATGTTTAGGATATTACTTCAGAAGTCGGTACCATACACAGTGGAATATTTCCATACAAGCTGCGGCAAATATTAGAACGAATCGAGCTAGGACCTAGGTAATTTCGCACACATCCCTTATATCGTCAAATTAGATCAAAAACAAGTTTTTGTTTAAATCTACACACAACCACGCCCACATTTCCATGTAAGTTAAAATGAAAAAAAAACGTCATAATTTTTTTTTTATTTTTATATATATTTCAATACAAATCATTACCAGTGATTTCATTTTAGTCCACAATTAAATGAAAATTGTCAGTGCCACGCCCAAATAAATTTTTAAGTTTTTTACGATTTTTGAAATTTTTGATAAAAATTATTTCGATTGTTAAAAAGCTGTTTGTCATCGATATAGACAAACAGCTTTTTAACTTAACAAAAAACTTGTGATTAATATATCGGCTCAACATCCCTAAAGTATGTTTTAAGTAAATTTTCCAAAATTCTTTAACAGAGAACAACGAAGAAAGTATTTGTTTAAATTTTTCCTTAGAAGGTTTTAGTATTTCAGTAATTAAATTGATGTTGGCAGCTATAAACAGAATATTCTTTTTAAAGTGAATAAATAAATAATAACAATATTTGTAAATGTTGAGGCATCGGTCGGCCTCGCGAATATAGTTTTATGCTGTAGAAAATTAACAATACTAAATAAATACAACATTCAGGTAAACCACTGTCTGTAAAATGGAAAGCGAAAACGTAATTACGCGCCGAATTATCTCATCCAATACGATACATGGTTTCCGAGATACGTCCCCATAAAATAACCTCTATTATGATGAAATTTTCAAATATTTTACAATTTTTGAAATTTAAATGCATCCACAGCTTACGTGGATAGGAATGCTCTTTGCAAAATTCAATCAGTAAAGTCGAGATTTGGGCGCATGAAATTTGGCAGTTTTTGCCGCTGATAATACACTGTGCATCGCACAGAATCAAAATCAATAACAGTTTTTCTAGTAAAGATTTTTGAGTTCTATATTAGGTTAATTCAAAATAATCCTTGGGCCCTTGTCTAATTTAATTTTTTTATAGAACTCTAAAATGTTTACTAGAACAAAAGTTATTGATTTTAATTCTGAACCACTGTGCGTCGAAGATATGATTGCTGAAATGCAAAATTAACAAAAGCTTATAGTCAGAGAGACCAGTCACATTTCGCTACCATATAAAAGTATTGACGAGTTGAACATTTTTGGATAATTTAACGAATGATATTTTTGTGTGAGTAGGCACTCCCATTGGGTGTTATCTCCCTAACAAACCAAACGATCTTACATTGGCTGATATCCGACAAGTCTGTACATTCTCCGTCTGATCTGACCGAATTCAGAACCGGATTTTATTTAAAATTTTCCCTCAATAAAGAAATTAAAAAACAAGTAAGGAAAGGCGGGGCCGACTCTATGATACACTCCACTTTCTATCCTTATACAATTTAATTCGGTGAAAAAGCGAAAACGGGAATGATTTTTGTACCCTCTAAATGTGTGTGTTTGACAAAAAATGTTAAATCGGAAATATGTATAATATGTATAGTTTGGCCAAAATCGGTTAAACATTTGGGAGAAACATTTGTATTTGGCTATATCTAAATCTGAACCGATCTTACCCAATTTTTGCATATGTGTTTCTAGTCTGATTATAAGATGTTGTGCCAAATTTAAAGAAAATCGAGTACAATATGTCGTTTCTAGAGTGGAAAATGTCAAATCGGGAGCGACATTTGTATGGGGGATATATCTAAATCTGAACCGATCTTACCTAATTTTTGCATAGGTGTTTCTAGTTTGATTATAAGATGTTGTGCCAAATTTAATGAAAATCGGGTACAATATGTGGTTTCTAGAGCGGAAAATTTCAAATCGGGAGCGACATTTGTATGGGGGCTATATCTAAATCTGAACCGATCTTACCCAATTTTTGCATAGGTGTTTCTAGTTTGATTATAAGATGTTGTGCCAAATTGAAAGAAAATCGGGTACAATATGTGGTTTCTAGAGCGGAAAATGTCAAATCGGGAGCGACATTTGTATGGGGGCTATATCTAAATCTGAACCGATCTGCCTCAAATTAAATAGCGTTCGTCCTTGATCCACAAAACTCAAAATTGCGACCTGTAATTTGATTACAACAATAGATGGACAGACGGACAGACAGACGGACATTGCTAAATCGACTCAGAAAGTGATTCTAAGTCGATCGGTATACTTAACAATGGGTCTATCTTGTTTCCTTTTGGGCGTTACAAACAAATGCACAAAGACATAATGCTCTCGTGGAGTGTATAAAAATCACAGATGACGTCAAAGAATATTTAAAACAAAAGTTGTAACAAAATATCTTCAGAAATGCATAGGACATTAGTTCCGAAGTCGGTACGCGCGTCGACAGAAATAACAGTATTTTTCAGACTTTGGTTTGTTTACTTTGTCTTTAGTTCATATGCCAGCCAGAATTCGAATTTTCCTTCAGAATTTCCCCCCAAATTTATTCTGAAGTCGTTCAGAAATTGGTATGACGCGTCGGCAAAAACATAAGATGTCCCTCAGCCCCATCGGACAGACTTCGTGTCAACCACTCCATTCGGACCAATTTCGCTTCTGAATTCGGAAGTTTTAGTCGACTGTCGTCATACGGACTTCTGAATGTTTGGATTGCTGATTGCAGAGGCTGTATGTTAGGATATTCAAAATATTTGGAACATCTACCACACATGGATGGCTAAAGAATCTTTATTTGACTTAATCTCGGAAAGAGTTTTAGAATCCTTATGCTAGTGTGTGTGTGTGGCGAAATCAAGCTCTGTACTCCCAGCCTTAACGCACCATCCTCGTATACACGGCCGAGTGCCGTCTCCTCGTCGTAATTGACTCCTTTATTTCTTTTTTGTGCAATTTTTCATTTTCATTCGATTATTTATCACTCCTCTTCCTCCGGCTGTTTCGGTCTTCCTATTTCCATGCTGGCTGTTGTGTATGTGTGGCCTTCCCCCCCCAAAAAAAATCAACAAAAATTTCCTTATTTCGTGCTCTTCGTTTCCCATTCAGCGGCAGGAATTGGTTAAGTACTGATGATTAAGAAATCGCCCGAAATGGAAAAAATGCATCGTTTACTATTTTTTAATTACACAGATTGTTTTGCTTCTCTGTTGTTGTTTTCCTTCTTCTGTTTCTTCTTCTTCTTCTTTATATATGGATGTAAAAATTTCTTTTGTAATGTGGCCATGCTGGACCAGGCCAGGCCATACCAGACCATAGCAGGCGAGACCAGTGCGTTCGGCCGTCTCTGCTCTTTGTGTGTCTTTGGGCCATTTGTAATTTTTCATTGATCCCATTGTTGGTGGCGGTGTCGTAGTTGTTGCTGTTGCTGCAAATGCAACAGCGGCAGCGGCTGCTGTTGCGTGTCGTACAAATGACTGATATCGATGACTTGTTATGGAGTCGTCCACAACAGATGGTCCGGGTCTCCGGAGTTTTTCCTAGCATTACACAATTATTCATTGCTGTTTTTCTCTTCTCCCCCACCACTCTCTCTCTCTTTTGTATAACTTTTAATTAAATTATGACTCTTTTCGTCTGTTTCTTTGCAGGTATGTACCACCAACTTTAATTGCTCTGTTCAATGATTGATTTCCATTTGGTTCGCCGTGGTAAGTCCGGGCGGCTTTCAATAGCTCATTATCGCTGCATAGAAATGGGTTATCTATCATTCCTTTGGATGTGCAGTGCAGCGAACATAATCAATCCTTGTTAATGCCTAAACCATTTGGTGTCCCATTTTCCCAAATGGTTTATGGATTAAAATGAATGCATGCCTCGTATAGATGTTATCCAGTTTTGATGAATGACATCTTTGGGCGGGGAACTATGAACGACTATGTGGGTGTCATATTTTCCTACAAGAACTTTATGGCAAACAGATTGGCCATCTTACTTATATTATTCTCTGCAAAGTTGCCAAATATTTTTTTTAATTTTCTCTCTAAGCAAATTTGCCAACGGTATTTTCTTAAGTCGAAAAGTTGCTGTAAATGGATCACACAATTCCAGTGCTGGGTTGCTTAACTCTCCTTGATGGATTTGCTATTTGCTCCGACAAATCGTTTAAATACATTGGATACGATTATCTATGGACATAGATGAACCGGCATATGACCACCTCTACGGCTTTGTTGACACATAGGCAATATTTTTCCGAAGTTTTACACGACATTCCTCCTATAAATGTAGTTGAATTTCGGAAATGCAGCCATGTATCTCCTCCTTCCATGCATGAGCCTGTTGTGCGCTTTAATTTAGGAATTCTGTATCGATCACGAACCTTCTTCCTTCCTGTGCCCCTAAAGTGCTCCAGGTTAGCTAATATCGTCCCCGAAAGATGACGGGTTCTCAGTCTCGAAAAGGACGGGCAATGACAAAGAAAGTGTTGCGCCGCCTTGGTGTCCTCCCCGTACGCGTTTAACTCATGCGAATCGGATTGCCCTTAGGGGTAAGTCTCCTATGAGAAGTCCCATCGTACTACTGAGTTCGAGTAAACCTCATCAGCCGTCTGGTTTCCCTCTCATTGGGGCTGCCCCATAAGACTGGTCGTACTGCCTCCCAGGTTATCCTATAGGCCAGTTTAATTCTCGTCGTCAACCCGGAAAGGTTTAGCGCCTTCCATGCTCACCGATTCAAGGTCTGATCCTCCTCTGGCTAGTTCATCGGCTATCATACTGTACCCTGTCCCCCTTATGATCTCTAGTTGCCCTTTCCTTTTTTCATTTCAATATGATAGACGGCTTCATCTTAGGTATCCTTGATCGCAGCTTGTCCATTTAACACTCCGTTAATGCTTTAACCTCTTCCTGGAAGACATTGTTCTGGTTTGAGAGGCGGTATGATTTTTCCAGACAGAAGATATAGATTGTTGTACTACAGTTCATGTGTGTCAGAGGTCCAAAAATCTATGGTGGCAATCTTATTAACTAGAGATTGTAAAAACTGTTCTTTCTGGGATTCTGTCGGATTCCAAGAAACCCCTCAGTTTGTCCACTCTAATATACAAACCCGTGCTTCCACTGCTCCAGCCTTATTTCTTTTTTGCTTTGCTGACACAATTATCCTTTGTAAGTGATGATTTTCCAATTACGAACCTTTATCACCGTTCGTTTCCTCGGCATTTAACTGTTACATCATTAATTACATTTCTCTTTTATTTCATAATCCGGCTTTGTCGTGCCATTCAGGAATTTTAATTAGATTTTCATTATTGATGTTCTGATGGTGTGTCATTTTAAGTATGTCTGCCTTTCTTTCCTTTCGTCATCATCATTAGAATGCATTATCCTTAATAGGATAAATACAATTGTGGGTCAATTGCCATGGAAATAAATGCCTATTGAAGTTAAAGAGATAATTTGTGTAATAATGTTATACTAATGGACTGGTTTGTGATGTCATGTAAGATATCTAGGGCAAATGTAAATAAATTTGTAGCTGGACATCAATCGTGATGACAAAGGTACTCGTAATTTATGCCGTAGATATAAGATTGACCCAAGATTTGAAAACTGGCGCTGCAAAACCAGTGTAGCTTCAAGAAGATTTATAAAATGTTTATCAAAATCTAATTAATTCGAAAAGCTTCAAAACTACTATTGACGTAGTACGACTTAACGGTCAATTTAATGAGTTCTATGGTTGCCAAACAAGCGATTGCCATGTTAATATCATCCCATGATACCTGTAAGCATCAACCGCAGGGATATTGATACAGTACTCAATGGTTATGGTATATATAGGTTAAAAAAGAGGATTCACGCTAATCATAGTGGTTGAGGGTGACTCATACCCAGGGGTAAACACCTAGGCCAGAAAGTCGACCTGTTGTGCGCTCTTAATAAAAACAAGGGGGAAATTTGAAAGATTAATCATTTTCCCTATTTCAGTAATTCCCTGTCGATCATGAACTTCCTTAATTTCGACCATCCTGTGTCCCTAGGGTGCTCCAGGTTAGGTAATATCGACCCCAAGAGGTGATGGGCTCTCAGTCTCGAGGCTGAGCGGGGCAGTGACCAAGAAAGTGTTCCACCGTTTCGATGTCCTCCCCGAATGCCCGACTTTATATATATAAATTTCTTTCGTCCGTATAAGGAGCTTAGGGTTTCAACGATAGCGTTTCAGCTCCTCTCTGAGGCTTCAACTAGTTTCATGATTCGTTTATGATTACTGCTTCTGTGTCCAGCTGTCGACGCCGGGTACGGTTTGGGCGTCCCCTTCTACGACTACCTTGGGGATTCCAGTCAATTGTGTTTCTTGTTAAATCGAATTGTGACCTTTCCGTATTCGTATTTCGGTTTCAATTGGGGATTGACAGAGCTGGACGGTCCTGAAGGGGTGCGAACGAAGGCAGAGCAAATGATCAAAACTTGGATTGCTTTGAGGTCGCAGCGGGCTGAGTTCCATGATGACTTCATGACTTCACGCAGCTATTGCATATCTTTACTTTGCTGAGAGTTCCACGCTTGATGAAGGCGACTAAATACCAAAATTCGGTGAATGACGTTACTTTTGAGCCTTATTCATGGCTAGATTCTAAAAAGTATTTTCGTCGTCCTTTGGTAGTCTTTCTCTGAGGCCACTTTGGATCCTTGAACGGGGACTGAATGAAAGATGATTCTTTTTAGCCCTTCCTTAAAAAAGGGTTTTCAATATCATTCTTCGAATGGTGAGAGGTTATTCCTGTCACTGTTTCGTGTCTGTCATACGCGACTTTGAATTATTTACAAACAATAACCGAGTAACCAATTCTAGTTCCTCGTGAATTTCGATTGTGCTCGTAAAATATTGAAACGATCGATCAAGCAAGAATATTGTTGTCATTGATGAAAGTGTGGCTAAAGATTCTTTCGTCGGTCATTCTTCGGCCTCAGCATGGCGAACTTATCGAAAAGACGCATCCATTCATATAAGATCCAATAGCCAAGAGAATTGCTAAATCATATTTGCTATCGTCATACGTTCACAGATTCGGCCGAAAACATAAATTTTTTCGAAATAAATTGTCCGCTATCCGGACTTTTTTGCATCGCTTGGATGATTCCAACGAATCAATATTATTTGGCGAACAAAAACAACAATAATTGGGGAACAAAAATATTCAAACCTTTGGAGAGATCCAGCCTTACTTATGCCACCCCGGTCATACAATATTACAATATACAATACAATAGGAGATATTTCTCAGTCGGAATTTTCTTTGGCTGCAAAGCTCGAAAGCAGTTTTGCAGTGCAAGAAAAATTGTTCAGGATTGAAATGATTATGTGCTCCAAATTGGAATGGATTTCTGTCTTTCCGTTAGTCTGAAAGACATGGATTCTCTAAATGAAGTGTCCAAGTGTCCTAAAATCGGTTTACTCCCAGTACTGCTGCATATTCGCAGGATAACAAATCAAGGCTTTCCGATGAATTCAACTACCAACGATACTTTTATCGCAGCGAGGCTCAGCTCTGGTCGAGCAGGGAAAAGGTGTTACCCTGTTTAATCCAAGGTCTCCACCGCCGTTGTCGCACACTCTCACCACTGCGCTGCGGTCAGTCACACTTTACTTTACTTATCGCTCATTGATATGATTTCTCAATACGATTCGTACATTCGTATCTTTACTTTAATTTCATCATTTTCGAAATTATGGAACACCACAACATAAACAATACCCAACCCAAACCATCCGCGCCATGCCATCCAATCCCATCCCATCCCAAGTGTGTGGAAAATTTTCCACACACAAGACTTGTCAATGCTCGGACGCGTCGGTCGTGTGTCTGTGTCTGCCTGTATTCTGGCTGCCGTGTAAAATCTTGTACGGTCATGTTTAATTTTGTTTATGTTGTGTCGTCGTTGTCGTCGTCCCTTCCTCAACAAATGCCATGAGGAGGATGTGGGGAAGAATAAATGTAGGGACGGGTTGTTGGTACTCGAATAATCGAAGAAAGAACCGCACACAAATTGCTGCTCCATCAATACTCGAGTACACGAGGAAGAGCTATGGACAGAGAGACAGACAGACAGGCGGTGAGTTCAGTTCCAGCAGGCAACATTTGAGTAACCATCCATCCGCACACGCATTGAAGCCTGAAGGCGAGCAGCGAGCGAGCCAGCCAACCGACCGACCAAGGCACCAGACACACATAACCTGGAGCTAAAGTTGTACTGTGTATGCTTGTGATTGCCTGCCTGGCTGCCTGTCCCGTATATCTCTGTTCATTGGCCTGGCTGGCTTGCCTGCTGTTGCTGCTGCTGACGCTGACTCTGCAGTAGCTAATGATGAGGAGCTCGTTCGAAAAAAGGCAAGAAGCAGGCCACATTATCGGTAGGAAAATGAAAAAAGTCCACGCGGAGTAGACACCATATGTGCTGAGACGGCTGTATGTATCCACATACATCCATACATATGGATGTTTGGCTGGTAAAACTTAAATGATCGATCGTTTTTTGTTTCGTAGGTTCGTTTTTCTTCCAGTTATTGTCGTTTTGTTTAAGATCCCGTAGGCAGGCACAAGCATGCATAATGTTGCGGGCACAGAATATAGCCATGATTGCCTCCACACACACACCATCAACATCCATTCATCCACACATGATGCACAGTGAGTTGTAGGAGGAAAAACCCAGAAGTGTTAGGGGAAATGCTATATCCCACATTTGGGATTATCATCACGGTTGCTCCGGGATCACTGAACGAATGGTCTATTACATCTTGAGGTAGCTACTTAGTAAGGGGAAATCAGTATGCAAGAGATAGAGAAAGTTATAAACTATCTGAAAATTGAGTAAACCTAAACCTAGTTAGTTATAAGTTGACTTTAGGTCAAACAGAGAGAAGAACGGGATGAGGTGCACTATTTTCAATGCTGATAATGGGAAAAGTTATAATCTTCTTCTAATTATTGCACTGATCGAGTTGTATTTTTCGCTGATTGCTGCTGAAGCACCTTGCCAGAGAATAAGTCTCTCGATTGTAAGTTTAACGGAACTATTAACTTTTGACAAAATATCGCTGAGCACGCTTACAGGTGTACTTACAGGGCACTGGACGATTAGCAGGATGGCTGAACGCATCGGTATCACACGTGAAGACTACTGCAGGATCTGCTCAGATGAGGATTAAGAAGAATCAGTGGAGCACTAGCTATGCACTGCGTTGAACTGCAAGAAGCCAGACTATCCTTCCTAGGAAGTATGTTTTTCGCTGATCTGATGGACTTAGTAAACGTACCTCTACGAAATCTGCTTAACTTCATCAATAACACAAAATACTTTCAGAATGAAGCGATCGATGAACTATGATTATACATCCTATTATCTTCCCCTAACTCATATCTCCTCTTTACTAATATACTAGTTCTTCTACCAACAATACTCATTTACATGACTTTCTTCTCCTCTCTCATCTCTTCCTGTAAACTATACCTAGGTTTACTCCTTGCGATGCTCATATCCACATCTCATCACTTTCTATCTGCAACGGCTCATTTGATCATTACAAGTGATTGGATTATGTCCAATTGATTTGTTGTTTGGTTTCTTTAGTTTGATATATCGTCCACCCTTCCTGCTAACTAGGCAGTACCCGCAGATGTGTGATAGTTCACAATGTCGTTGGATTTTTTCTCAGTTTACATCCCTTTTTGTATACGCAGTAGTCAAAGATGATTATTGATCATATTCCGCTCACTTGCTTAATTGCGTCGCGTGTGTTAATATTTGCTATGCCAGTCTATGAGTCATCGCTTTTCATCTATTCTAGGTTGGCTTGAGGCTTGAAGAGCGAGTACGGTCCTTCAAGGGGTATAGAAAGTCCTCCGTGTTGGAAAAGATGACACCTAGGTCCTTGAATTGATTCACCTTCTTAAATTTATATGGATCGATATCATGCTACCGCTGGGATTTAATAATTTTTTGCGTCTAGTTTTCATTATATTTAAGACATTTTTTTCATAATTTGTCCATCTAGTTCCTGAAAGAGGGATTCCTGCTTTATAGCTAACAGGGCCTGATCGTCGAGAGAGTTGAAAGCACATCTTCTTAATTTGCTCCTGACTTGAAAACACACGGATCTGAAACTGTACCCTGTGCTACCACTTTTACCGTTGTGCCATCCAGTGAGTCTGATCCGCAAACTCTTCAATTCGTCGGTGCACAATATTTCTGAATACTTTGTACGTGGATATTTCACGATAATTGTTACAGTCCCTTTTGCCACATTTTTTATGGTCTGCCACAACTAAGCTATACTTCCACAGTTCGGGAATTTGTTCGTATATCCATATTTACCATTAATTCAGCAGCTATATTATCTTCAACGTGGTTGCAGATCGTTGGGATTGAAAGTGGGTGAAATAGCCCCAGGGGGAATAATTTTCCTAGCAACATTCCTCTGACTGTGTAGACACGAAAAATATAGATACCTTTTGACATTCGTAACTTTAGGATCAAAATGGGATAAAATTGGAAGTAAACAAACACTGTAGCTAGTATGGAGCGATGCAGGAGCGATGAGATCAGCTCCACAAGTTGGTGCACTATGCATGGACACAGCTACATATATCCTAAACGAAATATACATAAATGGGAGGCTAGAAGAAACCTCCGACTATCTAGCACCACTGATGAACATGCACAGAACGTTCAAAGTACAAATACCCAGTAGAGAAGATTGGTCATCAAAGTTAGTGATCACAGAGGACGAAATCTCAATATTCACAGACGTTTAAAAAGTGGAGTCGGACACGGGGTCAGCTTTTCCTCAGAGCGACTAAACCTTTAATTTTCAGGCAGAAGTCCACGCTACAAACAAAGCAGCAAAAATGTTTTTTTTAAATTTATGTGAATAGAATGGCGGCACTCAAAGTCCTAAATTCAACAGTCATCAAATCACGATGTATTAGGAATTGTATAAACTCACTCACGCAAAGCCAAACTCATGACATCACGATAACCTGGGTACCAGGTCATAACAACATAACGAAAAAGCGGACGAGTGTTCCAGAAAAGGCTCGGTGGAAGTGTGCACACCAGAAACCCGCAACGTATACATCCCATTTGTCGAACTACTAAACTGTGTAGATGACATGGCGGACAACGTAACAAGGTATAGGTGGGGATCTATACACAACTACAGAATAACAAGGACCTTATGGGCAAGCATTAGCCAGAAAAGGACCACAGAACTATTTACATTTGACAATAGATCGCTGTTCACGCTTTCATGAATACTTACAGGGAACTGTGCGACTGGTAAGATGGCTGAACGCATCGGTATCTGACGCGAAGACTACTGCAGGAGCTACTCAGATGAGGATGAAGAAGAATCTGTGGAGCACTTGCTATCAGTGATGCCAACTTAGCTTCTTTCGGGCTAGATTTAGCCCGTTTTGGGTTGTCAGAAACCCGTAAAAAATATTTTTAGCTCGAAACTAAAAAAACGCGTAAGTTTAGGCCTTTTTCACTTTTTGGTTTAGCACTTTCAGCTCTATTTATGAGTATTGCAACATTG